>JASJUZ010000493.1:0-600000 GCA_037159825.1 Tupiocoris notatus
AATAACGTTTGGAAAGATTTTCCACTCTCCTCAGCATTTAAAAAGAAATCGATTTTCTCCAATTGTTTTACAAGTACTTGCTTATTTTAATTTTTAATAACCTTCCAAATTTTCATGTAATTACCCAATAATCATGATTTCGATAAGATCGACCACCTAATATACAACAAGGACGTTTTGAACGTAGTCTATAGATTGCCTGAAAAATGGTCTATAAAACGTCTAAACCGAAGTCTACAGACCGCCCAAAAAACGGTTTGAGAAAATAATTAAAAAAGAAAATTAATACGACTACTCTTTGAAAATTTTGAGAAAATAATTAATAAAAAAAAATAATAATTCGACTAATTTTCTAACCCTTCCTTTCAAAATTTCCTAAACGTCTCTCATTTTTATTCAATTTTTTCCTTAATTGTTTCCATTTTATTTTGCCTTGAAGTGAGACCATTGCGTAGTCGATAGCTTTAAATAAAGGTTCTCGAGTAATCACAGCTCTTTATGTTGAATTTGGGAGATTTTCAAAAATTTGGCCTGAGGGTATAACTCGCGACAGTTGCTTGAGCTGTAAAAACCATTTTATACACGCAGAAATGCTCGAAGAACACTCTTCAACTGCACCGTAAGGCGAAAAAATTCAGATTTTAATTTGGAAATACAGAAAAATACAAATGATTAAAATTAAAATAGTTGCTAAGGAGTTTTCCCAATCTGTTCCTCGTTGGGAACGTTCACGAATGTTTGGAATAATAATACTATCATAAATGGATAATCTTCTTAAACCATTATTGAAACGAAGGAATAAATAAACCGCCTTACGATCTTTTACAGCGTTTTTTAAATCGCTTTCAATTTTCCGCCGGATTGAATTCGAATCGAATATATTTTTCACCGTTCAAATGAAAAATTAATTTACGTTTTTTTTAAATTTTATTTTGTTATTTTTTTTTAATTTTTCATTATTTTTGTTATTATTTTTTAAATTTTTTTAAATTTTATTTTTTTAATAACGCATTACCTACGTATTTTACATTCATAAAATGACGAACGTTTTAAAATCTCATCCCGCGTCAATTTTCAAGCGTTTTAATCATTTTTAGCTGTAAAAATCACTCCCGTTCATTTTTTAGCCAATCGAAGAAAATTCCTAGCTCCGTCCGCAAAAAAGTTGGCTCTTTACCGTAAAAAGAAAGACCGCGCCGTAAAAAATCCTCCGGTTAGATAACGGTCATCTTCGGACATTTATCGCCACAGGTCTCTCATCCTTGAACCTTTTTGAAAGGGAAAGGTGTAAATGAAAAGGTTCCTTTTAATTGTTGCAAGCCTCCGTTCGGCGCTGTGCTTGCTATCTCGGCGGAAAACAATAACAGAAAAAATGGAGGTCACCTCGCATCCGGTCTTTTTGAGGAGAATGGAAGAGAAAGATCGCAAAGGAACGCCAAGTTTATCGGCCGCCTTCGCTGTACCTCGATTGCTCAACTGGGAATAATAATAGAGAGAGAAAAATAAAATCAACGACGTATAACACTAATAATAAAAGTACTGCAATAATAAAATACAACAATGATACAATAATAAAATATTATTATACAATAAAATATATTATTATACAATTATATTATATATCTCAGCGCAAGTAATTTAGTAAAAAAAAAATTATTATTATTTATTATACATTATACATTACACTAATACAATAATAAGTACATTATAACAATAATAAAATTTTATTATACAATAAAATATATCATTACACAATTATTGATATTATACAATGTTATTTATTATACAATCTTATTTATTATACAATAAAAAAAAATATTATATCAACCATATGAATCTCCGCATTGAAGATAATTATAGGGGCATAAGTTCAAATTTTTTTTCGTTCTCGGCGAAAAATTCCTAATTCGAGCGGATGAAAAATTTATTATTGCTCGTCACTTTGCAAGGTGAAATAAATATTGCCAATACGAAATGGTATTTATTACTGTGCAAAAAAATGTGGACGAGCAAAAAAAAAACTTTTTTCCTATAAATTAAAAAAAATTGATGAAAACTGAAAAATGAAAAAAACCAACTGAATGTGCAAAAAATTTATTACTCATCAAATAGGAATTCCTATAGCGTCTTACTATCTAAAATAATAAAATAATATAACAAACAATTTCCCACCTTATCAATAGAACTTTTCAATGATACAGGCAGCAAATATTATTGGAAAAAATTAATAAATAATTAACTACTTAGAAAAAAGACGACAATTATTCACCAGAAAATCGTGCCACTGTTGAAAATTGAGGGTGAACTGATTTAATTCTTTCATGGACGAGATATTAAGTCGGCGATACAGCACTGCAAAGATTTTCGTGAGGTCGACGCGTAGGAAGAAGATAATACGCAGGTAGACGACAAATCTAAAAATCGGCGTCTGTTCCCCTGATTTCGGTCAATTATAAAACGCAGATTTTTCAAGTTTCAGCATCAGTTGACTACGGATTTTCCCAGAGGCCGAGTCACCAATAAAGGTATACATAGCAATAATTACCGTTACAATAAAATTTAAAAAAATTAAGTCGATTAAAAAATTAAATTGGATAAACTGAAAAAAAATCTTCAAGCGTTGTCTGGAACTTAATTAAGTAGATAGCTGATAAAAAATAAAAATATAAGGAATGTAAAAAAAATTATAAAGTTTTAAAAACTTTAAAAATGATAAAATTTGAAAATAAATTATAAAAATTTTAATTATAATTTAAATGATAAAATTTGGAAATAAATTTTAGAACGAATTTTTCTTAAATTGAACTGCATGGAAAAATAAATTAATACATTAAAATCAGTAAATTATAATTATATAATTAAAAGATCATAAAGATCATAAATTATAATTATATAATTAAAAGATCATAAAGATCATAAATTATAATTATATAATTAAAAGATCATAAATATCATAAATTATAATTATATAATTAAAAGATCATAAAGATCATAAATTATAATTATATAATTAAAAGATCATAAATATCATAAATTATAATTATATAATTAAACGATCAGCAAATTACAAAAAAAAATGTACGAATTAACAATAGAAAGTCAAATCACCGATCCGTCGAGGTTAGAAACTGAAATTAAAAATATTCTAAGAATAAATAAATAAAAAAATGAAAAAAAAATGTAGTACTTACCAGCAGTTAAAAAAAGGATTTTTTTTTTGAAAAACAGACCCGAAGAAACTTTAATTAAACCAATAGTAATTCAAAGAACGCGAATTATTTAATTTCGATGCTTTCCGAATGAAATTGTCAACCGATTCGTAACCGCAAGACTTTACATATTCGCAGATGAAGCGTGGATTTGTTGCGTTTCGTTGCGCTTTATTATTCGCCGCCGTTTCCATCACTTGGCAACAAGAAGCGCGACAGTTTCAAAGAGGTCTTATCTGCTGCGTTCTATCGCAGCAACCGATGATGCAAGAGCTTCCTCAAAGACGTCAAGACGAATGTCTGCCACCGCAAGATCAAACCGTCTGCAAATGGCCGAGGCAGTCCGACTATATAGAGCAATGCGAGTATCCTCAGCCAGAATATCCACTAACGGGCTTCCCAGTCGACGTTCCGACTGTGCAAAAAGCACCTCGGTTCGATCCTGGCGAAGAGCAGAAATTATATGACAGATATCCGCAGAATTTGCAGTATCCGGATAAGTACTCGGAATTGGACTTCGACACACTGCCAAGACCAGCGCCACAGCCGTGGAAAGGATCACACCAGGATACAGATTATTCACAGAAATATAAAACATCGAAAGGGAATTATCTATGTGACTTGTCATGTGGTTTGACGAATATCGATTTCAATGAACAGCCGCATCAGGGTTTCCCATCAAGCTCGCAAGATTACACTTCTCCAACATCAGGGTGCTTCCCATACTACAACCCTGGAGCCGACCCATTCAAAGATGGACTTTACTGCTACCCACCCAGCGAACCAAGCTCACCCAGCAATGGCATGTTTCATAATCCCTACTGCGGCACCAAGCTCCCTCCGTTTGGACGGCCGGAAAACAAAAACCCTCTTTTCCCCCCGAAAGCTTTCAGATCCGTCCGTAATGAGTTGGCGGATGCGAATTTTTGGCTACGACCTCCACCCAACTCTTTTCCGATACAACGCTCTTATTTAGACCCGACGAAGTGGGCCGTGGCGAAAAAAGAGAGTAATTTTCCAATGCATTTGCCATACCTGAGGAGTGCCCAGTCTCTGAGCGAGCCATCTGCTTTTAGTCCTAAGGTTCTGCTCAGCTGTATCTCAATGTACGATCCGAGCGATTTGCTTAACCAAACGTGCCTTCAATCAACTGCCTCAAATAACACCAAAAATGAGAACTCATCTGAAGATAAAAAGGACTCATGATGGGCCTGCTAACCATCAGTAGTCACTTTAAGATTAGCAGATATGGAGACGAGAATGCCAGCATAATGACACGTTTCTTCAAGAAGCCCACACCAATCGTGACAATTGTCCAGAGGAAAACCGTCCGGTCCAATCCTGTAACTGGGGCCTTGAGCTTGCAGCTTGTTGGGCTCACTTTGACTCCAGAGGCTCTAAAGCCTTGAAGCCAGATCCTCAAGGTTGAAGATCTTGAGGCCAGATGTCGAAAGCAGTAGACACACTGTGGCACACATTACACAGTATATTCTCCAGGTCGGGACCACAGCTGCTGAACTAACGAATATCCCCAACCACAAAACCAAACGTCTGCAGTCATAGCAAACAAATCATGGTCCACAAGATAGCAGACACAGAGATTGTCACGATTCTACTGATTTTAAATGAGTTATATAGATTTCGGCGATTAGGCTTAATCTTACAACTGATGATGGCCCAATCGCCGAAATCGATACAACAATATAACTCATTTAAAATCGGTGGCATCTGTGGCAATCTCGTTGTCTTCTATCCTCGTGAAATGATGTTCCACAATCTCAGCCAGGATTCAGTGAAAATCATGGTAGTCAGTAATAGCAATGCATACTGGAGATCTTAAGGAATAATGCTTCAAAGCCATGATACCAGTCATCAGGATACCGAACAACTTCCACGTTCCAGAAACGTGGCAGCTAGAGACCTCAAGGCCAGGAGGCTGTAGTCCTTGAGGCCTGAATTCTTGAAGCTGGATACCTTAAAGCCTGATGCGTTGAACCTGGAGACCTTGAGGCTTCACCATTCACACAAGAAACAGTTCACATCAGATGGCACGGCAATTCTGGCTTTGAAATTGACTCCTTCATAGTAAACGTCTCATTAACATCACCCTGGCGAGTAATTCGCAGAATATATACCTAGAATAGCCTTGCACCGGAAACAATGCGCTGGTTATACATACAAGCTTTGTTATAGCGGAGCTTCTCGCCAGCGAATTAAGAGCACCGTAGTTAGTTTTTTGCACTCCAAATCATTTATACGCACCTGAATGTACTGCGTTTGTAATAAAAAAATTGCCAAAAATGATTCTAACGTTTTCTTAATTTTCCCATAGTTTATGCTCACCCAATATAACCCACGCTCAATTGCAACGTAGATGGTATTAGTTGAACACCTAATGCGATCCCATATTCAAGTGTCCTACTTGGAAGCAAATGGAGGACGATAGATGCCAAGTTTTGTAAAATGGGATCAATTTTTTAGCAAGGGCGCCCAAAAATTTATAACTAGCTCAGAAAAGAGAATCAAGCGTCATTCGTTCTTCGTAACAAACGTTAAAAAAACATCAAGCATTCAAATATATTGATTTTGCAGCCAGCTCAAGGTACTTAGCTCATTACATGGAAGTAAGGTGTGTGAGCCAAGGATAAAAATCAAACGTCTTATGCTAGCCACTCCGGGCTGAGCGCCCCTGGCGGCTTCGCCGCCCAATCCCCTGTGGGGGAGGGGGGCTCGGACCCCCACTCCCCCAGGCGCGACCCGTTGGAGGGGCTTCGCCCCTCCCGCCGTGCCTTACAAATCGGGGGGGGGGTCTTTTTCACTACTACTTATATAGTATAGTTTATTATTTGTGTATGGAGAGTGGGAATCTATAGATATTATTATTAGTAGTTGGTATAATTTGGTATGTAGGTGGTGGCATTGTACTTAGTATCATAAAGTATTGGGTTTTTCAACTTGGGCAAAGTTGTAGCAGAATTAGACATAACAACTTTAAGTTTTCCAAGATTTGTAACTTGCAGAGTGGATAACTCAAACAAAAGTCGTCAATTCAGATGTTTGAGTATACCAAAGGATAGGTAATTTACTGTGCATATTTTCCCCATGTAATGTACCTGTCCATTTTTCAACCGTTTGTACGTTATTCAACAATATTAGTAGAGTATATACGAAAATATCACATTATTCAACTTGAAACGTTCTTTTCATCTATTTAATATCAAAGAAACAAAGAATGAACCATATATTATTGATATACTCATCATCGACTATCATTATGCTGAATTTGAGCAAAATCGATTGCAAAAAAATTTTCGCGAAAAATCCAAGGGGTACCCCTGCGATTTTTTTCAACCGATCATTTAACGAATTTTTACTCGTCTTTCAATACAGATAAAAATCTGAAATTTTCAGGAAAGTTGTATCTTACCAAGATGTATTTTTGGGATTTTTTTTATTTCTCGGAAAAATCTGCAAGTGGTCCGAAAAAATCAGTTTTTGAAAGCTCGAAAATTGGACTTTAACCGTGATTTTCGGAGTCAAAATTTATGCGAATCAATTGTTTTATTATGCAGGAGTCTTCATTTGAACGCTTTACACACGTACATAGCAAAAAAATTGGTGAAAAAAATTTATACAGCGCCACAGAAATTATTTTCCGTAAATCGTGTATCGATATTTCGAGCTCCGCTGGCAGCGGTAAGGATGAAAAATTAAATTTTCGTTTTCAACCGAATTTGAAAGCTATTCCTATAGGAAATTTAACGCTGAATCCGAATTTGACGTAAAAACGGAGGAAATTTGACGACAACTTTTAGTTTTTCATATTTTTAGCGTTACACACTACTTGTATGTTTTTCAACTTTGAAAATTCGTTGCAAAGCACAGTTCAAATTTGATTAATTAATTATTCCTACAGGAAATTAGACGTAGAATTCGAATTCAGAGTGAAAACAATCAACTTCTAACGATTAATGATATTTTTTAAATTTTTCCGATTTTCATACTTTTGGAGTTTCAACTTTAGAATTTTTTTTCGCCACGTTCGCGAATTTTGAAAAAATTGATGCTGTGTAAGCAAATTGAGGATATTTAATTTAGAATCGATTAAAAATAAAAACGCTGAAAATGATTGTACAGTGGTACATTATTATTTCGCTTCAATATCGATTTAAGTAGACTATCCATTTGTCATTTTAAATATTCCGAACATTTTTTGTGAACGTTCCTACCGAAAAACAGATGGTAACTATTGGGGAAAACTCCGTAGCAACTATTGTAATTTTAATCATTTTTATTTTTCTTAATTTCCAAATTAAAAGCTAAACTTATTGCCTAACGATACTTGATAGAAATAAGCGGCAGCGAATCAATAGTTAAACTCAATCGAACTGATAAAAATCGTCGTAAAACTATCGACGTGTAAAAAATTTGAAGTTTTCTAAATGACATTAGTGGCATTTGAATTCTTTTATAGACGTCGCAATAGGTCTTTTTTACGAGCGAAATAATTTCTTGCGAATGGAATGATGCTTATATAACGTTTTATAACAAAACCTTATAATTAGCAAATCGTAACTTAAAAATAACGATAGGCGAAAAATTCGCTTTCGTCATATTTACCGGCAAGCGATTACGCCGAGTGTTAAATAGAAACGGCGGTTGGCCGCAAATTTTTTCTGCGCACAGACGACTCGAAGACGAGCTGCAAAATAATTAGATCAGCGCTCGCCCTTCACCTGATGGCATTCAATGGAAATACGGAAGATCTACTTAATTAAATAGCCAAGTTTTTCAGAACCAACGGTATCTACATAATTTTCGCAATTGTTGAAAAATTCCTTTTCAGGTTTAATCGAATAAAAATAATTTTGGAAAACCTAATTTTTAAAATAAATAATGAACAAAATGACATTAAAAAAAAAAAATTGAGCAATTTTTCTAGAAGTTATGAGCTCGCAAAGTCAAAACTTACTGTTTTCGCGGAAATCACGTTTTCCGGAATTTCTCCGGATCTGGAGACGTAACTACTGGATGGACTCAATTAAAAAACATATAGGAATTACCTCGATAGTAACCCTTTCAAACAAATAAAAAGTAACCCGGTCGGACTAACAGGAGCTAAACGCCAGCGGACAAAAAAAAAAAAGAAAAGAAAATCATAGGTAATAAAAAAATGTTTTTAACCCGCAAGTCGTTCATAGTAACTTCATTCTTTTGAAGTCGGTTAAAAAAGTAGAAAATTATGAAAATTTTCGAAAAAATTTCCCAAGGAAATAATCGGAAAAAGGCGCAAAGAAATTTCGAGGTTTTCCTCTGCTGTCAGAAATATTCTGCTTTAGATATTGCGAGTTCTCTATTACGACGTCAGGTTGTATTAACAGGTCGATCGTGATCACTTGGTCGTCCTGCTCGCGTTTAGCCAAACAGGTGAGAAATCGTGTCGAATAGAACGTGACAAGTGTTGAACAAAACCCTTGCACGGGTGAATTATTGGCGGGATAAGCGTGCGGACAAGAACAAGGAGGAATATTCGGAAAAATTGGTCGTTCAAAAAATAATAGAAAAAACGGTTTTCGATTTTTTTTTTTAGAAAAATCTATCTTGCAATTTTCTTGCTACTATCCTACTATTTTTTGTATTTTGGGAAAAAATAATTGAACGTCCCAAGGTTGGAAAACGCAAAAAAATGCGCTCCACATTTTGCACATTCGATGGGAGAACATTTTTGAAAATTTCATTGCGTTACATTTATTTATCACGGAAAAATCAATATATTCGTCGTATTTTGACCGAAGTCACTTCATCAGAAGGTTTATAATGAGTATAGCGCTACAAATATATCTCCCGAAATAATACATATATAAATAATATTATAATAATAAAAATAATATAATAATGAATAAAATATAATTTAATAAAATAATAATTAATAATAATTATAATAATAATAAATAAAAATAATTAATTAATAATAATTATGAAAATAATATTATAATAAAAAATATAATATACTTGCGAAAATATTTGTCTCCGGAGCCGTTCGATTTTTGCAGGCGCTGTCCAATTTTACGACAATCCTTGTTCATGTTCGCGACACACATTTTCCTTAGCCGCTTGACTAATAGCAAACGTTCACTTCGCTCGTCAAACGGCGACCGTCGAATGACATCGGCAATTCCGTATTTTACATCTGTCGGATTTTACTGCCAATCGAAACGGGCATTTTTTGTTGCGGCAGCGTAATCGAAAAGTGAGCGGAGAAAGGATAACACCTCCGCCGCACTTGATCAAGGTCGAAAAGCGAAATGGAAAAAATTCAAAGCGGGCATTTATTGTTTCGCTTTCAAAACTGTGGAATCGATGGATAACCATTTTACGCGGTTTATAGAAAAAATAATGTATAATAATATAATTTACGTGGGAAAAAAATTCCGATGTGCACGACGCTTGAAAGTCGCTTTTCCTTCTTCCTATTAGAAGTAATAACTTACTTAACTAATTTTCTATCCCACAAAAATCGTTCACCACTCGTTCGAAAGCCCTGATTTAACTATAAATTTTTATACATTCACCTCACCAGTAACTATCCCGAAAACTGGGATTTAAGGTCGTTCATAAATGTATATTATAAACAATTCACTGATCAACTTTGCATTTTGGTTTATTATTCAATAATAAACCATTGTAATCGCCCAAGAAAAAAACATTTCTAACCCCTCCTCAAAATTTGATGTTTTACGTTTCAAGGCATGTTGAATCCGAATATCCAATAAAAAAACGCTGCAAATGATTGTACAGTGGTTTATTATTATTTCGCTTCAATATTGATTTAAGAAGACTATCCATTCGTCATTTTAAATATTCCGAACATTTGTGATTTGTGAACGTTCCCACCGAAAAACAGATGGTAACTATAGGGGAAAACTCCGTAGCAACCATTTTCTGATTTTAACCAAGTTCCTAACGCTAACGCCTCGTAGTTGAAGCAAATTAATAATAAACCACCGCGCGATAATTTTTACAGCAAGTCTTCAGAGGCGATAGATCGCCAGCGAAAATTGAGAATTATTTATTTATTATTAGTATTATTTTTATTTATAATTATATTTATTTATTATTTTATTAATTATATTATATTAATTATATATATATTTTTTAATTTTATTGACAAAACTTCTTGTACATAACAATATACTTTTCAGTTGGGTAAACATATTATAGCGATCAACTTTATCAGCATCTAATGCCATGGCACGTGGGTCAAGGGTCCTACCCAGCGGTAGTCCTTGCATATTATTGTACTGTGTTAATTACATAGGTTGGCATTTTTGTAATAATAGTTAGGTTACAACAAGTTGAATAAGTTAGAATTAAATATTAGGCATATAGAACAACAATACGTATTATTTATTATTTTATTTATAATTATATTAATTTTATTTATAATTATATAAAATTATATTTAAATTTTTTTTAATTTGATTTATTTATTATTATTTATGGTTATTTATTATTATTATTATTAATTATTTATTTATTTATTAAGGATTATTTAATGGTAAGGGAGGAAGTTGCGGCGAAGGTCGTAATTCGGTGGCAATCCTCCCCCGCGCGAAAGGGAAAGAAGGCGAGGGATGATCGGGGATGAGCCCAAGGATAATCGTCATCCCTGATCCAGAGCTCATCCCTCCCCGTCCACCCTTAGCTCATCTTCATAGTCGTCTATGAGCTTAGTATAAATACGCTCACTAGCCTGGAGATGAGCATCAGATATCCGACTATCAATCAACTACCACAACCGGTCGATACTGAAAACGTTCATCAGTTTCCCAACCGACAACGTTATGCGCCTTGTACAGGTAAGCTATATTGAAGCCAGTCGAAGCGGAATCGGGAGTAGAATTTAAAACGATGGGAAATTGTCACCAGGAAAAGGGAGAAATTTTTCTTTTGATAGAATAAAAAACCAGACGTGTGCATAGATCGCACAGTGCTTCCATGTTTGAGTCGGTTGCTGGAATAACCAATTATAAAATCAAGAAAGCTTCTACTAAGGCTGCCAAGTTATTTCTCGACAACTGTTATTGAAAAAGCTCGCCAATTGGGTTATTAATGCAGTATCTGATCCTAAAATAACGATACAAGCCAAGTTTTGTAAAATGGGACGATTTCTCCACAATAGTCAAAAATATTGATTTTTTTCACGGCCTTTAAACGTCTAAATGCTCAATAAACCGCTTAAAGCGGAAGTACGGTGTGTGATCCAACCTGTACAAAAAAAGTTTTGTCAAATGAAATCATTTTTAAGGCAAGAAAACCCAAATATACTAAAGTGCAAAAATAAAATGACTGAAAATGCGAATAACGAGGAAGTACGGTGACTGGCATTAACAGTAAAAATCAAACGACATTCAGCTGACATAAAGAAACATTACTAGTGCCCCACCATTTAAATATAATCATTTTTGCAGCCAGGAAAAATCAAAATATAGTCAATATGCGTATAAAAAGGAAGTACCGTGTATGATCCACTTGATAAGAAACGCACTCCATCCAATGTAAAAAATTGAAGAAAAAAAATTGGTTGTTGATAGTTCTTGTTTATTTTTCAATCTTAAAAATAATTCAGCCAACGAGAAAATCCTCAATGTCCTCAAAGTTTTGTTTTCTAAGTTTTGTACCGATTGTAACAGATAAATAGGCGAAATATCCGCCCAAAATATAATACAGAGCTATATTTTTACGTCAACTCAATTTTAACCGTGTTTTATACTTTGAAACGGAAATATCAGTTTTTTAGATGATTTTTTAATGCTGATCGCACCATTTTCCGAGAATTCAAAATAGGGAAAACTGATTGCTTAGTGGAAGTACTTTTGTGTTCTCAAATATATAATTTTGCACATCCACTGGGTGAACGCGTTGTAAAAATTGTCGCGGATTCGAATGGGTTTTCGCTGAGAATGCCAATTTTCGACCACAGACATCGCCACAAGTTTATGTAGTATTATAGTTCTTTCAAATTCACCTACGGTCACAATACTGCAAAATACGACAAAATCATTAAAAGATTAAAAAATAAACAATTTTCAAACTTTGAAAATATTTTTGAACAATGTTTTTTACCATTTATCAACGGTTTATAATAACGTTAATAATTATAGCTAGTTTAATTTTAGTCTAATAACAGTAAATAATATTAGTACGTATATTTTTTTTTACAGATTTCTGCGCTGGTGTGCCTCATAGGGGCTAGCCTTGCAGAGCCACCAGTTAACACGTACTTGCCTGCGGCCCGTGGTGGAGCACCATCATCGCAATACTCCCCCTCTGGCCTCTCCGCTCCTGTGACCGGCCTTTCTTCCGAATACGGTGCCCCATCTTCGCAATACGGTGCTCCCTCATCACAATACGGAGCGCCTGCTTTTGGCGGAAGGTCTTCATCATCCCAATACGTTGCTCCCAGTAGGTCAAACTCACCTTCCTCCCAATACGGCGCTCCCGCGTCTGGATTCGGAGGCCGATCAAGCTCACCCTCGTCTCAATATGGTGCACCCAGTTTTGGAAGCAGAGCTAACTCGCCATCATCGCAATACGGTGCTCCTAGCTCGCAATACGGTGCTCCCAGTTCGCAATACGGTGCTCCCAGCGCTCAATCTCGCGCACCCAGTTCTCAATACGGCGCTCCTTCTGGTTTCAGCAGCTCCTTCAAGACTCCATCTTCACAGTACGGTGCACCCAGTTTCGCAGGTAGATCCAGCTCACCCTCATCTCAATACGGCGCTCCAAGCTCGCAATACGGCGCTCCCAGCTCCCAATACGGCGCTCCCAGCTCCCAATACGGTGCTCCCAGCTCCCGATACGGAGCTCCTTCTTCAAGATTCGGCGCTTCGGCCCCGTCCTCACAATATGGTGCTCCTTCCTCCCAATACGGCGCCCCTAGCTCCCAATATGGCGCTCCCAGCTCGCAGTATGGCGCCCCCTCTTTCAATCAGCTGACGACTGACGCCATTATTGTTGACGCTGCTCGCTCAAGAAGCAAAGGATCTCAAGGAGGATACTCTCAAGGAGGCGCTCAAGGATACTCCCAAGGAGGCGCTCAAGGATACTCTCAAGGATACTCCCAAGGAGGCAGCCAGTACGGACAAGGCGGCTATGGAGACGAAGCTTCTGTAAGTACCTCTTTTCTACAATAAATTGAAGTATTTGCTGTTACAAAATGAAAAAATGCAATACCAGCACAAAAAAAAAGCATTAAACTTAATAGAAAATGAGAGACGATAAAATTTAAAATAAAACTATGGTCTTGAACGATAAATCATTTTATAAAGATTAAGCGCTCTTACTCGCTTCATTTAAATTTGCACCGCGTGGAGGAGATTTCGAACTTAATACTTAAAAATTGAAATATTCCATTATTTTACGGATAAATTTACGTTTTGGCAATGTACGTATGTCGAGTTAAGAGTTGCATTTTTTCGTTCCTTTTTACCAGGAGCCAGCCAAATACGAATTCAAATACGACGTGAACGCCAACGAGAAGGGCGAACAGGTCGAGTTCGGACACGAGGAACACCGCGACGGAGATGTTGCACAGGTGACTTACTATTCACTAAATATTATCAGTAGAATTGCATCGCCCATTGTAAGAACATAGAAAGAAAAGCTAATTTTTCAACCAGTTTCGGGGAAAAGTTTCTTACCGTGGAAAATCGGTTCAAATTAATAGCGCAGTAACGTGTTTCTACTACATCAGTTACTTCTACATTGATAAAGAAATCGTTAACCGTTCAGAAATGAAATCGTTCCCTTGAAAACAAAAACATTTTGCAAAAGTAATAAGTATCAGTTAATTTTTTCCAACTAATTTTCACACTCGTTCATCCTCTAAAAACTGGCGCCTAGAAATAAGGCGCCACATGCCACTATAATTTTACACTAATTAATGTTTTCCTAGGGCTCCTACTACGTCCTTCTCCCCGACGGTCGACGACAAATCGTCGAGTACACCGCCGACCAATCCGGCTACAACCCCAAGATCTCCTACGTTGACGAAGGCAGGGGCTCCAACGGATATTCCAGCGGCCCCAACGGATACTCAAGCGGTCCCAGCGGCCAAGGCTCCCAGTCGGGCCCGTACTGAATCTGTTCAGCGCCATTTATTGTTAAACGCGTCTCTTATTTATTATCGACTTATGTCTAGTTTTTCCTCGAAGAAAAATACAAAATCGAGCTATAAGAATTTGACGTAATTTGTACAAAACCTTATCTCAAGGGAATCGACGTGTCAAGTAGGTAAATACAACGCTAGAAAAGGAATAAAGCGGCTCATTCGTCTAGTTGAAATTTGAGCGGGTTCTTCGACAATCAAAAGACTTAATTAATTTCACATTTTATTCAAGCACGAAATTCCTTTAAAAATACAATGCAACGAGTACATCTTCCATTTCATCAAATGATTAATATAATTCGTCCTCGCTGAATTCGGACAACTCGACAGATTGATATTACGTGAAAAAAATCCAGTGCAAGTGTGCCATGATTACGATGTGCGGATGAAAATACATTTTTACACAATAACCAACGATAGAATAGTACAATTTGATATACTAGAGTGATAAAAAAAGTACATTTAAGATTAATTCGGATTGTATATTTTATTAATAAAAATCGACAGACTATCAACGACTAGGACATTAATATAAACTGTTGGCATTGTTTTTGAGCATGACCGTTCCAACGGGCCATTATCATCCAAAAACTTAACGGGAGAACATTTAAAAAAAAAATCATTTCTACTTTTACCAGTGACGAATACAAATGTTTCCTATTCAACCTCGGGAGGAGCAACACTGACAAGGAGAATCTACGAGGAAATATTATTCGACGTAGAAAAACGCAAAGAATTATTTTTGAAGGATGTAAAATTTATTTTACACTTTCTAAGTAATTTCTTCCAGGATTTTATTTTTATTTCAAGATAAATAGTATAGCCGTTATAAGTATGATGAAACCTTCCCTTATCAAGTATTATTTTTTCCACCGAAAACTAAACGTATTCTTTTTCCAAATGGAGAATTCCCCTCCCGAAGTCATGCGATCGGAGCCGAGGTTGAAAAACGTCGAATATATTAAGGAACCATTTGATTTAGAAAAGTTTAGCTTAGACAGAGATTACAATAAGATGTTAAAGAGCGCTGGCCGCTTTGCGAGCGTTATCATTATTATTATCAAGCACTTGATATCGTAGCACAATCATTGACATAATTATCGGGTAGGAAAATAAAGTGTACGCTCTTGGAAACGGAGGAAATTACAAAATACAATGCGCGCTCAAGTTTGTTGCCATGTTTGGCATAGAATATTCTTTAAATCAGTGTTGCCAGTTAGAGAAATGCAAAAATCCATTAACAAGTTTGAACGGTTATGAGAATCGTTGCTGTCTATGAGGAAACATGGAATCCAACTATTTTTACTGAAGTTAATTCATCTTACTAGGACTAGGATTGAAGCCGAAAACAAAACAAAAGGCGTGATATCCGTGATCGACCAGAGCGTACACTATACTGCCCTAACGAACAGCGACAATCAACATTTCGTACAATCAAAATTACCACATAGCCTATATTAACAGTAATATAATTTCATCACATTTAAATTCTGAACGTTTACAATTATAATACGTGCAAACTATGCACTTATGTTATGATATGTAGTTTACACAGCTAATGTTAGTATAATTATAACACAGTGCCATTAACTCGCTGGGACGTAGATAAATGCGTTCTGAATAGATCGTTAAGGGGAAAAAACGGGCGTTAGTCTGCAAAATTGTCGGTGAAAAAGGTCTTTCATTCCTAGGACAAATAAGCGTAAAAGAGAGTGACGTGCTCTAAATATATAAAAGCACCGTGCGAAATATTAAAGCTACGTCTACAATCGGAATAGCGATAGACATAGGTACACAAGAAGTGGAAATTTAAAAAAAAAAATCGGAATCAAATTACAGGCGAAGAAATAGGGACAGGTATCAATCATTCAATAAAAAAAATTCCTTGGCGACCGATCGATTTTTCTCCTCAATATTTGCAGGGTTGGTTTGATTATATTCAACAATTAATCGTCGCTTTTATCGACTGGAAATTTTTTAATTTCATTATTTTGTACTCTATTGAGACGAATCGCTTGGTGAACTGATGATCAATCAATTATACTCCAGTTCAAGAAACTGAATCACGCTATTGCCCCCAGCCAGAAATTATTATACAAACAAAAGAAACCATTGAATTGTTCTCAGGTTGATGTCACCGTTCAGTTATTATTTTTTTTCTTTTACATAAATAAAGTCTTTTTTACCACCTAATATTTTTTTTGGCACCGATATTCTCTTCACGCATAATAACCTACTTGAGGAAATGTAAAACAAACTGTAGGACAACCGAACCTGAGAACAATAAGGCGGATTTTTGTACCATAAATTACATTATGTGTAATTTATCAACAGAAGTTACTCTATTTATGCTTTACTATTCAAAAATAATCAATTTTAATCGCAAAAAAATAAAAAATAATAATTAAAAAATAAATAAATTTAAAAAATGAAAATACTTTACTAAATCCCTTCAAAATGTGATGTTTTACTTTACAAGGCAGGCAAAATCTGAATATCCAATTTAAAAGCGTCTGTCCAACGCACACATTTCTGAGGAAACCATTATAGCTAAATTCCTGAAATTTTCAACAAAAATCTAACTTGGTTTGAAAATGGCTTAATTCTTCAACCAAATCGCTACCTTTTTTTACGTGAATTTTTTGAAAGTTTTGAGGGGGGAGACTATCTTTCCAAGACAAAGGTTCGTTTGGTATCAATATCTTTTGAACGCTGAATCGAATGAGAATATCACTTGAGAATTTTAGGAATAAATCGTTCAATACTCGTCGGAGTGGTCGTCAAAAACTCATAAGCTGTACCGTTAGACGAATAAATCAACGTTTAATTTGAAAATAAAGGAAAATAAAAATAATCCAAACCTTCAAAGTTGCTAGAGAGTTTTCCCTTATAGTTGAATTGCCGTTGATAGGTGAAAACGTTAAAAAATGTTCGGAATAGTTACAATCACGAGTAGATGGTCTTCTAAAATCACAATTGGAGCAAAGGTATAATAAACCACTATACGACCTTATTCAGCGTTTTTTCCTTGATTTCGTCGATCGATCGATTTTCAAAGCCATGATCAATCGGTGTGTCAATATGTTGTAAAACCGTCATGTCAAATACTTTGATTTCACTCAAATCAATTGCCTAACGATAGAGCTGAAGAGAGTGATTAACGAGAATGGAACGATTTTTATAGCTCCAAAAATTCTTGAGCTGTACCACTAAAGCTATCGACTCCGTTATGGCATCGTTCGATTCAACGTCAAAAATTTTATAGATATTAAACATCAAACACATCTTCGTCAAGGAAAAAAAATAAATAGAAAATGAGGAATTTTCTTTTAAAATCTTTAAAATTGAGGTAACAAGATGGCTCAACGCTTGAACCATTGTCAGGCCAAGATTGTTAATTGGTGAAATAGTTTCTACAAAAAGTGTCGACGGTGGGCGAGCAGAATTTTTTAATTGATTTTCGGTTTCTACGTAAAACATTCGATTTTCAGGGGGTTAAAAATGATTTTTCGTGAGCCATTACAGAGGTTTAATAATGAATAAAAGTAACCGATATTCCAGTCGATGATTGTTGGTTAATAGTCGTAGATACCTGTCCCAAGCAAAAAGTTCCGTTTGTTGCTTCTCATAGTAAATATTGTCGGTGCGCATGGAGATTTGTCGATGGAAAGCAAAAAGCAATAAAAAGACTATTGATAAAACGGAGCCAACTTCAAATTGGTGCGAAACTGAGAAAACAAGTTATTCCATAATTTGTTTCGATGAATTTTCATCTCATGCCTACAAATGTTACCTTCCTGTTTTTGAGTGGATAGGAAAGTATATAAGTACTCTAGCTTTTATGATTAATTTTTGTAATAGTTTGAGAGTGGATATTTTTGGGTAATTTTTTTTTATACTAGTCAACTGTTATATCGTTTTAATTTATGCGCTGGCTGTAAAAGACTTTATGCATCTATTTTTCGAAAATTGCTGAGAAATTTTCATCGGCAAATATTCGTACATGGTAAAGACCCGTGAAAATAATACTTTTTTCTTCTTGCCTTCCATCAACAATGCCCCGCAGGGGCGCCAACTATAGTTTATCAACCTAGTGATAACAAGCACTATAACTTTGTACAATTATATTTTTCCTCTTTTCGGAGCCATGGAGCAACAAGCGTTATGCGGTGCTGAAAATAAGAAATGCCTGCGCATTCGGTTTATGGATATAAGCACGCTCTATACTACATCAGTGCAAAGAGAGAAAGTACAAGCAGAAACAAAGCATGCAACTACAATCTAGGACGACATTGACGTTACTCTACTAATAAGCTTCACATCGATCACCTAGTAAGATTTTCGGAGCACGACCGAACCTGTTGGTCGGTGGCCGCGATTTTCTTTTAAATAATATTGCTAGCTACACGTACACAAAGCATTTTCCTTTGTTTAAGCCTAAAGTATGTCTGCCATGAACAGATATTCCTTAACATCTAACTACGGCAAAGAAATGTGAAAAAACCAAACTTAGAAAAGCATTCAAGTGCTGCGCTTCCATCTAGAAGTTTCTATTCTGAACAGGAGTTTGGGACTATGTTTTTCAGACATTTTCTCGTGTGTGTGTGTTTTTTTTAATAATACGAAAAAAAGAATAAATTAATTTTTTTCCCTTCTAGCCCAATTATGTTAATCTCATCACAATTCCGACGTTATGTGTTTCAAATGCTAAGGTTCACTTTTATTATTGTCAAGCTAAATAATAATGGTGATGATTTACAAGCAACGCACGCTCAGACTTGATAGGGAATTCGCTCGAGGGAGTTGGAGAAAATCGTAGGGCTTCCAGTCGACGTGAATGCAACAAGACGTTCTAAAAAAATTCATCATTTCCCCAATATCTTTCGCCAGTTTGGGTTTCTTCAGAGTTGTAGAACCATAGAATCTACGGCCTTCTATAGTGCCATTTGCTGTCCAACATTTGTCACCTTTGATACAGCAAAAATGGCTCCACAGCGCCCTGAAGATGCCCGAACAGGCGAAAGATCTCAGAAAAAAAATCGGCATTTGCTGCAGACTCTCTCACAATATTAGCCAACGTGATTTAAATTCGACCCATTTAACCGGTAAGATTTGAGCGTGACAAAACGACAGGTTTTCCAAACCTCATTGTTAGCTTCTGTGACCCAGCGGCGGAGTGATTCCTGTTGTCTTGGAGAGACTCCGGTGAACAGGAGTTTGGGACTATGTTTTTTTTCAGACATTTTCTCGGTTTTTTTTTAATATGAAAAAATAATAAATTTAATTTTTTCCTTCTAGCCTAATTATGCTAATTCTCATCACAATTCCATTCTTCATTAACCTACTTGCCTCTTTAATTTCCATTCGTACAATCCTTCTTTCCTTGACAGTGTTTCCCCCAAGACGGAGCGACACGAATTCAAGTTCGATGAGTTGTTTGTAAGTTTTGGATTCAAGTAGAAAATAGTTTTTCCAAGTCAATCGTTCTAACAAGAAGTGAATGTATTTGTCTAGCAATTTAGTCCTGGAAATATAGGAAAATTTATTGAGCTAGAGTTTACATGAGTTTGTATGGTCACGATCGTCCTTCGTGGTCGCAATTAATCATATTAGAAGAATTTAATTTTCTCAGGAGGATTTTCCCTTCGGGGTGGCCTAACTGTTGATTGTTGGATTCTGAGTGTTGGGTCGCTGGTGCATGTTCAGAGGTGTTCGGTGTGTCAATCACGTGCATGTTGGCTCCCACTGTGGGCTGCCTTTGAGCCTCTACTTCCCGCACATCAGTTCTGCTCTGGTGTGACCTATTTATTTTTTGTCGGTCTGAATTTTTGGCTCCCCAAGATGTGTGCCTCACGCGCCCTCCTAACCAACCGTCGTAACGGCAAGCGTTTCAGTGACCGAGCAGGTATATTTTCATTGTTATTTTCGCATACTACGTGGAGGAGCATGCTGGCGATTTTCTGATTGGGATTTTTCAGGATCGGCGCCTGATGAAGTAAACAAATTTCAGTTAGTACCCCCACACAAATATTTATAACGATCCCAACGAGTCGGAGGAGGATATTCTAGCGGAATCGGATTTCTTTATCGCCCCATCGGCGTTACCGCATACCTATTCGAGAAAAGAAATGGTGGTTGCCTATGTTCAGCTGGCTTTTGGACACTTTGGTCAATAATGCTTGTTTGTTGCATGGGAAGGCGAATAAAAAAGTTGAACTTGTTCTTCAGAAGAAACATCGACCACATGTACGTCGGTGGGACGCACCAAGTGTCAAAAATTTGGAATTGGCTTGTGTTCGCTGTTTTTTGGTTATCATAAAAAGCTAAAATTGCTCGATTGGGATCCAATTTTACCGACCATCATTGTAAATAAATTTTTTTAAACTCTTTTATAGCCAATTTCACTGAAATAAAATGCTTATACACGTTCAGCTCTCAGAATCTCTATCCCAGTAACAATGCACCAACGAAGGACGAGCGTGACCATGTGGTAACAGTATTTTATTAGTAAATGCCCTGATGGTTTCAATCCTATATCTTCCATACAGCGCCAGGAAACCAAAATTCATCATATAAATTGAAAATTTGAAATTGTCTTTCTCCTCTTATGTGTTACAAAAACATTCCACTCTATAATTCCTCTATTCCACTCTGGCTCAAGGGTTGCAAAATTCAACTGTCACCTCGAGCGGCTCCCCGCAGTTCAATACTGAGCGCACTCACAATGACGACCACTTAAAACCGATATGTAGCATAAATAGGCGATTTTTCGCAAATTGAGTCGAGTCTGTCGATATATAAAATCTATAAAGAATTAAAATTACGCCTCCTCCATATCATAAATATTCTCTGACATCGAAAAATAGTTGAACACCTATACTTTAAGAAAATTACTCCACGACAACTATGGTCTCGGAATGAATTCCGGGAAAAACTCAACGCGCCCCTCACGCCTGGAAGCTTTATCCTTTAACCGATTCCGATTACCGTTCCATCGTTTATTTATCTGATAAAATGGCAGTTGCACAAGTCTTAGCATCCACCTTAATCTAAATAGAATTGATGCTTCATACCACAGTGTTTCTTGTGCTAATCTATACAAAAATATAATAAGAAAGACGAATAAGTTAGAGTAAGGTAGAAATTCGGCAACATCGAATCGTAATATAAACTCCAATAAATAATTGACAAAAAAAAAAACTAATAGCAACAAATGGTGGGTCTTAAACGTGTTAAACCTCTCTATAACTTGTCTTAACCATTTCGCGTAAGTATAACAATAAAAGGGAAAAATACGCGCCCCGAGTAATCATAAAATTAGGAGACTAAATCGATCCAAAGTATTGACTGTAGAGATTGAACGAAACTATCGATTCTAGAGAGAAAAAAAACTTAGAAGGAATAACCTAGATATAGATTACATCAATCAAGAACATCGATACTTCTGAAGGTACAGATGAAAATACAGAAACTATTACAATACATTGATTGAAATATTCGTCTCAAGAAATGAATCGAAATAATTGATTCATCGCATTAAATAAATCGATCGAGAAAAGATTCTTATGATCAATTGATTTTTCAGATTAAATTGATTGAAAAGTTCGATTCTTCAAATGAATTAATTCAAAGGATAAAATCGATCAAAGGGTGCAAATCTTTTGAATACATCCAACAGAATGAAAAAAAAACACGATTTTTTGGATTAAATCAATTGAGGGGATTGAATCTTCAGGTTAAAACGAAGTATCGATTCCTCAAATTAAATCGAAAGAATCGATTCTTTGGATAAGAATTTGATTCTTCAGATTGAATCGATGAAAGTATTGATTCCGCAAATTAAATCGATTGAAAGACTCAAATCTTAAGATTACACCGATCTAAAGAATATATTCTTCCGATTAATTGATTGTTCAGATAAAATCGATTGAAGAAAGCAAGTTTTCAGATTAAATCAATTGAGGGAATTGATTCTTCAGTCATTCATTCATCAAATGGAACACCAAATCCATTGGACTATCATTAGCGAAGACTGAGTGGACAAACCTGAAGAGAAAACTCATGAAGGTTTTTAATTTCATAATCAATATCATCAGGGAAAAATTTATTCTTTAAAGTATATAGATCCAAATAGTTCGATTCAAGGGAAAATCGAGCAAGATAGATCATAAAATCAATTGTTTAAATCAATTGAAAGAATCAATTCTTTAGACGAATTCTACTGAAAATAAAGGTTCTTCAGAAAGGGTATAACCCATTTTTAGATCAAATCAATAATTTACAAGGCGTACCCGATGAAATATTTGATTCATAAGAAGAACCGATTTTTTCCTATGGGAAAAAATTAATTAAAATTTTTACCGTACACTGCAATACTTTGGGACTGAGATGCGGCGACGCGATGAAACAAACGGATCCAATTCAGTACGCGGGCGGAACTGCCGAAGGAGTTGATGTCTTTGATACGATTCGTTCGCCTTGAGCTATCTCGCCGTTTTGGACTCCTTTGAACTTGAGGAAACAATCGTACCCGTAAGCCACCATGTTGAGGTATCCGAAGAACTGCGGAAAGAAAGATGAGTCGCAGTCAGTACTCGGTTTTTCGGTCGAAAATGGGCCCGATTAAAATAAGTAGGGCAATTTTTTGGCGCATTGTTGACGGACGAAGCGTACAATATTTGAAAAGCGGCTGAGATCATGATAATCAAGAGGTTAAGTCAAGAAACAAGAGGTTAAGTGAGAAACTGGCAGTGAGAATACTGTTACATCAAAAGAGAAACTAATAAAAAAATTGTCTTTTATAGAAAAACTGGCCGATTAATACATACCCCAACAACTCCGAAAATTGAAGCGTGCGAGAGAGAGGCGAACGTTATTGTGGATCCGATCATCAGAAATATTGTCCAAACACCGCAGAAGAACATTTCCTGGAAATAAACGCTCGAATAAATAATAATAAGGGGAGATTTTCAAAACTTTCTCCATATTCAAGTCCACTATATACGATTTTCGTTATAGTAGGATAGCCCATTTGAGTTTGAGGCAACGGATCGACAGTATTTAATCGTCAATCGGTCAGAAGAGAACTCCTCTCTACAGTAGCTCTCCTAGCATTGGAAAACAACGGTGAGGACGCCATTTAAAAAAAACTCAAGCTTTTATTTTTATTAGCGATCTTCGCCCTTATCACTGGACTTGAAGGTACTAGGAAGTTTTAGTTGTAGGTGCATATAACTATGGCTGGAATATCAACACTCATACTTCAAAAACATCATCGAATCGGACAAAAAAAATCTATATTTAATACTGATGTCTTTCTTTTGATATTTTATTGACATAAAGATTTTAATTCAAATTTTTTTTAAAATACAAGCTCTTTTTTTGTCAAGTATAAATATTTGTGGCCTTAATAAAGCAACTAGTACGGTAATTGTGGGAATTTTTCAACTTCTTTTTTCAGTTTGTGCCAGTTGATAAGGCTTTGGCAACACTGGTTTCAGTTTCACCTGTTGAAACCTTCAACATTTCAACCTCAAGTTGGTTCAATGATTTTTCATATGAATATTATAATATAGTGTCATAACTTCAGCGGTAGTCAATACTCAAAATATCGACATTTCACTTTGCTCAATTAATTTAGTAACAAATAAAATTACCAATATAATATTTATAGATTTTTTGTTGAAATGTTTACAAAACATCGATGTTTTCAGACGAAAATCCTTATCATCGATGTTGTAGACTTTCGATGTGTGAAACATCAAGCGATGCTGAGGCTTCAATGACCAAACCCTATTAAGCACGTATAAAAAATAATAAACATGATCCACAAGAGAACAAATTCGAGCCATACAAGAGCAAAAAGTCAATACTCTCAACATTTAAATTATAAAATTCATCGTCAAAATACAGTGAAGATTTTAGCACGCTTGCAAAAATACTAGAATAAAAACAAAGACAGTTTCTTCTTTCGTGCAAACAGATTCATCTTATCCTGAAACTCATTCGATAGCGATTAAAAAACTAAAGAAAGAGAAAAAATTAGTTACTAACGATTTTCAACCAGGGGATGTGAAAGAATTTTTCAATCACGTGGAAAACATACAAGCCCAACATGATTCCGGTACACCAAAAACCAAGGCCGCAAATGAAGCTCATAAAGCTCAATTGGCCGACGTGCGAATAAACGGAGAAGGTAACGCAAAGGAAAACGAGTAAATTAAGTATCTGAAACAGAAGAGAAATAGTAGGGTATATTTGTAAACTTCAAAGAATAATAAGACATGCGGCAATGTTAGGAATGCAAAATTAATTATACTACTGGGGGGGGGGGGGCGCTTCAAATGATTGTACATTGGTTTATTATTCTTTTACTATGACAGTAACAATGCTCAACATTTGTGAACGTTTCAAATGTTTTATTGTAATTGTAATCGTTTTTATTTTTCTCAATTTTCAAATTAAAAGCTAAATTATTCGCCTGGCGGTCCAGCTGGAGAGTGTTTGAAATACACTCCAACAAGTATAGAATGATTTTTATAGCTTCATAAATTCTCAAGCTATACCATCAAGAGAAAATTCTTCAAAATCTCAGCAATTCTATATAAAAGCTGCCATAACTCGAAAATCTTGAAGCTATCAACCGCACGGTGTCTTTTTTGATTCAGCGTTAAAAATCTATAGAAATCGATACCAAAAATACACTTCTCGTGTGAAAAACGTTGGATAATATTAATTTTCTCCCCTCAAAACCAACCTAAAAATACCCTTAAAATAGCGAATCGGTTAAAGGATTGAGCAATTGTCAAACCGTAATTGATTTTTGGTGAACATTTCAGGATATCAGCTTTTATATTTTTGTCAGAAAAGTGTCAATGGCGGACGGTAGGATTTTTTTATTTTACGAATTTATTTATATTCTACATGCCTTGAAACGTAAAACATCGAATTTTGAAAGTGGTTAGAAATATTTTTTCTTGTGCGATTACAATGGTTTGTTGAAGAATAAACCAAAAGACTACATTAACAAATGCAGGTAATACTAGGGCACTGCAAAACTACACGTGGTCATTGAGTGAAAATGGAACAACAAGAAAAAATCCTTTTTTTTGCAAAAGATAAAGAAGGTTAAAGTTATTCTAACCTCGTTACGACTAAATGGATAAACATGTAGACTAGAGACTACCAAACAAGCTCCTTGCGATTCAAATAAGTCGACTTACGATTTGAGCGCACTTAAGCATCCCGGGGATGGTTTTGATGTAATCGGGGTCATATCTAATGTTCGTTTGGACGTTTGTGTTTGAAGTGGTGACCGTGGTGGTGGTGGTGACGCCGGGGGGTGAGCTTTGCATCATCTTAAGAAACCAACGAGAGGAGAAACCTGCGAGAAAAATATAAAAAAGAAAATAGGAAATAGAATAGGAAGGTTGAAACAGAATTGTTAGTAATAATCTAGAGGCGGTGTTTATTATCTTCTATCGCCTTCGCTGATATTCTATAAGAATAATAAAATAGAATTAGGTAATTAAAAAAAAAAAATTAGAATTTTTTACATACTTAGTAAAAGTGGGCCTTAAATCACAATAATTAACTTAATTACAATAAACAACACATGGCTGCTCAATTTCTAAGGAATAATGGCAGCTTCTGGAACACGGCCGGTGTTGCGACCTCACTAGCGCCCGTGGTACTGAGCTACCCATAGAGAAGGGAAGAGGGAGCTACCAAACCCCAGATTCCCTACTCGCCTTGTACTAGAAGTTTCCTTTATCGTTGGAATTTCTATGTCTTCGTATTTAATGGGCAACTACTTATGCATATTTCCTTTTCTTTTTTATTCAAAAGATGTTGTCAATGTTGATTAAAATTCGACTATTACTTGAAAAGTGATTTAGTAGGCCATAAACTACGAAATACATCAAAGAAATATATATTCTTGTAATCCTTTGCAGAGAATAAGTACATTTCAATTACTCAAGTTCAGTCCAATTCAACGCGCGCGTAAGATCAAGTAAACTATTCAATCTCGTTCATCTATAAATCGATCTCGAAAAGTAAAAAATTCCTAAATCAGTCCAATTTGATGTAAACATCAGTAAACTACAGTTCAAGTGAGTTCTTGAACTATCTGGGGTTCATCGAAAGATGGAAACTGATAAACTCAATTTTCCCAAGTTGCGGCAGGTACGCAAAAAATTTATTCCTGTATTCAGGATTAAACGCATAATTTCTTCAAAGAGCCATGCCTTTTCCATCAAAGCTAGGCAGCAGATTAGTTTATAATACAACATAATTTGTTTCACTTGTCTCCCGTAACTATAGCCCAGTCTTTTCGCTTGGTGCCACGGCCACCAGGAGCGCTAGTGAGGTCGCAACACCAGCCGTGTTCCAGACGCCCCTAGGAATAATCTTCCATGAGACTAAGCTCGAGTTGGAAGATGAGTCAGCTCGACACCTGCTCTTCTCTCTAATTCCGAATCAGGGCTTTTATTGTCTCACTTTCCTTATTATGATTGGCATTTTGGTTTATTATTACCTAATAATTGCCCAAGAAATATTTTTTTCTAACCCTCTCAAAATTAGATTTTTTAAGTTTCAAGGCATGCAGAATCCGAATAATATACGATAAAAAAAATTCTGTATCTCCGCCGTACACCGTCAACACTTTTCCGGCCAAACTATAATGGCTATATTCATTTTTGCAGTCAATAAAAATCAAAATAGAGTCAATGTGTGAATTGCGTGGAAGTACAGTGTGTGACCCTCGCGATAAAAATCAGTCACCATCCAATCGCCACACCAAAAATGTCAAAACATTAAGCGTTCAAAATATATTAGTTTTTGCAGCCTGTAAAAATCGAAATACAAAATACGAGTTGGTGAATTTTCTGGACTCATTCGTTTGGTACGAGAACTTGAAAAGTTCGTCAACACGCAGCATAATTGTGACCGAATTCCAAACGCATTTTTCGTCAATAAGTTTACAATAATGTCTTAAAATATTCGAGCATGGCGAGTCGTACAACAAAACAACTTACAAACGGCGTAAAATTTGAGATTATTCCGATTAACCGGAGACTTAGCAAAGCGGCCACACTTCACTTCCAAAATACAATATTCACGAGGGAAAGACCTTGAAACGCTATCGAGCGGGCGGAAGAAGTTCAAGGAAATTGCGTTGAACAATCGCCACGTAAATGCGAAGGAACGAGACAAATTTTTCGCTTTTCCAGGTCGACAAATGTAAAAAATGGTTCGGCCCGTGACTATTTTTAAGATCGGCTGAGCAATTTCATCGACGCCCTATATAAGAAAATTATTAATAGAATCGACTTCGATGTGTCAAAGCGTACGATAAATTATTGTTTAGATAAGAAAGCAGTCGACGCCTGCGGAGGGAGTGTCATAAAGCTAATACGCTACGAAAGGCCTCACGACAGCTAAAATTCACCGCAGATCTTTCGAATGCGAAAGAAAAACATTAGCGTTATTACTCACCGCAAACGAGATAAACGAAAGTCGACCCAACAGAAAAAATATAATAGAAAAAAGAACTCGCTGACAGAAACGTCAGTCACACTTCTAGCGACTCCGAGTGATTTCCGATTTATCAACAAACGGCCAACACTGAGCACGGACAGTGTTGGCCGCGTTGTTCCGCCAAGGAAACTGTGAGAATATACCGAGCGGGCGGATAAAGTAGGCGGAACTTGCGTTTCAAGTTGGCCACGCCTTATGAGCCTCAAGCCCAAGTAAACGGGAAATAAATTTAACCCTCTCGTGGGAACATCTGCCTGTGAGGCAGATATGATTTACATTTAAGCCACAAAAGCGCCACAATCTCGACCTGGGATGCCAGGCGACCTCATGCTTCAGTCAACATCTCCTCATTGATGTTAGAATGTTTTCCTCGCTTCTTGCGGCCATTTTTCCAGGTATACCACATTTTTCTAAACTATGGTCTGCTTCACAGGCAGATGTTCCCACTGACGTGCACTGAAGTATCTGCCTGGTTGCAAATATTCCCACTAACGTGTGTTTCAGTGTCTGTCTGTGATGCAGATGTTCCCCTAAACCAAGTACCCAGTTGATTCAATTTTTTTTTTTATGAGTGTTAGTTATTTCAATTTCTGACTAAAAAACTCAAAATAAAGCTAAGCAAAAAAGAAAACCTTTTCTCAATTCACTTTTGTTGTTGTTTTTCTTTTTTTCCGAAGAGTTTTGGTTTTTTTTCAACTTGTTGAGAGTTTTGGTGGCTATACCTGTTCTTATATGAGATACTACGAGCGTGAATCAGTAGTGTACTTGTTCCTGGAGAATGGCGCCATATCCACCGAATATTTCGAGCCGTACAAGGCGAATGCTCTAAAATTATTTGCAATGAAGATGATTTACAGGTACGTCTGTCTCACAGGCAGATGTTCCCACTAAGTAGGTAGAAAACACATGTTCCCACGAGAGGGTTAAATATGAGTAAAAGTGAACGATTGATGATTGATTGACGATAATTTTATTATCCACTCTGTACATAAATAGGACCTTATGGTCCTCTCTTCCTGTTGTGTAGAAACCTTCGATCTCAAGTTGATTATTCAAACCCGTTTCCAAATCCCTTAGCTTCTACAGTTTTAGTATAAACAATTGGGAAATAAAGTTGAGTCTGTTTTAAAACCTTGACTATTTTCTTCTCCAGGTGGTCGCATTACTTCTTTTTGTAGGTTGAGGGGGAGAAAAACGAGGCGACCTCTTCTCCATTCTTTTTTATTATCCAGCCGAGTACTTTCGCCCGTTCGGGCTTCTTCAGGGCATTATAGGACCAAGGGTACCTATGCCATAGGTACCCTTGGTCCTATAATGCCCTGAAGAAGCCCGAACGGGCGAAAGTACTCGGCTGGATAATAAAAAAGAATGGAGAAGAGGTCGCCTCGTTTTTCTCCCCCTCAACCTACAAAAAAAACCTTGACTAGTAAAGTAGTTTTTTCTACTGTCATAAAATGAGCATAAAGGCCTTCACAGACCGGGCGATAACATTGTTGAAAACAATGTTATCAGCATTTTTCAGTAACTTTCCTTTCACACCGAACGCAATATTGTTGGCAACAATGTTATCAACATCGGGCGAGGAATTGTTAATAACATTGTTACGGCTATTGAAAAATGTTGATAACAATTCCTCCCCCGAAATGTTACTGGAAACATTGTTGGCAACATTTTCTGTAACATTGTTATTTTTTCCGTCAACATTGTAAGAAACATTGTTGGCGACACAGAGTTTTGTTATCGAGCCATGAGGGATAACAAACTGGCATTTGTGACTAACATTGTGGATAACATTGTTAGAGAACTAGACCCAAATAAAACAGACGGAAGAATTGTTGGCAACAAAAAAGTTGACGACATTGTTGCCAACAATGTTGGTAACATATTTTCAAGATCATCTCATTTTGTTACAAACATTATTGTTATCAACATCTTACGCTAGGTAATAACATTTGTTTTCACTAACGTTTGGTCTGTAAGCACCTTAAAACACTTCCTTTATACAGAAAATAACTTATAAAACTTCTGTAAACATTCGTCAAGCAAGTGTTATGAAAAATCGTTATTTAAAAAAGCGTTAGAAAAAGTTTCAGATGATTTCCGCTTACAACCTGTTGTTGCTAAGGAAAAGTAATTTCCTCATTTTCCATGCCACGAAAATCGTTCAACACTCGTTCGAAAGCAGAATTAATTACATACTTTTATGTATCCACCTCACCAGTAACTATCTTGATGTGTCACACACCGTACTTCCTCGTGATTCGCAAAAGTATGAAACTACTTATAAATATGAAATATATTCATGAAAATTCAATACTTGACAAAAATACGTCTTTTACAGTTGACACGTGCTCTTCGCTATAGAACTAAAATATTTTCGTTGTTGAGGAATCGAGAAGGAAAATCCTTCTTGTTATGATCTTCATGTAACGCATGATGACACTTCTGGCAAGGCGTTTCCAGCCATGTGCATCTGCCCGGATATATACATCTTCCTAATTAATGCTCAGGCTTTCAGTCTTGTGCTATGTGCGGATAGTAGAGGAGCTCTTTCGTCGAAAAAATTACAGCTAATCCTTTACAGAGAAAACATTGATAGTGGCCTAGCGATACGTGTGAAATGAACTTCGTGAGCTTTGTGTGATTGATTTTATAATTACAAAATAATCGGTTCGTCGTGGAAAACTTTGCGAAAATTCCAAAAATTTCGAGAGATAAAAATACCTAATTTGAAGCGCGGAACGCGATTGTGAAATAGAGCTGTGGTTTCGAAATGAAAATTTCCTCCAGGGGAAGCTTGGACGTGGCGACGGTCGTTGTAATTTGCTGCCTAGTAGTGGCCGTCGTTGGACTGACGTCAGCGGCAGAAGCATCGTCAGAGGCGGTCGAAGGGCAAGTGCAACGAGAAATCTCAGCGGAAGGCGAACATACCGAACAGCAGGACATTTTGAACATTAAAACTAAAACAGTGGAAAAGCAAGATTCACTCTGGAAGACGGATGGTACAAATGTAAGCACTGTTGCGGTCACTACTTATCGACCTAAGACTGCAATAACAGCCAAATTTGGAGCAATGCAGCAAGGATCCAATAGCAGTAATGACAGTTATCAACAGAAGGATTTTAAGGGTTCATCTATCGACTCAACTGCGGTGAAGACACTTACCTATCCCTCGGTTCCAGGTAATCCCCAAGAAAAATCAACAGTCATAAAAAACGGCACGAAATTTACTCCTAAAGAAGCCAACAGTTCCACTTTGGAAGCAGAAATATCTCCTATCGCCGATAGACGGCAAGATCAGCGAGACGAGCTGAACGTCATTTACGACAAACATTTGAACCCCAAAGCTGAAAATTCAGCCGCCGAAACGAAATCGAACGACGAGAGCAAAATATTGGAGCCGGAGAAATGGCAAGATCAGCTAGCGATGAGTGATGTAGATGGTAACCATTTGGACCAAGTTGCTCAGAGTTCGGCAATCATTTCTGCTTTCGACGCTGTGAGCAACGGATGGAGGCCGATATCAGCACCGCAATGGCGAACCAGGCCTCCTAACTCGAGTTTTAACAGTCCTCAGGGAACCTCAATAGCGTATGGTAAACCAGGTTTGGCAGGTAGTCAGCAGCAATATGCACCTTCGAATGCCTGGGTTACATCTCAACCCCATGTACAAACGGTGATCGTTATGAAGAAGGTACCTGTTCCTTACCCGGTCACAGTCGAGAAGCAGGTACCTGTGAGGATTGCTGTTCCTGTTAACAAACCGTACCCGGTGTACATTCCTCGGCCATACCACGTGTTCATGGAAAAGAAAGTTCCCTTCCGAGTGCAAGTGCCTGTACCAGCGCCGTATGCGGTTGAAACACGGATCCCAGTGCCGGTTAAGGTTCCAGTGGAAAAACCATACCCAGTCCACGTTCCTGCACCGTACCCAGTGTATGTAATGAAGAAAATACCCTACACTGTTGCGAAAGAAGTGCCTGTCAGAGTGCCCGTGGTTCGGCCTTACATAGTTCGAGTTCCAGTCGAAAAAAGAGTGCCCTATCCGGTCGAGAAAGCAGTACCAGTGCCAGTACACGTGCCTGTTGAAAAACCTGTGCCGGTCCAGGTTGAGAAAAAAGTGCCCGTATACGTTGAAAAACGTGTTCCAGTCTACATTGAAAAACTAGTTCCATATCCAGTGAAGATACCAATTAGAGTGCCGGTACCTATTTTATATCAGACATACACCAATCACCAAGTGACTTCGTCCAGACCGTCTCCAAGCTACAAGCAGCAACAGCAGTTACATCACCATCAGCAGCAGTTGCATCATCATCATCATCATCCGCAGCAGCAACAACAGTTGCACGAGCAGAGCTACAAGGTCAGGGAGCAGGAACCAATGGCATCACTAAGTGCTGCTCAACAAGTGATCACGGCCCCGAATGTAAAACAACGTAATCCAAAGCAGGAAGAATCTGACCAGCAAGCATACTGGACTCATGAGCACCGAACGAACGATCATTCAGTGAAAATCAGATTCCGTATCCCTGAACGCCACCTTCCGAACCAACAGCAGGAGGATGCCAGCACGAATGATGAGGAGAATGACGACGAAGAACTGGACAACCGTCAATACTGGTATCATCAAGATGATCGTATTCAAGAAGAATCGGACGATTATCCGCATGAGGAAAACCTCGAAGGGGAAGATGAGAACAGCTACCTCGAGCCGGCCGCAGCTGATGATGGCTATGATGATTACGAGGATCGGCAAGAGAGCTATACCCAAGTCAACATGGGGAACCACGAGTTCTCCAATTCCGTCCACCACCAGCGATGACCAGCAGCGTCAAACCAGGTAAATGAACCAAATAAAGTTTCTACTATAGGGACGCTGCTCATATTGACCCATTGATTGACTTGATCTCCCGGCTTACCCATCGTGTGACGTTGCTCGTTTAGAAAAGTTAACCCGACTAACCTATATCCGAATGAAGCGTTTCCTATAGTGCATTGAACAAATCCCTCGACTGCAGGAATATAGAAATTCCCTGAATCAGGCTGGAGGTTTACATGAAGCGAAGTAATAGAAAAGGCCATGACCCTATATGAAGCCATTCAGCTACCAGTAACTCTGAAATTACTTTAAATGCAGTCATCCAGGTTGAATGGGTTAAATGTTTCAGCAGCCCAGGAGTTTGAGCAATATTGTTTCAGTTATCAAATCTGTACTCTGTGGATATGCATCCATCCAGCTCTGGCCGGTGTTCACCTCTTGGCAAATGGAATGAAGACATGAAGGACAGCACGTCCAACGAGTCTACGTCTCTTCCATTAGGTGTGAAGTGTAATTTATAGCCCTGAATATGTTATGAATAAGTTGGTCGATGGAATTGGGTCCATGAAGGTCTCCATCTCCAGCATCTATAATAGTTCCCTCGGCCACTCTCAATCGTCTGAGCGCACCGGTGGCCCGTCATAATGAAAATTATCCATCACGACTATAGCAAGACATGGTTGGACTGGAATGAACGATCTGTCAATAAACAATCACCTTAGTGAGTTGTTCTCCTGGGCGAGCTCGACAAATTGAATGCCGTTCTAGCCGCTCGCTGTGTGGATCTCGTTGTGGAGCACTTGGACGGTCCTACAACGGCCTGTGCTCAGTACCGTTGATGATCTAGATGAAGAGAGGCTTCTCAACATTGAACAAAAATTGTTTTCTTCGTTTGGTTGACGTCGCATTTGTTGTAGTAGAGGCGCACTACAACCAGGCGACTTATTCTCCAGATCTTTAATGGCTGGCCGAGCACTTTCGCCCATTCGGGCATCTTCAGGGCGTTGTGGAACCAGGCTGTGGACCTCATGGTTAATAAAATTTCTGTCCGTCCGCCGTACGCCGTACGCCGTCCGCCGTACGCCGTACGCCGTCCGCCGTACGCCGTACGCCGTTAGCAGTTTTCCGGCCAAACTGTAAGAGCTAAAAATTTGAAATTTTCACCAAAAATCAATCTCGGTCCTACGACGGCCCAATTCTTGAACCAACTTGCTAGCTCAATTTTAAGGGTATTTTTGGGGGGTTTTGAGGGGGAGAAAATTCATATTTTCCAAGGGTTTTCAGAGAAATGTGTACGTGGTATCAAATTATATAGATTTTTGGACGCTGAATCGAATGAGACCATCGCCGGGTCGATAGCTTTATTGGTTCTCGAGTTATCGCAGCTTTTGTGAAAAATTTGGGAGATTTTCAGAAATTTGACACGAGGGTATAACTCGAGAGTTCTTGGAGCTATAAAAATCGTTCTATACTCATTGGAATGGTCGTTAAACACTCTCTCCAGCTGTATCGTTAGGCAACAGGTTTAGTTTTTAATTAGGAAATTAAGAAAAATAAAAATAATTAAAATTACGATAGTTGCTACGGATTTTTCCCCTATAGTTACCATCTGTTTTTCGGTGGGAACGTTCACAAATTTTCGGAATATTTAAAATGACAAATGGATGGTCTTCTTAAATCAATATTGAAGCGAAATAATAATAAACCACTGTACAATCATTTGCAGCGTTATACCCACGTGTCCTGAAGATGCCCAAATTTGGGCGAAAGTGCTCGAGAACCAATAAAGCTATCGACCCGGCGATGGTCTCATTCGATTCAGCGTCCAAAAATCTATATAATTTGATACCACGTACACATTTCTCTGAAAACCCTTGGAGAATATGAATTTTCTCCCCCTCACAACCCCTCTACAATACCCTTAAAATTGAGCTAGCAAGTTGGTTCAAGAATTGGGCCGTCGTAGGACCGAGATTGATTTTTGGTGAAAATTTCAAATTTTTAGCTCTTACAGTTTGGCCGGAAAACTGCTAACGGCGTACGGCGTACGGCGGACGGCGTACGGCGTACGGCGGACGGCGTACGGCGTACGGCGTACGGCGGACGGACAGAAATTTTTTTATTGGATATTCGGATTCTACATGCCTTGAAACGTAAAACATCAAATTTTGAGGGGGGGTTATAAATTTTTTTTTCTTGGGCGATTACAATGGTTTATTATTGAATAATAAACCAAAATTGTTTTGTATCGTTTGGCTAACACGCCGTACTTTCACCGTATGCGGGTTTTCGCTATTTCGATTTTTCCGGGCCGTAAATTTAGGATAGAAATGTTGTTTACAGCGGGAAATCGCACTCGATAAATAATACCGATTTATCGTCACCAACACCATCTCCGAGAATTGAAGAAATAAATACGAAAATGTTGTAGCGTAAAAGATAATCTCCTATAGTGAAAGCGTGTTTGCTCTCGGAGAGATTGGCGTCCAGGGAAAACATTATCGGTTACCACGACGAAGAATCGCTCCAACTATTTCGATAATTATGAATTCTTCGTTTGCAGGAACTGTGACGCCTCAACACTATCAGGTCCAGCGAACATCTCGGCAGCTTCCTCTCGTTTACGGCCGTTCGTCAAACGGACCCGATGTTGAGTTACGTCACTCGACAAGCATTGAAATTATAGATACGCATCTGAGGCTTTATGCTAATCATGCCAACATGCCGAAGAAGATCTCATTAGATAGAACTTTCCATTAGATGGTAAAATTCGATTATGGTTTGCCTGCACTGTAAATTAATCGGCAGGAAAATGTTGAGAAAAACTTAAGTTATCGCGAGTAGAGAAAATGTATATTAAAGATAAGAAGATAGATTATTCTTTAAATTGAGAATCCGTTTATTATTCGATAATAAACCATTGTAATCGCTCACGAAAAAAATCCCTAAACTCCTCTTAAAATTAGATTACGTTTCAAGCAACGTAGAATCCGAATATCGAATAAAAAATTTCCGTCCATCCGCCGTCAACATTTTTCTGACTAAACCATGGAAACTAAATAATTTAATTTCTCACCAAAAACCAATCGTGGCCTGAAAATGGCTCAAATATTTAGCCAAATCGCTAACTTAATTTTAAGGGTATTTTTGGGGGTTTTTGAGGGGTGGGGGGGAATGAGTATTTTCTGAGGTTTTTTGGACATAGGTGTGTTAAGTATAGATTTCTATAGATTTTGGACGCTGAACCGAATGAGACCGTAAAGGAGTCGATAGCTTTAATATTTCTCGAGATTTTGAGAAATTTGGCAAGATACTTTGGATTAGATAATTTGGCATAACTCGTGTCTTTCTAGAGCTATGAACAACGTTCTATACTCGTTGGAATGCTCGTCGAACCCTTTCTAAAGCTGTATCGTTGGGCAAATAATTTATCTTTTATCAGATAATTGAAAAAATAAAAATGAAAAATTACGACAGTTGCTATGGAGTTTCCCCTAATAGTTACCAATCTGTTGTTAGGTGGAAACGTTCTCTAATGTTCGGGATAGTTAAAAAATACAAGTGCACTGCAAAATAATAATAAACCACTGTACAATCATTTGCAGCGTTTTTCATCGTTTTGAATATATATTTGTACATATGTACCAGGTGTAGGCTACTGAATTGCTACCTCTTAGCTACGTAATTTTTGTAATTGTGCATTCGAAATAATAAAAGTAAGCTAATGAATGTATTGTATCCTACTATTCCTAGTCGCTTCAATATTTTTTATTTTTTTATTTCCACCATTTCATTTGCTCAAATTATCGGGGCAAAGGAGGCAAGGCGTTTCTATTTAACAATCTACTTCTATGGATGTCCGGTGATCACAGTGATACATTCAAAAACACAGTGACGCTTGTTCTGAAACTGTTTCTGAGATGGTAATATAAACGTTTCTTTCACAACCGTATTTTCTGCGTAATATAAACTATTCACTTCTCAAGGGTTTTTGCGTTCACGAAAATATTTATCTAATAACGATAAAGGGTTATTTTTATTTTAAAAGCATGTTTTCCGTCCATCTAGTAATATAGAAATGAGCATTTTCGCATTATAGATTCGTTGTACACATCATCAACTATCGTTCCATTCATTTTGAACCAAATCGAAATTATGACTTTCATAAAAAATAATAATAATAATTAAAAAAATCGATTCTTATTTTTTCACTCGGCGCTAGAAACAGATCAAAATTTGAAATTTTTACAGGCAATTTAAACGATTTGAAAACGTACGCATGCCTTTTTTTTCTGCCCTCACAAAAAATTGTAATTGTGGGGGGAATTAGTTTTTTAATCGGAAAAATAATTTATCTGGCCATTTCACGGGTGAAAAAATGTTTAAAAAAAATTGTTTCTTGCTCTAGATCTCAAGAGTGTTAATTTTACTGCGCTATTTATGAGCAATGTATGGTCAAAATTGTGATCACTGGTTCAAAAGAGGTGAAAAAATTACTTCGGTTAGCGAGAATTCATTTCTTGTGAAGTATTTTTTTTTCAAAATGTATACTAGATCGAAAATTTGAAGTAGAAAAATTATCCAATTGACCAATGATTGATTTCAAACTAAAACTACCGGCTAGAGTAGAAACTGCACTAATGACTGATCAGTAGAATAGACTGGGGCTTCGCCTTATTCAAGAATAGGCGTCCACTTGCAAAATCGAGCGAGTTGAATTAGATTTGATTAATAGCGACTGTAAAGAATGAACTTTCAAGTCAATTTTTTTTCTTTAAATTTATTTTTTGCATTTTTCGTCCGAGAGCGGAAAATAATCGTTTTTAAACTGCTCTAGTGCCAATTCCAATTGTCCGAATTTCAAAATAGATTCAACCATAAAGATTGGAGTTTAATGCAGAGTGAGAATCTTCGGAAAACTGGCCGTTTTTGAGGTGTAGAGCAAAAGCAGGGGAAAAGTTCGCAAATTTTTTACGCGATTTTAAAGAAGCGCATCTTTCGACATGGTTTCAATTATTACGATTTACCAATCTTTAGAACCGTAGTAAAAAAAATGATCGGTTAAAAAAATAGCGGGCTTCATTGGCACTTGTCATATTATTATTATTATTATTATTATTATTATTATTATACTAACCAGCGCTGTCTCTATCCAAAGTGAGAGATGAGCGTAGCCCTCGTCCACGAGCGTCCGGCAATACAGAATCATTCTCGATAGCTACAGCTGTGAGGTTTCTATGAAGTGACCTGACTGATGTCAAACTCGACGTTGAAATGGCTGGTGAGTGTAGTCCTCGAATATAATTTATATAGGTTGAAAGAGAATTTTTCAAAAATAATCGCACCATTTCAGATTTTCAGTTGAGCTCGGTTTTTACTGTCATTATCAGGGGGGGGGGGACTATAAATTATTTTGTACGTAACATTGCTTAAATCATGATTTGAAATAACAATCCGTTCGCTATAGTAGCAACCCGAACTTGTCAAAAAATCGTATTTTTAAATATTTTTATGTTTTTTTTAATTCAAAGTCAAGCCAGGTACCAGAAGGAATAGCTGAAGAGATTCTTAAATAGCTCTTAAAATACTCGAATTACAACGTTATGCCAATTGCAACAAACCAGCAACAACAACATTAACAAAGTAACCAAAACTCCCTCAAAAAAAAAAAAAAAAAAAAAAAAAAAAAATATCTTGGAAGAAGAAATCTTGGAAATTCCCCGTACTGGAGATTGTAGTCATTCAGAATTATTTGTATAGCAGTTCCCCTGCACAGCCTAGAAAAAATTGTTAAGGCAGACACGAAATTAGGCGGATCTGAATAATCGCGAAGGCACTTTTACACAGCCGACAATAAATTGACAATTTGATGGCTCGAACGATTCCGGCTTTATAAGCGGCTTAGTGCGGCAAATTGGCCTAAACCTGCCTAATTTCGCCTCTCCTACTACCTGTAAATTAGCTGAAACTTTGATAGCGTGTGTTCAGTAAAAAAAAATTATTTTCTTATTTTTTTGATACTATGAGACGTTTTTTAATTTCATAATATCGTACAGAAATGTGGACAGAGCCTTAAAAATTTAACCGAGCATATCGCCTAAACGGTTAAAACATTAATACCTCTCGGATATTAACTATGAAATATGGTGTATTGCGTGTGGAATAATGTTTGTATAAATCCATTGTCGCCAGATAGCGAGGTCAGGTTCCAATGGACTCCGTGGGACAACTGTTCGTACCCGGCCATCCTCGACTATCCGAACCCTGGATTTCCGAACGGGGAAATCACAATTATTCTGGCTGCACTTATCCTCCTCGCCAGTTGCGTCGTCCTCGCCCGAGTTTGCGAGCATTATTTTCTGCCTGCGGTCAAAATAATTACCAACCGTGAGTCTCTTAATACGGCAGACGAGATCTACTCACAATTTTATTCCACTTTTCACATTTTTTTTATTTCGAGAGGTGTGAGGGGGAGAAAACCAGGCGACTCATTCTCCGATACTTTTTGGCTGGTGAAGCACTTTCGCCCGTTCGGGCATCCTCAGGGCGACGTGGAGCCATAAGGCCAGCTCCAACCAGCCCTGAGGATCGGCTAGCCAGTAAAGTATCGGAGAACGAGTCGCCTGGTATTCCTGTATTTTGTGGTCGGGATGTTGAGGAGGAGAAAAACTAGGCGTTATTTTGATTCCTCGCCGTAATATTTATCCTTTCGACAATTATCTGAATATTATATTATTTTAGATCGCCCCTGAAGATGCCCGAAAGGGCGAAAGTGCTCGGCCAGGCCAAAATAAAAATACGGAGAACCTATCGGACCATCTTAACACCGGGCCCTGAGGAAAGTTGCATGAGAAGGTAAATTAATTAATTATTTTTCCAGGTTGGGGAATTAAAGGGGATGTAGTCAACGCTGTGCTGTTCGCATCGGCCGCCAGTTGGCCCGAATTGGCCATTTCGGTGATCACAGTCTTCGATACACACCAAGCAGCCGTCGGCATCGGTACGATCGTCGGCACGTCCGTTTTCAACACATTGGCCGTCCCTGCGCTCTGCGCATTTAATATTGCAAAGGTAAAAAAAATGATAATAATAATAAAGAATAATAATATTTAAAAATAATAAAAAATACGTATAAAAAAATAGGTAATAAAAAAAAGCAATAAGAAGAAAAGTGATGAAATAGTAAGAAGAAGAAAGAATAATAAGAAGAAATAATTTATGTTTTTATAACCATGGTTAGGTCTGGTTATATCCGGTTAGGTCTGGTTACAGCTGGTTAGGGCTGGTTAGGACTGGTTAGGGCTGGTTAGAACTGGTTAGGGCTGGTTAGAACTGGTTTGGCCATAGTTCAGTTGGACTGAACTACAGTATTCGAGAATGAATAATTTTCTTTCATCGATAGAGTTGAGCTTCCTCCTTTATTGAGGACCAGAGAATGTGAAAAAAATTATCGATGTTCATGTTCCGTAGATTCAATGCTACTTCGTCCCATAGGCTCTCTTGAACCTATAATTATAAATGCTGCACGGGCATCGAGTTGTTCATTATGTACTCGAGTATTTTAATTATCCTTGATTGCTAATATATCCGAGAGCATTGTCTAACACAATTCATTAACGCGAGTTTAAAAAATAAATAAATTATAGAGCAGCACCGTAGACGTGATGTCGACGACCAGGGACACTGTGATGTCAGCGATTTCGTTGTTCCTGCTTGGCATCGTACTCAGCGACGATACAGTCGGATGGGCTGAATCGTCCGTTATGCTACTCCTCTACGCTACGTATGTGTTCGGTGAGCTAGTTTTCACGTTGAGCGTTCCAGAGTGTGATACAAAACTTTTACCTTATTTATAACCAATACCTAATTTTTCCAAGAAGTTTTTTTTTCAATAATAAAACACAATTGATTTTCATCGATTATTATTATTGGCTGTACATGATTTTTCAATATTTCACAAATATTTATCAAAATTGTGATAAATCAATACTCAAATTCATACTCAATGTCTCGTAAATTTTGGAAACCTAATGAATAATTGAAATCGACTTTGTAGAAATTAATCGAACAGCAAACGATTGAATTGAAATCGATAAAAATGCAGTGCTGAAATCAATTTGTCAAAATTGATCGAATTAAATCGGTGAAATTATAACTGATATAATAAAGAAGATGCGATCACGAATTAAAGGAATCAATCAAGTTAAAATGAAATGAATACAAGAAATTTTTATCAATGGAATGTGAATGAAATTCAATAAATAGAAGTAGTTGGAATCGGTTCAAGTAGATTCAATTCAATGACATTTATTTAGGAGAAATTTTTAGAATGTTATGAATTGATTAAGTCCGAATCGAATTTGAATCAAACTGAAGCAAAATAGTTGTGTCGAATCAAATGAGCAAAATTTAGACATGATGTCGAATATAAATATAAAATCGGTTCAATCGAATCAAAATCGATTAATTTGTGTAAAAACCTATATACTAGTTGAACAATAATTTAATTGAGTCAAGATAGAATCAAAATTGGCCTAAATGATTAAATCATTGAAATAAAATCTGATCAAAATCAATGCATTTACTCGAGATCAGTTCATTTGTTTCAAAATGGATTAATTCGAGTAAAAACCGATTTATCGACTCAAACTTTAATTATTAGAGTCAAAGTTACATTTAATTGAGTCGAAATTGAATCGGTATCGGTCTCATCAAATAGAAATCAATGCGATTGCGTAAATATAGATCAAAATTAATTACAATTAATTGTTACAAAACGAATGGAATCCAAACATTCATAACAGTATAAATCGAATGTACATAGAAGCATTGAAGTTGCACAGATCGCATCAGAACCAAAGTAATCGCAGATCGGTAAAACCGAGGACATTCTAATTACAGTCAAAAGCGATCAAATTTATTGAAACGAAATCAATAGCTATCATCAAAGTTGAGATAGGAAAAAAATTAAGTTCAATTGTTACCTCTTTCAATTATCATTATTTGCAATATTTCTTCATTTTTCCTGGTTGCATTGTTCAATTTTATTTTGTCAAGCGATCGCCTTTACATCTGCTTACGAGGTTATTCCATTACGTAAATGACGAGATTCTTGTGTTGACTTGGGACGGCAGAATCGACCAATCCTCGCGCGGGCAAAGCACAACTGCGGTTTCCTATTCGAATATCGTATTACTGTCAAGACCCTCGAGTTCTTCTCGAGTTCTCGTATAATGCGATACAAGACGAACGGGAGTCATGTGTTCACACGCTACAACTCACAACTTATTTAAATACCAAGTCGAAAACGGAGATAGAAATATAATCGAGAGGAGCTATAATATTGAGCTTTGATAATTAATTTTCAATATTTTTTCCGTTCAATTACGATTATTTTCATGATGATCCGTATGAAAAAGTATCTAAATGTCAACTAGTGGTATGCATAGATCACACAGTACTTCCATGATTGGCAACTGGTGTAAGAAAAAATAAATGTAACAAACTCGTACACAAGAAAAAAAAACATGCACGCGTTAGATTAATAATGCAGTATGTCAGCCTGTCTGCCAAATGGGATAGTTTTTATAGTAATGGCACTCAAAAATGTATAACCAGATCTTAAATCTTAAGCTTCATTCACTCATCGTTACAAACATTTGAAAATCTCAAGCATTCAAATATATAGATTTGTGGAACCAGTAGAACAGACCCACAAAAAAAGGACGTACTGTGTGTGTAAGGCAAGATAAAAATCAAACTTCATCTGCTTGCCATGAAGAACATTTTAAGGCTTTGACTTATCGAAAATATTGTCTTTAATGGCTAGTAAAAATTGCAAAAAAACAACATAGAACAACGTTTTAATTATTATCTTCGAGAAGTTGTGTTAGGTATCAAAATTTCAATTACGTCGTCTTTTCTGCACAGGGAGAACATTTTCTGAAAATATTGGAATGATTTTCAATGATTTTTCCGGGAGAAATGAGGGTATGGGGGGGAATGAGGGACGGAAGGACGCGAGGACAGACGGACACACAGACAGGCAAACAAACGGACGGACGCAAAGACACTTGTGCGTAGGCGCGCGAAACGTTCAAGCAAAGCAGACAGAGAAATTCAGAACTTATATAATTTTCGTATTTATTCTATTATTTCTAGATGATAAACTTAGTGACGATACGCACGCGCGGTATATGAAACCAAGCATAATAAATATAAACCAACATTCCTAGAACTTGAGCGCTCAAACAATTATATCTATTTTTACAGCCAAAAATCATTTCAAATACAAACAATATTCGGATAACGCGAAGTACTGTATGTGACCCTCGAGATAAAAATCAGGCGTCATTTACTAGCCATAACAAACATTTTTAGACCAGAATAAGCGTCAACTATAATAATTTTTGCTGTGTAAACATGGAAGTAATAAATTGAGATTATTATGCTCCAAAAAAAAAAAAAAAAAATTACTCAAAAATAAACAGATAAATGATAGCTAAAAATGGAAAAAATAAAATCAAAATACCGAGACACTTTATTAAAATACAAATAAAATGAAAAAATTAAGTAAATCAAAATTCCTAAAAAACTGTAAAATGCCAAACGATTAAATAACTACCTATAAATGAAAAATGGAAATAAAAAAAAAAAATACCTATACAATAAAAATCATGGTTTTGAATCAGAAAAAATTTTATTCGCCCGAAAAAGCTCGATTGGCAAACATTTTTTGCTTCGTGCTTTAAGCCTCGTAAGAATGGGTATTTCCCCATAAATCAATGATTAAATAAATTAATGGTGTAAATTAATGGAGTAATTAATGATTAAACGAAATTATTCATTTTTGAATCGGTTGAATCCTAATTATTTTTCAGTGCTGAGCGCATTCGCTGTCCCGGCGGATCCGGCACCGCGGCAAACACACGATACGTTCGAAAACTGTCAACTCCTTCTATCCGCTAGTGAGTATAAAAGTATAAATATCAAAGAAAAAGAAAACCAGTGCTCCGCATACGAGATGTGAGTCGTGCAGGGAATCGGCTATTTCTAGGGTAACTGAAATAATCAGGATGCTTATGGTAGAATGCTAGGGAGGCTTTCAGGTATAATTGTTGGACAGAGAAAACTGGGATTGTTTGGAACAGCTCACTTGTGGGAAATCGTCTAGGTTTTTTCGCAATCGCTTTTAGGATCGCTTTCCGGATTATGAATAATTGATCGACGACTGAATGGGATGCACCACCCCAGGTCAGAATGCCAAAGCTGATGCTCTGCACCAAAGCTTTATAAATTATGGTGACAGTCACTGAGGGTAGACTCCCCCTCAACTTATAAAATATATGGATAAACTTTCTAAGTTTTTGGGTTGTCAGGAATATATGCTTATCCCACTTTATGTTTTCGTCGATCCAAATACCCAAGTATCGCGTGGAAGAAACTCTTTCTCCGTAGGGCAACTGCAGGTGGAGCTAGAATATTTACTATTGCAACAAATGTGGAGCTGTATTCTATATTCTTCCAACCAATTTCTGGATTGGGACCCCGAGAAGATTAGGTATTTGGTTTTTTGCGCATTTAGTAGGTCAGCGGAGCAACGACGGTTTTCGAGGGAAGTCAGGTGGCATCTCCGGAGCAGGACTCCATACTCCACGTTGGCCTGAGGAGTGCCTAACTTGAAGGCGATGTAGCGGAGAAACTTGAGTTGCACCCTCTCAAGCTGATATCTGTGTACGTTGTAGTAGGGCCGCCATACAGGAGACGCGTACTCCAAAATAGGGAGAACGAGCGCCTCATAAAGTGCAACTATTATAGCTTCAATGCTTGTGAAATCCCTGGAGTGACTGGAGTGACGCCGGTCGAACAGCACGCCCAAGTCGGTCATAGTGGTCGATCTGCGAAGAGGCGCAGGACATAATCACAATAGATCCACGATTCAATATGTCGATATTGAATCGCTTCAATATTGATTCAAGAAGACTATCCATTTGTAATAGTAATCATTCCGAACATTTGTGAACGTTCCCCGAAAAACAGCTTGGTAACTATGGGGTAAAACTCCGTAGCAACTATTGTAATTTCAATAATTTTTATTTCTCTTAATTTCCTAATTAAAAGCTAAATTATTCGCCTAACGGTACATTTGAAGAGTTTTTAGACTTTTGTCTCTAAAATTTATGAGTGGGTACTGACTACGGCGTACTGCATTGTTAATCATAAAAATACGATATCGAGCATTACAAGCATCGTACTATTAATTTACTACGTAAAAATCGTAGTAAAAAAAAACTAGTTTGAAAAATACATAAGTTAAAAAGGATAATTATAAAAAGGATTTTCGTAAGGTAAACCGACTCTAATGAATTTAACTGTCCAATTGAATATGAAATAATCGTTCTAATATTCAATTTGTCGGCAGATAAATTCTACGTAAGACCTATGTATGCCAGTTTGGTTGATCCTGGAAAGTCTGCTGTATTAACAACGGCCGATGATATTGGTAAGATATCGTGCTTCCTTACGCAACAATTTCTTCAAATAATCAGTCATCAAATCGCAGTTTTAGCAACAGATTTATGCATTTTCTTTCGTTGCAATAAATATCCAACATAGACTCGTTTAAAAGCTGTATTTGATTTTTTAAATCTTCTCATCTCGATTTTATCCTGCTCAGATCATATCCCGAGCCGCGGATGCTGGTACTGGACCAAATTCGCTCTTGCTTTGGCCCGAAAATCGTTCGTATGGCCTCTTCACAACTTGCTACGCCTATTAATTCCGCCACCCGATCGCCTATCATACCTCGTCGTTATCTTGGGCATGATCTACATAGCGTGCATTACATACGTCATCGCTTGGATGATAACCATATTAGGTGAGACATTGTAAAAATTGGACATTTTGCATTCGGATTTGTCCATTTTCAATTTTCGTTAATTTTTTTCCTCTTTTTTTTTCTAGGCTACAAACTGAGCATACCGAATTCATTGCTCAGCTCGACAGTTTTGTCAATTGGCCTGGGTTACCCTGATCTCATCTCCAGTTTGAAAGCTGTTAAAGAGGGTACATTCGATTTATTCAGTCAGCCATTCAAATATAAATAAATATTAGTTTAGACATTGATTTGACCATCCGTTCAGTTGTTCGAAAAATCGCTCGTTCAATTCAATCGCTCTTTCATTAATTTATTCCATTCGACCATTACTTCTGGATTCATTTCGTCGTTCATTCGATTCATTCAAGTCAATCCTTCAGTCAAGTCATTCATTAAATCAGTCAAATTTGATAATTAGTTCACTAATTTATTCGAGTCATTTTTACTCAGTCAATCAGCCAAGGATACGATTCAATATTTTATTCATTCACAAATTCATTTAGTCATTCAGTTATACATTCAATTAATTTCTTCGTAAAGTCATTCGTGCAGTCAGTTATTCAGTAATTCACATTTAATAATTAAGTTCGAAAGTTTATTCCAATAATCATTCATTAGGAATTGTATTTAGTCACTCTTTCAATCCATATTTTAACTCATTTATTCCCTTCATTCATGTATAGTGATTCATTTGGTAATTAATTCAATAATTCAGCTTAGCCATTCTTCCTATCAATTTATGCAATTCTACTCATTTATTCAGTAATTTATTCCATTAATCCTATTGAAACAAAGATTCTATTCATTATTTTGTTCAATTTGATGATTTATTCTATCAATTATTCATTCATTCAGTTGTACAATTCAGCCATTGCAGTCAATAATTCATTGTCCCGTTCAGTTATTCGTTCACTAATTTGTTCAGTAACTTACTGAATAATCATCTGATTAATTGACTGAATTAATCATCAATTAATCAAATAATCAATTTATTATAAAATTTAGTTATTCATTCAACTATGAAATTCGACCATTCATCCAAGTCATTCGGTCGGTCAATTATTTAATTATGAATCAATTAATTTATTCGTCTATTAATTCAAAAATTCGTTCAGTTAGTTAAGGCCGTCGTTAACCGTGGCAGTCAGTCATTTTTTATTCCTTCAGTCTTACATGTTTTTTTTTTGTTTTTTTTTTTTTTTTCAATACTTTACTCATTCGGCCAGTCATTCGTTCGGTTGTTCATTCCTTCATTCAATCCAATTGCAGGAACTGCTTCGGAAGCCTTGTCGAACGCATTGGGAGCCAACACGTTCAATATTCTCGTCTGCCTAGGGCTCCCTTGGCTCGTCAGTTGCCTCCTGACGTTTGCTGACCAAGTCGACCGGCCCGGATTCATTTTGTTGGACGTCGACGGCGTCGGCTACTCAGTGAATATAATGATCGGCGCTCTCCTGATGTTTTATTCCGCCCTCGTCGCCAACCGTTTCGTTCTCAATGCGGTGGTAAATTGTTTTCAAATTGTTTTGTTCCGAAAAGTCGAATTCGGAACGGGGATAAATTTGGAAGAAATGTTACAAAAAAAAAAAAAAAAAAAAAAAAAATGAATGAAACTCGAAGAAATTTTCAAAGAACGTTTTCCCAGTAATATGTGCAAAATTAGCCATTTCCGGATTTTGATAACACACCGGATAACCGGATCACACACAGTACTTCCGAGATATAACCGTTAAATGTTTTTTTCCGTTTTGATTTTCACAGGCTATAAGAGTCTTTTAAACGTTTGTGGTCTTAAAATGTTCGTTATGGCGAGCAGATGAAGCTTGATTTTTATACATATTTGAATATTGAGTTACATACGGTATCTCCATGTTATGAGCTTTTTCACGATTTCGCTTCTTTGTACTTGGTTTTTTGATTTTTACAGGCCGCAAAAACAATTATAATTGAACGTTCAAAGCCTTGAAATGTTTAGTACGGAGACAGCTGAATGTCGTTTGATTTTTAATATTGGTTTCGCACACCTTACTTCCTAATAATTCACATTTTTCAGTTATTTTCGTGATATCTCCGTGAAAGATGAAAATTTTCAATGTCAATGAAATTTTATGAGAACGATTTCCCAGTAAATGTACAAAATTAGCCATTTCTGGATTTTTTATAACACAAAGCACTTCCAAGATATAAAAATGGATCGCACACCTTACTTTCGCCTAATGCGGTTTATCGACTGTTTCAATTTTTCAGGCTGTGAAAAAATCAATATTATCTTTGAAGCTGGAGGTTCATAAAAGTTATCCCATTTTTCAAAACTTGGCTTTTATCGTTATGTTAGGCTCGCGCATATAATATTTTCTAATCATTGAAATTTTTTATTTGGTTATACTTGCTACCGACTCATACACGGAAGTACTGTGTGCATCTATACACCCCACTGGTTTTCTCCCATTTTTCACTTTCTGTTCTACATGTTTCCTCTTTGCGTCAACTGTTTCCTCAATCCCCAATTTTTTTTCTTCGCTATCTCGATTTTTATTCTCATTTCCCCGCCATATTTACCTTTGAAGAGAGTTGACATTTATAGGCGTCGCTTTTGTTGCAGGTGGGATACATTTGCATCTGCATCTACGCGTTTTTCGTCGTGTCGATGTGTTTGATCGAGTTCAACGTCTTCTTCGTTGCAAATAAACCCCTTTGCAATGTCAAGGATTACTACAACGACCCAACGTGATCAGTTTTTTTAAATCAAATACAAAGTTTTTTTTAATCGATTTCTGAATGAATAACGAATTTCCCCATTGCAGTATGAGCTAATTTGAAGAAATTTTCCTTTTAATATATAGGACACTATAAAAGTTTTCGCTTGGAAATTTTTTATTTTACCACGATAAATTCGAAAGGAGAAAAAATTCTAACCTGAACAGAGAATAAATTGAGCCCTTTTCCATTATGGCTCATTTTTCCGCAAATGAATTATGATGAACCCGAACGATATATAAGTTTAGCTTGTGCTGTATCAATTGTATTTTTAGCATTTTCCCTTTTCCTTACGGTTTCCTCTCACGGGAGCTAATTCCTTATGCAACTCAGCTCTCAATAATTAGATAGGGCATTGATTACTGCCCCTCGTATAACCCCTTATTAGAAGTTCCACGAAGAAAACTATTTCAAAACGAAATTACACAGGTTCACTGCAAACAGACGAATTGATTGTGCAAATGGGCAAACAATCGATTTCCTTTGTTAACCGGCTCGTTAAATGTATAATTACCAAGAAGTTGACCTATTTTTTCCTCCTCTTGTTCACAAATCTGAAAACGCTCGTCTTTTCGCATTTTCTGAGCAAATGTATTTTCTATTAATTTTTTTATTCATTAACGGTATCATATTTATGATTGAATAGATTATAGTGTTATCGTTAATAATTTATTCTAAGCAATTTTCTTTAAAAAAATTTTATTTGCATTCATCTTGTGGAGCTACGAATAATCGGTGCTTGTAAACTATATTGATCTGCTTTGTTCTAATTTAACCGTGTCTTCCTGCTTCATTCATGTAATCGCTTTGAGTAGAGTGTATAGCGAGAATGACTGCTTCATAGTCTGAAACAGTAATTAAACTCGCGGTCAGTGGTGGCCGAGCGACAAGAGCGTTGGCTTATAAACAGATTAGTAACTGCGATGATTTGGTTCGAATCCCAGTCAAACAGGAATTTCTGCCCATAAAGTAGCATGCTCTCACATATTACTAACAACTCAACGCCTCAAACATGTATAGAATAAAAATTTTGATTAATTTAATTACCTTGCTTAACTTGAAATTCTAGTATTATGCGTGATGTTATTCTTGTATCATAACATAACATAACAACGCACATGATTTAAGCTGCGTTAATACAACCAACCCTAGCATATCAGCCAGCCAACACATAATATTAATATGAAACTACGCCCGACTCATCTTTTCTCTAGGCACAATGAAAACTAGTGAAATAATAACCACCGCTATGTCCTGAATACATTTCCGTCGCGAAATCTTACATAATTTGGTATCATATAAATACCATTTCTTCCTCCCTTATCAGACACTAAATCGCAAACTACATACAATTAAGTGTCGACTATTCATGTTTTGATGAACTCACGATAAAAAGCTGGCTTGGGAACCCTGCTTAAGAGGTTGAGGAAGCATTGATCTATGGTAATCATTACCTATCTTACAACATACCTCGAGTAAAGTTTGAAGAGTTGCGGTGAACACGGTGAAACCTGTTAGCTTCATCGGTGTCTTACTGAACTCCAATATTACAGTCAGCGAAGTCAAGGCTTCGAGCGGAGCCTCGTACCAGTTTGTTAGATGGACGTTTCTGTGATACTGCTGGAACTAATGCAAAAATAGCTACAAGTAGATATATCCGAAATGGGAGGACAAAAGCAAAAGGGCATCATGTCAATCGGTGCGAATCAGGGGAATGGGATCAGAATCAGACAGAGATGGTCTGGTGACCCAGTCGCAGACGAGGGAACCGAGCGACCTACCAAACGTTGGTAGTTTGAAAGATTAGTTTGAAAGAGAGATTTGATTGAAGATCAAAACTTCCTAAGGAATGTCCCGTCACAAAAATAATTGTGAACTTGGCCAAGCTCTAGAAGCGACTTGATGTAAACGGGCAGACCTATAAGGGAGGTGGGGCAGTGCCTAACAACCAAATCTATAAAGAAGGTAGCGGTAGCAAATTTCCATTATTCCTTTGTCATTTCTCAAGAAGATGGGCTGGATGTTCCACAATGCCATCTCCAGGTACTTTCCACCATCTAGACAGCTGCAGTTACACGTTCTTAATATTCCCTAAAGGCAGTAATGGTGATTCAAGAATCTTTTTATCACCACTCAGTCGTAGTCATCCCCAGTCCAAGTTTTGGCGACTCTTGTCACCAGCTTCCACCTATTTGAGGTCATCACATTAATCTTGGTCTCCTCTTGCCATTATTCTGGTGACTTGAGCAACCAATCTTACTAGCTCCAATCACCCACCGCTCTTTGTCTCAGCCAGTCACAAATAGTCAATCGAAGCCGTGGTCAAACAAAATGGTCAACAATCTCGGTCACCTCCAGTGTCCAGTTTAGTGGCTTCTGTTGCTGGCTTAATCAGCTGATTGTGGTCAAAGCTAACCATAACCTTAAGATTTCCAGTCACCGGTAATGTGACTACAGAACCAGCCTTTTGCCTCCACTTAGTTGCAGTCCAGTGACAAGTTTTGACGACTTCTGTCACCAGCATCCATCAATCAAGGTCAGCCCTACACTTGGTCACCTCCAGTCACCAGTTTTGAAAATTCCAGTCACTTGTCAAGGCACCTCCAGTCAATTTTCTCGGTGAATCCTGTCACCAGTCCCTACTACTCGGTCCGTTCCTCGAACAACTAATCCAATCATGTGAACATTATCATAGTTCGATTGTTATTAGGTTTGAATTGGCCTTATAGTGTAAATCGATTAACTAATTTGCTATGCCATGAAAGGCTGATCAAAGGCTCACTCCAAATGTGATTTCTTCTCCAAGCCAACAAAGCAATGCGAACTCGAGGAGCGACACTGCAGATATTGGTAGCACTTGAGATGATGATATGTAGAGAAAATTTTCAACCTGAAATCGAACAAGAGAGAAACAGAGGTAGAGAGAGAGAGGAAACTTTTTTTCATTTAAAAAATAATAATAATACAATTTCATAAACATTTCACTGTATAAATTAATCTCATTGTTAGGCATAGCCGTATAAATTAAAAGTTCCTTCTGACATTATTAAAAGATACTTATATAGACTATTTCAACAATAAGTGCTCCTGAGTAAAGAGGCAAGATGAAATCACAATCCGAAAAAATCGGAGAACAGGGAGAATTCGAATTTGTTCACCTTGGTGCTGCCGTAGATGACTGCGCATGTTGTGAATATTGCGGCAAACACTTGGTACCCAAACATTGAGTTATTCAGCCTTTTCACGTCCTTGAAAACCCTGAAAATGATGGAAAACAGCAATTGTTCTCTTCAGGCAGTTAACCTATGTTCTCCAGGAAATATATTGGAATCGTTCAGGGCAGCCTAAAGTTTAATGGAGAAGGGGAGAGAGCGGCCATTACAGGAACCTACCATTATGATGAACCACCATTATGAGAATCTGCCAGTACAGAAGTCGTCCACTATGAGATGCCCCAAACTTCTGTATGTCATGCAATACTTCTAATGGCAGCGCTATCATCTCAATATCATTAGTGAGCATGTGGCGGGTTCGAAATGAATAAAGTTTGGAACAACTTGAACTAATCATCTTAACATAACTAAAATAGCACAAGGACGCGTGTGTTGAAACAAACAAAACTATTCTGGCATAAAATCCTCTTCATTATCTGGCTGCTGGGATGGGCTCGTGTCATGGACTTGTTTCTGGTGAGATGGGCTTTTAATATGCGAGCAGAACTGATCAACCTGAACGGCAGATCACATTCCACCATGTCAAGGGACGAGTGCCCATTGTGCAACTGCAGGGAGCGTGAGGATTTATTCCATTTCCTCTACATTTTTTCCAGTCCTGGGATAATTTAGGGCATGGGTGTTCAACGCCGTGCAAATCCGTATCTTGAATGGCCCAAAATGGAAGCCATTGGCGCAGTACACTCGGCTATCTTGGCGGTATAGGTGTTATATGGTAAACAAGTTTAATTTTGACAAGTAAAAAAGAAATCCCTTCAATATCGCACTCTCTCCCTTTGTTACTTAGTGTACCGAACCCCGGCAGACGGTTAATTAAACCATGCTGTATAATGTTTATTGAAGTTTTTTTTTATATTCTGTCATGAATATCTTCCTAAATAAACGTTTCTCTTCTTCTTCTCCAGTATCCGATAAAAACAAAATGCCGTGATGAACACAAACTTCTTTTGTCAGGACGCCACAAGCTTCTGTTTAATCTTGTCGTGCATTGTCTTACTTGCAGAGAAATACATGTTTTTCCACGTTTATTTTAATATCTTGAGCAAATCGTTTCGGATTTTCAGGGTCGAATCTGATCGCAGTCCATTCCTCCCCAAGGCGTTGAACTTCGGATCGAAACGTCACCAATATGTTGATCAGGCTTGTAGCTGTGAATGCGACCTCCCACGATAGCACGTTGTATACGATCACCTATAAATTTAATACAAGACAGATTACTCGACATACTAGGACGGATTAAAAGAGACTATTTCAAACGAATTGAGCAAGATTTAGTCCTGATGGTCAAACATTCTATTTCTTGGAGATGCTAAGAAGAGAGCTTGGTTAGGGCTGGTTGTGTGTTCTTAAGGCGTTCTCGATTCTGATTGGCCCGGTCATTCCCACTTTGGGCAGCCAATCAGAATGCAGAAGCAGTGTCAAGTGACCGAAATTGACAACTAAATACATGAGCTGTCCATACACATAAGTTCATCTTCTTGGCAAACCGTAGTGCGTGTAAACGTGGAAGGGACAAACGAGGAAACACTGCAAGGAAAAGGGAAAGTGCGAGAGGCAGGAGAACTTTTTCTTCTCCTCTTGGTAAATCTACGCTCACAGTACGCGAGGGGAAACGGGACGGGATTCGCCAAGGGATGAAATGTGAGGAAAACGCTGTAGATTATTGTACCTCCGTGTTTTACTATTCCTATGCTTCAATAATGATTCAAGAAAACCGTCCATTTGTGATAGTAACTATTCTGAACATCTGTGAGCGTTTCCACGAAACAACAGATTGGTAATTATAAAGGAAAACTCCTTCGCAACATTATTTGTCATTTTAATTATTTTTATTTTTCTTAATTTTCGAACAATCGACAATTCCAACGAGTATAGAACGATTTTCATAGCTCCATAAATTCTCGAGTTAAATCTCGGGAAAAATCTAGAAGATCTCAAAATTCAACACGAAAAAGCTGCAACTTCAAGTGGAGACCGTCGATCAAGTGATTCAGCAACGAGCAGTGAGCCATTTCGCCAGTCTGGCAGACCACGTCAACAAGGAAGCTGTCAAACTCTTTGACACTCAATGACTAAGCGAAGAAAACCACTCAAACTTGCATAAGAAGTGTCTGTGTACTCATAAAATAGACTTAAAAAAGAATAAACAGAATAGGATTAGAAATAGAATTAAACAAGCTATGTAACTAGAATTGAACGACAAACTTTTTATTATTTAAGGTCTTGTATATGCGATCTTGTTAATGAGTTGATAACTTGGTGCAATTAATAGTTAATAATAAAAATAATAACAATAATGAAAAACGAATGCTGCGTTAACTTGAGAATTATTAAATCTATCGTCTCATTCGATTCTTCGTTCAAAAATCTATGAAATTGATACCTACACTACACCTTTGTCTGAAAAACGTTGGAAAATAAAATTATTCCCCTCAAAAACCCTCTAAAGTACTTTTAAATTCAGGTAGCGATTTAGTTGAAGAATTGAGCAATTATAGTGCCAAGATTTGATGAAAATGCCACGAATTCAGCTTCAATGTAGTAATTTCAGAAACGTAACGGATAGATTATTTATTTTTTTATTGGATAGTTGGATTTTACTTGCCTTGAAACGTAAAACATCTCATTTTGGGAAGGGGAGGGGGAGTTAGATTTTTTCTCGAGCGATTACAATTTATACTTCGAATAATAAACCAAAAATTGCTTGAACTTGCGTCCACAGATAGATGAGATAATTTGGCAAGGGATGGCACGGTTTGTCATTCAAGTGAATGATTCTGTCATTTATATAGCTATTCCATTACTTAATCAGTAGGTAAATAATTCGATTCAGTCATTTATTTAATATTTCTTCCAAGTCATTAAATCGACCCTTTGATTGTTCAGTCGTTTATTCGATAAATTTATTCATTCGGTCATTCGATCCAACATAAATTAAGCAATATACATTCTTTCATCCATATATTCATTCAGTAGCTCAGTTCTTCTTTACATTCATGTTTACGTAGTAGCATTATTTAATCGTCTTAAAAAAGTACTTCTTTCCTTGCACCTAGTCACAATTTATTCACGATTCACTGGTCAGAAGCAGTTTTCCTTGAATTGTGTCCCGAATCATTGATTTTCATAGTATTTGCCGAAGTCCATTGGCACAAAATTACTTTCGAAAATGGATCATCCCTTAACGCTATTTTCAAAGGGAAAGAAAGCGCATAGGGCCAGTAAATGAGGTCGAGTGACATTTTTATGACCTATTTAGTTCATTGTACTCACCACTAGCGGAAGTGTAATCAATTTTTCGACGCGATCGCTCGCGAAAGGAAACTTATGGCAATACGGTTCGCCGCGAATGATAGGCCCGAATATTAAAATCCACGGTGATATAAGAGCTCCATAGTAGAAGATGCTCATCGACTTCCTCAAGAATGCCTGTTCAAATGAGAAACAGCAAATTTCAAAATTCTCAATTGCTCCCAAAAAAAAAAAAAAAAAAAAAAAATTATAATATATTTATTTATATTTTGCTGTAAATTTATTGCAACTGGCGAACCTCGCTCTTGGAATATTCAACTTTCAAATCTTCATTGCGCTTTTGTACAGTTTTCATCCACGATGTCAATCTTGAGACGCCTTCGTCTTGGGAGAGGAAAATCGAATACTTGTGCAGCATTGACAGCATCGTCGAGAGTATGACGAGGCCGTTTCCGATAGAGCTTAAATCCTGCGATCAATTGAAAGAAAATGTAGACATACGAAGCGATATCCATTTCCCGTATTCTGATTTAGCGATTGCGCCAATAAATTGAGTCGGAAAAAACTCGCAAGTCAACCGAAGTAACCTAATCCTTTTGAAATTGGTTACCAAATAAGAATAGTTTTACTGGAAAATCAGAGAAGTGCGTAGATGCATGATTCGTCAAGAAAAAATCTATTATCAAGATTTTTTTCTAGTTCCATAGCACTAAAATATATTTATTTTTGCTGTCTGTGAAAATCAAAATGTTGTCAATAAGCGAATGACGCGGAAGTATGGTATGTGACCCAAGCGGAAAAATCATGCGTCATTCAATCGTTCAATTTAAATGTTGAAATAATATATTATTTTTTACAGCCTGTACATTGAAAATTTATTTCCATGTTTACCTAGTAAAACGCTGCAAATGATTGTACAGTGGTTTATTATTCCTTCGCTTCAATATTGATTTAGAAAGACTATCCATTTGTTATAGTAATTATTTCGAACATTTCGGAACAATCCCACCGAAAAACAGATTGTAACTATAGGGGAAAACTCCGTAGCAACTATTGTAATTTTATTCAATTTTATTTTTCTTAATTTCCTAATTAAAAACTAAATTTTTTGCCTAACGGTACAGCTGGAGAGAGCGTTTCACGACCATTCCAATGAGTATCGAACGATTTTTATAGCTCCAAGAACTCTCGAGTTATACCCTCATGTCAAATTTCTGAAAATCTCCCAAATTCGGCACAAAAGCTGTGATAACTCGAGAACCAATAAAGCTACCGACCCGGCGATGGTCTCATTCGATTCAGTGTCCAAAAATCTATAGAATTTGATACCACGTACACATTTTTCTGAAAAACCTTGGAAAATATGAATTTTCTCCCCCTCAAAACCCCCCAAAAACACCCTTAAAATTGAGCTAGCAAGTTGGTTCGAAAATTGGGCCGTCGTAGGACCGAGATTGATTTTTGGTGAAAATTTCAAGAATTTAGCTATTATGGTTTGGCCGGAAAAGTGTTGACGGCGTACGGCGTACGGCGTACGGCGGACAGACAGAATTTTTTTTATTGGATATTCGGATTCTACATGCCTTGAAACGTAAAACATCAAATTTTGAGGGGGGGTTATAAATTTTTTTTTCTTGGGCGATTACAATGGTTTATTATTGAATAATAAACCAAAAAAGGAATTATTGCTATCGTTTGAAAAGTTGAATTGGAACAGAGATGAATTTGGAAGAAATTTTACACAAGTAAAGTGTTTACACCAAGTGTCTGTGTGTCCGTCTGTCCATGTGTCTGTGGTAAAAAAATGACACAAATCGTCATATCCCCGTAAAAAATTAATGAAATTCAAAGAAATGTTCAGTGAACGTTTTCCTAGTAAATGTACAAAATTAGCCATTTCTGGATTTCGGATAACACACTGCGCATTTGAGATATAAGGGTTCAAAGTTTTTTCTGTTTCGATTTTTACAATCTATAAGAGCCAATATTTTTCTACGTTTGAGGTCTTAAAATGTTTGTTACGACAAGCAGATTACACTCGATTTTTTGTATATTGGGTCACACACATTACATCTACGTTCTTTTTTATTTATTTTTTTTTTCACTATTTGACTAGTGCACATTTTGTATTTTGATTTTTTAGAGGCCGGAAAACTCAATTTAATTGAACTTTTGAGGTCTTGAAGTGTTTTTCGATTGAATGATGCCTGATTTTTATCAAGTGGGGCATTTACATAAGTACTTCCGCGTATTTGCATATTGACTATATTTTTATTTTTGTAGATTCGATTTTTGCCAGAGATTATTGAAATCAACTGCCCTCAAAATTGACTGAATTAAAGACACCGCTTTCTTTCCCTTCACATTCCGCCAGGTTTACCTTTGCAGCGAGACTGATTTTCACGGCGTTAACGACGCTAATCGCCATATAGCCGACAACAGCGCAAAGGAGGCAGCCGAAAAGTCGACAGACTTTCAATCTTTTCGGAGCCTTGTCCTGCCCGCAACGCACCCAATGACCTGATATCCATAAATAGTAGTCGAGAAATTTGTACGAAGGGACGCCCGAAGTATCGCCGAACGTGTTTTTCGCTTCCATTTCGCCGAGGAACTGGATAAATTCTGCGGCCAGCGGCGATTAATAATTGAACCAACCGAACCAATAATTAGACTGCTGTGCAAAAATGGCGAGAGAGGAATATTTGCCAGCGAAACTCGTCGAGTTAATTGCAGCGGAAAATGGATAATTTTCCCCGAATATTTCGTTATGTATTCGCACGCGCGCGCTATTTCGACCTTGATTTTCCTCGTTTTTCCCCCTGAATAGTTTCATCATCTATCGAATCAAATTTTAGAAAATTGAGACTGCAAATAAAAATGCAAAAACTACATCACAGACAAGGGTTTTTAAATGAAAAAAGTTTAAATAATTTTTTTATGCTTTTCAAGCTGGAAATGAGGACGTGCTGCAGATGAAAAATTAATTTCCGATTGAAATTATGTGTTTTCAGTTTGATTGGAAAACTTCCGTCAACTAATTGAAAAACGCTCTCAAGTGACAAAAAAAAATTACAAATGGAAAAATAACGCCTGCTAATTAAAATAAACTGAAAAATTCCAAATTGAGATTTTTTATTGTTTTTCTTTTAAACAAAACTTCATGACCGATGCGTAGGGTTTAAAAACCTCTGTGCCTATTTACAATATAAGAATTTGGTCAATATTAAACCATTGTTATCGCCCAAGAGAAAAATTTTGGAGCTAGAAAAAACGTTCTCGAAATGGTCGTGTGTACGTGCTCAAAAAGTGAATAATTAAATATATTATATTTTAATTGTCATATATTGTAGAGATATTATTTCCGCAAAAATTGAACGGAACTTAATGTGATAAATTAGCTTATAATTTATAATTTTTGATAGCACACGCCCCTCCTTTCGGGCCTTACATATTCTTCGGGTGGGGTGTTGTCCTTTTCACTATTATATATAGTACTATATATATAGTATAATATATAGTACAGTATATAGTATAGGTATGGGTATAGATATAGGTATAGTACCTAGTTAATTATTTGTGTATGGAGAGAGGGAATCTATAGGTATTTTTATTGTAGTACTTGGTAGTAGTTGCTATAATTTGGTATGTTGGTGATGGGGTTTGTATCGTACTTATTATCATAAAGTATTGGGTTTTTCAACTGGAGCAAAGTAGGAGCAAAATTAGACGTAACAACTTTAAGTTTTCCAAGATTTGTAACTTGCACAGGGGATAACTCAGACAAAAAGTCGTCAATTCAAATGTTTGAATATATCAAAAGATAGGTAATTTAATTGTCCACATTTTCCTAATGTAATGTACCTATCCATTTTTCAACCGTTTTTGCGTTATTCAACAATAAGAGTAGACTATACACAAAAACATGACATTTTTCAACTTTAAACGTTATTTTCATCTATTTAGAGCAAAAGAAACAAAGAATGAACCATATATTATTGATATACACATCATCAACTATCATTTTGCTGAATTTGAGCCAAATCGATTGCAAAAAATGTTTCGCAAAAAATCCAAGGGGGACCCCTGCGATTTCTTTCAACCGATCAGTTAACGATTTTTTACTCCTCTCTCAATACAGATAAAAATCTGAAATTTTCAGGAAAGTTGTATCTTATCGAAATGTATTTTTGTGATTTTTTTTATTTCTCGGAAAAATCTGCAAGTGGTCCAAAAAAATCGGTTTTTGAAAGCTCGAAAATTGACCTTTAACCGTGCTTTTCGGGGTCAAAATTCATGAGAATCAATTGTTTTATTACGCAGGAGCCTTCATTCGAACGCCTTACACACGTACATAGCAAAAAATTTGGTGAAAAAAATTTAAACAGAGCCAGAGAAATTATTTTCCGTAAATCGAGCTTTTCGCCGGCCGAAATTCCGAGCTCCGCTGGCATCGGTAATAGTGAAAAATTAAATTTTCGTTTTAAAGTGATTTTGAAAGCTATTCTTATAGGAAATTTAATGCTGAATCCGAATATGACGTCAAAACGGTGGAATGTTGACGACAACTATCATTTTTTCCAGGTTTAATACTACGCCACTCCTACGTTTTTCAACTTTGAAAATCCGTTGCAAATACTTACAGTACTGTTCAAATTTGATTAATTAACGATTCTCACAGGAAATTAGACGTAGAATTCGAATTTATAGTGAAAATAATCGAATTCGAACGATTGTTTACGGTCTGTTCGTGCGTTTTTCTGTTTTTGGGTCCCGTAGCTAGTTTTTCAATAACAGTTGTCGTTTTCTAACGTTGCGCTTAGAGATTCTTGATTTTATAATTGGTTATACCTGTTACCGACATGTACTACTAGTTTTTCTCTTCCCAACGTCATCAATTAACAAAATTGCGAGCAGAATTTCGGAGTGAAATTTTTTCAAATCGTAGCGTCCGTGGACGAAATTGCTACCTTCTAATGGGAAGAAAGAAAATGGGAAGATATTTTAAGAACGAGGCCCAATAGAATTAGAATGGGAGGATGACTATCGCACTTGAGAATCTCTTCTTGTTTGGATTTCCTGTGTTTACATAAAAGAAAGAGAGAATTCCCTATTTCAACTGGACGTCAATGATTTGGCTAGAGGGGCGTTTTTTATTTCAACCAATCGCGTGACAGGATTGAAGAGCTTACAATTGGCGTGCCTTTTAGATAGATGAGATAATTTTATTAGGTTAATCTTGTTAAAAAAAAAAAATCAACGCCACATTCTTTTTCGAACCGATTTTCCTCGCTTTTGAAACTGCTCGCGCGGAATTCTGCTAGAAAATGGTTCAACTAGCTACTTCCTCTGTCGATCGGAAGTGGCATTCGGCCGTTGCTATCATTCCACGCGACTGTTTCTGTTCCAGGGAGGCGTTGCAGCGATAAAATTATCGCCCACATGCGCTCGTGACGTAGAGAAACCTGTGAAAATTGAATTTTACGTTCTTTATTTCGCCAGCGAATACCCCAATTCCACACAGGGAACAGTAAGATTTTCTCGCAGCTTTTCATTCTCCCTTCTCCTGGTAAAATACGTACCATTTTTCTAGTGGTTATTTCTCGATTTAAAGGCCTCTGATACTGAAACACTGTTAAGAAGAATTTTTTGAGGTTTTAATTACTTCATTCATACTAAAAGAACTTGCTAGAGAAACGCAACTCGTGCTAGGACATTAGAATTGAAGTTGAAAGGCATGATGAACTACCTATAGAGTTCACCGAGCCAAGATAAGGGTCAAATTCTTACGCGATTAAAGTATTTTTAGCGAATATTTTCTCCCGTAATTTCCATCTCTTATGTCATTCCGTTATTTTAATAGAATGAACCGATTTTATTTTCCACCCAGTAGTGAAAATTCGAAATCTACTCGGTCAAGATGAATAAAAATTACAGTTTCTAGTCAACCCATGTGCTTTTAGCAGAGAGATTTTTCAAATAAATATTTATATATTTGTAAATTACCCTCTGAATGAAACTTCGATAACTTTTCCTTCAATTATTGTCCTCCCAACTTATGACATAGGGAAACCTGGCAGATATGATGTGATTTAATATAAATAACCTAGTGACTGAGCCGACTTGGCTGTGGACCCTATGGCTCCACGTCGCCCTGAGGATGCCCGAACGGGCGAAAGTGCTCGGCCAGCTAATAAAGAATTGGAGAATGAGTCGCCTGGTTTTTCTCCACCTCACAACCCCCGGACATCAAGAAATGCGACGAGAAGGAAAATAAAAATAAAAATTACAGTCGTTGTAGCTTTGTCGCATTTATTGTTCTTCGTTGTTGGGGTTGAGGGGGAGAAAACCACGGCGACCTGCTCTCCTGTGCCGTGGATACCTTGCAATGGTGCTACGAAGCCCTGATGCTGCCCGAATGGGCGAAAATGCTTGGCAGGCCGACAATAAAAAACGGGAGAGCAGGTCGCCGTGGTTTTCTCCCCCTCAACCCCAACAACGAAGAAAAATTACAGTGTTACCATTATTTTTCTATAATAATTATAGAAAAATTATAGAAAAAATATGAGGTTCTAATTATTAGAACCTCATATTTTTATAAGTATAAATATTTTATTCATCACGTGCAAGCGTTACACGTGTTTTATCGCGTGCTGAAGTTACGCTGTCGAATCGAATAAAAAACACAGTGACGTCGATGCACTGATCAAGCGCTGAAATGCTCATGCATAAAAGATTCGCGCCCCCAAGTGTAATATTGGCCCTTATTCCGAATACAACGGTTATGCCTCTCACTTTCGAATCCAGCCGCCGTTCTACGGCGATTTCGAGCCGTTGTAGAGTCGCGGACGTGCCTTGGTCTGTCTCGCCGCGAAGAAGGTTTTTTCTTCTATGGCTCGCACAAAGGATAGAAGAGTTGAAAAGACTATTGCTCCACCGAGATTGTAAGGGGAACTCGGTTTGTCCTCTGAGCCAAAATGACCCCGCGTCTCGACGAAAATGCGACGGATCTCGAGAGCGAAAATTGATTTCGACTTTGAAAGAGTTAAAGGGACATTTTTTGCAGGCAGAAAAAATTATGGCCAAAGAGTACATGTACAACGGTAAAAAGTAACCGTTTAAAAACAACCGAGAACATTATAGTAAAAATAATAGTAAAAATTAATGGTAAAAATACAGTAAAAGTACGATTAAAAACCACTGAACAAATTTTATAATATAAAAATAGCTATAAAAGAATTGCAGTTTAAAAATTATGGTACAAATAAGAGTAAACAAAAAATAGTAACAAGTACGGTCAAAACAACTGTTTAACAAAAAATTTCCAAAATAACGTCTGAAAAAAAAGTTTGAAAATAACAGTGAAAAGTAACTTTTTAAAAATAACAGCAATTAATAACCTTTTCAAATAACAGTAAAAATTAAAAAAGAGAACTAATGGTTTAAACATAACGGTAAAAATAATAGTAAAAAGAAAAATACGTGAAAATAATTAGCAGTAACTAGGTATAATTGTAAAAAAATTACCAGTTAAAAATAAAATAGCAATTATAAAGAGCACTTGAAGGCGCAAGTTTTGTAGTAGAAATAAAAATAAAAATTAAGTAAGACAGTATTTTTTTCTAAAAAATTTTTTTTAAATGAGGTTTTTTGTGATATTTATGGTAAGTGGAAAAAATCCTTTGAAGAGTTACATTCACTATTAAATGTTCATTAAATTGACAATGTTTTGAATACGAATCATTATTAGCGATCTGCCGAACTGAGCGTATGTAATGTTTAATAATGAGGATCTTCATTTTTCTCTTGCAACGAGTCACATTATTCGACGAATACATCGGGAAAACGTTTGTCAGGATATTGGGAAAATGAAATTCTTAGACAAATTATGAATGTTATGATTTGACACAGGTTCGAATCTTTCATCATGTCGTCGCAATAAAAGAATTGACACACGGAGGCAGATGAAAAGTTCACTCGAGCTAACCCAATTTGCCTGTTGACGGCGACGGTCACCCGCTGCGGAAAGAAAGCGATCGACAAATTAACTAATAATTCCAGGAGGGCTTAAAATTTATCTCTTTTCGGTCCGACATGACCGAGACAATTATCGTTGAAATTTATAAAAACGGCGGAATATTTGCATGTTTTCAGTTTTCCGCAAATTGATGAACAAGCGCCGCGCATTCTACGGAAAACGTATTTTTTTTACATTAATTTATATTCCACGTTTTGCTGTCTGAGTGCAAAAAAAAAAAAATCGGCCAAGATTTTCCAAAATATTCTATATGATTAAGTGTTTCATTTCGATGATAGAAATTGGTACCAAATACACTTCTATCTGAAAAACGCAGGGAAATACGAATTTTCTCCACCTCAAACTCCCCAAAATACCCTTAAAATTGAGATAACGATTTGGTTAAAAAATTGAGCCATTGTCAGACCAAGAATGATTTTTGGTGAAAATTATTAGAAGTTATATACCTAGCTATTACATTTTCCAGTGAAAACTGTTGACGGCGAACGGACAGATTTTTTGATCTATCATTCAATAATAAAACATTTCATCGCCCAAGAAAAGCCAAAAACCTTCCAGCCCTATCGAAATTTGATGTTTCACACCTTTACATTTGATGTGATGTTTTACATTTCCAGCTCAATTTTAAGGGTATTTTTGGGGGTTTCGAGGGGGAGACAATTCATAATTTCCAGGGTTTTTCAGAATTACAAATGGACAGTCTTCTCAAATCAATATTAAAGCGAAGGAATAATAAATCACTGTACTATCATTTGCAGCATTTTTTTTGCCTAATTGATTTGAGATCATTTGATTTGATTTTTTTGTGAACTTCTCTCAGTCGGGGACGAAGCTCCAAAGAACTGGAGATTTTTCGCTCAATTCAATGGCAGAATAGGAATTTTTATTGACATTTATCGCTCTATTGAAGATACCACCCTCCTATTCCCCTGCCAAAAAAATATATGTCCGGGGGAGAAGGAAAAGAAAAAAAAAAGAAAAAAGAAATAGTTTCTGTAGGTTGAGGGGGAGAAAAACGAGGCGACGTTCGGGCTTCCCCGAACGGGCCCTCGTTTTTCTCCCCCTCAACATACAGAAAGAAGTAATGCGACCACCTGGAGAAGAAAAAAAATATAGGTATAGCTTTTATTATTCTTCCGATCTCTCGAACTATTCAAACTTGGGCTAATCAACGCACGCGTTTTTTCCCCAACGCGTCACTTTCTCTACGCAGAGCGTTCCCGTTAGACAGTTCTTTGTACTCCCCTCGCCCCCTCCCCCCGAACGGTTGTCGCCCCTCCACGTGCTTACGCGAACAACTAGTTCCAAATGACTTCTGGCCATGAGCTCGAGGCTCACCGCTCCAGTGATCTCTGCTCTCCTCTCATGGACCTTCGTCATAGATGAGTTAGTATTATTATTGTGTTTATTTGACGACATTCGAAGTGCACTTGTTGGAGAAAATTGCAGTTAAAAGACGCACGGCTGCGCTCTCTGTGGATAACGATTTCAAGGTATGCGAATTACACGTTGGAAAGGAATCCTCAGGAAAGTCATCGGGTCGTGATTCACGCAGCCTTCGAAGGCCCGAAGACCTTCGTATTATTCGCCATTGCGAATCGGCCGACCCAAGAGGGAAAACATGTTTTTTCCATCAACTTGACAGTAAATAATAATTATCTCCTGCTCGAAAAAAGGAAAACGCGAGAGAAAACATGAGGAAAACAATTCCAGTTTAGCGAGCCAAGCGAGTCCTTATAGAGCAACCTGTTGCTATAGTCCTTCTCAAGACTTCCCACACGTTGTGTAAGAGTTGCGATCCAATTCGGTCAGCTTCGACATTTAGTAACATTGTAATTGTAATTCGGTGGCGATCTTCGGAAAATGAACCAATTTCGATCTTCCTCTGTCCCCGTTCGAGGTTCTGATAGAAAGCGACTCGCTGCGACTTATTTCGCCCGCTTTTCGCAACAATGCGTCGAATCGCCTATTGTTCTTTTGAATATTCCTCGAGCTAATGTAGAGCTAGATTTTTTGCTAGCTATTATAATAGACGGTATAACGGGAATTTTTTCATTTGTCGTATTTTTTGGAAAAGCGAGGTAATTCGAGCTTGGTCGACTACCGAAGCACTTTCGCCCGGTTGGCGAGTTCTTTTGGGTCACTGACTTGAAGCGTCATGGTCGAATAGTGAAATTTTACTGGAAAACCAAGATAATAATTGGTGAAAATCTCTGTTAGCACAGTTCAAAGAAATCTTCGGGCTGATGAAGAAACTTAGTTTATTTTACCGCAAACTGAGGATGCCCGATGGGCGAAAGTGCTCTGCTAGTTGGCGAAGCTCGGAGAATGAGCCGCACGGGGTTCGAAAATTCTCGCGTTATTCCATCATGCCAAATTTCTGAAAATTTCGTAAATTCTACACAAAAGCTGCGATAACTTTTGATCCATTGAAGATATAAAATTCGCAATGGTCTCATTCGATTCTGCGTCTAAAATTCTATAGAAATTAATACCAAGTTCACATTTTTCTCAAAAACGTTGGAAATTATGAATTTTCTCTCTCTCCAAAAATACTCTTAAAAATTGAGCGTTGCAAACGAATTTTCTCACTCTTAAAATTGAGATTGCGATCGGGTTAATTGAGCCAATGCCAGAGCACGATTGATTTGGTGACAATTTCAAGAATTTAGTTCATAGTTTTGTCAGAAAAGTGACGAGTGCGGACGGGCAATTTTTAAAAATTGGATATTCAGATTCTACATGCTTTGAAACGTAAAACATCAATTTTAGAGGTAAAAATCCGTTGGTCTGGCTAGTCTGGACGCTGTATTTGTGTCGTCGAAGCATCATCAGTTCATTGCAATTACAAGTGATAACGGATAGATGTGTTTTTGTTAGTGTTGGGTACCTTATAACCTTGAAGTAGCAAGTTGTAACTTTATAAATCTAAAAGTCAGCTGGCACAGTTACCATTAAGCGCAGTGTGCTAGATTTTAGCGCGGTTGCATTATTCCCGATAGGAGGGCTACAAAATCATGGGTTTGTTGACTTTGAGCACACGCAATATATCACACTTAATACGTCAGAAGTATTCATAGTGAAAACGACTTGTTAACAACTCTAGCGGCTGTACAGGAGCTATCCGTTGACAAATTCTGGAGTTTTTTCACTCGATCCCAATACATCCATTTACATTGTAAAAACTGAAGTGAAATGTGAAATAATAATTTATCGCATTTGATCGTTGCAGGAGAGAATATGGTGGGCAAACGTGAATGGTGGAGACATCTATAAATGAATTGGGCTGCTCTTTGGCACCTATGTTGTAAGTATATTTTGACATTATCTATTAGCGAGGTTTGTTCAGAAAGTAGGACTACTGGTGCTCTCTCGGAACAAGGATTTTCCCCCTAAGTTGGCACCACTGCGTTGAAGGGAGGGATCTTCTAACAAATGAGAGGTTTACCATCTTGCTTGTACGAAAACTGGTGTTGGTGAGCGTTTCAGTGAAAAACATCAATTCAGAATCCCTCTTATTGGAAATTGACATCATGTCCTAGTTGCGGAAAGAAAAAAACACCTTCTGACATTTTTTTGCGCATCAAACACGTTTAAGGCGAAGTTGTTATGAACAGAACTAATGTTCACAAGTGGTGCCTTGAATTGAAGGAAGACATTTTTTCATGATGATCAAATAAGCGGAAGACCCTGAATTTTGACAGACGAGTTGGTGCTGACTATTGAAGAAACTGTCTGTGGAGATTGCAAGTTCTCAGCTGCACGAGAAAATCACTGAAACATTAGGGGTTCAACATTTTGTGCACATTAGATTCAAGGAGCACTAATTGAAGGAGGTCCAAGCTCATTCTGGAAAGATTTGAACTGGAAGGTGAAGCATTCTGAGCTCTATCGTGGCAGGAGATGAAACTCTGGTGGCTCATTGCACTCTTGAGATGAAGAGACAATACCAAAAGTGGCGCCATACCTCCTCATTGTTGGTAAAAGAATTCAAAACACAAATTTTGGCAAAAAAATCATGATTTCGGTTTCTTGGTCGACCACTAAAAAGGCATGATGTGCTACATTGAAAAAAAGAAGCTGCAAATGATTGTACAATGGTTTTTTATTTTATTTCAATAATGATGTATAGTAATTATTCCGAACGTTTGCGAACTTTCTCTCCAGAAAACAGATTTTAACTTTGAGGGTGTTAACTATCTTAATCAGCTAAATTTTTCTTCTAACGGTACAGCTGATGAGCGTTAAGACTATTTAAATTTGTAGCTTCAAGAATTCTCGATATCTGGAAATCGATCGAATGTCTGCAAATCTCCCTAATTCTACACGAAATAGTTTCGATCACACACGGTACTTCCGTGAACTATGCAATCGTTTTACATGAAATTCTTAGCTAAGTCTGGAAACTTTGAGTATTCCTACTTTCTGAACAACCCTCGTACCTTCCTAGAACAACTGTAGAGTACGTTGAAAACCCCTTAGTCAATAATGATAACAATTCGATAGCTGAGGGAGGTAATACGGTTATAATTTTTTCCAGGGGTGCTTCTCATTATTGATGGAGTCTACGCAAGTGAAGAAGAGCCTTCAGCGCGCCGCGTTACCTCAACACCTCCCAAGGTCAGACGACCATTGCGGCCCAACAACATACGCAACACGATTAAAAAAGCCGTTGAAAATGATTTCAAACCGGAAAATGATCCGTCCACAACAAGTTCGGGAATCTCCGACTATTACAAGGTTACCGCAACATCGAGGAATGTATCAAATTCGGCGGACTACCTGGCCAAAAATACAGTTCCGGTCGCCTCTGTCACTGAGAGCGCAAGGAAATCGCCCAAACTCCGTCCCCCTCCTGATCACTTGCTAGCCTATCAGGCGTTATCGACGACTGAAAAAGGCGGCAATGGCGAGTCTATTAATTCGGCGACTGGGTGGGCAGCCGCAGGACCGTCGAAGAACTCAACGCCCAAGCGGGTTAGCGCTTTTCTGACACCAAAGCCGTTCAACACATATTGGTCAACCAGGCTTCACAAAATTAAAGCTACCTCGCCTCTAACGCCAGTCGGTATGTTCACAAAATTACTATTCATGAGAAATCAATATTCATAATCGATATAAATCAAATCAATATCAGAATAGGACGTGGGGATGAGGTTGAGATGAAAGCTACGACTTTATCTCATTTTGAACTTATATATTTTGAGCCCTTTCGCTATTCAAGGCCTCTTCAGGAAATATCCCAAGATGTCAAATCAAATCCCGGAGGTCGAATCAAGTAGACATGCGCCAAATCACAACGAATATCAGAATATTCTATTCATCAGATAATCGTGAGAAATCCGTATTGTTCTATGAGTAAAAGCAAAGTGATGTGGGGAGGTTCACCGCTCCAAGTTAGACATATCCTCAGATTATGGGAGAAGCGGCTGTTGAAAGCTAAATTCAAGAATTAAGGTTTGAGTTGTTGTGGGTGAATTTCGAAGTCAAATCCATCCACTTCTAGGCATTTACTTTGTTCTTCCGCATTGTAGCGTCGGTTTTTTGTTATTATTCTATAATAAACCTTTGTAATCGCCCAAGAAGGAAACTTTCTCCCACCCTTCCTCAAAGTTTGATATTTTACGTTTCAAAGCGTGTAAAATCCTAATATCCAATAAAAAAATTCTGTCTTGGGGTGATCATGATCACCGTGAAACGTCAAGAATATCGAGATTGATAAGGTTGCCACGGAAACTAACTCGACCGGACATGCGCAGTCCTTCATTTCACAACTCGATTGAGAAATCGAGATTCGGCGTTCGCGCCAAATGTCAATGTAAACACTGCGCAACTACGGCTCTTCGACGAATCTTTTCACTTCAATTTCCGATTTTTATTAGTTATTTTTCCGTTATTTTACTTGGCGTTCGTGATATCAGTTGCTGACACGAGTAAAAAAGCCTGGTGCACCACAGGATCAGTTAATCCCCGTCTTCAAAGGTGAAATCCAATCTCGAGTGAGTCGGAGTTGAATCGGAGACTACCTAACACGCATTTTAACCCTTGGTGAAGTCCACCACTAGTAAAATAGGACATTGAATGTACCTTTGATAACCTCTGAAATGGCCAATTGTGGTATAAGAGCTTGGGTGATAATAAAAAGCTTCATATCCAGCATCGCTCTCACCACCAACCATTAATGGGAACATCGACAGTAAATTTCCTTCTATTTTATTTTGCCATTCATGTTTCAGATGTAACTGCATCGACTGGGAACATTCTGAAGAACCGAACTCGCCTGGCCACTCCTACGGAGAATTTCATTCAGAATGACGGCGAAACGTACAACGCCAGTTCAAACATTCAGTTCGCCAACAATGTCAAACCGAATAATCGATTCGCAGCGACAACAGTGAGACCGAGCAATGCAGTTACAAGAGAATCTTTGTACAGTAAGGTTGGCAATTTTACTGAAAACCAACCGATTTCGTACGCGTCAAATAGTATTCCGATCATCGGGAGCAATCTTTTGAAAGAGGTCCACGGTGGGGATTTGGGGTCGAGCATATTGAACGGAGTGCTTGCCACCTCTGTTTACAATTACATAGAGAAAAACTTGGACGATGATCATTCCGAAGTTACAAAGGCGGTTATTTCATCGTTGGAGAAATCCAGAACGACGACTGCCAATCCAAGAGAAAATACACCTTCAAATATTACTACAGAACCGACTGTTAGTAGCACTACTGTCTCATTAAGCAATGAGACTTCCTCTACAACTCCATTGCAGTCCAATGGGTCAACTGTTACTGCAAAATTGACCACACCAAGGTCCGATGTGACAACAATTGAGCATGAGACGACATCAGTGTCTTCTGCTGTCACTGTTCCTTCTAGATCAACTGAAAAATCAGAAGAAGCAGAGGTAAATCTCAGTTCTTCGACCGACGCCTCGATTGCCAATGAAACATCTACAAGTTCATCAGAATTGTACGATGTAGATGTGTCTCCGACTCTTTTGGAAACCAGCTCTCTTTTATCTGAATCGCCCGCATATAGCAGTACTAATGCAACTGCAGAATTGAGCTCTTCGGTTGTGACATCCTCCGAATCACAATCTTCCACCAGCAGCTACTCGCCTGCAGAAACAACTACCTCTTCCCCAACTCCAGCATCAAACGTTTACTGGGACACAGAAACCTCCTCCACGGTAACCTCAAAACCAAATTTTACATCAACTGTGGCTCAGAGTGACCCCCCAGTTGTAGGGACTGTTCCAGTGACAACAGTAGCCGCTTCAACTGTTGTCTCTGCAGCATCGACAGCAGCAACAACAACAACAGTAGCAACATCAAAAGCTGCAACAACAACAACAGCATCAACAACAGCAGCAGTAGCAACATCAAAAGCTGCAACAACAACAACAACAGCAGCAACAACAACAACTGCTACAGCTGGAGCCGCAACAAATTTGAGCTCAGCAGCTGCAATAAAGACGGCTGCCACAACACGAACAACCACAGCAACACCCACGACAACTGCTAACCCTCCAATAACACTACCTCAAGAAGCAAACGACGTATTAGAAGCTATCGTTACTAAACCTATTGCCAAGTTGAACTATTCTACAGAACCTGAAAAAAGCAAAGATGCTACCTCAACGGCCAAAATTCCCATCAACTCAAGCACTGAAACTGTGGACGGCTCGCCGCAGAATCTGGCTCGCCCGACCGAACCGCTTTTGACTGTAAATGTGACCCAAACATCTGAAAATAATCTACATTCAGTTACAGACCAGACAACGTTGGAGTCGACTACGAGGCATGTGGAGCTTGAAGAAAACCGTATTTTTCCTGGGCCGACAACGACTTTGAAACCTTCGACGGTAAAAATTGTCAAACAAAACTACGACTACAAACACAATGTGACCACTTTGTCAGCAGAAGATGAAGTCAACGTGTCTGAAAATCCGTTAAAAAATGTAACAGAAGGAACAGCGGTTCTGGTGACTTCATCGGTGGAAACTACAACTGCAATTAGCATTGGAACAGCTAGCACAGCAAGGAACAACAGTACTGCAAACGTTTTTGACGTTGACGATAAAAGCGAAATCGAGGAGGAGGACACGCTGAAGTACAATGTGACTGTGAATAATTTAGACAAAATCAACGCCACCGACGCAGACGAGCACAATGATTACGACCACAATGACAAAGATGATGATGACGATGAAGTTCAAACTACGACTACATTCATAGTCATCGAAGAGATTACAACTACCAAGAGACCGACGACGACGACGAAAGAAGCTCCTTCGGCGGAAAGCAATCCAAACACCAGCAGATATCCCAGTGAGTTTACCATTTTCAATGCCTTGACATTGTTAGGAATTAGAGTTAGTTCTTCCGTTGCATATGGGAGGCTTCGGCACCTGGAAGGAAGGAAAAAGGAAAAATTGCTTTCTTGAAAACTACTGAGAATCTCCATTAATTCAAGGTAAAATATTGTAATTCGCGACCATCTCTTTGACTTCTACGCTTGTGAAATGGTATTCCACAATCTCATCGCCAGTGATTTAGTATTTTATTTTTATATTTAAAAAAAAAAGATCTGTCACAAAAAATTATTTAGAATCATTATTAAACTTCTAAATTTCGCGGTTAATTTTTTTCTTCCAGCTGATGACACATCTGAACCAAGATTGCGTCTTACGTTCCAAGCTTCTTTCAAGGAAATGTGTTTGGTCAAAGACAGTCTGCCCGAGTCGATAAGCGCGTTTTTGTCAAGCGTCGCCATGAGGTAACTACGCGCGACTTTCAACCACTCATTGTTCAGTATTGATGCGTTTTTTTCTACATTAGGGGTATTCATGGTCGGTGTCGAGAGATCGAGTTGTCGAGAACCGCGCGTACCATGAAGATCCTCCCAGTGAAGCCCGTGTCGAGATCGAAAAATGGACTCATCTATTAAGGCCTCCATGGCCGAATACAAACCGAATGAATTTGGTTTCTGCCTATTCGGTGACAATTTCCATTCGTTTTTGGTAACACAAAACTCATGACCATCACGAACGTGAAATAACGGATAAAAGTTGGAATATGAGGAAAGATTTTTTGTCAAATAGCCGTCGTTTCCCGTTGTTGTTTACATTGTCATTTGGCAGGAACGCCGAATCTCGACTTCTCGAGGGATTTCTCGACGCTTTTTTGGATCGAATTCGATTTCTCGATCAAGATGTGAAATGAAGTACTAGCGCCTTGTTGAGTAGTTGCTCTACATGCCTATAAATGTTTCTGTGTCACTTCAACAGTTTGCTTTAGTACCAAACCATCACCAACTGTGCGTTAGCTTCGTTTCACACATACAGTTTTTACCAGAAACGAATGGAATTGTCATCAAATAGGCAGAAACTGAATTCATTCGGTTTGTATTCAGCCATGGAGACCTTGATAGATTAGTCGATTTCTCGATCTTGACACGGGCTTGACTGGGAGTATCTTCCTGTTACGTGTTGTTCTCGACAACTCGATCTCTCGACACCAACGATGAATACTCCTATTCTCTTTCAATTATAGCTTTTCTCACTAAACGATTCTCTATTTTTATCGACAACATTTTCCAGGCCGATCCGCTACAGTCAAGTCAAGGTGCTGAATCTAGAAGACAGCGAATGCTCTTCGAAAGCGCTGCACGTCTCGGAAAAGGTTCCTGTTATTGTTCAAATCACTGACGCCCGCGGTAAAGGTGACCACAATCTCACGGACGCCTTGTATTCGCATTTGAAACAAAACCGTTTCGATTTTAAGTATCAGGTGAGGATTTTGGAACGTTTGGTTCTTCTAGATATGAAACAGAATGTATGTACTTAATATGTTACCGATTAACTCCTTAACCGATGATGCGATTGTTGGAAATTAGGCAAAATCGTCAAGCGAGTACCTGTGACGGTTTCTGAACAGAAAATCTAATGTAATTCGTAATTTAAAAATAATTACCAATAAAACCTCAGTTAATGGCGAATTTTCCTCAGTTAAAAAACTCATTTTTCGAACATCCCAATTTTTTGGTGACATGTTATGCCCGTTTTTTGACGTTAGGTTAGGTTAGGAGGTTGCAGTGTGATTATGAAATCATAAGGTGGGTCGCTTATGGGCAAGAGGCCCTCCTTTATTTATTCGTGATCAGTTGTACGAACAGTAACTTTTTTCCCGGACGAATTGGGGATTAGCTATTGACTATAGCTCTCTGAATATTTTAATTTATAGTATGAGTTTTTAAGGAAAGTTCGACACTCGCTAATTTACATTCTCTCTTTTATACCAGTTGACGAGCATCGAGCTTGGATCTAGACCCGTATTACCTGACGACGGAAGCACGTGGGGGCCAACTGTAATCGCTGCCATTGTCGTTTCATCGGTGGCCGGTGTTAGCCTCCTTTGCTTAACAGTTCTGTTGGTAAGTTTTGCAGAGATACAATTACAATCAGTGTAAGCTTAATTTTATGAATTGTGTAGTTGAGAGCAGAATCAAGAAATTCAAAACGAGGCCAAAAAAGGAAACCTTTTCACAACGATAGACAATGTCTAGAACGTCCTGGAAGTTTATTATTCAAGAAAAAAAAACCTTATGATCTTCAAGAGTAGGTATAAGGAGCCGATAAAAACTTATTGGCTCAAGTATTTCAATTTTTAGGAACAAAGTAAAAAAAAAACTCCGCTACCTACTCAATTAGCTTACACGACAATTAATGCTCAATTTGTCATCAAAACTACTATTAAAAAATGGCTAATTTTCCAAATGTTTACTCTTTTTATATTCTACAATAAAAAAAAGAAGAAATATGAGAAGGGGGAAGATTTATTTTGTCTTAGTTTTGAAAAAGTTTTCTCCTAAAAAAGGGGAGATTTGGCAACACTGTTTTGTATGTGTTTTCGGGTCGAAATTCGATGTACATTATCTACCGAACGAGCCAAATAGCATCAATATCTGCAAAAAATCGCTAGTATAGCTAATCGATCAAAACAATTTCTCATATTTCAGATCATCATGCGAACGCGGCAAAAAGGATTTACTTACGGCCAAAGGTGCACACCTGTCTCGTTAGAAGACTATAGTTTGGATAATGTTTCGGTCTTCAATAGCGTAAGAAGAAAAGCAATGCGCGCTTCTAAAAGATCGTATGGCAACCCCGCTTTTGATGATCCAGTAAGCCTTTCAAATTCTAACAATTTCATGTGCCATAATGTGATTTAACATGTTTGACTCTGAGCGCTATTCTTGTTTTGAAATTGAAAAAAAAACAATGAAGCATGGAGAAATAGGAAATACTGTCATGTCATGTTTCTACACAAGTTCGGCTGCGAGCATTGAAATTATTCGAGTCGCAAATTGCTGCATTTTGCAGTCGCCTACTGTTAACACAAATCTTTTTCGACGCTCTTTTCGCTTCCTAACTATTTTCTGATGCTAAAGCACGTGATTCTCCAAGCGCACAGGATTTTACCATCGTCTGAAGTCAGGAAAGGAGATGAATCCGTGGCAGACAGAAAGAAAGCTAAATTTTCAATGAGATTTTACCAAAACTTTTCGGGCCCTGTCTTAAATAAGCCTTTTTTCTAAATTTCATAATATGAAATTTAGAAAAAAGGCTTATTTAAGACATTGGTACATATTTATTTATTTAGACATTACCTACATATTATGTAATGTCAAATAGAAAATTTAATCAGCTTTCTTTAAATTTTTTTTTTTTACTTTTTTTAGACGGGTAAGTAATTTTTGAGCAACAGGGGAACTCTTCAGAAAAACTAGGGCTTTTTTCGTGTTATTCGTTGTTCACCAATGTGTAACTTTTTCGGTAGCTTCATAGGTGATTACCCCAAATGTCAAGTGGAATTCTTAACAGCTATGATTCTTTTACGTTTTTAGCTTAGATGGGTGGGTTTTGCTTTACAGTGCGAAAATGTCAATTGTAAAAAGGTTAAAAGGTTAAAAAGAGCAGGTATTGAAAAAAAATAATACCGGCAAAACAGCTGGGTCGATTTTGTCAAAATGGCGAGAAACAATGCCAACTACATTAAATCAATATGAACACTACACAATAATCTATATAAATAATACACGACAATCGATAGTGATAGTACCATAAGATGTTCGAGTAGCGCTGCCGTGGTCGATACAAGAACTAGTATAACGCGCTTCGATACTAAGGATGGATATCGTGAGGAAACCTCTATTTTCTTTCTGGAATAAATATAATTTTTTTTGTCATCATACATTATTTATTTAATTACCATTTTATTTTATAGTTATATTTGTATTTTGTAATTTTATTTTAATTTCTATGCATTCTAATTTTATTTGAATTTTTTAATAATTTTTGAATTTTTATATAATTTATATAACGGTTTCTGTAGGATGCAACAAGTTAGTCACAAAACTGGAAAAAATTCGAAAAATTCAGCTTTTTGTTAACCTAAAAGGAAATGTTATTAATTAGACTCCTTTGATTTGTGTCCCCCTCCCCAACCATAAATTATATGAAGCAAACCATAGTTTAAAGGGTAACAAAAATGACGTATTTGATATTGAAAACGTAGTTTATGTTTAATGTTTTTTTACTGTCAAATCGTAGTCCTTTTTTCTTGGAAATTATTTGTCTAATAAATTTACTTGACTTCAGGTCACAGTTACCAACCCTTTGAACTTCGCCGGTCTATCAAGCATGGCCAATAGCCACAGCAAGATCGACATTGAATATTCCGAAGTGCCGACGGTCACAGTGAAACCTGACGAGCTGCCGTTGGGAGTCGAAAGCAAGAACAGATACGCCAACGTGATTCCCATTCCGGAAACGAGAGTTCCACTGCGCGGCCCTGATGGCGAGGATGTCTTTATCAATGCGAACTTCGTCAAAGTAAGCGGCTAGAATCCCTTGATTGGAAACGATTATTTTAGGACTTGCTAAGCTGGACTCAGTTAGAATTACACTCTTTATTTTTTGCCAATAACTAGCCGGGTTGATTGCGGTTAGGATAGGATTGTCATCCTGAAAATTGGGACTTGTCCAGATTTTCGAGGTGTCCCGTGATTGCCGGACTGGCACTGTGGAGGGCCTCGGCGAATATATTGATGGGCTCTGCTCGGTTCAGAAAATCTTCAGGAACCGAGTGTTAGAAGAGCAGCTGAGATCTGGTCGCCAAGACGACGAAATATTGAGAGAAGCGTTTCACGCACTATTACTCTTATTACTCATAACCTTCTTTCGGGGATTTTTGTGCCGAGTTTTCCTTGTCTTTGTTCTAATTTTGTCCAGCCGTTCCTTCATTAATTAAAATATCTTTTTTTCTGAACCTGCGCGTGTCAGTGAAAACAGGCTCGTTTTATTAATTATTGAGAAAACACCAGAGCATGAGCAATGCCAATATCGCTTGCAATACGACCTTATCCGTTACAGGGTGCTAAAGGAGTTGAGAAATTTTACATCGCGTGCCAGGCGCCGCTAGAAAACACTATCGCCGATTTTTGGACGATGATCTGGGAACAACAAGCTCAAGTCGTCCTAATGCTGACCGATCTACATGAAAACGGAGTGGTCGGTATTTCTAAATTATTTATCCCTTCGTTTGAATCGAGGCATATTTCAATAATTTTTTATTCTGTGCAGGAAAAATGCGCCGATTACTTGCCGCCTTCGGAAGTGTTGGATTGTCACAGAGTCTTCGGTGATTTGCAAGTGACGTTGAAAAAACGCGAAGTACGCGAACGATATGTTATATCTAGCATTCAATTGAAGGTGAGCCTGCAACGGAATATACTGTAGATTTTATTGCCGCAGTTTAATGTCGTGAAGCGACTTTGTTTTATCGAATTTTGGCCAAAAATAATGCTATTTGGCCCGTTCCAGAAAAATTGACCGGAAACACAAAATCCGTTTCATGTATTAGAGAATCGAAATCTAGAAAAAAATTGTTACTTCGCACAATAACTGCTGCTACTTAGTTGACGAGTTTTCGCTCATAGTTACCAATATGTTAGGTCTAAACTTCCTCAAATGTTCGGAATAATTACTATCACAAATAGACGGTCTTCTTAAATCATAATTGAAGCAAAATAATATAAACCTCTGTATAATCGTTTGCAGCGTTTTTGTTTATTTATTCCGACCGTTCGATTTTCAAAACTGATATTCCCCTTTTGTCTATTTCAGAATTTAAAATCGAACCTTTGGAGGGAAGTTATTCACCTTTGGTACACGAGCTGGCCTATCCGGGGAGTACCTGAGGACCTGACGTCAATTATTGCCTACCTTATAGAGGCAAGATCGTACACAAGGCCAGGTCACCCGATAGTCGTCCACTGCTCGCCAGGCACAGGAAGAACAGGCACTGTAATCGCAATTGACACAGCGATCCGCGACTTTGAGACTGACCGCATTGTCGATATACCGAAAACGGTCTACGGCATACGTCGAGATCGAGCCGGTGCCGTGCAGACTAATCTACAGTATTACTTGATCTACCAGGTTTGACAAATTTGCATTAACGTAGAGTAACGATTTCCCATGTTAATTTCAATTTTAGTAATTAGTGTTCTTGGCAAACTTTGTCGAACGCCTACGTTACGTCGAGAAACTAGACAGAGCGTAATTTTCTCTCTTCGAGAGCTTGCTCACTCACATGAATACATCTAAAAACCAAACATCAGGCTGCTAAAACCAACCAGACTTTTTTCCCATGGGTATCAGGTTGTCTTATTTTACCGTTATTGTTTCAGGTAATCCACTTGTACGCTACAAAGCTAACAGGAGGAGGCTTGGATTCCATCTGATAACCGGCATTAACATTTCCTTACCACTTACGAATCTCATCGCCAACTCTATTGCTGTAAATCTCCCGCAATCGCTATTATTTTATTATATCGCGCGAATGTAACGCAACAATTAAATCTCGCTTCAACTATTAGTTCGCAAGCGTCGTTATTAAAGTTATTCATTATTATTCGTCCGTCTATCACTCCCTATCGATACTAAAAGGGTAATGCTACGTTCTGCGGGAATTTCTCGAATTCATAAGCGCGCCTGGCGGTTTCGGCGAGAGCTAAGCGATTTTGGCTGTATCGCTGCTCCCGTCGTACGTTCTGCGATATTGCAAGTGTACCGTTTATTCTTTCTTCACAAGACCGTATTTTTGCTATCTTTCCTCCTTCACGGTCTCCCGTACGCCAGTGAGAACGAGTAGTGGTTAGGTTACTTCTAATTCTGACGTTCTTTCATAAAAGTTAGCGAATAGTGACGACTGGAATGTGATGTATGAGTACAAAAATAATTAAAAAAAACTATTGGAAAATAAAATGAGGTAATTGTAAGTAATGGGATTAAATATTATATATTCGTCTGCAACGACTAACGAAAACTAAATTATTTACAAGTACAAACTATGAAAAACTGATTGAAAAAATATGGGATACAAAAACAAAACTATTGAAAATGAAATGAAATATGAACAATAAAATGATATTATTCCATTCAATTCATCCGCTATTAGATTCTATAATTAACATAATTTTGAAAATCGAATGTTGGCGACCGATTTTGCATCCCTATTATCGAGAGTTACGGGTGAATCGAATTATGGGAAAGGCGTAACACAGACACAAATGCCACTGTGTAAAATAATACCTGGCACGCAAGGAGGTTTTATTTAAAAAACCAAAACGCACAATTCGTTAAAACAGGTGTGTAGAACTGGGCAGATTCAATTATGCACCAACCGAAAAAGGCTGCTGAAGTGTTATCCGTTTATACTAACCGATGTTTCTAGCTTGATAAATAAAAAATATTCAACGATTATACCTCAAATAGTCTACCTATCTACAACCAAGTGGTTGTCATTGGCGTTGCATTATACAATTTAGCAAAATCGACCCGATCTTCTATCGGGGGATTTGATCACATCAGCGAACATTGAGTGCCGTCCATGTTAGGCATTTGAGGAAGACAACTATCGCTGAGTAGCGTGTTTCCGGCGACTAAATCTTTCGGCGGTTGGCCGAGCTTTTGCATCTGGAAATAATCGGGAACAATGAATAGAAGTTCACTTTAATGCTGTTATTAATTTTTTCGTAGCACCGGAAAAAACGACTAACAAAGAGTTGAGTATTGGTTCCCAATTCACGGTTATAAATGGAAATTTGAAATCGATTCCAAAAAACCGATGTTTGACTATTGTAGATTTATTTTTTCAGGGTATTGATTCTTACGGAGTACGAATTCTAAAAGCACTCACCTCTTCCATTAGAGCGAGGACGCGACCGAATCTGGAGTTTTTTGTTTCTTCCGAGTCGGTGGGCGTTTCGGATTCGAATTCCTTGCAAACTGATTCCATCAGCTTATGCTGTTTGCAATAGTTGTCGAATTCGCTGGCCGATATGCTGTCTTTATTCGATTCCAACCAAGTTGGATACTGTAAGTGAAAAACCAGACTCGTCGATGATTTTCAATCCTGATACAGGTTAGAATAATGGTAACTCTAAGCCAATAAAATACTCTTCAAAAGAGATATATGAAACATGGCGATTTTTCAGGTTGAATATTAGTCATAAAACAGAGCATGAACATTATCACGATTAACATGAAAGGAAATATTAATTTTGAAGGGGTAACTAAAAAATGGAGTAAACCCTTTCTAATCATCAAACCAAGAGATAATTCTAATTCAAAATACGTAAAGACAGAGCAAGATTAAGAAGAGCGGGAAAAGGCTTGAACTAAATGAGAAGATATTTCTAAGCACTATCTCTCAATTCCTCTATCATGAATCGAGATAAATGCAAAAAATACCTGTTGGCAGATATCTTTAAGCGACGGGTAGAGCATATCTTTCGACAGGAATGATTGCATCATCGACTGCATAAACGGCATGAAATCTTGAGCCCCACCTTCCGCTTCCAGGTTCATATCGCCCAGCATTGAAGATAGAGTTTCGGGATCCAACTGGGACTGTAGAGTAGATAAAGAATAAAATGAGATTTGTACCTTCACCATACATGGGGTAACGAGAAAAATAATAGATAAAAAAGAGGCTAAATTATACACAATTTTCGATTGTTAACTTTTTCCTCTACTTTGCTAGAGGTGGGAGTTTTTGTTACATTGAATAACGTTGATCAACTTTTTTCAGTGCTTCTTCTGCGGAATAAAGAACACGGTCTTAACGATGAACAGATGTACAGAAATTACTGCGTGCATAAAAAACAGTTGTAAGTTTCTTTGGTTACTACCTAGTGCATATCCAACCAAAACTACCACGTTTGAGTTTTAAAAGAACAAGTAATGCACTAAAACTGTATGAAGATGATAAAACAACAAACATCGGAACCCGCATTGGTATTTCAATGTTCGTCTCTACTTCGGAGCAGCATACTTTTATATTTTCAGCATCATCCGCCAGCGTCCTCAAACTTTGCGCTAGAGTTGCCGAAAAATCAGGATCCATCGGATGCTCGGTGAAAACTTTGTTCGCTTCCTCCGCCAGTTTTTGCAGCTGCGATCCGAAAGCCTCAGGGTCTAGCGGCAATCCATCTTCATCATCTGGTAAAAAATTTACAAGACATTAATGACATGATTCCCTAAAGAGAAACCATATAAAACAAGTTACTTTCACTAACCCTGGCCGCTTCCTTCAAAAAGCGTTTTCATAGTGTCCTGCAGCTGTTTTTGTGCTTCTTGCAAGAACTCAGCGTCCCAAGGTTCCGAATTGCGCGGGGACGAAGAAGTTTCACTCGGCTCTCTCATAGTCGAGCTGCTTGTAAGATTTTTCTCTTCAACTTTGTCAAAGTCACCGATCGCATCTTGAAAAGCGGATAAAATGAGCGATACCTTAAACGTTGTCACAAATACATGAGAACAATAATCCTAGTTGTGGGATTCTACTGGTTTTGGTTTCTTATTCAAAAATTCCAAACCCCCTCGAACTTTGATGTTTTACGTTTCAAGTTACGTAGAAACCAAATATACAATAAAAAAAATTTCAACATTTTTGAGACGGAACTATGAAAACTACATGCTCGAAGTTTTCACCAAAAATTAATCTCGCTCATCAATGGCTCAATTTTTTTTTTTTAGCCAAATCGCTACCTCAATTTTAAAGGTATTTTTAGGGTCGGTTCTAAGAGGGGGATAAGTATTTTTAATACCTAGACCTAATTGCGAACTTGGCACGTGGCCTTCAATAGTCAGTCCAGAAAAATCACGATTTTTTTAGAATTTTGTCACTATTTTTCCCATAATTTTTCCCTGTCCTATTATTATTTTTCTTACCAAGTTAAGGGTTAATTAAAGGTTTATTTCACCTTTCATTATCTAAAGCTACCGGCTTTTTTGACAGTGAGCATGGGCCCCTTTGGAATCAAAAAACTATCAATAGCTCCAAACATTCTTTAAAGGCTCTCAAACCCTAGAAATTCAATTGATTCGTTTCACTTTTAATAAAATTTTGTACCGTTCGCTTCTCATACTAAATGGATTGATTCTTAAATACTTCCAGGCCAAAAAATAAAATTAGCAACAATAACGGTCAATAAGACAATTTACCATCGAGAAGTTCTTCCAGATCTTCATCTTTTGACGACAGATTTTTCTCCTCGGCTGATTCTCGGATTTCTTCCGCCATATCACACTGAAACCAGAAGAAAATTAAGAAGAAAAATAAAAGAAATTTAGTAAAAACCAGGCGACGCAATATCACAATATTTGGGCCTAACAGGAAAATTGATTGATATTTTTCTAGCCAGTAGGAAACAAATATTTTCAACAATTATGGCATAACTGACTACATATTAAATTCAATAGCCGCAACAATCCTTATAAAGAAGAGAATAGATAAGGATGAATATATAAAAATTAATTAGGTACAGATAACTATAGAAACCTTGAAACGCAGTCCTAATGAAGTGACGAACGATCGAGTGTTTTGCGTTATTTTTCTCAAGGTGTAACGAACTTTCCACTGAAAATGAAAAGAATACTTTTCAATGCAGTCTTACACTACGGTAGAATTAATACTAATTGAAACGAGTCATGGCTTTTACGAGTCAACGTCAAGTGAGAAATCAGTTATCTATTGCTGTCTCACTCAGCGATAGTGTCAAATGACAACGTTATCGGGCGCCATTTTCAGCTTTCAATGTCCACCGAAAATAGGAACGATAAACAGAATTGCTCAGCAAAATCGAACACTAATATTAGTTTTCGATGCCAAATTTTGCATCAAAAAGTAGACTCTCGCGAATATAAGAAAGCTGCTATCAATCGTCCGAGACAAAGAAGAAATATTTTGCTGGAATAGAAGCTATTTAAATATCAATAAATTGGAATCTCTTTTTCTAGATAAGGCACTTACTTGGAGACGGAAGAGGAAGCAATAAAAACTAAATTGAAAAAAGAAATTAAGAAGCCGATAAGCTGATAATCGTTCTGGTGATAGTGCTATCGATTGTTGCTTCGTGAACTATCGATAGTTATACCATTTCGATGTAAAATCGATAACGTAATTTCGATTTTAACACTGATAAAAATTGACACTGAGAAATGAGAAATGTGATCATCCAACTCAATATAATGATCACCTTGAAAAATTAAAAAAATCATTACAAGTAGCAAAAATACGTATATATACATACAATGTAACAAAAATGAGGAGATTTTTAATCAAACAATCGATTTTAAATATTAAAACATCGGTGTTCGATTAATCAAAGTTCGTAACATCGATAGAGAAAATATGTAACTGAATATCGATGTTTCAATTACATCCCTGTACCGTGCAAAGTTCACTTTTCTTTAATCGAGCGTTCAGTCAAATCCTGTCGACGCGTTTTAATTTTTCTTTTCCGCATCGCCTTCGTGTTTCTCGTCCATCCTCGGCCATATCGGAATCCACATGAGAAGAATCTTCTTCCTATTTCCCGCTTTTTACAAGGTATGTTATTCATAATATGGCTATAATTCAATATCGTAAATCTATACTAACCTTTAAGATTTATACACTAGAGAGCTGCATGCTTACCAGTACGATCATGTTAAGGTTTTATTGTTCTTGTAACAGACCCCAGACTCTACTATGGTACGAAATAGGGACGAGCTATTTTGATATTATCGATGGACAACAATCATGTGATATGAAAAAATGGGTTTTGAGGTTTTTGATGATTTTTATTCAGAATTTCAAGCCGAATCTCGTGGTGGCCTCAGTTTTTTTGTTGGTAGCGCTGGGAATGAGTTCTTCCCGCTTAAACATGATTGTGTTATACCATTCTTGTCGGCAACAAGTGTTATCAAGATCAAGGTGTTTTCCTGAATTGAGCTACTCTCTAGATTCCAAAGCCTGTAGCACGATATCACAGGTTGCCCCACTTCTGCACTCTTCATAACACTAATTGCCCCATTATTTTTAAAACGTTTTTTCTCTCTCCTGAAAACCAGCCAAATTTTTACAACACATGTTGTCCTGTAACCATCGATATATCTATATTTTTGATATTCGATAGTATTTGGGGTCGATAATGAAAATGGAAAATGGTAAAAAGGTTTCTTTGAGTAATTAATTTCTGGTAAGCTAGTCCGTAGTGTAATGTTCTAAAATATTGTTTATTTCATTTTTGATGGTCAATATTTGTTTGAATATTCCATCATAATTATTTTTGACATTGAAGAGAATTTAATCCATAAAATGCATCTGCCGGAAAAAGACATCCTTTAAGCTCTCAATCTATTCTATCTTGAATAATTGTTTTTGAAACATTCACACAAAACTCAGCACACAAAATTCCTGCAATAATATAATATGCTCAAAGCCATTTGAAATTGAGAGTTAATTAAACAAACAAACACACAAACTTTTTTTTAACTCTTAGATTATTTTGAGTTAATTTTTTTTATACGTAAGTATACCTATTCCGTTTGTTTCTGCATGAAAGAAAACTTGGAATTTATTTCAATTTTAATCCACTTGAAAATTGATTTATCTGATATATAAATTATAAGACAAATTTTGAATGATAGTTACGGGTAGATGGCGCCTGCGAGAGTTACTTCAATTAATCTTTGTGATTAGACTGATAATAGCCTTTCACTCAGTCCACTTCCATCCCAAGGTGACTAAATGGTGATTAGTCACCTTGCTTCCATCCTAGCTTCATAGTTTTGCTTTGGTTTTTTATCAATAAAATTTAATCTCTTATTTGATCCAGTTATTGTTGAATCGATAATATCGCAAGAAATGATCAATATCCTGATAATATTTGAATTTGAATATCGGTATATCAAATATCTGAACCGAAATATAGATATCCCAGCCCTAGCCCCAGTCATAGCTCTTGAATTGTCCACTTACAAGTTACAACACAAATTGGTCAACGGACAGCGCACGTTTAACCGATAGCAGCCTTGTCTTATTTCTCGACACTGCATTTTCCAAAAATAGAGCGCTTTCGATATGTAAGGTTGTAATCAATAAAATTTTGTCAAGAGTAATATTTTAATTTACAGCTATATTAAAGCTCAAATGTGATTATTTGGTAACCTTAATATGCACGCTATTAATACATTTCACGATCGTTACTCCGCTAATATAAAAAATTCAGTAGAGGTACTTTGTACCACATCGCTTGAAAAATTGCATCAATTTACTTCCTAACTTACGATACATTGCCAAACGTAGATTGAGCCATTCGTTTGATTGCTACGTATATGTACATCATGGCCAAGAAAGTTGCCACAGAGCGCCATTCAGAGAAATGCAATTTCAAAATCATGTTCGAAACAGACGAGGCCTTGAAACGCTTTTAAAACTTTAATTACGAGATTGAAAAATTTGGGGCGAATTTTCTTCAATTCTGCGGTGAAATTAAGTATCAGCGTCGACACATTATTTGTTCCCCCTTGATAAATTCAAGCTCAATTTAATACACTTGGTTAAATTTTTTTTTTGTACAACTTTGTAATAAGTTTTTCCAACGCCGGCGTTTCCTTTTACTTGGCGCAAGTTCGAAATAGAGCTATAAACATTCATAAAAATATAACGATATGTCTTAAAAACTAGGTTTGTACTGTTCAATGATCGACAATCTTAAACGCGTAGGTGGACCACCCTTCGAGAAAGTGGCATGGAAATGAGTTGCAACTCGTGAATCTTAGCAGTTAAATTTTACAGAGTACGTAAATACAATATCAAGAGTACCAGTGGCGGGAATACTTATTTCTACGAGCGTGTCCTATCTGAGCGACAAAGAGGATGCTTTCGAACTTGTGATAAGAAAATTTCTCGCGATGGAATGTATTAAAGTAAAGATATTTATTTATTTATACATATTTTATAGAAATTCGATGAAAATCAATTTTACAGTCGAAAATTCAACAGTTTGTTATTCGATAAATTTCATTTAGGCTAACGTCCAGCGGAAAACAGTCCAATACTCTGACACCAGATGGCGCCACATTCTATTTCGACTTTTTCTCAGAACCAATCCAATAACTTTTCCATCCACTACACTATACTGTGTGGTCTGCAGATGAAATCAAGCTCCGATGCAGTAGCCGCTGTATGTTCTTATGTTTTCTTCAGTGTAGCTCTTCCCTTGAAGAACACCAGGGTGCGTATGGTGTTTAGGACAGTGGTGATTATGAGGACACTGGCATATCGTGTTCGTGTTTACTTCGTCGAGAAGTTCCATCCGTTTGCGCACGGTGAAAAGCCGGCAAGGCTCTTTCCTCTGGCATCGCAGTCTCTGCAATTGGAAAAGCTCACGTGAAACAAACCAGTGACAAAAAAAATACTCCGGCTCAAATTGATCACAAATTTGTTCATTATTTTCTAGGTATTATTTTCTGTTTTACTCATTCGGCTCTGGGTAAATCGAAATTAATCCCACTTACGCTTTGCGGTGAACATGCGAAGGAATAGAGGTAACCAATGCCTTGCGGGCTTTCGATTGGTTGCCTCTTGATGAGGTAGGCCACGGACCCTTTGGGACAATGGCATCGGACCACTTGACTCGTGATATTGTCAGCGCCGGTCCTCAGGCTCCACGTGATGTCCCTGAAGTAACGGCATTTGGGCAGCTTTTTCACCGACTCGCACAACTGCAACGTGAAGCCGAAATTGCAAAAGGGGTTGCATTTTTAAAGGAGAGGCTGTGTGTCTTCTACATCTAATGCTATTGACCGTTTACTGCAACAGGTCGTACGCTACTACTGAGCGTCTTCTGCTGAGTGTCCCACTACTGAACATCTCCTACTTCTGAGCGTCCACTGCTTCTGAGCATCTAGTTCTACTGAGCCTCTAAAACTATTGAGTGTCTAATATTCTTAAGAGTCCACTTCTACTGAGCGTTTTCTGCTGAGAGTGTCCAACTATATTGAGCGTCTACTGCTTCTGAGCGTCCACTACTCCAGACCGCCCACCACTTCTGAGCATCTACTTTTGCTGAGCGTCTAGTACTTCTGAGTACTACTCTTAAACGTCCGATTCTACTGAGCGTCTTCTGCTGAGTGTCCAACTACTAAGGGACCACTACTAGAGCGTCAATTACTTCTGAGCGTCCACTACTCTGGAGCGTCCACTACATGTGAGCATCTAATTCTGCTGAAAGTCTAGTATGCCTGAGTACTACTCCTAAGCGTCCGCTTCTACTGAATGTTTTCTGCTGAGACTGTCCAACTATACTGAGTATCTACTCCTTCTGAGCAGCTACTTCTGCAGTGTTCCACTTCTGAGCATCTACTTCTGCTGAGTGTCTAAAATTATTGAGCGTCTAGTACTCCTGAGCACTACTCCTAAGCGTCCACTTCTACTGAGCGTTTTCTGCAGAGAGTGTCCAACTATACTGACCGTCTACTGCTTCTGAGCGTCCACTACATCTGAGCATCTAATTCTGCTGAGCGTCTAGTACTCCTGATTACTACTCCTAAGTGTCCGCTTCTACTGAGCGTCTTCTGCTGAGGGTTTTCTACTACTGAGCGTCTACTATACTACACCTGAGATTCCACTACACCTGATCGTCTACTATTTCTCCATTTCCAATACATCTTTCTCGGCTCTATTCAGCCAAAGGGTGAATATCGTCTTAAAAATTCCCCCTATAGAATAGAAGGACGTTGAATGGATTAATCACCTTAAATTGTCTCGTCCTGTCTGTGATCGTGTGGCCGTCGTTCGGCGAAAGCGTGGCTGAACATTTCTGCTGTTTTGGGCACTTGCATTGGCGCTCGATCCATGGCGAATCGTACAGGTCAACTTTGCTGCAGACAGCCCGCGGTTCGCATTCGGGCAAATCTTTTTCCGAATCCTGAAGAAAGAGAAAAAGAAAACTTGATTAGGCAACTGATATGGAGAGTTTGAGTTAGAAGGAGTTCTAAATTTAATGAACGGCTACTCAAAGCATTTTATGTCCTAACGACACCACAGAAAAGTCTTTAGCAGGTTGACGACCATTGTAGACGTTGCGAGCCCTTATTCATCAGTGTGAGCGTACAGCCGAAAGAAATGGATTATTTACCCGCACGATCCGGACACGTCGCGGTGCTAAAGAAAAGCGGAAAGCTCAGGTAGCGTTGTCTTACTCTTTTTTCCGCCTCGGCTTTCCACGTATCTCGCACCGAATGACGGTAAAAAGCTCATGTGTGGACAATAGCGTTGGCAATTGCTCCGGCAACCGGTAACGCAGGTGCGTTCCGGCATCGGCCCGGATTAAAAAAGCCCGTGACGTCGAGGCGCTCGTGCGCGCAGGACGCTCCGGATAATCGTTTTGTCATGCACTAACTCAAGTGTTTTTCACCGGCAGAAAATCGTCGCCGATGATTGAGTCGGATGCGCGAGAAGGCGAGTTTATTGGACGACGAGAATCGAAGTTGATCTAACCAGTTTGCCTTGTTAATATTTTCAACGAAACATGGGTTCTTTCCCTGGAGCAACACCTAGCACAAAACCGAACCTTTTCTTTTTTACCATAAGCACTTACTAAGCACACGTTGTGACTCAGCACTCCCACATGCAGATGCAGTGTTGCCAGGTTCAAGTGGAGACTTGGGGGAATCCTTGACTAGAAAAAGGGAAAATTGGGTGTTCTTATACAAAAAAAGGGGATAAAAATACACAGGGCCCTGTATTAATATTTTTCAATCCTCGTATTCATCGATATGGTGTAAATGTGGACATTAAATATTTAATAAAATATTTTGGTTCCTTGAAAAAACTAATTTACTATCTCGATAGCGCAAATGCGAAAAAATCATAACTATGATAAAAACTGAAAAATCAAACTTGAATAAAAATTATTATATTCTTGCAGTTCTTATGCTCACGTGGAAAAAAAGTCTTCACCATTGTCATAATAGGTGAAGCAGGTTATATGTATTTGTGTCCACTCGACTAATTAGAGAAATGGGGGTACTAAAATCGCAAATATGAAAATTATTGCTCAACCTTGCATTACCCTACATTTTACAAGAAAAACGGCGATTAAAAAAAAGAAGAGATTGGTGGAGGATTCAGGGGGAAGAGTTATTTTGTCTTGGTTTTCCCACCAAAAAGGAAACTTGGCAACACTGCTCACATGTCCCCAGATTTCAATTTCAAGGAAATTATGTAAACCCACGACCCCGAATTTTTCTGACTACTAGAATGTACCATTTTTTAAATATGATTTACGCTACCCACAAGAATTCACCCACCGAAATAAAAAAATCGTTATTTTTAAACTCAAGAACTATACAGATACGTTCGTTACGGTATATTGTTGAATTTGAGTTTTATCTGTAGAGTCACACCCAGTACTTCTGATTTATTAGCTCGTTTCTCTACTTTCTCGTTTATAATGGCTGGAAAAAATTGTATTACATCCGCTGACATGGGCGATCCGACTTTTATTATTCAAGATTTTTCCTACTTCGCCGTTGAAAATAATTTCCCCTCTTCTATTAGCTATTTATATTTCTCAAAATGCGATAGATATTATCGGTTTTCTCTTCCGCTCGATAGAAATCATCAACTGGTTTCCTTTAAAGTGATTCCGGATGCTAAGCAGAGTCAACCAAAGGTAAAGGCGACCTCGTTCCTCTCTTGAATGGATCCTCTCCTATTCTATACCGCACCCTCTGATCCCGCTCGCGTGTTTTCGTGTTCGGAAAACGAGTTTTTTTATTTTTATTTTATTTTTTTTCAAAACCATTCATACAAAATACACCAAGGTCCATTACGATCTTCGCTGGCTCAGCTATCTTCTCATTCGATCCGATGTATTTCATAACCGAAGGCGAAACGAATTTGAATAGGTTGGAAGAGTTGCTAAAATTCGCAAACGCTTGCCGTACAAGATGTGCATAATTTATCGATTCGAAATCGAATTTTCCAAAATTCGCACCGGGGTTTTCGAGTCGGGGATTGTTTAGTAAATAGTTTTCTAGAAGTATAAAGACTAGAAACATTAGAATCAATCTTTATCACTGTATGTTGTCGTCGGGAATGCTTTTGTTACTTATGGTGGAAAATTAGTTTTTTGCGAATAAAATCAAATCAGCTTATCCGTTTCGGCGCTTCAAAGCTCCCTTAATATTAACTGTAAAAATAGATTGCCATTTTTTTTAAATCTCTCGTTCAGGTAAGTAATAACATTAGAAAGCTATAAATCAACAATTGAAAAATGACTTGTTTTCAGTTTCTGCCCTTTTGTTGCACCTTGTGGCTATCCTTCACTTTATTATTATTTTTTTTTTTTAAGCAACATTCCTGATCAATTCCAGTCGTTGGAATAATTTTGAATGGAAAAAAACTGCCATAATTATTGTCCTCGTGAATAAACTCTCGTCATAATATTCTATAATTTTTATTATAGTATTTATATTATTTAATATAATAAATAATTAATATAATAATATTTATATTATTATTATATATTATTATTATATATTATTATTATATATTATTATTACTATAGTATTATATTATTTATTATAGTATTTATAGTATTTATCTTAAAAAATAAGCCAATTTTCCCAAATTGTATTTCTACTTGAATGGATTTATTCTTGATTATATTCTCACGTATCTAAAATGATTCGACAGCTTTCGAAATTAATTGTAAACGTTCGATTTATTAAGAATGTATCGACGTCGTTTTATTTTCGTCATATTAAGGGTATCGAAAACCAAAATACATTTGTATGCCCACATTGATGGAGAAAAAAAGTATAGTTTTCTCAGTATTAAGGAAAATAGGAATGATTGTTTTTCGATGAAATAGTATTCACTTGAAAATCTTGATTTTCATACTAGTCGTAATTTGATAAATCACGCGAGTCGTTTTCTACTTGAATAAAGATCTCCTTTCACTTTCATCCCATAGGGCATCCTTTGCTGGGCGATATTTATGCAAGAAAAAATCTCTCCCGTCCCGTACTTGTATTTAACTCGCTTTTTCAACATTTAAATTTAGAAAAATGCGACAGTTTTCAACCTAAGTTGAAATTTTTTTTTTTCATTTACTTACAAGTCGTTTATTTTGTCAAAAATTCAAATGTAGTATCCAACTCCAACTCCACATGCATTCAACCCAAAAACACAACACAACTGCATTCAGCTCTTAAAAATTATTCCCCAAATAGCATTCGCATGTGTGAACCGCTTTCGAAGCCGTCCTGTGCACGCGCCTGCTACCATCGATTGCCGTGCCACAAACTGGACTTGTAAGTTACGTAGATAACAAGGTTCCAGGACCTACTTCCGTCCAACCCCACCTTCACACACGACTTCTTCATTCAATTACTCCTACTTCTTTCTTTCCTACCGTAACCACGCCTTAACCGTGCAACCACAATCCACCGCACCTAATCTCGTCTCTCTCGCTCCTCTGATTTTTCTTTCCCTTTTTGTCCACCTTCTCTGCTCCGCCGTGTCCATAAAATTTTATTTAAAAAATGAATAAAAAATATTCAAAATAATAATAATAAATATTTAAAAAAATAAATAAAATGTCCGAATTTGAATGGGATTTTAAACTCGAATATCAAAATAAGGCAATCAATTCCGCAATATAAGAGCACACTCGTTGAAATTCTTTTTTTAGCTCATTACTTCCATTATATGGTTCTATTTGGAAATAGTGGACCGTTCCATGGGATCTTAAATGGCTTTAAAAGAACATTTAGTATTAGTAGGCAACTACAGAAAAATGATATAAACCTTTCATCGTCAATTTTTGTCGACTTTCGGTCGCAGAATGGAATTAATGAAAGTTGTTTTATTCATAATAAATTGACCATTTACTTGACGTGAATCAAGCGAATTCTAGAACAGTATTATCTGTAGGTGTGATTCGAGATCACACACACTCTTTCGATTGTACAGCGCCTGAAAATAATTCGGTTCTATCTTCAACTGGTCGAAAAAAAATTGAATTGTCCATAGTTATATTTTTTTTTACTCCTTCCGTACATTGATTGTTGAAATACACTGAAAAGGGTTTTTATGAGGCCCGTACTGGCGAAAGCGCTCATATTTCGTACGAGAAATGAATTTTCTAGACGTTGTCGATTTTATTCACCTCGCTCAGGCAATAATTGGAGTCCTATCATGGTGGACGACCTTTGGATATCATGTAGTAGTCTCTTGTTCCAAAGGTACTATAAGGCCTATGAGGTACTATAAGGTACCTATAAGGTACTATGAGGCCCTTTGGGCGCTCATCTTCTTAGTTCCAAGGTTTAATGCGTCAATTCGTTAAACAAAGATTACAGCTCCTAGTGTCTTAATTATAAAGCCATTGGTCCATTCAAGTATTGTAATTTCCTAAACAAAAGACAAAGGCCTTAATTACAGGGTATGAAATCATCCAACAGCTCTTTGCGCCTCAATTACATATCCATCGGACACATCACTACAAATCCAACTGTCTCGCACTTCTTGTATTGTCCTCCCTTTCCAATCAAAAGACATCGGTTCCTGTTGTTACCTTGGATACTTGCTGGAAGAATAATGTACCTCGTAATAGTACCTTTATTGCAGAGCCGTTGGACATTATGCGCTCAGTATCCAAAGGGAATCCGCGCCTCATTATGTCTTCCAACTCGCATAGGATGCGTAATCCAAGTATCCAACGGCCTTGTTTATCCGACGCCATTAGATGCGTAATTCAAGTATCCAACGGTCCTGTTTATCCGCCTCCTCCTTAGACGAAAGACGACGGGACCTGTTATTGCCTTAATCTTCAATCCCTTGGATAGGTATCTTCCAAGTATCCAAAGTTCGCTCGCGAGTTTTCCTCGAAAGGTCGACGATTCGATCGGTCGCGGTTTTGCATACTCGTCACCGGTCACCGTGCGGTCGCGTCGCCTTGGTCAATGTGCCCCGTCGAAGCATCAAAGCGATGACAAAGAAAGCTAGGGGTAGCGGGTAGTGCGGGTTGCTTTTCGGGATTGAAGGATCGTGGTGTTTTTTGCCCGCGGTCATCACAGGTGATGCGGAAAGGAAGTGACTATTGTTTTTCTTCGAAGGACGGACGCCCCCTCTCGTTCTCTCTCGCTCTCTTTCGTCATTCTCTCTTTCTCCCACGGGGTCTCAATGTCGCTACTACCAAGGGTTGGCATCTGTGAGGACATTCTTGGAAGAAGCAGGTGTAAGTCGAGATGAAGAGATGGAGTGTAAAAAGAAAAGGAGAAGATGGTGGATGTTGCTGGGTCAGAGGTAGGAATAAAGGTGATGGTGGAGTTGAAGTGGGAGCACCTTGCCCTGCCCTTGCTTCAGCTTCAGCCCATTCTCCGCTAGGACCAGAAGTTGTATGAATGATCTCCCCTCCTCCTCTCTTCCGTTCACTACCTTCTCTCAGAGTGCCCGTTCGCTCTCTTGCCGTTCCTCGTCCCGATCAATTTAGTTCATTCAAACGTTAAAGCTGGCCCGTTCATACGATCGGAACACGTTAACGTGAGAGCCCGACTTCCGCTTTTTTATCTAACGCGTAGCGCTTTCGCCGATCGCAGCCTCGTCAAGAATTGCGCCTTAAATTCTTTTGCGTGATCTAGAAACTTGCTAATAATCTAGAAACTGCGTTCTATAATGGACGCAAGAAATTCGAGGTATGCTCATTAGCAGACCGGCCTCAGTTTTATCAAACTTTTTATCGGTGTCTTGGCTCTCTTAAACGCTGAGCAGTTCGTTTTCTTCTCGGCAGCATTATTCGCACGATTTTGCCAATTTTTCGATTATTCGACTCTTCGAATATTTAAACGTATTAGCGCTAGATTGGCCGAAGTTATAGCCTTGAAGGAGATTCATTCGCGTAAAATCTAGCGTTAAAGCGAAAATCACCCGTAATTTAAAACCGCCCACGTTTCTACTACTTCACTTCTGCGCTATTTATTTGCCATTGATTTGCTCTATCTGTTGTGAAATGTTTATTATTTCTCTACAATATTCACTGTAGGTTTATATATATTTTTATTTTTTATCGCAAATATTCTCGAAATTCATCCTATAACAGCCAATTAACGATGAGGAGTCGAAACCCAGAAAACCCAAATATTCAGCGTACGGTCGATCTCCGCACTTACTTTAACTCCTCTTTGTTACTTGTACCGGTTAATAAAATGCATTCCTCGGGAATCCCCGACTCGAAAACCGCAGAATGCGAACAGAACGAAAAGCAGTCGCTCTCTTGGAGGACGCTTTGCTTTGACGCACGCTTTGATACGTTTCACGTTGATCTGTTTTGGTTGATTATTCAACCTTTTGTAATCGCCCAAAAATGTTTTTTTCTAATCCCCCTCAAAATTTGATGTTTACGTTTCAAGGCATGTAGAATCCGATTATCAAATAACAAATGCACTTGTCAACACTTTTCTGACGAAACTAATACAGCTAAATTCTTGAAATTTTCACCAAAAATCACTATTGGTCTGACAAAGGCTCGATTCTTTAGCCAAATATCTACCTCAATTTTAAGGGTATTTTTGAGGGATTTAGAGGGTGCGAAAATTCGTATTGTCCAACTTTTCCAGAAAAATGTGTATTTGGTATCCATTTCTATAGATTTTTGGACGCTGAATCGAATGAGACCATCGCAGGGTCGATAGCTTTATTGGTTCTCGAGTTGTCGCAGCTTTTGTGCCGAATTTGAGACATTTTCAGAAATTTGACATGAGGGAATAAATCAAGAGTTCTTGGAGCTATAAAACTCGTTCTATACTCATAAGAATGGTCGTCAAACACTCTCTCCAGCTGTACTGGAGCTTTACTGGATCTGCTTTAGCTTTTAATTAGGAAATTAAGAAAAATAAATAAATAAATAAAAAATAAATAAATAAAAGCGCAGTAGTCGCTACGGAGTTTTCCCTTATAGTTACCATTCTGTTTTTCGGTGGGAACGTTCACAAATGTTCGGAATAATTAAAAGCACAAATGGATAGTCTTCTTAAATCATTATTGAAACGAAAGAATAATAAACAACTGTACAATCATTTGCAGCGTTTTTTGAGATTTTTAACGTCGCTTTGCATTAACTTTTCGTTTGAAATTTTTTTATTTTTCATTTTTAAACTGGTTTTTTTTGCCTTATAGATTTTTAATTGCCATTTGTTTCATGTTTATTAGTCATTACTTCTCATAGGAGGAAGGAAGTGACTTTCAAGTGTCATGCACATCGGAATTGTTTTTCCAATTAAATTATATTATGTGATTATTCGTTCTACAAACTGCGTAAAAATATTATTCATCGATTTGAAAGTGAAACGATAGATTCCTTCTTTGAATTTTTCTATTTCTACACGGAGATATTTTACTGAAATGAGAGTGTTCGTACATTTCGCTATAAATTGAAGAAGATTTTTCTATATGAGTACCAAGCAGCTTGATTATTATTTTTATCGTTAGAAGTGTGATATTTTATTTTTGAAATAATTGTTTGTACCTGTTATATGATTTTGATTGCTGGATTTCTATTTTTAAGTTATTCTGTTGAAAGAAGTTTGGTGTTTTATTTTGTAAATAATCTTCTTGTACGTTGTAATCACTGTACCGGTACATATATTTATAATTTGTAACCATGCTCCCAAGGGAAGTGGAAAAAGGGCAATTTGGCCCTAACCTTCCCTGGTTAAATAAAAAGCTGCCATCAATCAATCTCTGTACTCAAATCTGATTGATTCCCTGAAATCGCTCAGATTTGAGCCCTGAGCTTTGGTCATGTACTTGAAAATGTGAGACGCTAAACGCCGACGCAAGAAAGGCCTGAGAAACCGTCTTGTGGCTCGCGTCTATGACAAACCTTAAAAAACTGAGACGCAGAGCGCTTAGAAAAACTGACTCCTTGCGTCTCGCGTCTGGGACAAACGGGAAAAAACGCGAGACGCAGACACAAGACGCGATAAGAAAAACAGACCCCTCGCGTCTGGGCAAACCTTGAAAAACGTGAGACGCAAAACGCTGACGCGCCTAGAAACGCGTTTATTGTGGCTCGCGTCGGTGATGAACCTTAAAAAGTGAGACGGAGTCGAACTCAGATGAAAAGTCTTTAGTTGGCTCATTGGACTAGGATTTCTGTCATGGTCATCATCACATTGACACATCAACATTGACATCAACACATTGACGTGAAATGCAGACTTGCCTAGAGAAACATTCGTTGCGCCTCGGAAAAAATGTGGAACGCAGACGCGCCTAGAAAAATATACCCCTTGCAGCTCGCGTCTGGGACAAGCTGGGAAAAACGTAAGGCGCAAAACGCAGACGCTAGACAAAGATGCGCTTGGAAAGACGGACTCCTTGCCGCTTGCATTTCGGTAAATCGGAGAAAAACGCGAGACGCCAACGCATAACGCAGACGGAAATGCAAGATACTGAAGCGAGATGCTGACGCGCCTTGAAAAACAGACCGTACGTTTTTCGTATTTCGCGTTTCGGGCATCGTCGGAAAACAAGTTACTCGCCGCTAAAAGAAGATAGCGCGTTATTGAAGGAAGAAGGAGAAAAAAAAACACGATAGTGTGAGAATCCGTGGAGTACCTCGCGTCGGTATCCGAGCGTGTGGAAGCGAGAGGGCAACATGCGAGTCCGTGGCCAAGATGTGGACTATGTAATTTGTGTAGAATGCGGTGTTGAGACTGTGTGGGAACCGTATGGTGTCTGTAGCTACCCCCTTGGTCCCTGAGATCGGAATGCTGACGGAATGTCAGCTGACCTTTGCTCCCACTCGCATACCAACTTCTCGCCCAATTAGAAGAGCTAGAAGGCGGCGTTTCTTTCCGATATTTTTCTACTTTTTCTCCTTCCAGGATGTGTTCCTATAGGAGACGTGAAGAATCGAAGCGAGGCGAAGGGCGGTATGGGATTCTTTCGAGAATTCATTGAGAACGGCTTCCAAGGAGATGCTGGCCGAGAACGTGCTCCAACTTCGTGCTTTTCTGCCGTCGAGCGAGCACGAATAGTCGTTCCTTATTATAATTGACCGATTGTTCGTCGAATTCGATAAACGTGTAATTCAACGAAGAAAAACGCTGCAAATGATTGTACATTGGTTTTATTATTTCGCTTCAATAACGATTTAAGAAGACTATCTATTTGTGATTGTGAAAATTCCGAACATTTGTGAACGTTCCCACCGAAAAACAGATTGGTAACTATAGGGGAAAACTCCGTTGCAACTATTGTAATTTTCATTTTTATTTTTCTTAATTTCCTAATTAAAAGGTAAATTTTTTGACTAACAATACAGCTGGAGAGTGTTTGACGACTATTCATCGAGTATAGAACGATTTTTATACCTCCAAGAACTCTCGAGTTATACCCTCATGTCAAATTTCTGGAAATTTCCCAAATTCGACACAAAAGCTGCGATAACTCGAGAACCAATAAAGCTATCGACCCGGCCATGGTCTCATTCGATTCAGCGTCCAAAAATCTATAGAAATTGATACTAGATACAACTATTTCTGAAAATCGTTGGTAAATACGAATTTTCTCCCGCTCAAAACCACCGAAAAATACCCTTAAAATTGAGGAAGCGATTTGGTTAATGAATTGAGCCATTTTCAGACCAATATTGATTTTTGGTGAAAATGTGAGAAATTTAGTTTCCTCTATGAAATTCGAGAGCGAAAATAAAGTCCATAAGTGCATGGGAAAGACGACATTTTGACACATATTTTGCTCACTTTTACATTTCTACAACAAGAACTAATATTATTTACCAAGCACTCGAAAAAAATGTGGTTTCTACGAATTTGACCAATTCACGTTTCATAAATTTCACGTCTGATTCCTCCCAAAAAAAGGTCAAGGTATCAAACAGTTTGGAAATTTAACGGTCTTTCCGGCGGTATAATTGGATTTGAATTTGCGTGAAAAGCAAGGGTTTACGGCCATTTTAGTGAGCTCAGGTAAAAATAAAATGCTTAGGTAAAAATACGGGAAATAATTTCGATGCAAAAAAGTTGCATTTCTAGCTTGTAATAGAAAAATTTGACAGGAGACTTTTGATGGGAAATTAGTAGTAAAACACGTAATGATTGCCATCACTCACCTCACACAAAATTGAATATTTCATATTAGGTATAACTATAAAAAATAGGGGACCTGAATTTTTTTCATTTTTTACCGGCTATTGCTTCCTTGTAACACACCGATGCAGCTTAGGAGGACGCTTTATTTGCGAGAGGCGATTATTATCCACTTTCAAGCCTACTGAAGACGTCAAAGCGCGATATCATCGAATTCGACCAGCGAATCGTCCGTTGAGGACGACAAATAAGGCCAGAATCAGTGAGTCATCTACAAACTAAAATTCCTCACGTTTCTTATCCAGGAGTAGCTCCCTCCAAAGCGAACGATGAAATTTATTTGTTATGAATTCCCAAAAATTATCAGTGTCGTTTGAAAGGTTTTCGCAACGAACGCCGAACTATGAAAATTATGTGAACATCTTGTTAGGCATTTTTCTCCTCAAAATTGATCGATTTATAAAATTGCACATTCCTCTATAGTTTTCAAATTTTAGTTTTTTTTTTTCAGTTTTCATAATTTGTCAACGATTTTAAAATAAGCCCTTAATCGCATATAAGGATAAAACAATTGAATCGCACATAAGTCAACATTTAAATAGGGGAAATCTATGTTAGTCTCAATTTTATTAGTTTAATATCTTATTAATGTAGTCTCTTCTTATTAAATACCTGATTTAATATCTAATTCATTATCTGATTTAATAACTGATTCAATAAATGATTTTTTATCTACTTTAATTTCCGATTTAATATTTGATTCAATATTTGATTTAATATCTACTTTAATTTCTGATTAACGATATCATTATTTAAGTGATTCAAGTGCTCATTTAATATCTACTCTAATATTTGATTTAATATCTCATTTTCGAGTGGACAGAGGCCGCCTTATTTGCCTTTTTCCAACTTGCTTGTAGTCAGTTATCTGATTTAATATCTAATTTATTTGCTGATTTATTTTCTAATTTAATATCTGATTTAATTTGTGTATCTGAATCTTTCCAAACCAATTTAAATCTTATATTTTATTGTTGTTTTATATATATCTTCTATTATATCTCATTCTATAACCAGTTTAATATGCAAGTAGTTATCTGATTAATATCTTAATTTAGTATCTAATTTAATATCTGATTTATACTAGGTATGTAATTTAAAATTTGATTTGATGCCTGATTCGATATTCAATTTAATATCCGATTTAATATGTAATTATATTTTCTGATTTATTATCTAATTTAATATAATAGGGGATTTTTTATCCAATTTGATGTTTGATTTAATATATAATTTAACTTTAATTTAGATTTAACGTCTGTTTTAATGTCTGCTTTAATGTCTAATTTAATATGTAATTTTTATCTAATTTACTATCTGATCTAATATCTAATTAATGATCTGATTCGATATCTACTCAAGTATCTGATTTAATATCTAATTCAATCTCCAGTTAAGCCTCTCAAAATGCTCATGTTTCAAATTTTTGAAGAAAAAAAAATCCTTCTTCACGTAAAAATGCGCATTGGCTCGCAAAAATTCAGTCCACTCGACCGACTCAATTTTTTTTATCGCCTCGCAGTTGTTCGAAATTTAAAGCGTTCTTTTCCTCTCGGCGTTTTTTTCGCCTCACGAGGGCTCGCGCGCAGTTAAAAGTCGAGAAAAGGTAATAATCGCGGGTTGCATTGTGAGTAAAGTTATGACTGGACACGCACTCCCGCTCAAACAACATCCGCGTGTCCGGGTTTTCATTCATAAACTCGACACCCGTTCAAGGGGAAAAAAGCGCATTATTTACAAATACGAAGACGAATGAATGGGCCTCGATTAAGCCGAAACAAACCGCGATGGTAGTAAATGAAAATGATAAACATCCGAGGGAGGAAAAAAAAACATTTTTATTTTTAAAGGGTATAAACCGCGTATAAATGTTGAGAATGTGATGATTTAACATTGTCACGGTTTATTGAATCCAGTTACTAAAGTGAATTAATCTCTACTTAAAGTTCAATCGGTTTCTTCCTGTTATATTTTGATTAATTAAGAAAAACCTCTTGAGTTAACTATTTTAATTACGTTTTTTCCGAAGTATTCGAAAAAAAATTTTCTCTGCAATTTCTTAAAATTCTTTAAATTAGAACGCATTATTTTTTTGTACGAAATACCCCAAAGTATTTAGGTCTGAAGTGCTCGTATTTAAAACCTATTATTGTAACTTTGATTAATTTATTATGATTTATGTTTATTCAGTTTCAATTCCTTAAGTCTGTTTCTCCTTCATTTCTCTCCTTGATTTTTTATTTGATGCAGGCTCTTGCGAATTGCTCTCGCAACGTCAATAAATTGGTTTCTTTTTTGTCCTACACCTATGGATTAGTTATTCTTATCCAAAAATATTAGCATTAAGAATTATCACAATTTTTTCTCTTTACATCAAGTTTAATTCTATTTTTTTTACAATTAATTTTTTATTACGATTCCGACAGCAAATATTGGTTCGAATAATTTACCCTCAACTCTGCTTAATGGCAAAATTTATTATTTCATTGCAATATTTTTCTGAATTTATTTCCTTCGCTCGATGGATTTATTTTTTCTCACGCTGAATTGTTAAAGGGGGGTTTATTTACGTTGAATTTTAACTACAATAAATTCATTAATATTGAGTAATCCCTAATCCATTTATTTTAATCATGAATAATTGCGTACTCTTTTATTTCATATTTTTAAAATTTAATTTACTTATGAAACTATTAGCCTTCGACTAATGTACAAAATATCTAGCAACCTTAATATATTGTTATTTGATCAATTGTTCCTAGAAAAATATAATTCAGTGTTCTTTATATTAATTTACTAAATTCATTTCGTAATTGAATTTTAATTTAAATTGTATCGTAATGTTTTCCTTATCATATTGTACGTTTCATTATTTTTATTTTACTCCTAAATTATATTATTTAGCGTTTACTCATTAAATGTTCATTATGTTTTTGCCTCATCTGAAAATTAGTTTGAATGTTCTAATCACAAATATATTCATACCATTTTTCTCGCTTGTCAGTGATACGTTATTATTATGTTTTACCATATTTTATAGGGAGATATTTATTTACAAAACTGGAAGTCTATCATTTGTTTCTAGAATAAAAACTTAGAGATTGGCATTTTTTCCTCGACCTATTGACGCAAAAATATCTTCTCTGGTACTCATGCACCAAAATACGTTTATGAATTTTGGATTATTATCGCTATAAAATATTTGTGTCGTAATTTATCGTTGTTTTAACGCAGTTCTAATTAGTAAATTCAATTCAAATTTTCTGGATGAAAAACTAAAACTTGAATAGGGCAATAATATTTGTAAAAAATTTAAATAATTATTGTGACAGTATTTCTTCGAAAACAGAGAGGTATTTGGAGGTCATTTACCGAAATGGTGAAAGTCTCTTTTGTTTTATTATTTATTTAAATCAGTTTACTGGTTTTTTTCATCCAACGATCTAGACTCAGAGTGGTTGTTCTTATTAAAAACATCAGTAAACTGATGACGAGTATCCACACTGCATGCAGATACATCTGTACATGGATATGATGATGCGACTTGACCATCAATTCAGCTTCGAGTCGCTGTTTTTCAAGGTTGTCCCTTACTGAATTCAATAAAGATACGCTGACAAGCTGTGGAGCACAAGTTATTGTTTAGAAAGAACAAATGAATGTGCAATTGGGAGTATGCCGAGTAAAAAAACCCTATTTCTTACAAAATTACGACTACCTACAGAACGTAACTCACTCTCTTGTCCACCCAGGTATTTGGGTCCAACGCATCCAACATAAACGAACGCGAATTATAAAAATTAGTAATCTCGATTCGTAAACATGTGGTTGCTACAACAGAAGGTAGTAGCCGTGTAGTCTTGGTAAATCTATTTATGTGAAAGAAAGTCGTGATTTCCACCCGCGTGGAAAGTTCGTGTTGCTTCAGATAACATTTAAATTTATTATACTTAAAAAAACATAGAAACAATAAGAAGAAATTTTTGTAGTTACTGTAGTAGTTAGACTTGTCAGTAGTCACTACGCCGAACAGTTGTGAAAGTTGTTGATAGATTGGTATCTAAGATCACACTCCATAGCAAATATCCGTAATTAACTTGATTTTAATTCTTAAAAATCACTTAATTTCAACTCACAATGATCTTCCATAGCGATAGTTGGAGAGAGTGTTTGATGAGCATTCCAACGAGTATAGAACGATTTCAATAGCTTTATTAATACCCGAGTTATAGCATCACGGCATTTGTCTCAAATAATCACATACACCTCTTAAAAGCTGCGATAACTTGAGAACCGTTCAAGCTACCGATTTCATTTTGGCCTCATTCGATTCTGCGTTGAAAAATCAATTACAATTGATACTAAACTCGGCTATGTTGGGAAAGAATTGGAAACCTGAATTTTCTCCCCCTAAAACCCCTTAAAAAACACCCTTACAATTGAGGTAGCGATCTCGCTGCCATCTTCAGCCATCGTCAGCCCGAAAATGATTTTTGGTGAAAATTTCACAAATGTAGCTCTTATAGTTTTCAATAAAACGCGTTGCATTTTTTTGTGTCGCGAAAAATTTTGCAAGACCCCAGAACTAAGACATATCCATGTCAAAAAATCTTAAAATGTAAAAAAATTAGGAACTAAAAAAGTTCTTAAATTGCAAAAAAAAAAACACTAGAAGAAACCTGAACAATTTGTAAAAAAAAAAACTTAAATAATGTGTAATTAATATTTAGCTCAGGTTTATGGTAGCAGAGACATCCATTCAAAGCGTTCTATATTAGCCGTCGCTGAAATCCACCGTCAATTACCCATAAAGTACGACCGACCGTTAGGTACACTAATTGAAATAAGAAAAATTAGACTGCCGTGAATTGTTTTCTAACAAAAATTCGTCACTTTTTAATAATTTTAATCTATTCAAATGATTAACCATAAAATATGAACGACTGTAACACTAATTGAAAAAAAAACTGGATTGCCGTGATTTTTTTTTAAACATACAAAAACGTCGCTTTTTTGATAATTTTAATCCATTCAAACAATTACGAAATACTTCCCAACCTTAAGCAGCTAATGTTATGATGTTATTTTTGCGTCTAGAACAAATAATATATGTGTAAATATTTATGTATGAACTGAGAAGAAGAAAAAATTAAAAAAGGAACAGAGACGTTTGTCGGTCGAATCTATGCTGAGTGTTAAGGAAAGTGTTGCAGCGCTTACGCACGGGACGCGCGGGGCGGGAAAATTCGCAAGGGAAAAACTGGCGTCGCCAATCACTTACCCCGATTTGGAAGAGTGTGCGCAGATGTTTCGTCGTTTTGTAATGATGGTAATGATTGTCAGGAAGGCTCGTCGTAAGTGAGAGGATCTCCTGTACGATGTCTTCTGAGGCTAAGTTGATGACCTCGTGCTGGAACACGATCAACGGGGTTCTGGACAGAGCCACAACCGCTTCTACCATCCAAACGAGGAGGCAGGGGTACCAACTGTTTACCCGGCACATGACTATTATCCGAACATTTATGCTGTGAAAATAATACGGAAGTTTACCGGCCTACATATCACAACATCCGGCGGTCAGTCGAAAAATGGAAGCAGAGAAGAGAAAAAAACCGCTTCCCCTTTATTCTTCGTCCATTCGGCGAGGGGGGATTTTAAATTATCGAGAGAAGAAGAGGAAAATCGAGAATCTTATAGAAGGGTCAAATTAGTCGAGGATATTTTCGATCTTCGCCTCTTAGTGCGCAAATGACGGTACGCGGATTCTTACTACAACGTCTGTCAGATGGAGCTTGCTTAGCGAGGGACCAACCACGTGAGCACCGAACACTTCAGTGAAACTGGCTCCTTCTCAACTTATGAATGAAACCAAGTCTCCGAGGAGTGGGGAACGGGCGGGACTCCCGAAGGATTCCAGCTCGCGGGCCGAAGATAGCCGAAGTGAGGCACGGAAAGAGCCGAAGGCCGCGGTTTGAATCGGGATAGGATTTAAACCGGCGGGGCGGAAGGGGATTGGAACGGCACCGTCTGGAGACCGACCAGACATTATTGACCATCGATAGATTGTTCCGGACGATATTGTTGATAAATTGTAAAATTCGGACTGAAAAAAAAAATGTTTTTAAAAAAATTGGAAAAATCAATAGTCGTGAGGTCTCTAAAATTGGCGTCTGGACAATACAGAGGCGAGAATGTATAACCGAGTTTGAATTCACAAATATAAAGGGCATATAAAAGTTTATAGTGTAAAATTAAAAAAAACGGTACTGCAAAAAGGTACTAGGTAAAAAAAGGTGTTATTCTACAGTTCCTAGTTTATTATTCCTTTGCTTCAATACTGATGTAGATGACCATTCATTATTGATAGTAACTATTTCGAACATTCATTATTCTGTGGCTGTCCCTCCACTGCATTATTAAAAAGATCACCGGCAACGACGCGCGCCATAGCAACGGCTCATATGTTCAAGCGGATAAATCCGGATCTTTTGTTCGAGAACATTCTTCTCTAGGCCGCCGATTCATTTCGAGATGTGTTCGCTGCTTTGACTATAACTTTTCATTTTTTCAAATCTAATGGAGTCAATTGTAAATATAACCAATTTCATTTGAAGTTATTAATTAGCTCTACTACTCATCATAGCTAAATTGGTGACCCCGACGTGATCGTATTTGGTAGATTCGGAGGTGATACCAGATTTTCGAAAAATCGCGTCAATTTGAATGAACCAAGTATTGATATTTTTCCGCCAGACGGGAGGAAGTTTTACGGAAACTCTCGCGACCTGGGCATCTGCTCCCGAATTATTCGAATCACTTGGATCAGGATCCATCGTACGAATTATGTTCTAGCTTAAGTTACGGATCGATCTCACCAAAGCTGTAGAACTACGATGTGAAGTCGCGAATCGAAAATTCGAAGTTCATTTTGAAGTCGGGGTAACTTGCGATGACTCAAAGGGGAAATTACGACCTTTCGTACCCGATCATTTTCGGCGACCTATATTTGACGCGCTTCACTCGCTAGCTCATCCTGGCGTTAAGGCTTCAGTAGACCTAGTCAATTCTCGGTTTTGTTGGCCATCATTAAAACGCGATGTCGCTTTGTGGTCTAAAACATGCGTTGAATGTCAGCGATCGAAGGTTTGGCGTCACACTTCAAGCCCTGTGCAGACGTATTCTCCTGGTAATCGGCGATTTTCTCACTTGAATGTAGACATCGTCGGTCCACTTCCTTCGTCGCAAGGTTTCAAATACCTTTTGACTATCATCGACAGATATACCCGCTGGCCTGAAGCCATCCCTATCGCTGATATTTCTGCAGAAACGGTCGCGAATTCTTTTCTCCATTCCTGGATAGCTCGTTTTGGTATTCCCCAGCTTATCACCACTGACAGGGGCAAGCAGTTCGACTGTCAATTGTTTTCGACCTTGACGAAATTATTAGGTGTCGATCACGTAAAGACCACTGCGTATCATCCAGCCTCGAACGGAGCAATAGAGCGTTGGCATCGTTGCCTCAAGGCAGCCCTCAAGGCTCAGCTTTCAGACGATTGGGTAGCCAAATTGCCTTTAGTCATGCTTGGACTTCGTTCGTACTTAATTCCGGACTACGGCGTATCACCCGCAGAACTTGTCTATGGAGAACCTCTCCGGCTTCCAGCCGATTTCTTCATTGATGTTCCCTTGGATTCCAGCGTTCCTGATCTGCTCTACACACTCCATACTCATATTTCCAAACTTCGACCAGTCGAATTCAAGCATCATTCGTCGCGATCACCCTACGTTCATCCGGATTTGGCGTCTTGTTCGCATGTTTTCGTGCGACACGATGCGGTTAGGAAACCACTACAGCCTGTGTATGACGGTCCGTTTCGCGTTATCTCCCGATCAGAGAAATTTTTCTCCATCGCGACTCCAAGAGGCGAAAATTCTGTTTCAATTAATCGGCTGAAACCAGCTTTCCTGCTAACCAGCGATCTCCACGAGACTTCTCGAAAATCGGAACCCTGCGCAGACCCACAAGACACCACCACGGACTTGCCCAAATTACGTCAAGATTCACCTTCGTCTTCGACTACTCGTTCTGGACGTCGTGTTAGATTCCCGGACAGATACGTCGCAGAACTCCTACGTTAGCACTGGAGGGGGAGTGATGTGGCTGTCCCTCCACTGCATTATTAAAAAGATCACCGGCAACGACGCGCGCCATAGCAACGGCTCATATGTTCAAGCGGATAAATCCGGATCTTTTGTTCGAGAACATTCTTCTCTAGGCCGCCGATTCATTTCGAGATGTGTTCGCTGCTTTGACTATAACTTTTCATTTTTTCAAATCTAATGGAGTCAATTGTAAATATAACCAATTTCATTTGAAGTTATTAATTAGCTCTACTACTCATCATAGCTAAAATTCATTCCGAACGTTCCCGACAAAAATCAGATTGATAACTATAAATAAGGGAAAACTCCGTAGCAACTATTGTAATTTTAACCATTATTGTTTTCTTTAATTTTCAAATTAAAAGCTAAATTATTAATTAATTATCAACTACGAGTATAGAAATATTGTTATAGCTCCGAGAACTCTCGATTATACCCTAATGGCAAATTTCTGAAAATCTCCCAAATTTTTGAAAATCTCTTTCAACAATGTTTTTCACAAAAGCTGCGATAAGATGAGAACCAATAAAGCTATCGTCTCATACGATTCAGCGTCCAAAAATTCAATGGAAATTGATACCAAAAGACACCTTTTTCTGAAATCGTTGGAAAATACGGATGTTCTCACTCTCGAAACCCTCCAAAAATACCATTAAAATCGAGGTAGCGATTTTGTTAAATAACTGAGCCATTGCCAGACCAAGATTGATTGTTGGTGAAAATTTGAAGCATATAGCTATTATAGTTTCGTCAGAAAAATATTGGCGGCGGATGGAGAGAATTTTTATCGGATATTCTCATTCTATCGGTTGCTTTGAAACGTAAAAAAATAATTTTTGAGGGGGTTAGGCAATTTTTTTAGGGCGATTATAATGGTTTAGTGTTGAATAATAAACCAAACCAGTATGATTTATTTTGTTGTGATTAATTGGTCATATTTGAGTGGTTAGAAATCTTGCTGAAGCGCAATATGGTTTTATTCAATCACCGAAAAAACTCACGAAGAAATCAAAGCAATCCTCGAAAATTCCTTAACATCTTCTGTTTTGGAGCCTAACTTCGTAGCGCGTCTATTGTTACGCCTCCAATTTCTTACAGGAGTGAAATCAGTTCACTAAAATTTACATTATTTAACAAAACAGTTAACTAGTTGTGAAATACCAACAAAACATTTGTGAACATTTTCAACTGAAAAAATAATTTGCTATTAGAGACCCTGCTTAGCGAAATATTGTAATTCAGATTATTTTCGTGTTTTCAATTTCGCCAATTTAATTTTAAATTACCCATACCTAGAGAGCGTTCGACGACCATTCTAGATAAGTTTAAAAAATCTCAAATCATACCAACTTTATTAAAGCCAAATTGACTTGATGACTAACCAAAATCAAACGCCATTCACTCGCCTTGACGAAGACTTCAATAAGTTCTTAAGCGTAAAATGTTGGATTCGGAAAACAGTGCAAAATCATGAGCGACACTCGCTGTCAAATTTTTCGCAATTTCACTCCTTTGCTCAAGTGCGAAAAAAAACATTAGAAGGTGTTAAATTAATGTTCTTCTTCAAATCAATTTAAAAAAAATAAACCAACAACAACTGGTTTTTAACATGTATTTTGAGCTAAAAGACTTTAAAAAAAAAAAAAAAAAAAAAAAAAAAAAAAAAAAAAAAAAAAAAAAAAAAAAAAAACGCCAACAGCATTATGGCGACCCAACGTAAAAATACAATCCCTAAATGGAACTATTTTTCCATCTATTTCTCCCGTTTCTCATTCTGGCAAAATTGAGCTAAAAGCTATCCTCGAAAAGCAATAATATTTTAATTCCAGTTGCACCCAATTTTTTTTACAATTTCTTAAAAATATTTATATTTTTCTTTATTAATTTTATTCTTTTTGAAGAATAATATTTTTCTTCATTTGTTTCTCTCTTTTTAATGAATAATCATTCAATTCGCTATAGACGATTCATAAAAAAATCGACCGATTCATCAAAAGGCGCTCTTGTAAAAACGCGTCGAAAGGTATTGCTCCAATTAAACGTTTGAAAAACGACCGGGGTCAAAGAACCGCTCCATTTGCGGAAGTCGTTGCCGTATTTGGTTTTAAACGGCCGTCCCGTCGGCGATTTCTCGTCTCTTAAAACAAAGCTCGGGGGAGAGATTTTTTTGTCGAAAAATCCATTGAAAAACCGTCGACTCAGCCGAACGATTCGAAACGTTCAGCGCCGCTTTATTCCGCTAAATAGTTGCTCTTCGAGTTCGTTCTTGGGCATAATTGTCGTGTTATGATGTGAACCTTTTCGAACTAGAAAAAAGTTTATCGAAGAGTGATTAGATCATACGTGAACGCCTCCGCGTTTTGAAGTAATAGTATACGTACGAATCGGTGGCGCCACTCTTATAGTAATTAATATCTGGTTGCATCACTTAGTATATCCGTAGTAATATACCAAGCAATGTCTACATTTTCATCTTCATTCGATATCTATATTCGTATAGAACTTCGTTTGATACTTATATTCATATTGAATCTAATTGTGTATCTAGTATTTAGTCCATCTATATTGGTACAGCTCTGCCTCCATTTCTTGAAGTTAGCGTTAAACGATATTTTACAGTATCTACATTAAAAAGTACCTAATAGTATCTATAGAATATTTATAATTGCTACGAATACGTTAGTTGTAATTGATTGAATACGAATATGGAAATTTATAGAAATCACGACGAAATAAATCGAATACTTGTGTTATCAAATTTACATCTAAAATTTTTCTCTACTCTTCGTAATAAAATCCGGTATTTTTATCACCACCGAACGCGAAAAAATACTCAAGGTATCGACTTCATTGTCCCCAAAGGCCAGGTGCAAGACAGAGAAGGGGCTCCATTCAGACTCCTTTTTCGTACTTCGTGCTGTCTGCAGCTCGACCTGCTAGCAGTCCTTTATCGTTCTCCATTCATCAAACTACTCTCGCTCGTTTTTTTTCGCAACCCGCTCATCGTTCGCATGCGTATTAACCGTAACTCGTAGTTTTCTCTAAGAAAAATATTAATCAAATGTGAAAAACGAATAAAAGTATAAATAAAAAAAAATTGAAAATAAAAATATGATAAAATCCGGATATTGAATAAAAATTAAAAATGATATTGAATAATGAACTAAAATTTATTCCGTATCTTTATTTTACGTTACCTTGAAACGTAAATATCACATTTTCGACAGCTTAGAAATTCTTATACGCGTTTACCATAGTTAATTATAGAATAAATCGTCACATAAAACATTATTACTGTCCGCTTTCCATTCATCGCGCCCGTTAGCCACCCATTAACATCTCATTCCCGTTAAGATCCCATATTACAACGTTTGCCCCAATCACGCCTATCTGGTGGCGCCGAATCTTGCCCCCGGCTTGGTAAGATTTCTCCTGTGCAGGCGCTCGAGACGTATTAACTTCTACGCCTCGAGATAAGGCGCCTTTGATATCAACCTCTTCCTTTTAACATTTCCCCTTCCAAACCGCGTTTTAAAAGAATAAATTACTAGTTTTCGCTTAAATTCACGATTTTTCGTTCAATCATCACGTTTTTTCAACACTCGCAAGATGCTCTAAAATGAACGTTCTCAAGCCATAGGCTGAGAACGTTCTCGCCCTTCACTGTGTTTTTCTCCATCTGCACGTATTCCCCTGAGCCAATCGGAATCTATTTTAGCCCTAATGGCGCCCATCTCAAAAGTATGATACAACAATAGGCATCTATCATTAATAGACCGCAAAAATTGTTGACTTCTCGTCTCTCTAAATGGCGCCTCGTATCTCTAAAATCTTACCTTCTCAACCTACCATAGTATTTTTTCCCAACGATGCTCCTGCACTCTTTAAGCTGATATATCCCTGAATTTAAAATCTCCGGCTCAAGCCTAAAAAAAAAATAAGATGAATGTACGTACAAGTAAAAAAATGTTACTCCTTAAAAATGCAAAAAATTGATATTCCATTTTATTATTTCCTTGTACTATCCTCAAATTCCTCTGATGCCCCCGAAAAGCATCTTGTCCTTTAACCGCGTTTGTCCTGAAAAGCACGTATTCTCTCTCGGCGCCTACAATAAACACCTCCGTCTCGACTAATCACGTTCTCCTTACGCGCTTGTTCTTTCGAATTGATGAAACTTCACCCTTACACGCGCAAGGAGAATGTGTAGGAGACCCAAATAGCGGACAAAGACGTCGCTTCATTCAACCGTCCGGGATCTCTTCATTCACGACAATGCTCCCTTTTCTCGCTGACCGCAATATCCCCTTGACAATCGTCCCTTGAGTATATCATTGATGTATCAACAATGACATCCTTCACAATTCGTTACCATTGTCGCGGATGCCATTGTCGGTGAAGGCCTATCAATTCGGTCAACATTACGAACGAGTCGCGACTGATTGACAGCGTAGACGTGTTTTATTGGCAGCGAATACAACGCTATAGTAGGGGAGAATGCGAGAAATGATTACCTTCCAGTTTGTTATCCGAACGATTCGTAGCGAAATTGTCGCAGTGTGAAAATTCACGTTTTTGGTTTATCATTCAATAATAAACCATTGTAATCGCCCAAGAAAAAACGCTGCAAATGATTGTACAGTGGTTTATTATTCCTTCGCTTCAATATTGATATAGAAAGACTATCCATTTGTGATAGTAATTATTTCGAACATTTCGGAACAATCCCACCGAAAAACAGATTGTAACTATAGGGGAAAACTCCGTAGCAACTATTGTAATTTTATTCAATTTTATTTTTCTTAATTTTCTAATTAAAAACTAAATTTTTTGCCTAACGGTACAGCTGGAGAGAGCGTTTCACGACCATTCCAATGAGTATAGAACGATTTTTATAGCTCCAAGAACTCTCGAGTTATACCCTCATGTCAAATTTCTGAAAATCTCCCAAATTCGGCACAAAAGCTGTGATAACTCGAGAACCAATAAAACTACCGACCCGGCGATGGTCTCATTCGATTCAGCGTCCAAAAATCTATAGAATTTGATACCACGTACACATTTTTCTGAAAAACCTCGGAAAATATGAATTTTCTCCCCCTCAAAACCCCCCAAAAACACCCTTAAAATTGAGCTAGCAAGTTGGTTCGAAAATTGGGCCGTCGTAGGACCGAGATTGATTTTTGGTGAAAATTTCAAGAATTTAGCTATTATGGTTTGGCCGGAAAAGTGTTGACGGCGTACGGCGTACGGCGGACAGACAGAATTTTTTTTATTGGATATTCGGATTCTACATGCCTTGAAACGTAAAACATCAAATTTTGAGGGGGGGTTATAAAAATTTTTTTCTTGGGCGATTACAATGGTTTATTATTGAATAATAAACCAAAAATTTCCTAACCCCCCTTAAAATTTGAAGCATGTATGCAAAAATAAAAATGATTAAAATTACAATAGTTGCTAGGGAATTTTCCCCGATAGTTACCAATCTGTTTTTCGGTGGGAACGTTCACAAATGTTCGGAATTTTCACAATCACAAATGGATAGTCTTCTTAAATCATTATTGAAGCGAAATAATAATAAACCACTGTACAATCATTTTTTGCAGCGTTTTTTTTTTTTAATTTTTTTAATTATTTATTTTATTGGATATTCGGATTCTACATGCCGTGAAACGTAAAACATTAAATTTTGGGGGGGTTAGAACATTTTTTCTTGGGCGATTACAATGGTTTATTATTGAATTATAAACCAAAATTCACGGGCTCCCCTAGAGGGTTGATCAGAAGAAACTATTTAGCCAGGTCAAGATTAGGCGCCACAAGATAGGCGTGATTGGCAGAAACGTTGTTATTGTGAGACGTTAATAGGAATAGGTGCTAACGGGACGCTTTAAGGGTGTGAAAAGGATGTACGTTAAAATAATTTTCAACGGGTATTGTTACTTATTACTCACCGGCTAATAGCCCAAAACAATGTCCGAAAATTGTTCAGAAAAGTATCGGATATTTCTCAAGTGGTTTCGTTAACAAACTGTGCCGGTTTGTTAGATCATTTCAACAATAGAGCGAAATAAGTTTTTTCCTCTCGCAAAAGCTGCTTTACCCTTAGATTATATTAAATTTTAAATTAATTAATTAAATATATTAATTTTAGATTTATATTAAATTTTAAATAGATATTAAACCCTCTCTATTTTCTCTCTTTCTCTATCTCTCTATTTTTTCTCTATCTTTATTTTCTGGCCGAGCACTTTCGCCCGATCGAGCATCCTCAGGGCGACGTGGAGCCATAGGGTTCAGACTGTGGGGAATGAGTCGCCTGGTTTTTCTCCCTTTCTCACCCCTGGACATAAAATTTCGACATTCTTCCGGGTGGAAGAACCACAATCGCCCCTACTTCCTTGGAACTTTTTTTTTGTTTTAATCGGTTTTGCATTCGATTATTGTATTTTATATTCGCTTTGTAAAACATCAAATTTCATGGAGTTGAGGAAAAATGTACTTTTTACGGCGATCAAAACGGTTTGCAGTTGAATAATGGACCGATACGGACGGAACGAATTGCGTTCTAAAAGCTAGAATGCCGACTAGTACTCGCCCTGAGCACAACCTATCTTTATTGGTTCCAGACGTATCCCTATTGTTGGTAGTATCACCCCAGACAGAGCCTCTCATTGACTAGACACTTCCATTGACGGCTGGCGACAGGCAAAGTCTGTACTTGCACTTATTCGGGCGTGGAGCATAGCAGGAAACGCTCTTGCGCCGGAAGTTGGCGGGAAATCGATAGAAACGTCAAGGGAACGGCCTACCTGAGACTTTTTGAGTTTGTCAAATTTTCCACGGACGTGAAAATGGGCTTGGCGACGTGACGGATCGATAGTACTACGAAACATTATCATGATGAGCGATCTCGAATGCCTTTTTGGCAGGCGACTGTTATTTTATGTTCCTCCCTTGTTAAAGATTTCTAGGTACTTTGAGCGGATATTTTACCCCATTGAGAGTGCTGAGAGCGTCGAATGAATAGGAAAACAAAGGAGTTTCCATAAAGAGAGAAATTCGTCAGATAAACAACGCTTGTGTGTATCGTGTTATTTATACTGATGGTGAGTCCGATTTGAGATTTTGTTTGTTTTTTGGGTCATTATTTAATACTCCATTATTCCGAAGGCCTACATTTTTCAAAAACTCATGTAGAAATAAATTCAAATTGTTATCAATAATTTATACTATTTTATCTACGAAGCAATTGACTGTTGAACACGCTCTGCTACCACGTCTTATAGTTTTCACATCTAACGCGTTTCCGTATCACGTGACGTGATAGTAGCATTTTAAAGTCGCTATTCCAATGAAGAAATTCTTTCAAATCTCTCTCCATTTTCTACGGTGGCAATTCCCACAGGCGGCGTTCATTTTTTCACCATCCGCACCTGCGTTAATTAAGACAGGAAATGGAAGTTTGATGTTAGGCCTACTGTTTTACGGCCGCCACGAGCGGTTTCTTTCATCCTAGAGATACCTTGGAATCTTCAACTTCCTGCGCGATAATGTTGAATTTTTTTTAACAAATAAAATCACCCAAATCGAACGGGAATTTAAGTTTTGAACAAAATTACTTTCTGTGACTTTTCACTCGATTTTCTGACATTTGAAGAGAAAACAAGAGCTAATTGAGCCTGTAAAAACCTGAATGTAAAAATCAGGTGAGTTATTCACACTCGCATACATTTCACCACGTTCCGACTTGTCGATTTAGAAAAAAAAGTTTTCTATGTACAAGACTTTTTTTCACACCTTACTTCCGCATTATGTGATTTTTTGCCATTTTTCTTGTGCGTTTCAAAAACAATTTTCAGGCCTCAAAAACTATTTATTACTTATCTGAAAATAATGAAAATCGGAATATTATGACTGATTTATTATTTATAAGAGTGAATAGCGAAAATTATTTAATAATTTATCTGAAACGTTTGTGGTCTTTGAATGTTCTTTTCTTTCGAGTAGATGGCGTTTAATTTTTACCTATAATTATGGTTGCACATCCTTAGACTTACCCTTTATTCTCATTTTTCGTCATTTTACAAATTTGTTTTAGCATTTTTACAAAATTCAATGAAACTATTCTAGTTAATTTTAGTTAATTTATTTACAACTCAAGTTATTTATTTATTTAAAATTTTTAAACGCAGTTAAATTATGTAGTAAAAAGTGATTTCGGTCTTGGTTAAATTTTAAAGATTACTGCTTTTTTCCCCTTCGTAGACGCTGTAAATTAATTGCGTTCCGTTAAATCGCTGTCGAAGACAAAGCCGATTTCGATGTTTCTCAGTTTCAGAGCAGTCTTGCAATTCCCTGCATTTCCGCTCGGCGAAAGGAAGTCGAGTATTAATTACGGCATCGGTTTCCTCCCGGTTCCAAGTAAGGAAACGCCGCTAAACGATCGGAAACAACTTCTCGTACGCTTGGTTTTACGTAGAAATCAAACTGCCAACATTGAATCGTCAGATTCCGAATAGAACAAGATCCGACGTCTCAGCTGTCACATCCTTCGGCTCGTAATGCGATCTCCGTTTTCGCGAAATTTCCTCGTACCGCCGATTATGTCGTCCTGCCGAGCAGTTGATCGTTGAAGGCGTTGAATGGGAGGAAGTGCCGCAATTGGCGAGGTGTCATTGCAGTTATTTTTGCTAGCCGCTTCCAGTCACGCTGCGTCACGCGCAGATATATGCCTCGATTAGTTTCGATACTAATTCAAAACTGAGTGTATTATTTCTGTTTTCCTGCGTCAGCGTCTCGCGGCTGCGGCGCGCATCCGGACTCGGAGCGTTTCTTCTTTCTATTTTGGTTTATTATTCAAAGATAAACCATTGTAATCGCCCAAGAAAACATATTTTCTAACCCCTCAAAATTTAATTTTTTCACGTTTCAAGCCTATGTAGAATCAATCAGTACTTTTGCGGCCGAATTACATTCTTGAAATTTTCATCAAAAATCAATCTCGGTCTCACATCGGCCCAATTCTTGAACCACATTCCTAGCTCAATTTTAAGGGTATTTTTGGGGGGTTTGAGGGGGAGAAAATTCGTCTTTTCAATGTTTTTCGGACAAAGGTGTGTTTGGTATCAATTTCTATAGATTTTTGGACGCTGAATCGAATGAGACAATCGTGGGGTCGATAGCTTTAATGATCCTCAAGTGATTGCAGCTTTATTGTAATTTTTGAGGTTTTCAGAAATTCGGCATGAGAGTTCTTGGAGCTATAAAAATCGTTCTATTCTCATTGGAATGCTCGTCAAACACTCTCTTCATCTGACGAAAAAAATGACGAAAAATTTAGCTTTCAATTCGTAAGTTAAGAAAAATAAAAATGATCAAAATTCCAATAGTTGCTACGGGATTTTCCTTTATAGTTGCCCATCTGTTTTTTGGTGGGAACATTTTAAATGTTCGGAAGAATTTAGCTTTCACGGATAGATGGTCTTCTCTCATCATTATTGATACAGTCATTTGCAGCGTTTTTATAAGGGATTTTATCTTATTTTTATTTTCAATTTTTTTGCTTATACTTTTATTTGTATTTTTATTTTATTAATTGATTAAAACGCTTTTTTACTTGCTCCGTTTTCCTACCTGAGACGCAGCCGCCGATCACTCTCGAGATGAGTTGCGTCTCCGTCCAAAATGCTCACGACGCCGGTTGGTCATTAAAATTTTAATGCAATTATAAATTAAATTCCTTGGCCAACATCCTATTTTAAATTTTTAAATATTGTAATGTTGGTTTTTTATTCAATAACAAACCATAGTAATCGCTCAAGGAAAAAAAATGTTCTAACCTCCTGAAAATTTATTTTTTTTACGTTTCAATAAGGCATGTTGTTCTGAATATATAATAAAAACAAAACGCTGCAAATGATTGTTCAGTGGTTTATTATTCTGCGCTACAGTGTGTGACACTATTGATAAAAATCAAGCGCTATTCAATCTCGTCAACAAACATTTTAAGTCCTCCAAAAGTGGATTTTGGGGGCCTGTAAAAATCCAAAATAAACAATACGCACTACAGAAATATCGAAACGGCTTTCGAAAGTACTGTGTGTGAGCCAAACGTAAAATCAAGCGTAAATATGGTATAAATTGTAGAACGTGCCATAATTTCAATAAAGGCGGCTATTTAGCTGCGCTAACTCGAGTGCTATGTTGACTTCGTTATGGTCTCATTTGATTCAGCGTCAGAATATTTGTAGCAATTGATACACATCCTTGTCAAAATATCCTCGTAAAAATACTATTTTCTCCCCTGAAAACCCCACAAAAAAAGCTTTCAATTGAGGTCGCGATCTGGTTAAAGAAAAGAGCCATTGTCAGACCAAGATTGATTTTTGGTGAAAATATCAAGAATTTAGCTATGATAGTTCCCTCAAAAAAGTGCCAACTGCGGACGGACTGAATTTCTTTTATTGAATATTCGGATTCCACATGTCTTGAAACCTAAAAATATCTTACTTTGGGTGGGGGTTCGTTTTTCTTGATTGATAACAAAGTTTTATCATTGAATAATAAACCATAAAATGAGGCTCTTCAAAATATTTTTTTTTTTTGCCAATAAGTTAATAATTTATTCGAAAATCGTGGTCGAATTAAATGAGCTATCGACCGAAAAAATCGCCTTCACATTTCATTACCTACGGGTCGTTTTCGTGCGAAAATAGTCGCGTAAACTCAAGAGTACAGTTGGGCTCAAGTAGAGTGGGAAAGGCAGCCTCCGAAGCGCCACCCATCTCTCGGAATTCAAAGAAGTTCTTACGTCATTTCCGCTCTTCATTAACTAGAAGGAAGAAAGAGGATGAATGAGCAGAAGGAAACCGAGTGCGTAGCTCTGCCTTGCTCCGCTCTGCTTCTGCATTATTCTCCCTACGAATGGAACTCGTCTTAAGAGGATCGCCCGGTTTCTTCCTATCGCACGTACAGAGTAATCGTGGACGTCGTGAATAGGGATTTTAGAATTTTTTCTACCGTCGCATGCCTTGAGTGTGTTTAAACGAATCGTTGAGGAAACGGTGCCAATTTCGGTCTATTATTCAATTATAAACCGTTGTAATCGCTCTCGAAAAACATTATTGATCCCCGTAAAATTTTGATTTTTACTTCAAGTCTTGCGAAATCCGATAAGGAAATAAAACGCTGCAAATTATCGTACTGTGGTTTATTATTCCTTCGTTTCGATAATGATTTAAGAAGACTATCCATTTGTAATAGTAAGAATTCCGAATATTTGTGATAGTAATTTTAATCATTTTTATTTTTCTTAATTTTCAAATTAAAAGATCAATTATTCTCCTTACGGCAGAGCTGAAGAGAGTTTTTGGCGACCATTCAAACGAGTATAAAATGATTTTATTTTTATAGCTCCGAAAATTCACGAGACAATTTATAAAAAAAATTGTGAAAATCTCCCAAATAATTTATTTACTATTTATTTATTTATTTTTAATTATTTACGGGCAAGCCCAACTACATAATACATCACTTGAAGTGGGAAGTTAAATGGAACTAGAACAGTGGAATGATCCATCAGTTTCAGCAATAAATACATGGAGAACTTTTTACTGATTTTTTAGATTTGACTGGGTGAATAGAAGAAATCGACGGATAGATCGGGATGCAATACTCCAAAGCTTTCATGTCTTCTCCGATGGAAAGGAAAATATAAAACAATGTCGGTGTTCGACATAGCCACAACGCCCGGGCGTTGAAAATGGAAGACATAGACACGAAGAGGTTATAGCCTTGTTACCGACATAACCCATTGTGACGTTAGCGTGAATATTTTCTGCCTTGCCTCCTCTAGTCAATTTCTTATACATTCAATTCATGTTCAGAAAAAAAAACATCCTATTAATTATGCGAGCATAATGTTGTGGGATGTAAATCTCTGCTAGCGATAATCGATACTATTTGCTCTTCACTGGTCAGCGTTAGTTAATTTCTCGTCGTTATGTTGACCGTACTTCGATCTCGGGTCGCCCATCCGAAATTAGAATCGATCCGGCTTACTCGTGTGAAATGCTCTTTGTGCAATCAGCTTTACTACCGTGAGTATGAAAACCGCTTTTATTAGAATTGAGAGCTTAGGATGCATGCAATAAGAAGAAGATAGGTGTAAGCAATATTTCGCAACACGCCTTCGCTGCTTGCCAATAAATCATCATAATTCGGTTGCGGCTGATTTTCACTCACTGGGCGAACATTTTCTGAAAATGTCATCGATTTTTTACAGAGATATGACGAGATTTGTAACTTTTGGACCACTGAGGCTTGTTAGCGAGTAGGTTACAATGAATAGTATTATTTTATTGTTAATCAATAAACCATTGTAATCGCTCAAGGAAAAATTTTCTAACCAGCCACAAAATTTGATGTTTTACGGTTCAAGGCATGTAGAATCCAAGTATCCAATAAAAAACGCTGCAAATGATTGTACCGTGGTTTATTATCATCCATTAGTCGTACACTTCGTTAGTAACTAACTCCCAATTTGTGAACGTTTCTATCGAACAACGATTGGTAACTATAAGGAAAAGATCCTCTAGTAACGAAGTACCGTAATTTTAATATTTCCTAAATTTTCCTTTTTCTTTATTATTAGTTTAGAGTTATGCCATCTTGCCTAATTTCTCAAAATTTCGAACTTGCCACACAAAAGTTACGATTACTCGATAACTATTGAAGCTATCGACTCCTGTCATTCGATTCTGCGTTAAAAAATTATAGGCATTGATACCAAACGCACATTTGTCCAAATTCCTTCCAAAAAAGCATCCCCTCCCTAAAAGCCCTCCACAAAATACCCTCGGTCCTCGAGAAAAGGACCATCGTCAGATCAAGATTGATTTTTGGTCGACATTTCAATAATATACCTTCTATAGTTTTGTCAAAAAAGTGTTGACGGCGGATTGACAGGAATTTTTTATTTGATATTCTGATTCTACGTACCTTAAAACGTATAACTTCAAATTTGGGTGGGGGGATTAGGCAATTTTTTTCGTGGGCGATTAAAATGGTTCATTATTGAGTAATAAGCCAAAAAGTACTGCCTGTACGCTATCAACACTTCTCTGACAAAACTACCTATGCTCAATTCTTGAAACTTTCATCAAAAAGCAATTTTCGTCTAACATTGGCTCAACTCTTCAACCAAATCGCTATTACAATTTTACGGTCATTTTTGGGTCTCTTAAGGGGGAAAAACGCTTTTCAGACAAAGGTGTATTTGTTATCAGTTTTTATAGATTCTAGGACGCTGAATAGAATGAGACCATAGCGGGGTTGATGGTTCTCGAGATTTACAGCGTTTTTTATTTTATTATCTTTACAGTTCAATATTCAGTATATTTGAATTGTTGAGGTCATGAATTGTTTTCTAGGCGGGTATTTGACGATTGATTTTTAACGTTAGGGTCACATATCGTACTTCCGCTTTATCCAAATATTATTTGTATTGTTTCTACGTTACAGTTGTATTCTGTGTTTTTGTCCTTTAGGTAAACTTGCATTCAGTACCAAATCGGCCGAACTCCAAATATCAAACAACTGCGTGCAGGATGCGCTGAAAGAGAGTGCGAAGAAGAAAGTACGACGGAAAGCTCGCTTGGCGGGGTTTCTGGAAGGTACTATTTTTGTGTAGTGCGAATTTTTTATATCCATTGCTAGTTGAAATATGAAATGAAGTTGGTTGTAGGATTAATAAAAATTAGAGATGAAATAGTTGTAATGTGTTTCATTCAAGATGACTCAGAATAATAATTTGCAATTATCAAGCTGCGTCTCAGATTTTGTGTTATATTGTCGTTCTCTCATATATTTATGTGTAATTAATTTTTTCGTAACTTAATTTAGTTTCCTACTTTTTCGTTTTTAATTTATCATTAATTATAACAATTTATTATGATATTAATTTATTATTAATTATTAATGTAGTTTGATGTATAATTTTGTTTTAATTTTTTGTAATCAATTTATTTATTTATTTTTTTAATATGGGTTAAATAATCCAACGCGTGACTCTTCAGCTTCCTTTAATTTGACGTTTCGCACCGTCTCAGGCGGCCTCTTCAGCTGTTATCTAGAGGCAACTTGGAAGATATAAGAAGGGGCGAAACGTTAAATTAAAGGAAGTTGAAGAGTGTGCGTTTGATATAATTTATCCCATATTACAAAAATAAAAATAGAAAACCAAAAAAAAAAAAAATGGAGATCCTGATTATAAACAGAAGAACGTAATTTATCATTTCATTAATAGGCATCAATATATTATTGATTCGTTTCTAAAACACCTGGCCGGTTTTTCAGATGGCGGACTGCCAATTGGGGTAGCCGATGAAAAACTGAGAGGGCTGATGATGAAAAAATTGCAAATGCTGAAACCAGTGAAAGAAAGCGTCGATCTCACGTTAGCATCGTCCGTCACTGGTGACATCGGAATGTCGTACGATGTTCTTGAAGACCTCCGTGACGGGATTCTGGGCGCGGACGATTCTCACGATCATGATATGATCGACCCTAAAGCTAAGCATGTCCTGAACGATGTGACTCCGTACACATTGAGCCTGGGTGAAATTCCGACATCCGCTGAAGATCCTCATGATGTTTCAAATGTTGAAACAAAACCGAAGTAAGTAAATCTATGATGACATGTTGTAGATTCTTTTGATATTTTTTCAATGCTCAACTTGGTTTATTATTTATAGGAAAACGAATTTCGTCAGTAGCGCATTGCGACAGAAATTATCCCAAGTCGATGTCGACGCGTTGTCGGCCGCCGGGAAAGAGAGGAGTCTGCAGGACAGTCTGCTGAGCTACATAGAACTCTGCGTATGTATCACTAATATTCATTGTTTGCTGATTTAACTAGAAATAGCTATCAATTAGCTGATTTATAGAAAAAACAATTTAAAAAAAAGAAAAGTCTTTGTTTTTTCTTTGTTTTGCTATCCTTAGGTTTTCAAATGATCAATTGTACCGTTTTAATTCTCAAAAAAAAAGTTTCACCATCATGATACCGTCATTTCAAGATCGGAGTATTTTGCATCGTCGAAATAGCGTCCACCTGAATGATTTTTCAACTTAGACCTCCTTGTTTTTTGTGTGCCTTCTTCAAATGTTCGATTTTTCAAGCAACAATTTAATGCACCGATCCGTCAATCGAAAATAATAATTGTTTCTGGTGTTGTAAATTCTTTCGTGCCTCTCTTTCTAAACTTTGTCGGTTTCAGGTGCATTGCGGTTTCACCCATCGTGCCTGGATGACTTTGAATTATTATTTCAAAAAGTCCAAATTCCTCTTGTCCGACAGTAGATTATTTGTCGTTCTAATGGACGGTTACGCTTCGACTGTAAGTAATATTGGCGTATTGCTTCTGGTTTTAGCATTTACACGCACTATCGCTCTGTCTGTGCAATTTACAATTTCTTCATCATCAGACAGATCACGTGAAAGATATCGAATTTTGAAGGCATCAATATTATTGGAAAAAAGTCTGCAAATGATTCCTAAATTTGCTGCACTGTTTTCTCAGTAAAAACCGGAAGTAGCCTATTTTATGTGTACAGTATTTTTTATCGATTGTGACATTTTTGCAGGGACAGTACGATAAACTGCTCGAGGTTTGGAAACTGATGGAGTCTATTTCAATCGAGCCGCCAATTGAAGCTTTTGCCTCCCGCATTGAAGCAATTGCTAGGTCTAAAGAGCATGACAAAACCGGCCTTTTGACTGAATCGTTGAACATGATGGAGAAAATGGTACGTTCAATCGTATGAAATGGAACTGAAGCTTAGCGTTTATCGATGATCCTTGTAAATTGCACTGCTCGATATTAAACGATTTTTTTTTTCAGGGTTTCTCACTGAACGATATGTTTGTCAATAAAATCTGGCTCAAAGATTCGCAGGACGTTGTACTGAAAGCTGTGAACATTGTCAATCCCCAATTCAACGTAGTTTACCCACCACCGATCTTGGAGTACAATAATCCTTTGCTCAACCATATGAACGATTTCGATGTGAGTTTTATTTAATATTGTCTCTCGTTCGACTTCAAATCTGAACAGACAGTTATTCTTATTTCCATTTTCAAGAGTTCATCTCTGGTGAGTCCCGCCGAAGGTCTGTGTACGGAAGATGCTTTATTTTCCAATTTCAAAGATCAACTTGATCTGGAGGTAAATTCGACAGTGCTGGTCAAATCGGTGGAAAAACAACCGGAACATAATGTACACACTTCGCTCTACGTGAGTACCTATCTACTTTTTGAATAGAATGTTCATAATGTTTCAAGGGAGTTACTTGGCCTTGTTGATTAGTCCAACAACTTTCGCCTGTAGCTAGACTATAGCTGAGTTTGAAGCCTTGGGCTTGCCTAAGAATCTATCGACTTTGAAATGAAATGATTCAGACATGAATTGGTTGCAGAGCGTGACCTCGAGTCAACTACCTCCCTGGGTTCAATGCCCCTTGTAATTTTATCAATGCAAGGTAATCGATGGTAAACGGTACTAATTAAATTGTTCAACCTTCCAGAGAGAAAGGCTAAACACGGTGTTGAAAGGCTGGGAACAATGCATTTTGGGTGCACTCAACAGGGAAATTTCTTCAATGAACGCCCAACATCAATCATCACGTTTCAGTTATATACAACTTAACCTGTATCCGTATTTGGTAGTGCTTGACAAGAAGCAATACACAGATATCATCATGCAGGTGATTTTTATTAGATTGTCTATACATTCATCAGAAGCTCTTGAGCTTTTTACATTATACATTTTCAACAGGAAATCAGAAAACTGGCCGAGGGTTCGGAAACGTTCAGTCCAGTGGCCGCCATGCTTCATAGAGCCGTAGGGCATCAAGTCAGGCATAGGTAAATGTTGAGACGATTGATTCTTTGGAAAATGTTATACCCCTATCTTATTTCAGTAAAGCATTTTCGCCCATTATAGGTACATCATAAAAATGAAAAAAGATAGCGGAGTGCTCGAGAAGATGGAAAATGTCTACAGACAGTATGCAAAGTGGTACATGAATCCACGTGATTCGACCGCAGCTTCCAACGGCCGACAGCAGTGGCAAATCCTCAAGCACCAGATGAGGAATGGGCCGTCCATTGTAAGTACTAGCGTGGATTGTAATTGAGTGTATCATGATGCCATCTTGATCGCAATAAAGTGTAAAGTTTCCTTCAATTGGTAAGAAAAAACGGGTGTTTTATCTACTGTTGTCGTCTACTGTTAGCCAAATAATAAAATTTGAATGTCACAGACAAAATTTCAATAGGTACGCCATTTAAAAAAAGTCCATTATTCAGTAATACGCGTACATTTTCTAATCGTTATTGTGAGAGTCACGATTTTTTGTTGCGGAGTCGTAGCATTGTATAATATTTTGTCCGTGTTGGCTGAGGAAACTATGAACTAGGTACATGTTTGAAATTTTCACCCGCTATCATTATCTTACATATGGATTACACACAGATAATATAGGGCTAGTAGTTGTTAGCTCATGGCTTATGACAGACAATTGTGAAAGATTTACAGACATCTTTAGCTCTTTATATATAAGGATCAATTAATTTTTATAGGATCCGGAGACTGCCCCATGGCCGCCATTTGTGTTGAGCTGCGTTGGAAAATTTCTGTATAAAATCATTCTCAGGGATATCAAAATAGACGTAAACATCATGAAAACCCATTCATCGCCAAAGTAAGACCTTTTTTGTCTGAATTTTTCAGCTTCACAGTTGAATTATCATGAAATATTTCATAACTTGAATTCTTCTTTGCAGGCATTACTTGCCCGCGTTTTACACAGTCTACCGGCATCAGGGCGGTCCTTTGCACGAAGAAATCAAACCGCATCCTGTCCTATCGAGGCTATACAGGGCAGCGCGTCTGCAACATTTGACGTTCAACGTCAACGACACTCCATCCCTGTGCCCTCCAGTGCCATGGACTTCGTTTGAGAGTGGTGGATACGTGGTTGCCAAAACGAACTTCATCAGGTGGGTTGAAAATAATTTTGTAGTGGAATAGCTGACCTGGCTAACATTGTTTTACCGTATTAATAGCAATAAGAAAATACTGGGCATTAATTGTCTGAATCCAATTATAATTTTGAAGTATCTTAGTATAATATATGAACAAAATCTGGAGAAAATGTGAACCAGAGAGAAATCTCCGACTCTAGTAGGATGAAAATCAATCAAGTTTGCTCAATAAAAGCGCCCAATAAAACCTCCTCTTTGAATTGGCCATACTTATAGTATAAAGATTGTTATCAATCTTGGTGTTTGATTTTTTGGTCAAAAGCAAGATATTTCTTCATCTAGTGTAATTTTTCCTAACTTTCACATTTTCCTGTGCTTGGAAAAATGAATTATTTAGATATTTTAGTTTAGGTTTAGTTTTTGAACTATTGTTTGAAATTCATTGTGGAGTTCGAATTATCAGCCTAAATGAAGGAAAAAGAAATAAAAATCTCTAAAAAATGTTACATGATTATATTTTTCTGCCCAGGTTACCGCTTCAAGCGGTTCAGCAGAGGGGACGTATGAAGGCTACACCAAAAAATCAATTGTACCCTTGCTACGACTCTTTGAACCAACTGGGTTCGATTCCATGGAAAGTGAACCAGCGAGTAAGTAGAATTGCAGACATTTTATTGACAAAGATGAAGCAGCTCCAGTTAGGATACTTATCAATCAGAGATAAAACCAATTAATCGATATACGGGCCCACGAGCAATCATTTGCAGCAATAATTGCCCAAAAGGAGAACTTTCGCTTCGTTGCTCTGGCTGAACCAACATTTTTTAAATAATTACTCAAAATCTTAGTTTTCAATCGCAAACATTGGATGTATCGAATTTCAATTGTGATTTGCAGTCGTCGATGAAGAGCATTTCCCTTGCATAACTGTCCTTTTCCTTCGAGATGCTACAGCCGTCAGCACAATCAGAGCATCAGCGACTTTTGTTCCAACATGACTAATTGAGCTGGCATGTAAACCCAAAATGGAGCAATTTTTATTTTGAAAAAGTGGAGCAATGCCAGGTCAATAATTGTTGGCAATAATTTCTAGCAATTATTGTCAGTTTTTAAAGGGAAAAATGAAATATTGTTGAGAGAGAAAAATTTATTTGAAGTACCACCCGTATCAAGGCCGAGTTCTTCATTGCTTTAGAATGATGGACATTTTTCTAACTTGCTGATAATCTATATGTATACTTTCCCAGGTACTGGACATAGTCATCAAAGTCTTCAATACTGGAGGATCCGCTAAACTCGACATTCCTGAGCCCCCTTCGCTGCTCGTGATGCCAGAGAAAATTTCCTCCGACATGAGCCAGGCTGAGAAATCGGAACTATTCAAAAAGCGGATACTGATGAAGAGGAAGAAAGCCGAGATGTATTCGTTATGGTGTGACGCTCTTTACCGTCTCTCCTTAGCCAATCATGTAAGTTTCATCGCTTCCTAGCTACCCAAAAAAAATGGGAAGTTAGTCATAAATGTTTTATTTCTCAATATTTTACACAGAATTTTGATTACCTTCAAAGTTATTCACATTGACAACAACGCACGTTTCCCCTTTTCCCCATTGTTTAAAATATTTTTTTAAATTCAATTGACACTAGGTCTTAAGCCCTCACTGCGATTTTTGTTTGACCTCCTGTACAGTCTCAAAACGCTTTCCTTTCATGTCTCTTTTTATTTATTATATAGGTATATTATTCTATAATAAACCATTGTATTTACAAGATAAAGAAAAAGCTAAAACCCCTTCGAAATTTGATGTTTTACGTATCAAGGCATGTAGAATCCGAACATTCTATACAAAACGCTGCTAATGTGATTTAAGAATACTATTGTGATAGTAACTATCCTGAACATTTGTGAACGTTGCCACCGGAGAACAGATTGATAACTTCAAGGGAAAACGCCTTACCAACCATCGTCGTTTAAAGTATATTAAATATACTTTACAGTTAGTTTAAAACAAATTTTGTTTTAAACTAACTGTAAATATATTTTTTTCTCTTAGTTATGTAATTATAAGTTAAATTGTTCGCTCAACGGTACAGCTACAACCCAGACAAAAAAAAAAAAAAAAAAAAAAATTATCATGTTTCCTTCTACAATATACTTAATTGATATTTTATTCCAAGGATTTATTTTCATACCTTGCCATTATTCGTTGTTGGTTTGTAACAGTTCAGAGAGAAAATCTTCTGGTTGCCGCACAACATGGACTTCAGAGGTCGAGTATATCCTTGTCCTCCGCATCTAAACCATCTCGGCGCTGATATGCCAAGGTCGTTGCTCAAATTTGCCAAGGGACAACCCCTAGGACCGAATGGATTTAATTGGCTCAAGGTAATCCAATAGATTGTTGTGGTAAATGTAAATGAAGCTTTCATGAGTGAATCGGGTCACTTTGGTGAATTCATTATTTTTGTTTCCAGATCCACGCTATTAATTTGACCGGGCTCAAGAAGAGGGATTCGATGTCCGAACGTCTGAACTACGCGAATTCAATTTTAGACCTCATAATTGACTCGGCAAAAGATCCGTTGAATGTGAGTTTCAATTAATGCCAATAGCCAGAGAATAAGCAAGGCAAGGTGTTTCGTTAACCTGTCCTATGACATAAGTTAGTGAAATAATCTAATACATGCTTTCAGCGGGAGCTGGAAAGACATAGGAAGTACACAATGTGCTGGGAAACACCAAATGAATAGAATTAATTTTATTATCATGAAGAATCATAGAAAGTTGTTGTTGCAAGTACCGAACAATAGGTTTCATAATAATGCAGCTTTAATCAGGATAATATTTTGATTGATGAAAAACCTCACTCAGAGAATGGCTGAGTGGTTATATCTAGGAGTTGTAAGTCTCAATGTCTCATGTGTGTCAGCCATATAGCTAAAGACTGTAGATAGGGCTGGGATATGGAAGCTCCAACAACAGGTTGCCTTGGCCCATTGGTTACATGCCCCACTGATAGAAAACCGCCTATATGGAAACGGTTGGACTTGTGCAGTAGGGGTATGTGTTAAGAGAGTGCAGATGCTTGTAGTTGAGGAAGATGTAGAATGTCCAGTCCAAGCCGTCACGCATCTTAGAGAAATGTTCATCGACTTTTTATTTCACAGGGGAAAAAATGGTGGATGGAGTCGGAAGACCCTTGGCAAACGTTAGCCTGCTGTATTGAAATTAACGACGCTCTCGAGTGCCATGAAGGCGTTGAAAATTTCGTGTCCCATTTTCCGGTGCATCAAGATGGCTCGTGTAACGGACTGCAGCACTACGCAGCTTTAGGACGAGACAGCGCTGGCGCGTACAGTGTCAACCTTGCTCCAGCACCTGTTCCTCAAGATGTTTACAGCGCGGTCGCAGCAATTGTAAGTCTTCATTCTTATCTTTGCAAGGTGATTGGGAAACAGATATGCCTCCGGCCATGTATTGGTTTTATATCTAATTTCTGTAAAATTCTAGTTTCATACATGAAATTTTTGAAAGATTTTCTTCGTATTTCAAGTTTAACTCGATAGAACCGCTATAACCTCCCTAGTTAGAGGATAAATACTAATTTATAATTTATTCTATTTTTGTATAGGTTTTTAGCAACAAAAAAATATACAATTTTTTTTTTAAAGGACGATACCTTTGCCATCTTCCTCGTACAAAACTAAATTTTTCTTAGCAGATGCAATGGGAGAAAATTCCTGGCATTGGTCAAATCGCCTGCGATGCTAATTAATCGTAATTCTTTTTTTTCTGCCGTACGCTCAAAAGTTGTTTTTAGCTTGGCTCTCCAAAGGTCTTGTCAAAAAGGAAAATCTACAGTCGAATTTAGGAATATAAATCACATTTCAGTCCCAAAAACGTTGTTTTTTTAAGCTTGTTCCACCATACTCAATCAAGAATGCACTCGACGTAGCAGGAGAGAACTTAATAAACTAAATAAAAATTTAATAAAGGGCGATTTTACAGAGCTCATGCTTACTTGGTGTATTGAGTATTCGAATTTTTGCAGGCGACCTCTCACAGCATCACAATTCGAATCAGGGTAAAAAATTAGGTATTTATGTCGACCTCAACTCGACTCAAACGTGTACCCCTAAAACCTGGTCCAAAGAAATGTTATAGGACAACTTAAATCAGAAATTAGTTGTAAAATCGATACCTGGCCGATGGCTTAACTGTTTCCTTTATACACTATATAAGAATGATAAATTCAGTTATCTATGTTAGATCATGACGATGGAAAATTGTCCCTATCAGGTGGAACGAATCAGATCAGAAGATGCTGCCAATGGGTCAGAAGTCGCTCAAGTTTTGGAAGGCTTTGTACGAAGGAAAGTTGTGAAACAAACGGTCATGACAACGGTTTACGGAGTTACCAGATTCGGAGCGCGACTTCAAATTGCAAAGCAGCTTAAAGGTTGATTTTGATCGATTTTTTCCTTTCAGTAAAGAGCTTAAAGACAAGTAATTATTCATTAAGTTTTCCCATGATTTTAGATATTGAAGATTTCCCTAAGAAATATGTGTGGCTGGCGTCGCATTACCTGGCGGCTAAAACATTCGAAAGTATTAGAGAGATGTTTTCCTCCACTAGAGAAATTCAGGTGTGCCCAAAGAGTCATTCAATTAAATATTATTATTATTTATTTTTCGCTTTGCATTTTTTTTTTTATTGTTTAATTTCTGCCTAGGATTGGTTCACGGAGTCTGCCCGTATGATATCGATGGTATGCGGAAAAAACGTTGCATATCTAACACCGCTGGGCCTCCCTGTAGTACAACCTTACGTCCGGATTCCACCGAAGGGGCCGAAGAATAAGGGATCGAACTACACCATCCACCGAATGGACAGTTTCGAGTAAGCGCATTATCTATTGTAGATTGTAATTTATTTAATCCCAATTGAATTTCCTACCTAATTGTTTTGTTTTTTCTTTTAGACGGCCGAATGTTATGAAACAGAAGAACGCTTTTCCTCCGAATTTCATCCATTCGCTGGATTCAACGCATATGATGTTAACATCGCTGCATTGCGAAAGAGCCGGCCCCACATTTGTCTCAGTTCACGATTGCTTCTGGACCCACGCGTGCTCAGTTGAGCTCATGAATAAAGTGAGTTCATTTATGAAACGTGACAAGCCCTATGCAAATTTTTCATACTCAGGTGATAGGTATTATGTGAAAACCAGTGGTGTGCTTAGATCATGAAGTGCTTCCAAGTTGAGTCAGTGTTATACCGGAAGGCCTGATGGAGTTTAATTTGGTGTTGCCCCTGTATATTGTAAAGCTGCAGTTCTAACGTTCTTCAGTCACTTATTAATAGGATATTTTGGGAGACTGTAGAAGGAACAGCTGGTGGTAATAGATTTACATAATTGCACAATTTCACTCACCTGTTATGGTGCGGGGTGGTAATCGGCATGTGCCTTGTTGAATTGAGAAATTTGGGGCACCTTGAGGATGCCCGAACGGGTGAAAGTGCTCATCCACCGAATAAAGAATCAAAGAATGAGCCACCTTGTTTTTTCTCCCTCTCACATAGTGAAAAATGCTCATAACATGGACGTACTGATTGTTTTACGGAGATATGACGATTTTGTCACTTTTTGACCACAGACCTCGGATAGGCGGACACACAGACACATGTTCAGAAGTGTTTCTGCGTAAAAGTACTGTGAAAGTAAAATACTATGAACATGTTTTCCTCTCCTTTTCCCCTCCATTCTGAATTCGAATTTTCAGACGAGCACAATACTTCCATGTACTACCAGTTGAAATGTTGAACGTTGCAAACCTATGCTTACCTGTGAACAGGCTGCCGAATTATCATCTGTCACTCATGGGTTCTTCGGCGCACCCCAGATGCATCTTTAATGTAAATCGCGAATACTCTTGTTGCAGATTTGCCGTCAACAGTTCGTCTCACTCCATTCCCAGCCGATCCTCCAAAACCTGTCGGATTTCCTCTATGAAGAATTCGGCTACAAACCAAAGTAAGTCTACTTACTGCAGTTGAGGCGAATTTCCTGCAATTCGAACAGGTTTAAGTTTTGAGTTGCAAAAGATTTATGGAAAAGGCAGGGGAAATTGCGATATTTGTAAATATTTATGATTTCAAAAGTTTCTGAAGAGTTTTCCCTTATATTTACTAAGCTATTGTTCGATACAATCGTTTGCAGCTTTTCTAAAAGATCGCCACCCTTCACGATAATAAATTGAACCCAATTTACCTACAACATTGTTTCCTCGTCTTTTGAAAGTCAACATTCCAGCTCCTCTTGTATTTTACTTTAGATTTTCTAATTTCCTAAGCAGTTGTTTATTAGATTTAAATGCTCTTGATAAACTAATTTCGTTTTGATTTTCGTTGATTTTACAGCTCTATAGACGCAAGCGATGCTAAAACGATGGCGGCTATGGAAAAACTGAACCACCTGCTTAAGAAGCTTCCACCCCAGGGCGATTTCGATTTGAAACACGTTCTCGACTCAGTGTATTTTTTTAGTTAACCGCAAACCAATTATCGTTGCTATTATTATTAAACTGTAAGTAGTCAGCTACTTTATCAATTTTTCACTGTTAGTATCCTATATTCTTTATTGCAAAAGCTGGTAAGTATTTTTCATTAAAAAGAATGAGCTTTGAGCTTTTCTTGGCCAATTTTAGCCTCGCTGGTATGGAGGGGTTTTGATAGAAGCTGAGCACTTTCGCCATTCGAGAATCTTTGTTAAAAAAAAAAAAAAAAAAAAAAAAAAAAAAAAAACAGGGGTAAAAAAAGTACAATTAGGGTCTTATTTACTGGTGTGAAGTCTTGATATCAAACGTTATTATTTCAGCGCTTTCGTCGGATCATTGGAATCTGGAGCTGGGTTGTTTTCACAATAGTAAATAACGTACCTTCCAATAATACACAACCTCTGGACATCAAAAAAAGCAACGACAAGGAAAAGAACTTCCAATAATAGGTTCCTGTTCTCAAAATTATTTGAACGCCTCTCTTGATTTAATTAAGCGTCTAATTATTTCATTTTGACGACTATTGTATCTTCTAATATTGGTGTAAGTAGTTCTCCGAAACAGTTACAGTAATCGTCCATAAAATATAAATATTTTCCAAAGCGAATGAAAAAAAACCTACAGCACCAACTGCGCTAATTGTCGGCTCGAAACGAAAGCTCTTTTCTCTACAAATCGGCAAAGAGGCCACGGCATTTTTCACAGTTTTTCCTTTTGTTCCCGACTGCATCGCCGAGTTAAACTACTTCAAGCCCAGTGGACTGGAAAATTAGTAACATTTCCCGTGGAAACATAGCAGAGGAGGCTCTTGCATTTCTAATAGGGGAAAGCATTTATGGCTAATCATCGCTATAACAGAGTACCTTACGTGGAAAGTTTATCGAGGTTAAACTGATGGTGAAATAATAAAATCAAGAGCTTTGAAAATCTAATTTAAGGTTTGGAACAATTCTTACCGATATTGAAAGCCAAGTGGTTTTTATGAGGGAACAGCATTTGTTTGGGTTTTCAGGTATGATATAAAATTTATTATTTACAAGTGTAACTTATGGTACTCCTGAAGGATGCCTCAAGGGGCAAAAGTACTCGTTCTATATAAGTAACATGAGTTGTGACAATGGGTCGCTTGTGCTTTCTCCCTGACCAAAAGATTGGTTAGTACTTGTAAGTGGAACACATTAGAAGCTATGGTAATTTTAATTATTTCCATTTCTCTTAATTAGGTACCTAATTTAAATTATTTGGCCAACGGTGCAGCCCAATAGTTTTATAAGCGTTCCATCTAGTTTACGACGATTTTTACAGCCTCATCAATCCTCGAGTTATACCATCTAGACAAATTTCTCAAAATGTAGAAAATTCCACACAATAGCGGCGATAAGTCGAGAACTACTGAAGCTATTGTCACCGTTATGGTCTCATTCGATCCAACGTTAAAAACATCTATATTTATTGCCACCAAAGACACCTTAGTCTGTAAAACGTTGGAAAATAAGAATTTTCCCCCTCAGAAACACCCTTAACATAGATTTAGCAGTTTGGCTAACGAATTAAGTCCATTTTCAGACCAAGAATGATTTTTTTTTCTTTTTTGTAAACTTCGTGAGTTTAGATTATTATAGTTTCGTCAGAAAAAAGGTGTCAAGAAAAAAATTGTCATCGAACGGACAGAATTTAAAAGTAGGTTGGGGGGAGACAATTTTTTTCCCTAGGGAGATTTCAATAGTTTATATTTGAATAAACCAAAAACACTCTTTTCGGAGGCTCAGTTTACCACTTCGCACATAATGTTCACTCCGCCATGGGGAAAACCAAGGAAAATCGTATTGGACAAGAAAATCGTTCGTCGGAATTTTTACACATTTATTCGTTCAACGCTCCTGGCACAAAATGAGATAAATAGCTCTATTATTCTCGTTTGTAGGTTATTGGCCCTGGAGCGAACTAGGAGCGAAATTAAGCGCATTTTCCTCCAGTCCAATTGAGTTAAGCGGTCGCGAAATTTTTTATACTCCGCTCCAACTGTAACTATCGATACTGAACGCTAAGTACGTTCGGCATGACAGTTTCTGGCGAAAATTACCTCGTCGCGCGAAAAATGAACGAAACCGGTGGAAAAACATTGCTGCTCAGCCTGGACAAATGTGCAATGCCTTGGATTCGCTTTACAATGCAAAAAGGAAAAAAAGGTGAATCGAAACGGACCTACAACGAAACGGGAAGAAAGAAACTGTAAAGAATCTGCTTCCGTTCATCGTTCAAATGGTCCTCGCCGACATTTCGACTGAGGAAGAGAACAATATGATACCGTTAGTGCCGTAAAGGGGGAACATCGGATGCTAAAAACCTCCCAATTGCTTCTTCATGTCTTTTGCGATCGGTTCGATTTTTTCGGTCCGAAAAGGTCAACCTATCGAATTCCTATGGGAACATTAGGAGAGGATATTTTGAAAACGATTGGTATCCGCCAAAATGATGCGTTTTACCAATGGTTGATGTTATTATTTATGAGGCATTGGTTTGTGTTTTTGCCCTTTTGCCTGACATTTTTAATATTCATGTTCCTCTACCACTCATTCTACCATTATGTTTGACCACTCGTTTTACTTATATTATTACGACGGCTATAGGACAACATGTGATATGAAAAAAATTGGTTTTGAGGTTTTGAATGATTTTTATTCAGAATTTCAAGCCGAATCTCGTGGTGGCCTCAGTTTTTTTGTTGGTAGCGCTGGGAATGCGTTATTCCCGCTTAAACAACATGTGTTATACCATTCATGTCAGCAACAAGTGTTATCAAGGTGTTTTCCTGAATCGAGCTACTATAGATTCCTAAGCATGTAGCATGATACCACAGGTTGCCCCACTTCTGCACTCTTCATAACACTAATTGCCCCGTTATTTTTAAAACGTTTTTTCTCTCTCCTGAAAACCAGCCAAATTTTTATAACACAATCAATTTGGTGAAAAGGGGAAATAGTTGGGTCTATGTTTTGGGAGAGTTTTCCCCCAAAAAAGGGAGAACTGGCAATACTGTACAAAAACCTCCGAAAATCCCTGTCGTATCAAATAAAATCTAGAATCTAGATAGTAGCTCGATTCAGGAAAACACCTTGATAACACTTGTTGCCGACATGAATGGTATAACACAACATGTTGTTTAAGTGGGAAGAACTCATTCCCAGCGCTACCAACAAAAAACCTGAGGCCACCACGAGATTCGGCTTGAAAGTCTGAATAAAAATCATCCAAAACCTCAAAACCCATTTTTTCACATCACACGTTGTCCTGTAGCCATCGAAATCCTCCCTCAATCTCATTTTATGCTCCCTTTTTTCGACTTCTCTTTTATAAAAAGTAAAAATTCGGATGATGTAAGCTCTTTTTCTCACCCCCGTCTTAAAATAGAGGAAAAATAAGCAATCATTCATAGAAACGGCTCATAGAAACGTTAGCTGTCTCGCAGGCGGTTCGCTGAAAAAGATCGAGTCAAACGTCGGGTTGAGATCGTTGATAAAAACTGCCATTAGCGCGCGACTTCCCGCGCCTCATTATCTCGGCGTTTTTAATTTTTTAAACTCTTCGCTCTGAAAATAGTTAAGTGGCGAAATAAGCATTCACCGACTTGGAATCCCTCAGGCTAAAAAAAAAAAAAAAAAAAAAAAAAAAATGCCCCGTACAACAGCCGAATAATTATCGAAAACTATGTTTATGGTTATATAAAAAATCGCACGTTAAAAATCCAACGTAACCGCCCCCGAAATATTGCTCCCTCTTTCTTCATTTGGCGCGAACGTGCTCGGCCGATTAATCACGATTTTCCCAACGACGCGCTCCCTTTTCGGTTCGACCGTTTCCATTTTTTCCATTTCTCTCCTGCGGCTGGCGTCTTCGGCCGACCGTGCTTAGGCTTTTAGCCTCAGTTGGCGCTTTCCTGTTGGGTTCAATCAACCGGACAAAAAGAAGAAATCTGTTCCGATGCGATCTTGCCGCGGCGACCTTTCGTTAATAACCCAGATTCTTATGTCCTGCCGGTTTCTATTTTTTTTCCAGTTACAACTGCCGTCTTTTTACTCAGCTCGGGACGTTTTCTTTTTCAATTTCTTGACAGAAAAGTAAAAAAAAAAAAAATCAGGTAATTAATAAAAAAAAATATATAAAAAAATTAATTTTATCTACCCTGTATTTCTCGTGTATTTTGCAAATGAAACAGCTTCAATCTGCACCCCGAGTTTTTCCAATCAACGACCTAATATTAGACAGAAAATGGTCAATAAACAAGGAGAATAAAAAAACGCTGCAAATAATTTTACAATGGTTTGTTATTCCTTTGATTCAATAATGATTTAAGAAAACAACCCTTTCGTGATAGCAATTATTCTGAACATTTTCAAATGTTCCCAACGAACAACAGATTGGTAACTGGAAGGGAAAATTCCGTAGCAACTATTGAAATTTTAATCATTTTTATTTTTCTCAACTTTCAAATTGAAAGCTACATTTTTCGCCTGATGGTACAGTTGAAGAGAGTGCGACGAGCATTCCAAGAGTATAGAACGATTTTTATAGCTCCAAGAACTCTCGAGTTATACCCTTATGCCAAATTTCGGAAAATCTCCCAAATTCGACACAAAAGCTGCGATAACTCGAGAACCAATAAAGCTGTCGACCCCGCGATGGTCTCATTGGATTCAACGTCCAAAAATCTACAGAAATCGATACCAAACACACATTTTTCTGAAAAATACTGGAAAATACGAATTTTCTTCTCCTCAAAAAATACCCTCAAAATTGAGCTAGCGATTTGGTTAAAGCATTGAGCCATTTTCAAGCCAAGATTGATTTTTGGTGAAAATTTCAAGAATTATTATTATGGTTTGGCCGGAAAAGTGTTGACCGCGACGGAGAGAATTTTTCTTATTGGAGTATTCTGATTCTACTCGCCTTGAAACGTAGAACACCAAATTTTAAGGGGACAATTTAGACATTTTTTTCTTGTACGATTACAATGGTTTATTATTGAAATATAAACCAATAATTTACATTAGTATAGTTGCTTTCGAGTTTTCATTATAAAAATTATCGGGAAAAAAAATTTTCTTCGAGCCTTTTTCTATAGTTTCTTCCGGCGAAATGTAATTCGATCTTGTAACAGTATTTCGGAAAAGATTCCGTTGTCCGAAACGTATAGAAAGCTCCGAGTTTGCGGTCAACCTCGAATTCTTGAATGTGAATCAAAATCGACCCGAAGGTCGGAAGACACCCACGGAACTTTCGTGTTCGGAAGGAGCCGCAAAACGGACGGAAAATGTTTTTGCGGTAGCTCAACTTTACGCCGCAGTCGTTTTCCTATTTTCACACGAACCGCATCGACGGCGGACGCAGGTGAAACACGAGGCGACGCGTCGCAAATGCGAGAGAAAATGGAAAACCGCTGCTATGGAAGGTCAAGTTTCGAGGGAATCTATAGTGAACTATATGAACGGTAGTCAAACACTCTTCAGCTGAAGCGTTTGAAGAATAATGTAGCTTTCATTGGTAAATTAAGGAAAATAAAACGCTGCAGATGATTGTACAGTGGTTTACTATTATTTCGCTTCAATAATGATTTAAGAAGAATATCCATTAGTGTTTTTAATTAATCCGAACATTTGTGAACGTTCCAACCGAAAAACAGATTGGTAACTATAAGGGAAAACTCCGTAGCGACTATTGTAATTTTAATCATTTTGGTTTATTATTCAATAATAAACCATTGTAATCGCCCAAGAAAAAAAATTTCTAACCCCCTCAAAATTTGATGTTTTACGTTTCAAGGCATTTAGAATCCGAATATCCAATAAAAAAAATTCTGTCCGTCCGCCGTATGCCGTTAGCAGTTTGCGGCGAAACTTTAAGAGCTAAAAATTTGAAATTTTCACCAAAAATCAATCTCGGTCCTCCGACGGCCCAATTGTTGAACCAACTTGCTAGCTCAATTTTAAGGGTATTTTTGGGGGGTTTTGAGGGGGAGAAAATTCATATTTTCCAAGGTTTTTCAGAAAAATGTGTACGTAGTATCAAATTATATAGATTTTTGGACGTTGCCCAAAAATCTATAGAATTTGGTACCAAATACGCATAAATTATTGAAAAACCCTGGAAAATATGAATTTTCTCCTCCTCAAAACCCCCAAAAATACCCTTAAAATGGAGCTAGCAAGTTGGTTCAAGAATTAGGCCGTCGTCTAACCGAGATTGATTTTTAATGAAAATTTCAAGAATGTAGCGATTATAGTTTGGCCGGAAAACTGCTAACGGCATACGGCGGACAGACAGAATTTTTTTTATTGGATATTTGGATTCTACATGCCTTGAAACGTAAAACATCAAATTTTGAGGGGGGTTAGAAAAATTTTTCTCTTGGGCGATTACAATGGTTTATTATTGGATAATAAACCAAAATACTGTGCGATCAATAAACACGTCTGGTTTAGATATTCCATCAGTCTCACGAAACGGTCATTTTTTTGGACGGGGAAGGCGAAACAAATTGTATCGGGTATTATTTACAAATAGAAGATTTGGCATTAATATTTTTATCGGTCGACATTTGAATCGAATTCACATTAAACGCATCGTCTCGAAGCACCTTGCTTACCACCCATAACGGTTTTTGTCGAGATTCGCTAACATGAAAAAAATGCTCCTCTCCATTTTTCCGTCGGTTTTTCCCCCCGTCCTATTGAGGAAAGACAGATCGCCGTTGTCTCGACGTCTGCCGAGGAATGCGCTGCTTTGTGGAGAGGTTCGTTTTGTAAACAGCCAACGCTAGAGTCCGTTTCTCCTATTCATGTCGGTAACGGTGGCAGGCGGCCCTTTTAGCGGATAATCACGTCCGACTGTACCGACACGTAAATGCGCTTGTATCAACCGCCCGAATCTGTGAGGTCTTTTCGCTCAAATAAACGTCCGCGCGAGGGGGAATAGTTTTAATTAGTCGAGTCATTAAGGTCGCACCTTCTACGACATCAAAACCGACGACGTGCGAACGTATTTGTTTTAGACCGATTTTACGATTTATTTTTAATCTTCTCCAGGTGGTCGCATTACTTCTTTTTGTAGTTCTTCTTGGTTGAGTCGTCGCATCTCTCATCGTACTGGGCTGGTTCCACATCGCCCTGAGGATGCCCGAAGGGGCGAAAGTACTCGGCCAGTAAATAAAAAATCGGAGAACATGTCGCCTGGTTCTTCTCCCCCTCACCAACCCAGTACGTTCTTTTTGTAGGTTGAGGGGGAGAAAAACGAGGCGACCTCTTCTCCATTTTTTTCATTCAGCCGAGTACTTACGCCCGTTCGGGCTTCTTCAGGGCGTTATAGGACCATGGGTACCAAGGGGCCATACCCCTCAACCTACAAAAAAAAAAAATTATTTCTAATATTTTCTGTATACCGCAACAATAATTTCGAGTGTAAAAACGCTGCAAATGAATGTACAGTGGTTTATTATTTCTTCGCTTCAATAATGACTTGAAAATCTATTTGCGATAGTAATCATTCAGACCATTTGTGAACGTTCCCACCGAAAAACAGATTGGTAACTATAAGGGAAAATTCCGTATTTGAAGCGAAGGAATAATAAACCACTTTACAACCATTTGCAGCGTTTTTTAATACTTTTAAGCATAGTTTCCCCCCAATGCATTCGGGTACAGCTTCGAAGAATGCGTGGTAATGATGTTTCACCAATTTTCAACTTTTATCCTCGACCGTCGAACGAATTTTTTTTTCATCGGCGGGAGAAATTTTTCGAACCTCGCTAATGGGTTTTGGACTTCAAGCGGAAATGAAGACGGTTTAATTTAAGCCTTGAGAGGCAAAACGTGCACGATGGGTATGCATTTCCTGTAAGCATAGTAGAAAAAATAACTCCGGATCTCATACAAAATGTTCATATTACTTTGGTTCATGTTTTATGCCTTTTTTTAGTATTAATGCTACAGCCGACTGAAGCTGCCTGAATTAAAATTCCAACTATATTATAGATAGTGCTTTTCTAGTACCTTTTTTTCTTCTTTTTTCTTCTACCTGCTTTTCTACTTCACCTGAAAATAGCTAGAATCCGTTCCTGTCTTAATTATTATTATTTTACTTACAATTTTGTTAAGTAATGTTTACAATGGTTTTAAAGATTACAATGGTGTCTGTTTAGAGAAATTTTATATTAATTTTAAGATTTTTGTCTACCGTTGATTTTCTTTTTCCTGCTCCCATTTTAAGTAACTTTAATTCCTTGTAGTAGTTAAAAAAAATACCGTCGAGATTATTTTTTCACTTTAGCGTTCCCCGTCATCTAGGAAAAATTACTCGCTATTCTCGTGCTGTAAAAAGAAAAACAATCCTTTTTCAGTGTACGAATTTTCACCAAAATTTATTTCCGCTCCTCAAATTAACCAGCTTCTCTCTACAGTTCCACTTTAACATCTCGTCTAGCTTTGGTCCTCCTCAAATTTTTTTTTTTTTATTGTTTCGCTCAATTTAAAATTGCAGTGTCATATTTTTGTCAGAAAGGTGCTGAGGGCGACGTACGGACAGATTTTTTAATCGGATATTCGGGTTCTACATGCCTTAAAACGTAAAACGTCAAATTTTGAAGAGGGTTTTGAAAAAAAAAATTCTTGGGCGATTACTTTATATTATTGAATAATAACCCAAAACGAGTCAGCAACGATTTCAATTCTACGCTCGTATTATGATCTGGAAATACATCGTACCAACAACTAATAACCGCTTGATTTTCATTCGGAAATAAACCTCGCCTTACTCTCCGTTTCCCCCCAGTAAATTCAACCAACGCCTATCTGCATCTGGGGCATCCTCGGGAGCTGCTACCTATAGCTGCTTTCCAAAGGAAGAAATGGGACCGTCAAAGTGGGGGCTTATGGGGCCCGCGGGGACGTTTGTGGGGGAGTGATCCTCTTTCCTGCCGAAGACTTCGTCGGCCCGCGAGTCCTGTCCGAAACCGAGAGCCAGTTGTTGCCGGCAGCCGTCGTTTGTAGTTTTCCGAAATCTTCTCTCTCCCGAACTGTCGAAACCCGGTCGTGTTTTTTCCGGCTCGAAGTTTTCTTCAGCGTCTCCGTTCCCTGATCGACGAATCCGACAAAAAACGAAGTGAGTAAAAGAGTGATTTTACGTAGTTTTTATTCGTATTAACGGAGAAAAAAATGTGATAGAAAAAAATGAAAATAAAATAGAATTGTTGTTTTGACAATATTAAGTATAAAGTACGTAGTTTCGTATATTTTTTTAACGTCTCAATTTACCAAGATAGATGATTAATGTCAAAGCTTCGCGTGCGTAAAAATATTTTCGCAAAAAAAATTCGAAAATCATTAATAATTGTTCGATTTTAATTTTTTTTCACTTTAAATTCGAATTCTACGTCTAATTTACTGTAGGAATCATTAACTAATCAAATTTGAACAGTACTGTAAGTATTTGCAACGGATTTTCAAAGTTGAAAAACGTAGGAGTGGCGTAGTATTAAACCTGGAAAAAATGATAGTTGTCGTGAAATTTCCGCCGTTTTGACGTCATATTCGGATTCAGCGTTAAATTTCCTATAAGAATACCTTTCAAAATCGCTTTAAAACGAAGATTTAATATTTCACTATTACCGATGCCAGCGGAGCTCGGAATTTCGGCCGGCGAAAAACCCGATTTACGGAAAATAATTTCTCTGGCTCTGTTTAAATTTTTTTCACCAAATTTTTTGCTATGTACATGTGTAAGGCGTTCAAATGAAGACTCCTGCATATTAAAACGATTGATTCGCATTTATTTTGACCCCGAAAATCACGGTTAAAGTCCAATTTTTGAGCTTTCAAATACCGATTTTTTTGGACCACTTGCAGATTTTTCCGAGAAATAAAAAAAATCACAAAAATACATCTTGGTAAGACACAACTTTCCTGAAAATTTCAGATTTTTATCTGTATTGAGAGACGAGTAAAAAATCGTTAACTGATCGGTTGAAAAAAATCGCAGGGGTACCCCTTGGATTTTTCGCGAAAAGTTTTTTGAAATAGATTTTGCTCAAATTCAGCATAATGATAGTTGATGATGTGTATATCAATAATATATGGTTCATTCTTTGTTTCTTTCGCACTAAATAGATGAAAATAACGTTTAAAGTTGAAAAATGTCATGTTTTTGTGTATAGTCTACTCTTTATTGTTGAATAACGCCAAAACGGTTGAAAAATGGATAGGTACATTACATTAGGAAAATGTGGACAGTTAAATTACCTAACTTTTGGTATATTCAAACATCTGAATTGACGACTTTTTGTTTGAGTTATCCACTGTGCAAGTTACAAATCTTGGAAAACTTACAGTTGTTATGTCTAATTTTGCTCCTACTTTGCTCCAGTTGAAAAACACAATACTTTATGATACTAAGTACGATACAATCCCCACCACCAACATACCAAATTATACCTTTTGCATCCTCAAGGATGAACAGGTGAATTACTTTAGCTAATTATTCGCGATTTTTCAACTTGCGGTTTTCCGATTATATAAGCGTCCTTGTAATTGCGCCATACTGAATAAGAGGCCATAAAAATCGCTCGACGAGACTAATAAATCTGAAAAGAACGCGACGCGAAATCTGCACCTCATCTTCGCCAATATACTCACTTGACAATCGACGGATAATTTAAATACTAAAAATATTAAAGTCTGCGGCAAGCTTAAAATTTGAACATTTACAAATCTAATAATAAATTGCAAAATGAATCAATTTTGAAGAGTGAACGAAAATATTGATTACAAACTATATTTATGAAATGAAAAATCTAATGTAGAAGTAGAAATTGAATTCTTCCGGGTATTATAGCCGTTGAAAATAACGAGAATTAATTTCAATGTATTCGAAAATGTATCCAAATAGTAACTAAGTTTCAAATGTGTACGCCGCAAAAAGATATCCAATAGCAATTTTTGTTCTGCGCAGATTTTAATAAATCTTTCCATATATCGCGATTTTTTCCACTAATTTTTTCTTTCTTTTTTTCCATTCGAATTTTTCTCTTTATATTTTTGCGGTATTTTTTCTCATTCTCGGTTCAATTAGATACTTTTATTTTAATTGATTTTTTTTCATCGATTATATTCTTCTTAAAATAAAACAATTGGGACCGATTTATTCCATTTTTTCTAGTTCATATTGCTATTAGATCGATCTCAAATTTCAACGCTAGTTTTCTTCGAGGTTGAAATCAAGGGTAGATAACCTTACGAACATAACACTCAATAATTACGTCGATCTATTTCAGTTCGAGTGCACAACATGTTCTTTCGAATTTTCTCCGTTGACCGGAGCCGATGCGGTCACGCGGAAAAACCTCGTTACGTGATCGTGCAATCCTTGTTTGCTAATCGAAGGAAGAAAAACGGAAGGGAAAAAAAGACGCGGGGAAAAATTGATTTTCGGCTTCGGATAATGACGTGCTCGCATTTTTTCATACAATCCTTGGATCGTTATTGTTTTTTTCCTAGCGCGGAACGGTCATCGATTTCGAGTTCATTGTCGACTTAATGGGCAAGGATGTAAAAAGCCAACAAAGAGACGTGAGCGATTTCGTGAGACGTTTGCTCCGAGATTTTCTGCTGTTATTGTTTACTGCTTTCCTTCGGTCGTCACAAGTGGCAATAAAAGGCTTCCACCGACTGTCATTGCTATTCTACAACCTGACGATAACAGTTGTCATTATTGAACTACCTTTCATTTCACGGTGCGTTCTTCTTAGGCATTCGAGAAACTTGACTCGAAATCGTCCGTTTATCGAGATTGTCCCCGGCGCGGAAATACCGTTTTCATTCCCGAGTTTTATTTAATATTGAAGCCAACTTCCGAAATGGTCTTTGAAGGAGATGATTAGAAATTACGTACGGTAATCTATGAATTAGGTAAAAATTTCTAGAAAAATTAAAAAGACAATTTAAACTAAAAAGTTTTTTAAAAATGAAAAATATTTTTTTTAGTTAAAACGTAAAAAAATATATTTTCGTTTGGTTGTCGTCGCATTTATTGTAGTAGAGGGGTTGTGAGGGGGAGAAAAACCAGGCGACTTATTCTCCAGATTTTTAATGGCTGGCCGAGCACTTTCGCCCATTCGGGCATCTTCAAGGCGACGTGGAACCATGAGGTCCACGTCGCCCTGAAGATGATGATAAAAATAATTAAAAATTGAGCGAATAAATAATAAAACACTGTTCGATAATTTGCAGCGTTTTTTCTTCTTCTTAGAGCAAAAATTTCCCTTTACCGCAGGAAAATTAAAAAAAATAAGCTTTTTTCTCTAAATTTTCCTCCTCGTTTTCGCTCTCGGTGGTTTCTCTCACGTTTCCACGCGCCATGATTTTCCAAGGGAATGAGCAAGCGCGTATGGCCAGCAACGTCTTGAGACAGTCCTAGCTCCATGATTTCTGTGATTTTGGCCATGATACACCATGGCCAAAATCACAGAAATACAAATAATAAAATAAATAATAAAATTGGGAAATGCCCAGAGCCCTATAGATTTTTACTGTTTCGATTCTCATCCCCAGCTCTCTCCGTGATGACGAGAATGTTCAATGCCTTCGGAATATTTTGTAGGACTCACTTCTCAGAAGCGTTTCGAGTTCAAACGTCAAGTTGTTTTTTTTTCTCAAACCGTTTGAATCCTTTCTACATTTTCCGTCCCGTCATCGCGCCCTAACTTAATCAGCTCTCTTGTGTCATCTGGTCTTCTGCCGTAAACATCATCATCCACAATAGGAGGAGAGAGTTAAACAGAAGTCAAAAGGCGCTTAAAGCGGACACGCGTAAGGCGGTGAACTTTCGCCGTCGAATAACGTGTCGTTTCTCGAGATCGAAGTTTCCGTAATTCAGAAATTAACGGAATCATTGTTTCATCCTTGTTTACCATATCCGAAGAACTTTCTCCTGAAGGTCGGGGTCGAGGATTTTTTCGAAGTACCCATAAAGAACGGGAAAGGGGAATAAAATTTTTTTTAAAATTATTATTTCGAACCCGCTGCGTGACTAGGCAAGACTCTGATCCGGGAAAACCGGATTGGTTCGGAGATTATATTATTTTACGAGTAAAACCGACAAAAAATATGAAAGTCCCATTCACACGATGCCTGTAACTTAGGGTGGGCATTTTTACACATGTTTAATAGGCTAGTTCGGACTGGAGCACTTAACAAATAATGCAACCTAACGCAGTGGCAAGGCAGTCGAGTGAAAACCTCGGATTGTGCCCAGCGGTAGAATAAAAAAATATAAGTAGTTTCCATTTTTGAGTCAGTGAAAAAGATTAATCAATAGTCAAACATCAACAAATTTATGTAAAGAGCATATAACAGTTACAAGGCATATATTTCACAAAAAAATAGCTCACAAAAAAAAATTCGCTTGTTCATATCCCAGAAGAACTGAGTTATCCAAAATTCGAACACAGCTAATGTTGCACATTCTTGGGAGAACATTTTCTGAAAATCGACCGGGGAGAAAAATCATAAAAATTCAAATCAAATCATAAAATCATTTTTAAAAAATTATCATATTTCCCGAAAAGGAAATGTTTTTTAGATTTTTTTACTGCTCAGGAAAATGTATTCACCGTTGAGTCAGTTCAAAGGAGACTTTTTCGAAAACATTCCAACGTTTCTGTCTCATCAACGAAAATATCTGAGCTGGGAAACCTCTCGAGTCCCCAATTTTCCAACCAGGAGAGGCCCGAAAAGGCGAAAGCGTTGCAATAAAAAAGCAACATACGCATTCGAAAACGTTTCAACTCTCAAAGACTCCTGTAGTAGACTAACGACAAGTTGCAATGAACGAAATTAGTTCGCCAAGTCCCTTGATAACGTTCTAGAGTGAATTCCGGAAGGTAGAAAATTTTCTTGCCGCAGTATATGTGTATTCCATTATAATGGCATGACTAGTGGCTGCCCTGATTCGAGAACTACTCACGCTAAAAATGCTAGTACCGTTTGCCCATGTTTTGCATGACTTCCCGCCCTGTCTCATTTGCTTTTCAAAGATCCCCTCCTCCTTCGTCAACTCATCTACCTCGAGCGGCGCTTGAATTTGCATTTAGTGTTTTCGAAGAGACGAAAGGCCTATTCCGACGGACTCGACTGGGCAGGGCAATATTCGGAATCTTGTCATCGGGATCGGGGCCACGTCCTACACAGCGCTTCAACGCGGACGAGCTGGCTTTTCTGTATCAACCGTAGAAGCCTGACGTTCTCAACAGACTTGGAAAAAAAGGCATGACACACGTTTCTACGTCATCATGCGTCATCCTGCGCAGATAACTGCCAATGATGAAATTAACGAAACGATATCTTGTATCTTCATGATCCCTGAAAATGTTGATTAAATTAGGATCATTATATTGGGAAGATCGACGATCCGCATTTGCGCCTCTTATATTTACCTAAGACGTTTCGTCATTGCTCAGGCGACCTCTTCAGATGCCAGAATCCTTTTTAATAATTCCAAATCCTTATTAATTTCCCTTTATTATAATTTCCTCAATCCTTATTTTTTATCCTTTTATGAAACAGGATTTTGGCAGCTGAAGAGGTCGCCTGAGCAGTGACAAAGCGTCCCAAGTAAAGACTCTATTTCCATGTTAAAATGACATCTTAAAAGAAACGTTGAAGGGGGAATTCTCAAGGTAATAGGAGCGAAATTGAGAAATGGCGGGAAACAGAGGAGTATTGCTGACGTCACAAGCCCAGTCAAACCACACAGAGACGTTAACGTTCCATCCTACCTACATAAATCGCCTCTCTGCCCGATCCTCAGGGCTGGAAAACTAGTGGCCAAGCTCCGTTTCTTTCGAGCCATTTTGGTTTATTATTCAATAATAATCCATTGTAATCGCCCAAGAAAAAATTTTATACCCCCCTCAAAATTTGATGTTTTACGTTTCAAGGCATGTAGAATCCGAATATCCAATGAAAAAAATTCTGTCTGTTCCGTCCAAACTATAATAGCTAAATTCTTGAAATTTTCATCAAAAATCAATCACAACGGCTCAATTTTAATGGTATTTTTGAGGGGTTTAGAGGAGGAGAAAAGTCTTATTGTCCAAGGGTTTTCAGAAAAAGGCGTATTTGGTATCAATTTCTATAGATTTTTGGACGCTGAATCGAATGAGACCATCGCGGGGTCGATAGCTTTATTGGTTCTCGAGTTATCACAGCATTTGTACCGAATTTGGGATATTTTTGAGAAATATGACATGGTTTTGGTTGGTATAACTCGAGAGTTCTTGGAGCTATAAAAATCGTTCTATACTCGAGAATGCTCGTCGAACACTCTCTCAAACATTACCGTTAGCCAAAAAATTCAGATTTTAATTTGGAAATTAAGGTAGATAGATTCTCTATCACAGATCAAAATTCATAGCAACGAGAAAGAGAGAGAGAAAAAAAAATAAGTACACAATAAAAGAATAAAAAATAAAAATGAAGAAATAAAAATGAAATCAATATGAAATAAAAATGAAGTACACCAGATACATAGACAGCATAGAAGAAATAAAGGTCGACAAAAAATAAAAATAGAAAATAAATAATTATTCTACAGGGAGAAGAAAGAAAAATAAAGAGCACCAGTTGGCAAATATAGAGAGCGATAATTTGAAAATTAAGAAATAAAAATGATTAAAATTACGATTGTTGCTACGGAGTTTTCCCCTATAGTTACCAATCTGTTCACAAATGTTCGGAATAATTACAATCACAAATGGGTAGTCTTCTTAAATCTTTATTGAAGTGAAGGAATAATAAACCACTGCACATCATTTGCAGCGTTTTAACTGGGTTTTAAACCACTTAAACGATGGATTGTCGACGCAACCAACGTCAACGATGCATCAAGTCACTATTCCCCGGGACATGATTCTTGAATCGGAATTGAATGGGAAAATTATTTACTTTTGGCGATTTACACCCGGTTAAATGTCACGAATTAATTTTCCGAGTTTCCGGTTATTTTAACCGCGCTCATTTTAATCATGCGGATACTTATTTTAAACCGGGCTAAATAACCGTTGCGAAACTTAGCGGGAAAGTGAATCGACGGTTGTAAGCCGCTGTAAAATTCGCAGTATCAACTTCATGAGACCCGCAGGAGCCACTAGATGCGGGCTGGGTCTGTTAACTATCAAAGGTCATATGGTTTACTGGTATTTGTCGTTTCAGTTTGAAGTTTACAATTTTCGAATAGGTCAAACCGAATCGTCGGTCGACGTACGAAGTCCCACGCCGACAAATATGGTCATCAACTCGAACAATTGACATTTACGAAACGAAAATCACTTCATTTTCTCCTTAACTTTCTTTCAATCTATCGATTCCTCATACTTTTGTACGTTATTCAAAAATATCGGCCGATTAATTATGATGAAGAGACCTATTATTATTTTCACTTAGCGAGATCGAAATGAACAAATGTCGTTCGAATTCATATAAGCACTTCTCGTACTCAATATTGTACTCATATACATTCCATCCACTCTCGTATAGCGAAATTTGAACGAATTCAAAATTATACCAATATTTCCCCAACAAAGACTTTCAAATTTTTTTTTTTTTTTTTTTTTTTTTTAACGGTTTTATTGTGTTTATCGTAAGATTTCACAGTGGTATTTTCAGTTTAACAGTTTTCAGCTTTACAGTTTTAGCTCGACTCCGAAGAGCGATAAAAATCCGAATTTTTGGATTTTCAGTTTTGGGGTGAAGTGAAGAAAATCATCCTATCTCTGTGACTAATGAATGAAAATCGATGAACTTTTCAGAAAACGTTCTCGCGGAGAATGTACAAAATTAGCATTTATCGAATTTTGGATAAGACACAGCACTTCCAAGATATAATCATTCAAAGTTTTCTTTCCCATCTTACAAAACTTGGCTTCACACATCATCAATCTAATTCGTGCGTTTTTCTATTGTGTCTCCTGGCTAGTTTTTCAATCGCAACTGTAAAATCACGTAGCGGCCTTCGTGCGATTTTCTTAATTTTATTACCGACTCCAACATGGAAATACTCTGTGATCTATGCACACCACTAGTTATAAATTTCATAGCACAGTATATGTTCTGACAACCGTTGCTGGAATTCCGTTAATCGTATGCTAAGTTACTGAATGGCTCACGAATCATGTTAAGTCCGTAGCTAGCTGTACTTCGAGTCAACACCGTTTTACGTTCGTACTAATTACGAGCACCGGCTTAACATTTCTAGCCAACGGTCAGGAACCGTCCAATTAGGGTAGAACGACCGTTTCGAGGAAAAGTGACAACAAGTTGAAAACGGATTCAAATTCTCCCTCTAATCATTGGAACATAAAGAGGAGAGAGAGTAAACGCTATTTTTTACTTCCACGTTTAGTTACTTAGTAAGTGGACGTATTTTGATTGTTCGAAAAGTCAGATTTGGAAACAAAGGTGAATTTGGATGTTTTTGTAACATTTTTTTTTGGTGTGATTTTTATTGTTTTTATAGTATACCATACTCGGAAAAAACTTTCTGAACATGCGTCTGCGTGTCTATCCGATTGTCCGCGGTCAAAAAAATACAAAAATCGATTGTCTTGAAAAATGAATGTAATTCAATTATATTTTTATAAAATGTTCGCTCAGTGATTGTGAAAAATTAGCCTTTATTATTGAATTGTGGAGAAATAGATTGGAGGCTTGTGGATAACATACAGTACTTCCTCGATATAAGTGTCAACGTTTTTTCTATTCTGATCTTTTAACAGGCCATAAAAAATCAATATTTTTGAAAGCTCGATTGGATGACGGTTTATTTTTATCGCCTGGGTCACATACCGTGCATCCACTCAATTCGCATTTGCCGTTATTTTATTAGTGTTTTGGCTCGCCATTAAATAATAAACCATTGCAATTGCCCAAGAAAAACAGTTTTTAACCCCCTCAAAATTTCATGTTTTCCGTTTCAAGGCTTGTAGAATCCAAATATCTGAAAATAAAAGTTCTGTCCTTCCGTTTTTTATTCATGTGTCTTTCTGTGGTTAAAAATGAATTTTTCTGGAAATGTTCTCCCAGTTGGGTCCACTTGCTATGGAAAAGATCCCATTGCACAGGGATTGGCTTGTATCCTTAGGCTCACACACCGTACTTCCGCGTTATTAACCCAATGCGGGCACTTTTTGTTTTTCTGTAAAATATTGGACTGCATTCTTACAGCAAAAATTGTCATATCTCCGTAAATAATGAATGCAAATCAATGGAATTCTCCCGGGAATGTACAAAATTAGCTTTTGTCGAATTTAGTAAAACGCACAGCACTTCCAATACATATTGATTCAATTTTTTTTCTGGTTTGATTGATTTTTCTGATCATTATCATCGTCATCGTAATTTTCATATTCCCCCTCAAAAATCAATCGAATCTGCAACCGACTCAACGTGGCAGTACTACGAGCGATTTGATTCATTTCTATCCTGTTTCTTCATCGGGGCTTGAGGATGTCAAAGTGCAATTTGTATATTGGCAATTTGCTCGCGTGCGATAAATAAATGAATTATTATCAATCGCATTGACGATTTTCGTTTGTTACGTAGCGTGTCTCAAGCTGCGGCGTTCTTTCCGCTCTTTAGTGATGCGACAAGTTTTTCTCGATAGCAGCAATTACTCTACGTCGTCAACTGCGACCGAATATGGCGAGAAGGTCGTGTCGCTCCGAAGAAACATCAACGAGGGCTTCTCTTTTCAGACTAATAACTTGATTCGAGAAAGCGAGAGCGGAGAAAATTATCGGTTCGAAAAGAAGCTTCGCTACCGGACTTTCGTCGAGATTTTCGAAAAAAATTAGCAGCGCATATTTTTAGCAGGATCTGATAAGGGTTTTTGCCAGCGAGTTAATTTTTGCCAAGTTAAGAAGTTACTTCTATACTCGCTGGTTTTTGCCGACGATAGGCGCTTTAAAGAGGTTCGTTCTATCTTTGAGATTCGGAAAATTATTATAAAATAATTATTCGGTCGATGAAGCAGAATGAATTTGGCGAAAACGCGAGTTGTGGTATTTCGGTTTATAATATTATTAAAAAAAAAAAAGTTGCTAATGATTGTACAGTGGTTTATTATTCCCTCGCTACAATAATGATTTAAGAAGACTACGCATTAGCGATAGTTATTACGAACATTTGTGAACGTTCCCACCGAAAAACGGATGGTAACTATAGGGGAAAACTCCGTAGCAACTAATGTAATTTTAATAATATTTATTTTTAGGGGGAGAAAAACCAGGAGACTCATTTTAAAATTCTTTATTAGCTGAACGAGCACTTTCGCCCATTCGGGCATCCTGAGGGCGATGTGGACGCTATGGCTCGCCTGTTTTTTCTCCTCCTCACAGCCCCTGGACATCAAGAAATGCGACAAGAAGGAAAAGAATATTATTTATTTTTGTTGAATTTTCTAATTAAAATCTGAATATTTCGCCTTACGGTAAAGTTGAAGAGAGTGTTTGACGAGCATTCCAACGAGTATAGAACGATTTTTATAGCTCCAAGAGCTCTCGAGTTATAACATCATGCCAAATTTCTGATAATCTCCCAAATTCGACAAAAAAGCTGCGATAACTCGAGAACCAATAAAGCTATCGACCTGGCGATGGTCTCATTCGATTCAGCGTCCAAGAATCTATACAAATTGATACCAAATACACCTTTTTCTGAAAAATGAGGAAAAATACATCTTTATGATAAAAAAAATACCTTTCTGATTTTTACACCTTCATATAAATATATATACAACTTTATGATAAATGATGATTTTTTAATTATTCTTTATGATTTACCAAACACACCTTTTTCTGAAACATTATGAATTTTCTGGAAATTATGAATTTTCTCCGCCTCAAAACCCCCGAAAAATACCCTTAAAATCGAGCTAGCTATATGGTTCAAGAATTGGGCCGTTGGGAGGCTGAGATTGATTTTTAGTGAAAATTTCAAGAATGTAGCTATTTATAGCTTGGTCGGAAAAGTGTTGACGGCGGACGGATAGACTTTTTTAAATGAGATATTCGGATTCTACTTGCCTTAAAACGTAAAACATCAAATTTTTAGCGGGAGAAATTTTTTTCTCACGCGATTACAATGGTTTATTATTCAATAGTAAACCAAAGCCTAAAGTTCAATTGGTGATAAATCGATCACCTCCTCCAATTTATACACGCTCTATTTTCATATAACATAATTGCCATGATCGGTCTCCACGTGCCCCCTTACCCATCCCGCCATTCGACACTCTTTTACGTACCCTTCTCCACCACAAACTACCTCTACCACCGTCCTTCCACCGTCTCCCCCGTCAGGCTAATGCCCTGATCGATTGTGCTCCTGAGCTCGACATGTTTTGCACTCCTGCCGCCCAAATCCGAACGATCATTCTGCGGCATGTGTGATCTCGACCAATCTCGCCCTCAACCACCATCGCCCTCAACCACCATCGCCCTCAACCACCATCGCATTTACCTAAGCCTAAAATGAGCAACCATTCTACGGTATTTCGTTTATTTTCTTTTTTTCTAAACCTATATTGTATTTATGCTGTAGCGAAGCCTTTCCTTGTAATTTTTTTTTTTTGTAAATTGAGCAGAATTGCTCGTTCCATGTCTAAATAAATAAATAACAGTACAGATAATTACAGTGCATTCGCTAATCTCTGTTTAAAAAAAATATTTACAGTAATCGGTACTCATTGGAGTGTAGAGAGATGGAAAATGAAGAAGCAGATTCGCGCTTGTATCTTATCTGCGGTCGACTAACTGTGCGACAGAAAAGTTGTCAACGCGATTGCGAGGCGAAAACCGAAGACAACCGTTCGCTCTACTGACCGAGCAGGACAACGGTTTCCGATGCTTTCCGATTGTTTTTGAGATAAATCACCATAAAGAAGAAATCCCGCTCAGAAATAAATCCGAATTTATCGCCCGAGTCCGCCCTTTCCGAGCGAGCGAACCTTGAAGATTTTTTCCTCGTCGATCAAGTCCTTGTCGTGACAACACGCTGAATCGGACAGGCGACAAATAAAGAAAAACATTCCGCCTCGATTCGATTCAAGTCAGGACGAAAAATAGCCTCGATTGGAAATCGAGTTTCGCGGTGATATTGTGATGGATTAATGAACTTACAATTGCAAAGCTGAGAACGATTTAAAAAAAAAAAATTTTTTAACGATTTTATTGTGTTTATTATAAGATTTCACAATGTGCTGGCCCGACAACTGATCTATCAATGTTTTCTATTTTCTTTTGGATTTTGGAGATTATCTTCCACTTGTCAGAGGAAAATTATGCTCGTATCTCTGTGGAATTAATTTGGTTCGCCTTCAATCATTGCGATGCTGATGTTGCTAGGATTGCTTGACATCTGTTCGCCTTTCTTCTTCCGCCTCGTTTTGGTTTATTATTAAATAATAAACAACTGCAATCGCCTAATCGTTTTAACGTTATGGCGAGCAGACGACGCTTGACTATTTATCTCTTCGCTCACATACCGTACTTCCACGTTATTCGCATTTTTCTTTATTTTTATTCGTGTTTTTTCTTCTCTTAGGATAACCTTACAGTGGAAATGATCACATTACACAAAACATACCTTGTATCATTAGGTGTAAACAACAGTTCCGCATTATTAACCTAGTTCGTGAATTTTCAGGGTCTCTTGGCTAGTTTTTTAATATTTTTCAATAGCAATATTCTCTTCAATATTGCAAATTCCAAATATCTTGCAATATTTGAAATTTCAATATTTGAAATATTAATTTACAATATTTCTCTTCAATAGCAGTTGTGACTTTTAAATACTTTTCTCGATATTATGATCGCTTATATCTGCTTTCCAATTTAATCATGGAAGTACTTTGTGATCTACGCTCGCTAGTGCACGTATTATAAGTACATGCCTTGAAACGTAAAATATAAAATTTTGATTTAGGATACATGTATATTTTTTTAGCAAACGAACGAATTATGAAAAACGGCACTTGTCTCTGGTTTATTTTTGAATAATAAACCAAAATCAGGTTCGTCTGAATTAAATGAACTAAATTTCCATATCATCGCGAGCAGGAAATCGGCAACCGAGCGGATTTGCCGGCCGAAAGCGGTTTCTCTAATCTAAAAAATAGCCAGCTAATCCAAGAACATGATTTTCAAAAGGAGCGAGCGGGTAACGAGCCGAAAAAGATGATGACAGTCGAGTACATCCGCTGATGGGGTGCGAACTGGAGAAAACTGACGACCTTGGACGGAACAGGTTGATTATAGAAGCGATAAAACTCAATAGTCATTTAACCGTGAGAAGACTGCGGAGTCGAATTATCCGGTGGACTAGGCGGAACGATATCGCCTTTGTTAATTCCCTAATCCCTGTTAATTGAAGCATTGCAATTCTGTTCAAGTGCAATCGAAATTCACAGTCGAAATTACCCGAAGCGCTTCGAATTATAGCGGTTGAATTACAATGTTGCCGCACGAAAATAAATAATTGGTCACCAATTTTGACTAACTACGCCTAGAGTGTTTTGATACGACTCTGCAGTCGGCTCAACCCGCAAACGCTAAGAGTTTTAAATCGATTGAGAAACAAATTAATGAAAAAAAAAGAGAAAATAAAATATCAGTTTAGAAAGCGATAAAAATTTTCAACAATTTTCACTTACGAATGTCTTGTGATTTAAACATATGAATCTGGATCAAAAGTTACGTTAAGTTATAAACCCTTCAAATGATGAGTAAATAGACACGGAAAAGTTAAAAATAAATGCATTAAAAAAAATATAACAAGGACAAATCCTATAATAAAACTTAGTCATGCTAACAATAAAATGTTTAGGATTCGCTCGAGAGTTTTTACTTCGTATTCTGCGCTCTGAATCAAAATCACGAGTTGATTTAGCTTGCGCATTTTTTAAAGTTAGAGAAAATGGAGATAAATAAAGCAAATTAACAGGTAGAAAAATCGTTTGAAAACCATTGTTGCAAAAATGTTTAGAATAATTTAATTAAAAACTTTTTGAAAGAAACCTTTTTCATCTGATATAAAAAACATTGTTTAAAAAATTGTTAAAATACTTTATTCAGTAGGATATGCATTTAACGCATCTAGTACCTATATATAAAATACGTCAGACGCAAAAGAAAATTAAACTTTTCTGACGAAACTATAAAAACTATGAGTTCTAGTAATATTCACCAATTTAATTTCCAAATTAAAATTTGAATTTTTCTCCTTACGGTATAGGTGAAGAGAGTGTTCGAAGAGCATTCCAACGAGTATAGAACGATTTTTATTGTTCCAAGAACCTTCGAGTTAACCCTCGTGCCAAATTTCTGAAAATATCCCGAATTCAACACAAAAGCTGCGATAACTCCAGAACCAATAAAGCTATCGACCTCGCGATAGTCTCATTCGATTTAGCCTCCAAAAATCTATAGAAATTGATACCCAGTACACATTTTGCTGAAAAACCTTGGAAAATACGAATTGTTTCCCCCTCAAAACTCTCCCAAAAATACCAAATCAAATTCACAAATTTTCGTAGTACCTAGTTACTGTAACAAATAGATGGTATTCTTACATTGTCATAAGCGAAGGAATAATAATCCACAGTACAATCATTCGCATAGTTTTTATTGAATATTCGGATTCTACATGTAAAACATCAAATTTTGAGTAGTTGTTTAGAAAAAAAAAATTATTTTGGCCCATAACAATAGTTTATTAATGATAATAAATCATAACTAGAGGGAATACGCGGTTTAAAATCGTTCTAAACGTTTCAAATAAAGAGTAACGTTTCATAGTTTTAACTAGTTAAAATTTGAAATTCAACTCCTGCGGAGCTCGAATTTCGTTTACACGGCTGTTATTTTTGGACCGAAACCGCTTTCAAAACTGGTAGCTCTCTAGATCGTCAGCTGATCGGCCGATTATAGTTAGCCATAACGGATAAGGAAGTGACCTTTGAGAAGAACGACTCCCACGTGTAATGCCAGTTGAGGGTAGAACGGGAGAAGAGGTATAGCAGCCGGTAGAGCGAGCGTCCTTATAAAAACCGTCGGTCCCGTTGGCTCCGGCTCTAGCTCCAGAAGTGAGATACTCGTCTCCTGTGTCCACCGACAATCTGCTCACGACACGTATTCGAGTCAATAGCCGAGTGCGAAACCCCTCAACGGGAATTACCTTCGTCCTTTGTGAGAAACGAATCGAAGTAATTTCCTCCGAAAATGGTCTAATTTACAAAAACTTCTCATCCGTCGGCGAAACGGATTTCTCCTCAACACCTGACGCGCTCCATCGACGACTAGGGAGACCTACTTTTCTCCGCACGGCCGTTATCGCGTTGAAAAATTGAAAATAACCGACGATCGTTTTCGATACGAGTTCATCACTTTCGATGACTTACAGCGGTTGCAGCGGCTTTCTTCCTTTTGGGCGTCGTAAAGCATCTAACATTAACGGCCGGCTGGTGATTTGAATCGAGAAAGCAAAGCCAGAAATGCCTTCCATAAAACGCTTTACGCCCCGAAGTTAATGATATCGTTATCGAAACGATTCAGCTCTCGGAATGCGAACCTAAATCGGATAATGTGGCGCCGGATTCGAACAAATTTGACGAACAAATACGTCGGCTGGGAAAGTCTAATTTTTTTTTTTATTATTCAATATCGGTTTCTCATTCTATTATAAGCCATTGTAATCGCCCAAGGAAAAAAATTTCTAACTCCCTCAAAATTTGATGTTTTACGTTTCAAGGGATTTTTATTTATTTATTTCGTAAAACGGGCCCAAGTATTTACAGAGAAATTAAACAATATATGCGATCGCAGCGCCAAAAAGTTGAAAATGTAAAAGTTGACTATTGATTGATGAATAAGGAAAAATAAACATGGGCTCATAATCTGTACGTGGCCGAGAAAAAAACAACAGATAATTAGTTGGGGAAAAAGTTATGAAAATGGGAAAAGGTAAAGAAGGTGTTTGGACTTCGGGAAAAAAAGTGTAGAATCCGCATGCTGTAGAATCCGAATATCCATTAGAAAAACGCTGCAATTGATTGTACAGTCGTTTATTATTCCTACGCTTCAATACTTGTTTAAGAAGATTATCCATTTTTTAATGTTCCCGCCGAAAAACAGATTGGTAACCATAGGGGAAAATTCCGTAGCAACTAATTAATTTTTAATCATTATTATTTTTCTTAATTTGTTAATTACAAGCTAAATTTTTTGCCTAACGGTACAGCAGGAGAGTGTTTGACGACCATTCTAATGAGTATAGAACGATTTTTATAGCTCCAAGAACTCTCGAGTTGTACCCTCGCGCCAAATTTCCGAAAATCTTACAAATTCGACAAAAAAGTTGCGAAAACTCGTGAACCAATAAAGCTATCGGCTCCGCGATGGTCTCATTCGATTCAGCTTCCAAAAATCTACAGAAATTAATACCGAATACACATTTTTCTGAAAACCTTGGAAAATGTAATTTTCTCCCCCTCAAAACCCCCCAAAAATACCAAGAATTTTGCTATTATGGTTTGGCTGGAAAAGTGTCGAAGGCGTACGGTTGACAGACAGAATTTTTTTATTGGATATTCGGATTCAACATGCCTTGAAACGTAAAACATCAAATTTAGAGGGGGGGTAGAAAACATTTTCTTGGGCGATTACAATGGTTCGTTATTGAATAATAAACCGAAAATTCAGTCCGTCCGCCGTCAAGTTTATTGACACTCAAATTTCTCAATTTCCGGTACCGCAAGGTAACAAGTTCATAGACAATTTCTTTTAAAAAAATAATAAAAAAACCAACTGACATCGGTCACCACCTGGGGCTCACGAGATGGTGCGAAATCCGCTATAAACCAGTAGACACTGTTATGCTTAAATCACTCGAAGGAACAAGTGTCTGTAGAACGGAACGGGAAAAAAAACGCCAGTCTTGAGCGTTGAACGACGTCCGACGCGAAACCGTTACCTCTTCAACTCGATAGAAAATAGAAACTATTGTTTTTCCCCCGACAAGTTTCTTTACGCCGCCGACGTCCCGCACGATTATGAATGAATTCGCCCGGCTGCAGCAGTTGTCGATGAATATTCGAATAGGTGCCGAACAATCGGCGAGAAATACGTTACTTAGGTTAAGAAATCGTGACAATTACAAAGATTTTTTTATTAAATTCTTTATTTTCATCAGTAAATGCAAATTTAAAAAAAAAAAAAAAAAATTAAACTCCGAGGAAAATATTCCCCTATGTGGACCACGGTCCGTGTTAGGGAGAAGAGTTCTGAATTAAAACAATTGTTCACATTACCGCTCTAAAATAAAAATAATTTCAGCTAAAAATTACAGAAAAGAAACTTAAACTACTCGGACATAAATTAGTCTATCACATCAAACTTGTGATAGAACAATTTTCATCAAAAATCAATCTCGGCCGTGCGACGGCCCTATTCTTGAGCCACATTGCTAGCTTAATTTTAAGGGTATTTTTGGAGTGTTTTGAGGGGGATAAAAATCATATTTTCGAGGGTTTTTCAGAAAAATGTGTACTTGGTATCAACTTATATAAATTTTTGGACGCTCAATCGAATGACACCATCGCGGGGTCGATAGCTTTATTGGTTTCCAAGTTATCGCAGCTTTTGTGTCGAATTTGGGAGATCTTCAGATCTCGTTCTATACTCATTGGAATGGTCTTCAAACACTCTCACCAGCTGAACGGTAGGGGAAAAAATTTAGCTTTTAATTAGAAAATTAAGAAAAATAAAAATGATTAAAATTACAATAGTTGCTAAGGAGATTCCCCAAGTTACCAGTCTGTTTTTCGGTGGGATTGTTCAGAAATGTTCGAAATAATTACTATCACAAATGGATAATCTTCTTAAACAATTATTGAAGCGTAAGAATAATAAACGTCTGTACAATCATTTGCAGCGTTTTCCAGTTTTTTGACACGGTTACCAAATTTTAATTTTCCTCTAATTAATGTTGACACCATGATGATCTCCAAGCTCTGATGAGAGAAATAAATTTTTCCGAAAGCTCGGCGAAGGAGTAATCTGGCTTTGTCAGACCAGATCCCGATAGTTGACAACCTTTCTGTACCAAATAGCGAGTATTTTCATTCTAGATCATCTTCAGATTAGATTACGTTTCGAGTATTCTCACGAAACAAAGTTCCTCCTTCAGTAAGGTCAGCTCGTCACGGACTGTGGGCCAAGTAGGGCGTTCCAACGCGGAGTCAGTCGACAAAGTAAACGGACAAGGGCGGCTGAAGAAAACGCTTCGATGGTACATTAGGTGTCGATTAGGTGTAAGAGACCATCTGGTGATAGATGGAGTATCGCTTTCACAGGGCTTTCCAACTATCGCTTTCTACCCGTTACCTTTTTTCCATGTTAACGAAATTAGTGGGAGAAACGATCGCGAATTTAACCTGTTACGGTGCGGTTTGACAAATGAAACGCGGTGAAATTACAACAGTTTTATTCGAGGCTGAAACAAAGACAATGAGACAAGATGGCAGTCGGCAGACATGTCTGCTACTACGATGTACGATTGGTCGTTTCATATGTATTTTCGACCAATAAATAGATCCCATTTGAATAGCATCAAAATTGAGCAAGTTGTTGAGCAAAATTGTCCAGAAAATCAGTATTTCGCCACCAATGGCATGTGAACCGTATCTTTTCCTTCTAGAAATAGCATGCGATCATACTAGTTTCATAATGATCAATGGCGCTGAGGCTGCTATTGGTACAAAAATGACAGGTTCATGGAAAGTAAAGTTTAGCATACTGTGGCGTTTTTTCTCTTAAACCTCTATGCTCCGATCAACAGGTGGCAACACTGGACTGTGGTTTTCCCACCTTCTTCCTTAATCGAGTATCGATGTAGGAATAGACGTCAATCAAGCTGGCTTCGTCCACACCGTCAATATGCCAAATCTGAAAAAATAGCAATTAATTAATTAGATACATGTCGGGGAATGATTATGTCCGTCACGACACCCCGAAAAGGGCCGGCATGACGGCAGCAGGAGAAGACAGGCAGTGCGGCTTGGAGCGGAAAACGGGGCGGATGATGATTTTGATTTTTGTGCGCGGTTATTATTCTAGTTCATTTTTTTCGTACTCGTTAATTTTTCAAATACAGTAATAATTCAAGCGAGATGGTACTTCTTCCCGTACTGTGCGAGCATGTCGACGGACGAAGATTGTTATGATTCGGCGGTACTCGCCGTTCCGGACGAGGACATAATAATAATATGCTGACAAACTTTCCGAGGCATGTTTTGGATTATGAGTTTTCCACAATTAATATTACAGCCAATTCATTCTTCAAATTTAATTAAACGATAATCATGATACTACACACCACACCTGGTTTTCCCATTTCTTTTTAGAAACAATCAAAAAAACCTTGATTAAACTCTCTATTAAAACTAATAAAACTGTAATAAAACAATTAGCGTACACAAATCATACACATTGAAAGGAAAGCGGAAAGGTAATTTTGTTGCAATGAAAGTCTTATGAGAAAGCAGGAATGTTTATACCAGTGACGTCAGAGGAAGCTGCCCCTTGATAATCGAGCCCACCTTGTCATTTATACACCTTGAGATTGATGTACAGGATTGATGTACGATTAGAAATTTGTCGTCAAGGACGATGGAAAGCCGGATATTACCGTGAATATGGTAGAAACAATGGAATATTTTTCGAAAAATATCCACAACAACAAAAGTTCAAGAAAAAAAAAAAAACGCTGCAAATGATTGTACAGTTGTTTATAATTCCTTCGCTTCAATAATGATTCAAAGAAGATTATCCATTAGTGATAGTAATTATTCCGAACATTTTTGTGACCGTTCCCACCGGAAAAAAGATTGTTAACTATCGGGGAAAAATTACCTTTTTCTGAAAAAGTTTGAAAATGCGAATTTTCTCCTCTTAAAACCCCCTAAAAATACCCCTAAAATTGAGGTAGCGATTCTGCTAAAACATTTAGCTATTGTCTGACCAAAATTGATTTTTCGTGAAAATGTCAAGAATTTAGCTTTTATAGTTTGGTCGGGAAAGTATCGACGGCGGACGGAAAGAATTTTTTGGTTTATTATTCAATAATGAACAATTGTAATCGCCCAAGAAAAAATTTTCAACCCCCTCAAAATTTGATGTTTTCTGATTAAAGGCATGTAGAATCCGAATATCCAACAAAACAAATTCTGTACGTCCTCCGTACGCCGTAAACACTTTTCTGGCGAAACTATAAAAGCTAAATTCATGAAATTTTCACCAAAAATCTATTTCGGTTTGAAAATGGCTTAATTCTTTAGCCAAATCGCGACCTCAATTTTCATGGTATTTATGGGGGTTTGAGGGGAAGAAAATTCGTATTTTCAAACGTTTTTCAGAAAAAGGAGTATTTGGTATCAATTTCGATAGATTTTGGGACGCTGAATCGAATGAGACCATCGCGGGGTCGATAGCTTAATTGGTTCTCTAGTTATTGCAGCTTTTGTATTGAATTTGGAAGATTTTCCGAACTTTGGCATAAGGGTTTAACTCGAGAGTTCTTGAAGCTATAAAAAACTTTCTATACTCGGTGGAATGGTCGTCAAACACCTCTTCAACTGTACCGTTAGGCAAATAATTTAGCGTTTAATTTTGAAATCAAGAAAAATTTCGAAGAGTTTCGGTGGGAACGTTCACAAATGTTCGGAATTATTATTATCGCAAATGGATAGTCTCCCTAAATTATCTTCGAAGCGAAAGAATAATAAACCACTTTACAATCATTTGCAGCGTTTTTCTATAAAAGGTTGGTTCACCTTGGTTCATATTTCTTGCCTTGCCACATTGCAGGGGAAAAATCAGGTTTCGCAAGTTTCAATATAGAGCTAAAAAATGCTGGTTAACCCGCTTTTTAAATACGGCATAATGTTTTATCTGTTTCACATCTGGCGGAAGATCGTTAGAATAGATTATACTCAGCATCAGGAATGAAAGGCGGTAGTGTGACATTGGGATTCGATAACTCGACATTCGATGATAATTCCTAGCGAGAGAGAAATTTCACTGCATACATAAACATAGGAATAAAAAAATAAAAATTATCATCTGTTTGTTGGCAAAGCTAGTTTTGACAGGTCAGAGTTGCAGCTCTCTTTTTTCACCATTCAAACGAAATGACTAGCGTTTCTCTAATGAGGCTCGAGGAGGAGAAAGCGCTAAACAGAAAGTTATAATAAGTCATTCCGCTGGCGATTATGAAAAATAAAATTTCCTCTGTGATTTGTGAATAATGTCCCGATAAAATCCGGCACATTATTTTTTATAAATTAACACTGTGTGCAATAATTGTTTTCTGTTGCAGAGCGCCGACAGGGAAGCGTTGAATGACTTGATGACACCCGTATACGCGTGACGTCACAATTGATGCGAATGAAAAGCGACGAACGAGGGCCGGGCGCTATGTGGACGCTCGCTTTCGTCGCTACGCTATTTGCGACCGGGCTAGCACAAAACGTCTTCGGTCGCATCCCGAGGGCCGAATCTAAAGAATCGGCGGCCGTCGGGTCGACGTTGTCGTCACCTTTGACGAACGACACGTCGTCTGAAACGCCGACGCTAGCTAATACTTATCTTCCGAGCAGAAGGGAGCGACCTCCGTCGCCGTATGTAAAGTCGACGACCACCGTTTCCACCACCACCGATACAGAGGTGAGCCATTTATTAGATATCGAGGGAGCTCTGGTGACTTTCGGGGCTATTGCGGTGGAGGGGAACGCAGAAAAGAGACCTTCCGCAGAGTATGCATGTAGCGGACACGAAATAAGGCGGGTCTGGAAAATATGACATTGCCAGCTGAGTTCCGCAAGGTGATCAAAAACTGAGGTTTTCAGGAACATTACATCTCAAAGAATTTTCAACCGTGTGATTTTTTCAACGCTTGAAAATATAATACAATTTCGTATAATTTAATTAACCACAGAAAAAAAATAATAAAGCTTTTTAACTTGAGAAAATTTGATTTCAACTGAGTATTTTTCATGGTTAAAACTTTCAAAAAATGTTTTATTGCTCAAAAGTCTTTACCTGGACGACTCATAGTGGCAAAAAATATTAACATGACCAGATCGTAAGATCGGATTTTTTAAAACTTTTTTTGAATTTTTGCATCGGTTTTATTTTTTATTTTTTGCCCTTTGAATTTATTATTATTATTATATCATATTCAGAATATTTTTCTTGCCCTTTTTACTGAATTGTTGAATACGTTGATTACAAATTTAAAAATTCGCGATGTGTGAAACTTGGGTTGGAATTGAGTTTACTTTACAATTTCTGAATACTTTCGCCCCTCAAAAAAAAAAAGAAAAAAAAAGTTACTAGCTCGAGCTAATCAAATCAAACTCAAGAATTTACTCAATGTAAAGACCTGTAAATCTGTAAATGAGGTGTGAAATTGAATCTGAAATTTTTTTCATCCAAGTGTCTAAACACGTCTTGGTTTGAAAGGAACAAATTAACATTCACTTCATACAACCTATTCACTCGTATAAATTTTTATAAACGTTTAATTCCAAATCGACCTTTGCCCATCTTCGAATAAAAAGCGACGAAACTATAAAAAATAGTCGGAACAAGTTTCGTGACGATTCGACTTACAGAACCAAATGGAAGGAAACGTTTCACCAAGAAATCTTCGACTTTCGAGAATGAGTATCAATCGTGTGAGCAATTCGTGACCGGGGTATAATTTTTAGAAACTTCACGTAACGAGCCGCTTGTTAAACGACGAAAGTCTTCATCAAAACATGCACCTCGGGCCAATTCGCAGGTTGGAGATATCGAGATTTGAAAATGCTGCTCAAACGCTTTCAAGGCTGTCAAGTTGAAGGCCGTATTTTCGAATGAATACCTCCCCAACGACATGGAACTAAAATTAAACGCCTCTACAACAGAATGCAATAGTAAAATACTTCAATAATGCGAAAGCTGTTAAACGCTGCTAAATGTAGGTGCTCAATTATATTGATCGAAGTGCGAGTGAAAGGAGCGACCGAAAGAGTATAAATATCGTATATGAACCGAAGTGATGGTTGGAAACCGGCGATCCGGAACGGTATGAGATTCACGATTCGGTTTCGCTTTCTCGCGCTTCGAACCGCGTAGGTATAAATGTCAATTTGTATATTTTATGTCATTCGGAACAAAGCGGAATGTCGTAGGGTTGGGACATCGACATCGATGTTAGAAAAACATTTTTAGGACATCTATGCTTCGATGTTTTTTATTTACATTGGCGTAGTACTATTAATACTATTTATTTCCGGTAGGAGAATAACAACAACAAGTAAAAAAAAACAAGAGACAATCCCTTTCCCCCTTAATCCGTTTTTTGAATAGAGGCTTTATTTTATTTTTTTTTTTTTGTGTATGAAACATTCGACGATTTTTGGGTTAATAAAACAATCAATACAAAAATTGTGGGAATTTTTGCTTATTTTCTTAGTGGGTACTGGTTGTAATGCTTGGCAACACTGGTTTCAGTTTAACCTTTTGAGTTGACACCTAAACTTGAACAGCAACACCTGTAATTTTTTAACAAATAAAAAGATTGGTATCATTTTTATCGATTTTTTGTTGATGTGTATAAAACATCGATGTTTTTTGTCGACACATCAGTGCCATCGATGTTATGGACTTATGTTGAAACTTCGATGTCCCAACCCTATGCGATGGTGAGATTTTAGCATTGATATTATCGAAATATCGGTATTGCTGGTCCAATAGCAGATTTTTTTATATCGGTATTTTAAAATTGATAATATCGAGCTATCGGTATTTTGTTCTGATCATATTGTATTTTTCTAAATTAGTAAATCACCTAATTGTGTGAGTTTGAGAAAATCACAGCCTGCCTTAAAATCGATAAATAAGAGGAAGTACGTTTTTGCGTCCGGCATACCTACTAAAAGAGTGACCAACAAATAATTCAGGGGCTTGGTTCTTTCAAAGAAAAGTCCTCCTATTCAGGAGGCTCTAGGAGGACAGTACTGCCAACAGTGTCAGTGTTGAGTGAAATTAACAATTAATACTTCCAGGGGTTGTGAGGGGGAGAAAAACCAGGCAACTCGTTCTCCAATTCTTTATTAGCTGGCCGAGCACTTTCGCCCATTCGGGCATCCTCAGGGCGACGTGGAGCCCTAGGGTCCACAGCCCATTTCAGAAAATAACATCGAACAGGATTTTTCGGATTTTTTTCTCTATTTATCCCTCGTCCGCTCTAGACCGGAAGATGGCGAAATTCAGAGCAAGTCGTCACATCTGCAGAAACTAATAGCCTAATGGCGTACAATATAATTGCTCGACAAGACAAGCGAAAGAACGTGACACAGTAAACTCGACAAAAATTCGATCTCGCTCTCCGCTCCGGGTAAATGACGTTTTAATGTAAAGAAAGTCCTTTCCAACCGGTGAAAGAAATTCGGAGCATTGTAGCAGTTGCTCGTTTCCTTGGAACTCATTGTTTCACCGGATCGGAGGTCCTACATAAACCTACCCTGGAGAATTCCCGTCGTGAGGATGACAGAGTTGTTAAAGTTTCCAGAGTTGTCGTCTAGTGGGGTAATTTCGAATCAGGTCGGCCGAGAGCAAGATGTATCCTTCACAGTTGATGGAGCTTGTTCATGGACCAAGGCGTACTTAAATCCGCCTCGAGACGCAGACGCTCTAATCTTATTTGAAGTGAAGTTTGAAGAGAGAGTCGTGCCCTAGCTATGTCAACTATTATACTAGCGGTGCGAGAGGGTATCGCAGATGTCACTTATAACATGTCCACTCGAGCAAGACAAGAAAAGCGTCAATTTTTTTTTTTCACAAAACGAGAGAAAACGGTATTTTTCAACTTTTCGTCGATTCTTTCCCCATCAATGTGTGAAGTGGATGGATAAAGTATTGCGATCGTCGGAAAAGTCCGGAAAAAAGAGAATTATTGCGGTTTGGGTAAAATTAATTAAAGTTCCAGTCATGCTGCTTGAAAGAGCAGGTTAACCAAGAGCATTTTAAAGTCGAGTGTCGAAGGAATTTTACAACTAATACAGAAAGATTTTTATATTTTGGTTTATTATTCAATAATAAACCACTGTAATCGCCCAAGAAAAAAAATGTTCTAACCCCCTCTAGAAATTTGATGTTTTAGGTTTCAAGGCATGTAGAATCCGAATATCCAATAAAAAAATTCTGTCTGTCCTCCGTAAGCCGTCAACACTTTTCCGGCCAAACTATAATAGCTAAATTCTTGAAATTTTCACCAAAAATCAATCTCGGTCTTACGACGGCCCAATTCTTGAACCAACTTGCTAGCTCAATTTTGAGGGTATTTTTGGGGGGTTTTGAGGGGGAGAAAATTCATATTTTCCAAGGTTTTTCAGAAAAATGTGTATTCGGTATCAAATTATATAAATTTTTGGACGCCGAATCGAATGAGACCATCGCGAGGTCGATAACTTTATTGGTTCTCGAGTCATCGCAGCTTTTGTGCCGAATTTGGGAGATTTTCAGAAATTTGACATAAGGGAATAACTCGAGAGTTTTTCGAGCAATAAAAATCGTTCTATACTCATTGGAATGGTCGTCAAACACTCTCCAGCTGTACGGTAGGGCAAAAAATCTAGCTTTTAATAATTAGGAAATTAAGAAAAATAAAGATGATTAAAATTACAATAGTCGCTACGGAGTTTTCCGTTATAGTTACCAATCTGTTTTTCGGTGGGAACGTTCACAAATGTTCGGAATAATTAAAATCACATCGTAGTCTAAATTAAATTATTATTAAATTTACTTATTAAATTATTATTTAATTATTAAATCATTATTGAAGCGAACGAATAATAAATAAAACTCTGTACAATCATTTGCATAGTTTTTTTATTGTATATTCGGATTCTCCATGCCTTGAAACGTAAAACATCAAATTTTGAGGGGGTTGAAAATTTTTTTCTCGGGCGATTTCAATGGTTTATTATTGAATAATAAACCAAAAATGCAATTAAAAAAAATACAAAATACATTCCTGATATTTTTCCACGGCGTTTTTTTTCCATTTTTAGTTTCCCATGCCGCGAAATCAATAGGTAATGTCAAGCGATCGAGTAATATTTAGACGAATAGACGACGCCTTATTTCTTTTATTTAGGCCACACTTTTCGCTTTTCGTATTTTTCGTTCTCTAGCTCCCTTTCCAACTTCAAGGTAAAAAAAAGGTTGATTTTTTTTTTACAACAAACCAAAATTGCTGCGTAATCGGTATTTCTTACAGCGGTCAGATACTACACAATACTGTTGAAGAGCTATACTTTCCATTGAGCGGTTGTTGCCATCTGCGAGGGAACGATCGTGTCTGCTCATCCGTAACTGCAATGACAATTTCCCACCTCAATCCACAAACCTTGTGACCTTTGATACCTGCGACCGGCCTTTGTCAGGTCGCCGATTTCGCCTGGACGGAGGAAAAAACCGCATCCTCCGCTGGTTATCTATAAAGCGCCATTTCCTCAGCTTAAAACCCGATTAAATTGCCAAGGGGAGTCCGATCAAATGAAAAGAGAGTGGACCGAGTGGGAGGTCCGACCGACATACGAACATGGACGAATTGCTACGTGCCAAAAAGTGACCGCTAGTCTACTTCGACCATTCGTCCCACAGTTCGAGAGATACGCATGCGTCTCCTTCGGCCGTGTGTTCGCGTGTGTGTACGGCCGTATGTGTGTTACTGGGTATACTCTTGCCTCGCACCTGCTTCACGGATGCCTTCTCATTTACCGCAGGCGAAAGGGAAACATATCCAACTCATTGGTCTGGATTCCACATTGCGACGCCTGTTCCCATGGTTGCACGTATTCCCATCTGACACTGACAGAATGATGGAAACGGCCGCAGAACGCGCTCGAGTTCATCACGTGCCTTGCTCGGAAAAAATGGAAAACAAAGACGGAGAACGAAGGAGGGGAAGAAGTCTTCCTGCGCCGAGAGGATTATATTATTCGCTGTAGGCTCATGAATTTGAACGCTCCTTATTACCAAACAGTGAGAACAACAAATTTTGTTGTTATCATCACATGATAACCTCGTATCTTAATTTTTGGCCATTTTCATTTTTTTTTGCATTTTTGGAATGAGAACTTCATACATTATCGCCCTATGATTCAAATTTCGGCGGAATATTGATTTTCTGGTTGCTCTCGTAACTGGTGATTGAAAATTTTCCTTAGATTTTTCACTCCTTGATAGTTCCCAAAGTCATATGCTTATAGAAAAGAAAAACCTGTTTTGTTAATGATTTTTTTTATTCAACTCACAGTTCAACTCATTCAACTAACAGTTATTATAATGAGATGGATTCATTATACTACTTTTTCTCTACATACACTTTCATAATTTCTTTGGCTAAAAAAATTAAATAATCGGCCTAGTAATATTTCAATTACTGTCTGTATAAATTATTTCTTTTATAAAAATTCCATCATTAAAGCTTACATTGTTTATAATAATTTTGTTTTATATTGAAACAATAACGAGAAAGATAGGCTTATAGATACAAAAACAGAGCGAATCAGATTATTCCAGATTTTTGATCCCTGGCATGCTGTGCCCCCCCCCCCCAAATAATTGTCCACGCGACGCCTATGCTTCGAATTGAAGAGAGCCGATGGCTCCACGTCGCCCTGAGGATGCCCGAATGGGCGAAAGTGCTCGGCTAGCTAATAATGAACGGGTCGCCTGGTTTTTCTCCTCCTCACATCCCCCGGAATTTAATTCTAGTTACACGCAGAAACATTACGTCAACCCACCACGAACAATAGCGGAAGGATGACAATAAAAAGTAGACTTCCTCTAACAATAAAATTTTCGACTTCAATTGTCAAATGTGGAGTAGGTGAATAACAGTTCGTTCGAGGACAAAGAGATGGCGTATACGACAGTCGCAATCGGTCAGCGACTGGATCGTACTCGATTATCTGCCATGACCGGATGTCCAGTACTTCATTAATTTCCCCGGGCGTTGCGACCTCGACCCATTTCTACAGAAGAATGACAAAACTAAATAAACCGAACGGAAAAATAAAATGCTCTTTTATAATACACGAAATGGAAAGTGGCGGCCGGATTTCCGAAATGCGAGTCAAAATCGATTGCATAAAAGGCGGAATATATTGTCAAAATGTACACCGATTATACTCGGATAAATATGCCGTACTTCAGAAGTCGATTATAAAATTGTATTATGATGGGGAACCCTGAGAGTTTTTCATTTTCAAGATTTTTTCGCGGTTTCGACCGTAAGACGCTAAAACTGCCTTCCTCAATTCTGTAAAATAGAGATGTAAAATCTGAGTACACCGTTGGAAAGAGCATTAAATTTCCTATAGGATAAGCATTGCACTTCAATTATGATACAAATTACGCGAAAAGCGTTCTAAAAATCAAATTGGACCAAAGTTGAAATATTAACTTCAAGTGGAAATCGATCCCGAGAAAAAATCAAGACAAAAGAACGGCTAGTGCGTCAAAATTTCGCTTCCGAACGGTACAGTTGGATTTATTATTTAAATTCGTTTCAGAGGAAAACTCTGTGCTTGGATGCTGAGTTCAGAAGTTGTCGCAGAGTTGAGAAAGCGCTGAAATTGCTTCGAAAATGGATTATTCTCCTTGATATGACAATTTCTGCCATCAATTTATCATTTAATATATCCGACAGTTGGAACGTTCTCACTTAACGATTCACTACATGGAGTTAACTTCGAACATTTAATTTTTTTTAAACGATTTCGTTGATTATTTGCTTTTTTCACTCATTGATTTTTTATTTATTTTCATTTTTTGTAAATTTTGAACGCATTTGGTTTATTTTCCAGCCTAAATGAAAGTACAATATTATGAGAAAAAAAATTTTCTTATCAGAATAACAGTTCCAGCGTTTTTTCGCCTGATTAGTGATTAATATCAGATGCATTATTTATTTTTTGATATTATTGAGTAGGTACTTAATATCGAGATGTCTCTTCGAATGCCACGAATTGATCTCTTTCAAGTCTCCCGGTCAAACCGCGCCCTAGATTGACTCAGTCTGACTCAACTAGACATAAGGAGCATGCTATATTGACGTCAACGAGGAAGTTATTCGGGTTGAATGATTAGCATAAGGTTCGGCACCGTGAAACCGTTTCCACCTGCGATTTGCAATTCTGAAGGATGAACAACCTGAAAATACAGAAATCCTGAAATCCAATGGCAAAAATAATTTATACACTCGACACGAATTTGGCCGAAGCTTGTTGGAAATTGAGATTCATAAATCGAGTGGAATATCGAAATTCAATCATTTTTATTTTTCTTAATTTTCAAATTAGAAGTAACAATTTTCGGCTAACGGTTCAGTTGAAGAATATTTGACGGCATTCGAAAGAGTATAGAACGGTTTTTATAGCTCCAAAAACTCTCGAGTTCTACCCTCATGCCAAATTTTTGAAAATCGCCCAAATTCGACGCTAAAGCTGCGGTTACAAAAAAATAAAGCTATCGACACCGATTCTTCATTCGATTCAGCGATCAAAAAGCTATGGAAATTGATTCAAAATACACTCTTTTCTGCAAACCGTTTGAAAATGAGCATTTTCTCCTCCTCGCAATTTTTTAATTTGGAAATTTGAGAAAAATAAAAATGACAATAGTTGCTACGGAGTTTTCCCCCACCATGCGATCTGTTTTTTGGTGGAAACGTTCACATGTTCGGAATAATTTCTATCACAAAAGGATTGTCTTCAAAAATCATTATTGAAGCGAAGGAATAATAAACCGCTGTACAATCAGTTGCAGAGTTTTTCCAAAACAATCCGCGTCGAAAATTAAACTTTGAAAATTCCACGGTTGCTAAAGGCGAACGCGTCTAGAAAATTAATTCCCTGGAAAACGGTAGTCTCATCCGAATTAGGAATTTTATTGGGAATTTTTTTCTATTAAGCTAGGTTCACATGTGTCCGTACAATGCGTTTCATGCGTATTGCGTCAAGTACGTCAAATGCGTTCGGCCTATTCATTGGCTGTCGAAATTTCGATGTGGGCGTGGTTTCTGCCGCAAATGCAAACGCATCCGATTACTTTCATTAAATATTTTCCGCAATGACGGACGAACGGATCTGCGCTCGGGGCTACGCGCAACTAGCGTCCTCCAGTTGCCTGATAGCGTTATCTTTAATGGCCGATCCACATTTTTCCGTCTTGATGTGCGCTCGTCGCGATTGTGATATGTGATTGTGAATTAATTGGTTGCAATGTCATCATCTACGTTCGCTGATTTCAACAAAATTGTTTTTGAGTTACCGGAATATTGAGCTCACCAAAAAGTTGTTGGAATTAGCTCTTGCAGTCGGCCAAGAAGACGGTAAGAATTTTTTATTTTTAAAATTATATACACCTAATTCGAGTAACTATTTTTTGACCTCCAATTTACCATGCTATGCTGTTTTAACTACTGGGGCCGGCGTTGAAAAGAATTCGTATTACTATCTCGTCATTTCTCGATATTCCAGGTGAGCTGGTGAAAATGAGGTGGACATCAATTAGAGATCTTTTATGAAAGAAATGAAACGAGAAAAGGGGTTTCTCTTAATACGAATGGGGGCCTAACATCAAGTGAAGTCGCCCTATTTAGCAAGCCTCTCTTTTTTTAAAGAGTCGCTTACCCCAAAAACACGTGAGTACTTACATTTTTTCCCATCCACGAAAGTATTAATTATTTGAGTTTGAATATTGACTAGAGTTTTACAGTTAATTGATTATCTTTTCTGATCATGATTCCATTCTATGGATCTAGTGTAAGTGTGTATATCACGGTCCTGTAGAGCTTAATTTACATCGGTCTGTTTATTCATAATTTTTGTTTGTTAATTTTCAATTTGTTTCGTCACTTTAATATTTATGCAATGCGCATACGGTTCCCCTAATATTTAAGCTGAAGTTGATGATTTATCACCTTTCTAATTTTTTTTCCAGAATCGCTGACGATCAACCCTACTCGTGCTTCAACGAGTTCTTCTCTATCTGCAAAAAAGAGTACATGGTACCATACCTACCTGGTTAAAAAATAAATTGCTTTGTAAACTTTGGTTTTTGTCATTATATCATTATGAAACCTCACCTATTGACAATTTAGGTATAATTGATGAAAAAATAAATTGCTTTGTAAACCTTTTATTTTTGTCATTATTTCATTATTCAACCTCACTTATTGACAATTTACTTATAATTTATTGTATAATATGTTGAACTCTGTCCCAGTGGGGTCGAAACCACTAGCCATGAATATAATGTAGGTGAGCGCCTGAAAACAAAATAAAAAAATAAAAATATACGAATATAGAAATCGTCAAGTTATTACATTATTATAAATTGATAATATTATTATTTACATTATCATAAATTGATAATATTATTATTTACATTATTATAAATTGATAATCTATTTACATAGTTATAAATTGATAATATTATTATTTACATTATTATAAATTGATAATATTATTTTATTTACATTATCATAAATTGATAATATTATTATTTACATTATCATAAATTGATAATATTATTATTTACATTATTATAAATTGATAATATTATTATTTACATTATTATAAATTGATAATATTATTATTTACATTATTATAAATTGAAAATACTATTATTTATATTAATATAAAATATTTTTTTGAAATACGACTTGAATATGAACACTTACCTACCTTTCTTTAAATTGAAGTTGAAGAAATCAGTGATGGCAATGAAATAGAAAGCACTTCTGAAAACGTTCAGTCAGTCGCTTAGCAATTATCGGATGACGGACAGAGGCAGACGCAAAGCAAAATATGCTTATGAACTGCCGCATCGCATTGGGCGGAGATTAGATGTCCCCACCACGTTTTGCCGGATTCAACGCAAACGCATAAAAAGCATTTTACGGACACATGTGAACCAAGCTTTAGGCATTTTTTATTTATTTATTAGGAATTTTTTCCATATTAGGAAATTTCGTTGCGTTGTTACTTTTCATCCTCTTATCCTCGCGTTGTATAATGTATTTTTAATCCATCCATAATGTGATGTCTAGTATAAATGTAAATGTCTAATATAAATGTTGGAAAGGAAGGATAAGAAATATGCGTCATTCGTCGCTTTTTACAGCATCAACTGCAGCTCATTTTCACCGTCCGGTCCGATTGCTCAACTTCCTTTCGGTTTCTTCCTAAAACATTTTCGTCGACCATCTCAAATTAAAAAAAAATTTCCTTCCGCTTCCTTACTTTTTTCCCAACACCGTCGCGAAAAATGATCGCCGTGCAAATGGCGCACCTTTGAGCCGCCTTTTTTCCCGAAGGTCAATCCCCTCGATCTGCGAAACAAATCAACACGCACGGTGCATTTCGCGGTACGTTTTCATTCATAAGAAAAATGAAGCGTTATTATCCTTCGGAGGAAATCAGTTGGAGCAGCTTCTTCATGGACCGAACCGTTAGAAGTCGCTGCAGTTCTAAATCAATAATTTCACCGAACAATGGAGAGGAAGCCGCTCCTAATTTTTCCACTGTCCATTCGTATTAGGTCTACACCTAATCGTTGCATAAAATTAAAATAAATAGAAAAAAAAAATAAATAAAATTTAAAAGAAAATCTTGTTTTAAAACAATTCTTGGAAAAAAATTTGACTAAAAAAAAGCAGGGAATAATAGCGGAAAATGTGAATAGAATAACGAATAATAACGCGAAAGTACCGCGTGTTGTACAAAATGTCAAAATCAAGCGTCATATCCTGGTCATAAATATAATAATTCAAGACCTCGGCCGATCGAATATAATAATTGACATGGCATATAAAAATTAAAATGTAAAAATAAATATAAAATATTGATTTAAAATAAAATATTGATTTTAAAAAAATGAAAGTTAACGAATAAATATCATAATGTTCGCCGATTTACTAGAAAACGTTTTTCCGGAAATTTCACTCAATTGCACTGCTTTTTCACAGAGATATGACAAAGATTGTCACTTCTTGGACCACAGATTCATATAGGACATTTGTTCGGATAGCTTTTCTGTCGTATAGTACTAAGAAAACATTTTCCAAATTCCGACGGAAACTTGATGGTAAAATGTTTCCGAGAACTTTCCTCTCAATTCGACTTAGGGAAAAATTCCAATACTTTCATTTATTATTTTAACATTGAAGCGAACCAAATGGGTATTAGGAACGGGATGTAAAAAAAAACCTATTCGACGAACGTAGAGCACGGCTTTCTAAATGTACGTATTTACGGGTGTCGGATGACGCTGTACATCGCTCGGAGGCATCGGGTGTCGAATATCTTGTAGGCAACGAGCCGAAACTGATGCGCGACGGAACGCTCCATGCTCCGCCTCTGTCTCAACTGTCCTTTCACCGCAAATGAACCTGACCGATCGCCGAGTCATGCTGGCAAGGTATTACTGTCGCCGGTCGAAGCCCGTAAGATTCGATCGCGTCAAGTACAATTAAAATTTGATCAAGATAAGACCTATTTCTTGTCAACTACTATTTCACTTGTATACTTCATTATTGCATAAGCGGTATGCTTTTCTACTGTAAGGATAGAACCTCCGGGAAGTTGACTCTATGTGACACTTTCTACAACTTTGAAGTTGAAGATAGAAGGTTGAAGGTCGAAGTTGAAGGTTGAAGTTGAAGGTTAAGGATGAAGTTGAAGGTTGAAGTTGAAGGATGAACTTGAAAGATGAAGTTGAAGGTTGAGGTTGAAGTTGACGGTTGAAGTTGAAGGTTGAAGTGGAAGTTTGCAGTTGAAGGTTGAGGTTGAAGTTGAAGCATGAAGTTGAAGGTTGAAGTTGAAGCATGAAGCCGAAGGTTGAAGTTGAAGGTTGACGTTGAAGTTGAAGGTTGCAGTGGAAGTTTGCAGTTGAAGGTGGAGTTTGAAGTTGAAGGTTGTAGTTGAAGCATGAAGTTGAAGGTTGCAGTTGAAGCATGAAGTTGAAGGTTGTAGTTCAAAATTAAAAGCACTTATCATTATAATCTCCTGTCAAACAACATTCTCCAGTTTGGAGCATACATCTGTAAGTTTCACTTGGTGTTCTAGTTACGAGAATCTTGAGACATATAACCTAGATGATGCCCGAACGGGCAAAATCAGTAGAGATCAGATCATCCCATAGAACCCCTAAATTTCCAATTTTTTCGCTCCGAATTTCAGATTCGAGAGAACGTTTTCGCCGAACCTGTTCGTTGGACATTCGTGAAGTGTAGACGCAGCTTAATCGCAAATACCGTTTCACCAGGATTTTGAATAATTCGCGTTATAGTTGCATATTATACGTTTCAAGTCCTGCTATTTGATAAGTACATGCAATAGAGGATGAGAATAACCGGAGCACGACTGTTAGCATCACGTCTCCAGTTGACCCGCCCTCTGCGGATAATCAAAGGCGGACAAAGATGCAGAGCTCGAGGGCACCGCCTGGGGACGAGGGCGCGGATGAGAATCGTCTTTCCTCTTGTTTCCGTCGCGAATCGTGTCAACCTCAGGGCGGCCCATGGATGCAGATGGAACTCGTGTGCGCCCTGCGCCCGCCTAACGGAACAAACCTTAGCTGCGCGATCCACATTCGGCGCTCTCGTGCACGAACTCCTCGGCTATACCCTCGGAAACTTTCCTCCGTTTCGATCCGCCCGTCCTCGCCTCGTCCGACAATCCCTTGATCACGAGCATGAGCTAACTCGGTTTCATTCGACGATTCGCAAGCCTGAGATAAAAATACCCGCGAGCCCTTTGTAGGCCAGGAAGACGGTTCGAGTGAATTATTTCATAGACAACTGGAAATAAATATTTTTTCGCTCACTTTTCCCGAAACTCGAGATTTGGCTAGATTTTCCCCACGCAATAGAAATTATAATAGGTAGCAAACATTGATGGACAGCAAAAAATGCGACGACAAGGAAAAGAAGAAAAATAAAGATAAAAAAAGTACAATAGTTGCTGGGGGCCAAATTGTTCGAAGGTTTAAACGTTCGCAATGTTGGGGGATTCTCGTAGTTAGTATCATAAGTGGTTACTATCAGTATAAAATATTCTTAGATCATAATTGAAGCAAAGGAATAAATAAGTAATATGCAATAGTTTTCAGTGTTTTTCAAATACGCTGTGAAACGGCGATTTTCTCCCTTTAAATTTCTTCCAACATCACACTATGGCGGGTATTCATAACCGCTGAACCTCTTTTGTTCTAATTAAAACTTGGAAGCAGATTTCATTCGGTTCTGATTTCCTTTGAATATATGCTAACTACAAAATTTGTCTAGAAAGCATCAAGTCCAAAAATAATCTATATACATTATTTAAGGTTACTTGCTCAGCTTAGATTCCACTACTCAACTTCCTTCTTCTCTTCGTCGTTCGGACAAAAGTAATAAGAGACCTTCCATTGGAAGGTAAATTCTCGTTTCGGCGCTTTTGAACAATCCTGTCGGCTAACTATCGGAAGCGAGAAAAATAACTTCGTAGAATACGAGAGTGGTGAAAAAATTGTCGTTTCCTCCCCGGGCAGAAAACAGTCCGAAGATTATGATAGTTTCCTGTCCGGTTTTCGGAATTGTTATTGGCCATAACTCCCGTTTACTGCCGGACCTTGGTTGAAAGGGTTTCTCAGAGCAAGAGACCCAGAGGAAGAATGCCGAGCGAGGCTGCGAAAATAAACAGACGAACTTGCTACTAGCTACGGAGGAGAGAGACTTTCAAACAATAGCAACTCGAAGTTCCGGTTCGGTGCAGGAAAAATTACTGGAAAAATCGAGATGAAAACCTCAGAAGGGGATTCGCTGGAAAAATATGGAAATCGAGTGCCCTCGTGCTGTAACTGGAGTGCCATCTTGATTGTTAGATGAATAACGTAAATGCTCTGTTTTTCGCTCAATGGAGAAGACGCCTATTTTTTATTTTCGTTCCTAATGGCCTGAATTCTGCTATTTGGTGTCAGCCGAAGAGGGAATGACCAATTTTTCATGAAAATTTTGAGTTTCCGCGGAGAAAATTGCTAAGGAAAATCAGCGGTTTGAATAAACCCGGAGACGTAACTCCAACCGATTGAAGTAAGGCCCTAGAGCGCTCTGCAGTCGGCTGAAAGACAGACAACAACAACAAGACGGTCTTTAAGACTGGAGTCATGCTAAATCGAGTAAGTGACGCTAACTTCACTGCTACTTGTTATGTTTTTTAATCGTCGAGTTAGTACCGTCCGAAACGCCTCGTAAAGCTAATCAATTGCTGAGGGAGGTTTTGTAATCTCACAGCAACCTCAAATCATTGCTTCCAATGTTAGTTTATTCTTCTGAAGATACAAGCGCTAGTATCGATATTCACGTTCAACGGACAAGTTATGATGTAATACATTTTTCGTTCAAAATCATCGGTTTTCATTAGCGATTTTCTCCGCGGAAACTCACAATTTTCATGAAAAATTGGTCATTCCGTCTTCGGCTGACACCAAATCGCAGAATTCAGGCCATTAGGAACGAAAATAAAAAATAGGCGTCTTCCCCATTGGCTTTCAAAGGTGGAGCGAAGCGTGTACGACGAGTGTATACAAAAGCTGGTGCCGAGGCTGAAAAAATGAATTGATCAGGATGGCGATTATGTCGAAAAATAAACGTATATTTTGGAACATACTCAGTAAATTTGGTTAAAATATATGCACTTGTCGATTTTTGGCAGCAGTTGTAACCTTATTTTCTGGACATCCCTCGTAGAATCACCGGAGGCATCAAGGACGCCAAAAAATAAATATTTACCACAAAAAAAAAAAAAAAAGAAAAAAGAAAACTCGACCGATTCTAATATAAATTATCATGAATTGAATAACCGCTGAATAAATCTGCATTTAAACCGCTCTTTCAGTAGCTCGCTGTATAATAACTCGAAAGGCTCCGTATATTTTACTATTGATACAACCGCGCCCTGCAATAACCGCTCGTTCGATTCGCCGAAGGAATCTCCGCTCGGAGTGGAAGCAGCTCGTAAATTGCAGGTAGTTGCATTGTAGGCGCATCATGGCCATTGTGCGCTGGCTCGATGTTCTGGCTTTCTCAGTTCGCTGCTTTCGGCCGAGAGGAAAGCAAGAAGCGCTTGGAAAGATTCGACTATGCGATTTTGAGTTCCCCTTCATCCCGCATAGTTTTCTGCCTCTCGACGCCGCTCGACCGAACCAAATTCGTCCTTGCTTTGTTCCGCTTTGAATACTTTTTTCAACTATGAATGGTGGAGCGAAGTCGAACCGCTACTTAACCGGTCTAAACGGAGTTTAGATCGCCCCGCTAATTGCCCCTTTACAGTCAAATGAACTACTAAAAGGGAAAAACGTGCTCCCATTAGTTAACCGAGCAACTAACGGGTATCTAGGTTTATAGGGAACTTCTTATCGCTCGCGCCTGAGTTTCCAAATTCGGAGCGCTTCCGGGTCGAAAACGTTTTCAATCGATCACGAAAAAAATTCGGTAGCTCCAATACTAGTTTCTGGGTTGTTAAAAAGTTGTGTAGTACCAGTTTTTTCCGAGGGTAATCGGATAAAGCGTCTTAATGCGTACAATAAGTTTTCCCGAATAACTATGAAACACTTAACCGAAGAGACAATGGTGAACATTCTAGTTTTTCGGCGTTATGATTATTTTTTATCGCTCGATTTTAATTTTATTAAAATAACTCGCTCCTCGCAAAAATTTTTTGTCACCATTGTCACAAAACCGTCAATTGTTTCAGGAAGCGGCCCTGAGGTTACCGAGCGCAGTAGGAAACGCCAAACCGACGAAGTACCACTATTTTCCGCACAACCAGCACATCTATCTATTGCCGGAATGCGCTATTCAGCAAGTAAGAAAATCGATTCACCATAATTTGGACTCGAGCGGAGAAAACCTTTTAGAAACTCAAAAGCCGTCAGTTTTATATTTTATTTTATTTTTTTAATAGTTTAATAGTTTTTTTAATAGTTATTTTATTTTTTTAAATATTTTTTATTTTTTTATATTTTATTTTTTATTTTTTTTTTATTTATTTATTAATTTTTTTTTTTTTGAGGGTGAAAGAGATGTACGATTGCACAGTGATTTATTATTCCTTTGCTTCAATTATGATTCAAGTATTATCCAATTGTGGTGGTAACTATCCCGAAAGTATGTTGTCAAATTTCAACTGCACCGTTAGGCAAACAATATTCAGCTTTTAATTTGGAAATTGAGAAAAATAAAAATGCTTAAAATTACAATAGTTGCTACGGAGTTTCCCCCTATAGCTACCAGTCTGTTTTTCAACAGGAACGTTCTCAAATGTTTGGAATAATTACTATTAAAAATGGATAATGTTCTTGAATCATTATTGAAGCGAAGGAATAATAAACCACTCTACAATCATTAGCAGCGTTTTTTCCTTGGCCGATTGCAATTAATAATCATTGAATAATAAACCGTTTATTTACAATACACAAATATAAACATTGATCGCATGATACTACATATTTTTCAAGATTCAACTGTAGGTTGAGGCCGGAAATACGAAATATACTAATATTTATAATGCACTCTGAGTTTTTTGCATCGGAGATTTTTAATGGCACAAATACCTTGAGTGTGGAGTGCTACTAGAGCAGGAAACAAAATAACCCTTCTGAAGCCAAGAATGAATACGGCGCTAGGCATTCGATTATTTCTTACATGGGGGTGGATATTTTTAATAAACTTCCAGTGGAATTGGTAGCACAAGAAATGACTCTTAACAAATTTAAAGAAAAACTTAAAAATTACTATAATGATAAGATACATTGCAGAAGGGAAATAATAACTTAGTTGAAATGATGAGATGTATGTATTAAGATATGTAGATGTATTAAGAATTACTTTACTTAAGATGGCTAGCAATAGAGGTAATAACAAGTATCAAGGTACAGATGTAATCAATTTATTATTTATAATAGTCTTGGTGGTATTCTAAGATTTGTAGAAGGTTTTAAAATGTTCATATTCATGAACATATATTATTCATGTTCCTGCCTGCATAAATATTGTCCATTATAATAGTAACCACGTCCTAGGCGGCAGCTCGATAGAAAGAACGAAATGGCGTGACTCCGGCTCTTAGCACGAGTAATTTTTACTCATAAATAGCCGTAGCATAAATATATTGTTACATGTATTTCTAAAATGTTGAATTTCAAAATAAATGCATTTTAAAAAAAATTTAAGTATTATTAAGCCATTATTTTTTTCCAGGTTTGCAACGCTGTTTACGTCCGATTGAATTATACGCAACCGCTCTGCGCATGCCCTTCGCGATACCGCGAACCATGTTCCGCATCGTTGAACGCGGACGATCTGCACACGACAGAACTGGCCACATCTCCCAACGGCAAGGTCGGTAGTTTTCCAAAATGCAATACCAAATACTCGAAAAATTGAGCTCTTGTGTTCAATAGTTCTTCTTCTCCTTATCAAGTTCTTGAGTTAATTTTTTTTTTAAGTGAAAATGTTTTGAGTTTTCTATTTAATCGTTTGACATAGAGAGCTTCATTGAATTGTTTATTGGGTTCTTGTGTTCCCATCCCGAGTCGAATTAAATTCAATAACAAATCATTTTTGGAAGAATGACCCTTTGCTGCGACTTAAAAAGGGAAACAATATGCGTGTATAGCTAGCTAATGAAGAGATGAGCGACTATTCTTTATTTCAACATATCCTCTATCATGTCGAGCGCTTCCGCCCATCGGGGCATCGTCTGCTCTAACTTGACCTTCTTAACCTCGAAGAAATTTCAAAAGAAGGTATTGAATTGCCAAATTGTTGGTCTTGACCTAGGCTAATAAATGCGGTGAAACTATCCACCGTGAAGTTGAAAGCATTCTGACTCTAAATAGTCGGCTGGATATTGCAGAAGTCAACTTGGGAGACAACGTAGTTCATTTGCACGCATGACGAGTGCCAAACACAATGAATGTGTAACGACCCGTGCGGACTACCTTAATGACGCGCTAACCTCAATTTTCTCGTACCCAGAAAATAGGGAGACTGAAAATCTCAGCTATGAGAGTATCTCGTTCTTCGGTAAAAAACTTGAAAAAATAAATTAATAAAACCGACCTCAAAACTATTTGCCTATAAAAAATGTTCCAACTTCTCAGCAACTCACCAATTACACGTTTCTAGAACTATTTTACTGCTCGTATCGACCTGATTACTGGCTGGATTCAAATAAAAAATTATGGGACCTAACTTGATAGTAACCCTTTCAAACAACAAAAAAAAAACTATCCGATTGGACTTTCAGGGGCTGAATGCCAGCCAACAACACATTCCGGGGAAAAACCACTAAGAATCTATTAATTTTTTGAAGAATGAAACGCATTCGCAATATTTTATTCAGATTTTATTTTTATCTAAATTTTACTATTATCTAGATTTATTATTTTATTATATTAATTTATTCTTTGGATTTTTCTTGTTGAGAATATTTATTTTTATCTCAGCGTTAAAAACCGTAGGAAAAGCTGTTCATCTATCAGCATCGTCCAACTTACGATTCTGACGGTAAAATCGTCCCTTTTTTAAATCCAACAGGTTCTAACGCTGGTAAAAACGTGCGAACCGGTAGCCGACATGCGGATTTGCCGATCGCCTAGGGATTGGTCGCTTCTAGCTCTGCAAAACATCCGCACTGGAAAAAGTCACTACCTCGTCATCTGCCGATGCCCTCCAGAAACCAGCGCGCTAGGTAACAATAACTTTCTAAACCTGAAAATTTTCTAAACCGAATGGTCCGAACCGCAAAACAAATGTCTCTGTCTCATAGCACTTTGTCAACAATTTGTCAAAATTTGACCGGTATCTTCTCTTTGACGACGCATTTTTTGATGTGTGAGGGGGAAAAACCAGGCGAGTCATTCTCCGATTCTTAATCGGCTGGATGAGCACTTTCGCCCATTCGAGCATCCTCAGGGCGAAAGTGCTCAGCCATCGAATAAATAATCCGAGAATGAGTCGCCTGGTTCGCTCACACCTCACGGACATGAAAAAATCATTGTTCCCTGAAATTCTTCAAAGCTACGCAAAATATTGAGCAGTCTTTTTTGCACAATTTTTACTCAAAATACTGATGAGGAGAATCTATTTTAATGGTGCTTGAGCTTCACTTGAGCTAAAAATCCCCAAAAGTTTCCTTTTCGTTTGAAAAATTGCTCATTTTCCCCTTTTTCTTGTCGAGGATTCCCCTGAACCACCCATTGGAACCTGGCAACCCTACTATGAATTGGACCTTCCTGTTCTTTGATTCCATCTTCCATGCCACAAAATTGGACACAAATCTCGTGTTTGAAAAAAATGCTAACTCTCCGTTTCTTATTTTCCAGAGGGTCCCATGAGCCACGATCAGCCGACATACGCTAGCGTCCCGGGCATTCGCGTCTACGGGATGATGTGCGTCAGCAAGAGCTACGAAAAGGCGCCTGGTCCCAGCTACGAAAAGTCGGCCAGTACTCCTGCAAGCATTGCTAACACTAATCGAAGAGCGAGACCGATGCGGACGCAAAGAAGTATAGGTAAATTAAGGCACTGCTCACACGATAATACTGAACTTTGCGAAACTAGGAGACTTAAGTTGCTTGTCATATTCACGCATTTGCTTCTCAGATAGCCTAGTATTCGGTTCTCATTAATTAATTAATATAATATGGCTCGTTCATGGTGATCTGAGAGACTGGCTCACCAAGTCTTGTGGTTTCTGCGTCAAGTCTCCGATACTCGAATCTCCTCATCTGTGCGGCGACGTTTGATTCCACTTGCACTGAAATCCCAGTCGTTTCACGATTCGAGATACTTCCAAATTTTTGCGCAACTTAAAGACTTGAATGTTGGCTATCTATAATCTCCCCAGCCTAAATATCAATCAAGCGAAAAATGCTTTCCAATATTAAAACATTCGAGACAATCAATTGGAAACCAGGCGTTCGTAAATCAAACCAAAGATTTATCTACAGTACAAAATACGCAAGTGTATATAATTTTTAAAAGAGTCGAAGTAACACGTTGCAGTTGGAATTCGTCAGTTGTAAAGTCAGTCGTAAGTCGTTCATGCGTATAAAATTCTCCTAGCCATAAAAAGCCTCATTTCCATTTAAAGAGAAATAACTCTTGGAGTATGTTCGAATTTCCATTTAAGCTCGGCGCCGTACGGTTTTGCGGAAATATTTCGTCGCTTCATGGCTTTGTTCGCATCGAAGAATTACGATGCCTTGCTGGATTTTACCTGTTTCACCAGTTTACAACATGACGAAAGGCGGTTACCGTAAAAAAAAAAATATATATAAAGCGAGTCAGAAGTAATATTTTAATGCAAATGACGATCCGTCTTTTACAGAGCCGGAATTTCCACCTTTCCCCTGGGATAAAGTGATGGAGATGGTGTCCAGCGGTGCAGTATAATCGATGACTGGACCAGTTCCTCGCGCAATTGTGATTTTCTCAAAGTTGGCTGTCCGACGACTGGCGCGCTTCTCGAGCCATCTTCGAAATGGAGTTCGAGAGACGCAAAAGAAAAATAATTCAAGCTTCTTTCGTTGCTTTGGAAAATTGAAAAGCGATATCCGCTGAATCGATTCAATAAAAAGCCCACCTTTTCTTTTAATTTTAATAATTTTTTGTTGGCATTTTATTTTACTTAGAAGAAGAAATGTTGAGATCGTTGACCTATTTATTTACAAAACTTATGCTTATTTATTTATTAAACGCTGTAAATACTCTCAAGCTTAAGTTTGTTTTGGAAAAACTGGGCCTAATTAAGCGAACTATTGTATTTTGAAATAGTTAAGAATTAGTGTTATATTCACCGTTCTTTCGTTGAGAATTGTTCTTCTGTAATAGTAAAATATCACCTAGTGCAATAAAACACTACGTACGTGTAAGTCACGCGATTTTCCCAAGAAGAATTTATTTTCCGCTGAGCGATGGAATAAAGTTTGATTAGCTATGTTGCGTTTTATTCCGAATGTTTTTCAAACAATCGTAAGAGAATGGAAAATGCATTCCCCTTGTGATATTGGTCTTTTAGACCAACGTACATTATTTCTGCCTAAATTGCCCATAGATTTACGTGAGCACAAATTCGAAAAAATGGATGTTAAAAAATTCGTTTTTTACCAGAATTTTGCAATTGTTTTGGAGCTTTTGATTGCGAATTTTTTTTCTAATCGACTTTTTTCTCACCTCTTTTCAAAGACAAGGCTTTAATCAATAAAATAAACTCGTATCATTGGATTGAGTTCATTCTGAAAGTCTCGATCACAATCAATTTTAACGACAAGACACCACGACAACGCCAATAAATATGAAACCTATTTGGAGTTGTTTTGCTTCACCTATATATTGAAACTAACATTAGTAAACAAAAACTGTTATTGAAAAACCAGCCGGGAGACCCAAGTATTGAAAAACGTACGAATTATGTTATTAATGTGGAAGTCCTCATAGCGATACAAGAGATGAAATCGTTTTGAGAGGGAGAAAATTTATTTTCCAAGGTTTTTCAGAAAAATGTGTATTTGGTATCAACTCCTCTAGATTTTTGGACGCTAAATCGAATGAGATCATCGCGGAGTCGATAGCTTTATTGGTTCTCGAATTATCGCATTATTATTTTTCTGCACAGTTTAGGGCATTACTGCTCTCTCTTCCAACTATACAGAAAGTAAATAAACTTGAACATCTACACAATAGTCAGTCCTTCAAGAAATTATTTAAAAAAAAATAAAAATCTGCCATCACTGTGCAATGCTCTATCCCTTAACCCTTTCTCCCCTACAGACGCCTAAAGGCGTTTGAAGAGTAACGTGCTCTGGGCCCTACGGACGCCTTTTGGCGTTTCATAGTTTTTCGCCCTTCTGATGCGATCTACGGCCTTATTTCTGAACTAATCTTTTCCATTCGGTTACCATCGTATAGGGGAGAAGTATACGTTTCATTTTCACCCTCTTCCGACAGATTTCGTGGCAGTAACACTATCGAGGAGAGCGAAACTGTCACCTCAGCCTATATCTTCTCCGTATTCTCAGCGGCTCTTTTCCCCTTTGGTCTGACGATTGGAACGTCGTTAATTTTTTCTTTTTTTTTTTGTACGGATAGAGTAACATGTAATTAACTCAAAAATAATTCAGTTGAGAAATGATGTTGAGTTAAGCTGGGTTCACATGTTCCGCGCTCCGCCGACGGAATGGGATCTGATTGGCTGGAGAAAAACTGAAGAGGGGGTCTTTCCGCGACGGAGAGTTCGTCGGGTGGTCAATGGCATTCACATGGTCCGCGTTACGTCGAGCGACTTATCAGTAGAGTGTTGTTAGTAGACTTATCAGTTATCAACGTGTTGTTGTTTTTTCTGATATTTTCTTGTCCACTCCGTTGGCGGGAACATGCGGCTGACAACGTCTTTTTTCTTATGGTCCCCCGACGTTGGGTCCCAGATGGGTCGCCTTTCACGGACCAGCTCAATGAGGATTTCATTATCTATCATAGCCATTATAACTACTCACGACTACGAACGAAAAAACCAGTGAAAAAAAATGAACAGAATGAGCAAAAAAAACGGTCGGCCGATTCACTGGGCATTACACAAGTGGAATGATAGAGGCAGAATGAGATCGAGATAAGATTGACACGGAAATTATTGCTGATAATAATCGGGAAGAAGTTTATAGAGCCTAGGCACTACACGGCGAGGGAGGTGGACAACTTAACATAGACAACAACAACATTCCGCCTATCCGCGACGGAAATATCTACTCGAGGTAGATATTTCCGTCGCGGACTCGCGGAGAGTCCCCACTCCACTTTTCTCCAGCCAATCAGATCCCATTCCGTCGGCGGAGCGCGGAACATGTGAACCCAGCTTGAAAGTGGACGAAAATAGGAGAGGAAGACAAGGAGAGCAACATCACAACAAGTCGCTAAAGCGTCGGGAGGGGGCCTCACTGTGGTCGGGCGTGCTTCGGGGAGAAAGGGTTAATGGACATAATTATTGAACATTAGCATTTTACATGCCTTGAAAAGTAAAACATCAAATTTTGAGGGCGGTTAGATTTTTTCTTAGACGATTAACATGGTTCATTATAATAAACCACAATAATTTATTCAAGTGGCTCAGAACGTAGGTTGAAGTCATGAAAACCAGTGGTGTGCATAGATCACACAGTACTTCCATGTTCGAGTCGGTAACTAGTATAACCAATTATAAAATCGAGAAAATCGTACGAAGGCCGAAACGTGACCCTAGCGGTAAAGATCAAGCGTCATTCACTCGCCATTACAAATATTTAATACCTCTAGCGTCAAATGTATTGATTTTTGCACCCTGTAAAAAGCTTAACAGCGATAAACGGCGTAGGGCGGAAGTACGGTACGTGATCAAAACAAAACAAAACATGGTCGTTGTAGGTCACATTTAAAGCAAAGAGTTACAAAGTTACAAAAGCGCTAAGTGAAATAACTGAAATTGCGTTTAACAAGGAAGTACTGCAGGTGACCCCGATAATAAAAATCAAGCAACATTCATCTGTCATAAAGAAAAATTTAAAGTCTAAAGTATATTCACTCTTGCGGTCTATAAAAATCTCTAATGCAAAAAAACGGCATAAGGCGGAAGTACTGTGTGTTATCCAAACTATACAAAACAAGTTCTGTGAACGTGGTCAGAGTTGGTCAAATATATAGCAAAGAGCCCCAAAAAGTACAGTAACTGAAAATGCGTTTTGCGAGGAAGTACTGCAGGTGACCCCAATAATAAACAAGCAACAAGCAATATTCAGCTGTCATATAGAAAATTTAAAGTCTACTGTATATTCACTCTTGCGGTCTATTAAAATCTCAAAAGTTAAAAAATGGCATAAAGCAGAAGTACTGTGTGTTACCCAAACCATACAAAACAAGTTTTGTGAACGAGGTCAAAGTTGGTCATATTTATAGCAAAGAGACCCTAAAAGTACAATAACGCTTAATAAAATAACTGAAAATGGTTTTACGAGGAAGTACTGCAGGTGACCCCAATAATAAAAATCAAGTAATATTCAGCTGTCATATAGAAAATTCAAAGTCTAATGTATATTCACTCTTACGGTCTATTATATCTCAAAAGTTAAAAAAAGGCATACTGCGGAAGTACTGTGTGTTATCCAAACTATGCAAAACAAGTTTTGTGAACGAGGTCAAAGTTGGTCATATTTAAAGCAAAGAAACCCAAAAAATACAAATTAAACAACAGAAAATGCGTTTTACGAGGAGGTACTGCATGTGACCCCAGTAATAAAAATCAAGCGATATTCAACTGTCATATAGAAAAATTTTAAGTCCTCCAGCGTTCAATTGTATTCATTTTTGTGGTCTATAAAAATCAAAATGTAGCAGATGTGCAAATAACGCGGATGTACTGCATGTGACCCACTTCATAAAAATCAGGCATCATTCAATCGTCAACCCCAACATTTTAAGACCTCAAACATTCAAATACATTGAGTTTTGCGGCCTGTAAAAATCAAAATACAAAACATGCACTTGTGAAATCGTGAAAAACGCTCATAACGTGGAGGCATTGTATGTGACCCACTATACAAAAAAGCTCGTGTTTTCTGCTTGCCATAACCGACATTTCAAGCCCTCAAACGTAGAAAAATATTGACTCTCATAGCCTGTAAAAATCGAAACAGAAAAAACTTTGAACGCTTATATCTCGGAAGTACTGTGTGTAATTCAAAATCCGGAAAAACCTAATTTTGCACAATCACTGGGAAAACATTCTCTGAAAATTTCATGGGGTTTCATCCATTTTTCAGGGAGATATGGCGATTTATGTCAGTTTGTGACCACAGACAGACGGACAGACGGACAGACGGACACACAGACACACAGACACTTGTTCAGAAAGTGTTTCTGAGTATACTACTATGAAAATTTCTTCCATCAGGACCTCGGTTCCGAATTCGACTTTTCAGACGATCTCAATACTTCCATTTACTACGTAAACATGGAAGTAAAAATGAATACATTCTCACATTTATAAAACAGCCTATAAACGCATTTACACTCGAATAAATTATCACTTAGTAATACGCAGATCATTAAACACAAAATCGTTCGACAGAACTAAACTCGAAACCATTCCCACAGTTTGGACAGTTCGTTGAATTTCCACGCTTCATGTCACTCAAGCATTGTCGGCAAACGATATGATCACAGGGCAATTTGAAAGAATAAGAGCTCGCGATTGATTTCGAATTAGAACATTTGACACAGTCGGATTTGAGTTTCTTTGTCGGAAGCGCAACCGGCGAATCCAGATACGAGGGAAGTCCGTTTAAACAGTCTTCCAGCAATTGGTCCACAGATCTAACCCCTTGGCCGCTAGAATTGGATACTGAATTAGAGCAGATCGATATGCTTTGCGATGGTGTATCGGCCCGAGAGGCTTTTCGCCCAACGGTCCTCGGCAATGTCTTGATCGTAGGGTCGTCGCTATGTTCGAGCAAGAACCGGTCCAAGCGTGATTTCAAAGCTGTAGCGACCACAGGTTGGTGGTTTTCTTTGAATAGAACACCCGTAAACGGATCGCTCCTTCCTCTTCCTTGTTTTTCTTCGGCGGCGTAGAATTTTTCCAACGTTGAAATATCGACAACGTTGCCGGACGGAAGGATCATCGGAATTGTCATGATTTCGCAGCTGATCGGATCCACGAACTCATCAGGAACGTTGATCTCAGAACCAAGAGATTTGTGGGGCCTTTTAGTGTTTGCTTTATTTTCCACAATGTCCTTCGCATCAGCTTGATACAGAGCGACGTTACTCGTTTGCCGAGTGCCGGCGATTTTCTTCCACAAATCATCGACGTCCTTGCGGATTCTATGAGGAACATTAGCCGATGGAGTGCCCCAAATTTCCAAAGAGCTCAACGCCGGCAATGTTGAATTGGACGTTTTGTAAATTCGCAATCTCATCATCTTAACTCGACTTGCGACGCGCTCGTTGCAAAACTTGTAAGACCCCTCGTCGTCCGCGTTTCGAGAGAAAACCAACGGATTTTTTCCCCGTTCGTCGACCGAAACCATCGTCGAAGCGCTTGAATCCCGAAGAACTTTGCTCACCTCGATCCCAGCTGATCTTTGAGAGCCAACGCTCGGATTTACTATTATTTTCGACACGTCAACATCACAGATGAACAATAGCGTTACTGTGACCGGAGGTTTGATGAATCTGTCGGCCAAGAAACCTTTGAGACGTTTGCGTTTATCGAGGCTCGTAAGATTCGTAACTTCGTGGCCATCGTGTTGCAAGCAGTCGCAAGATATTTTCACGAGCCCTGAATAGGCGAAATTGATCATCCTAGTCACAATTGAATTCGGCCGCGATCGTTTATCGCAATTTGATTACGCTGTATCTTAGGTAAATAATTACGTACGTGGATGACATGATGAAATTTCAAATTGGACCAATTCTTCGAATCGAAAGTGTATCAGACGATCAACGTATAGATGAGCACAGCTTGTGACAAAGCGCCGATGAATTGTCGACTTGATAATAGATAAACCGATAGATTTGAAAATAGAAGCGGTTAAATGTTCAAAGTTCATACAAAATTAATTTTATTACGACAGTTGAATGAAAGACATTACTTGAATTTATTATTATTTTCGCGGAGACAACAGGAATTATTACCTTATCGTTCGAGCGTATTATCGTTATCAAATTGACTGATAGTAGAAAAGTCTCAAGATTCACATGTTGGACATATATCCAAATTTACAACAGTCTGTTGAGCTAGATGCTAGACGTTTTTTCTCACTCACTCACTATCATCTCTTTCTCTCTTGTGTGTATCTGTTCTATTAAATGACTATTAAATTTTTACACTCACTTCCATCTCTGATTTTTTTCTGGTTCTTCATCTTCCTTATCACCTTTAATAAGAATGAGGGAGGTTATCGTCTGGAAATGAGAGAAGAGAGTATTGTTTAGAATGATTGGAAGCTGCCGCGCTACCTAAAGAATAAAATTTCGAAATGAACAGCTTAGCCAAAAGGTAGCCATGTTGGCCACACTTGGGATGCGACTTGCCAGCGATCACGGCCAAAGGGATTCACTAGTGTTGCCAAATCAGGGGATTTTGCCCAGATGACAGGGGCAGTTGGAAAGAAGAAAACTTTAGAAGATTTAAATAATAAGACAGGCATTTTTGGGATTTTTTTCAAAGAGAGCTTCATTTTTGTTTATTAAATATTTCACTTGTATTTTCTTAGCAATCAACTGGTCCAGAGAACTGGTTCGACCTCACGGTAGATTGGTCCAATATTCAGTCCAAAGCTGTTGACTTTAACTTCCGACATCCTTCCCCATTGCAGGCTTTTTGGTCTATTATTCAATAATAATCCATTGCGATCACCCAAGAAAAACATTTGCTAACCCCTCTCAAAATTTGATGTTTCACGTTTCAAGGCATGTAGAATCCGAATATTGAATAAAAATTTCTGTCCGTCCACAGTTAACACTTTTCCGGCAAAACTATGGAAGCTGCATTATTTAAATTTTCACCAAAAATCTATCTTGGCTTGACAACGGCTCAATTCTTTAACCCAATCGCTACCTCAATTTTAAGGGTATTTTAGGGGGAGAAAACGCGTATTTTCCTACTTTTTCAGAAAAAGGTGTATTTGGTATCAATTTCTATAGATTTTTGGACGCTGAATCGAATGAGAGCATCGTGGGATCTATATTTCAATTAGTTTTTATCGAGACGGGTTTAAAAATAGATCCAAATAATGGACTTACCAAGTAGGTCGGTAGAAAAATATAATTATTTGAGTAGACGGTAAAAGTTCACAGCAGCAAGACAACATGTGAAGTCGTGAAGAGAAGAGAAAGAGAGCGGTACGAAGTCCCCAAGGTGCGAAGTCCCTGCTAAAGACGGGTCAGCAGAACAACGCTGACAAGCTACTGGGGCCGCTTTTTGAGATGGAAGATTCGCCGAATTGAAGCTCGAAGCAATAGGACGGTAATTAAATTCATCATTTAAAATTTATTACTAAAATTAAAATAGTTGCTAAGGAGTTTTCCCTTCTAGTTTCCAATCTGATTTTCGGTGGGAACGTTCACAAAAATACGAAATAATTACTATCACTAATAGATAATCTACGTAAAACATTATTGAAGCGAAGAACATTATTGAAGCGAAGGAATAATAATCCACTCTAGAATAATTTGCAGCGTTTTTACAATTGCCTTTTTCATTGCTAATGAAGCCAGAAATCGTAAAATAATATTTTCCTCGATATTTTCTGGGCTCTGCTGGGTTTGAGGATTTTTCAGGGGATTTCGGGGGATTTCCGGCTGTTCTGACTACCGGAGCGCTCCTAGCGGATCACTTCGAATTAGATCCATCAGTGGTTGGAACCTGGCAACACTGTCGTCTCCACTCGCCATCTCTTCCGTATGTATCTGTGTGATAGGGGGCGTTGGAATTGATTAGACGTTGCAGAAGTTGGTAGGAAGTCGACCTATCGTACCGAGCGAGCATCGCATTAGTCAAAATGGGTTCGTTTTTCTGTCAGCGCGTTATATTGTCTCATCGCGATGTTTGGTGATTTTGTGAAATACTGTGAACGCGCTCGTTAACTGTTCCAACGATGAATTGCCATCAGATTTTGAGCGGCGCTTGCAACGCTGGCGATCATTGTTTTGCAGTGGGCAGTGTCGAGGGCATCCCCTTCACGGTATGTATTTTATTAATTTCACCCAGGCTTAGTGTTGCATAAATTTTCGAAAAACTTATGCAATAAGGAGAGAACGTTTCGTTCCGAGTGAATTTCTCTCCAGTTCGGGGCAAGTAGGACGAAAATTGAGACCCAGCGGATTCGTCCTCGATTTTACTCGGAGTTTTATTGATTAATTGATAAGGCTGTCCGAGGTCTGCGAATAGACTGACGTTATGAAGCAATACGAACGTCTCCCAAGTCGAGATTCCTTCTCGCCTTGGAATCGGTTCGCTCTAGTCGCGAATTTTTAGGAATCGAAAGTATAATTATTGCGGGGAGTTAGTTTATTTCGAAATTTACACCTCTCACGAACAACCTGTTTTTTTAATTGGTTTTCCGGTTTGGATTAAGGGCATTAGGCAGCTAGCTCAGGTTGATCTGTCTTGTTTTTCACTCTCTCGCTCAACAAATTCGTCCCAGCTTTTCGACTTTTGTCCTTCGTTTTTTCAACGTCTCTGATAGCCCCGCCCCCTTGTTAGATAAGTAAGAATCCAGTGGGCACGCAACAGGTACGCCACACTCCGGAAACGATTTTAAACTAATTCCCGTTCGAAGTTGTCTCGTGTCAATTTTGTTTTTCAATCTTTTTCCTCGACTTTTCGATTTCATAATTGTATCGTTGTTTTGACCTGATGACGCTTCAAGGGACGTAAGTCCTCTAATTTGCAAGAATTATCAAATCCGAGGGCACTGTTGGGAAAAGCGTTGAATTGCTCATAGGAAACAAGCCCTGTATTTTTTTGGAAATCGCGCTTCAAGCGACGAAAGCTCCCCGAAACCGAATTTTATCCAATTTGTGAAAATCTTGATTGTTTTTCAAGAGTTCTCAAGTGTTTTCAATAATTGGTCTTTGCAGAATTTTTTTCCTACATTGTAGATATTGCAATATTGACATACTGTTGAAAATATTGATATATTGTTGATATTGCGTATAAATGGAAGGCTATTGATATGGTCGAAAAAGCAGAATTCAAGTTGAAAAGAGTCTCAAAATAAGATGAAAAATATCTTGTCAGTAGGCGAAAATAAGTGCGACCTTCTTTCTTGCATATCATTAGAAATTTCTTCTCGGGCGCTTTCGCCTCTCAAGGCCTCTTCAAGGACATAATTTTGTAGGCGAAGGAGTCACCCTAAAGTTTTACGACAGAAATTACCGTGCAGAATGGTTGATTGAACATTATGATTTGCAACATGCAGTGAGCTCATGAGAGTGAGCTTACCTTCTTGTAAATAAATAAATAATAACTATTAAAACAAATAAAAATATTAAAATAAATAAACTAAAATCAATTCAATTCTCCCTAAGCTAAAAATTGGGAGTTATTTCATGGCCGTGAAAAATTCAGAAAAAGTCGAAAAGAGATTTTTTTCCTTCAAAAACTGGATTTGTTCCCTCTTGAAAGACAACTCCTTCAACTGCAGGATCGTGAACATGCGAGTAAAACGTTCATGCCAACTCTTCAGCGAATAGAGAGTTAATAAATTGACAAATGAAATTATACGTTATTGTCAGCACAGTTTAGCGATTATCGAATTAGACTTTGTTTAATTAACATTCAACAGCGTGTACAATATGGAGTCATTATTTCGCCCAATTCAACCTACTCGTTTCTTGATTTCTCTGAATCTGCCGACCAAGCGTGTCATTTATCTCTATAGATATCCGAAACGCCCGCTATCTTCGAGGCCGATTGTTGTTGTTACGCGAAGGCGATTATTTCGCGCAACTAGATCCAGACAATCCTTTTCGGACTTGAATTCCTCGTCTATGGCGTTGAATCCGTTGACCCAAATGCGTAATTCGTCGCGTTACATAACGCTCTGCTAATCTCTGTACTTGTCGCCTGCTCCTCGATCCACAGAGAATCCCCGGAGTTGTTTATGACTTCTAGTGAAAAATAAACGTATTTATCTGTACTTCCGACCGTGGACCCGGCGCATTGGGCGACACCAGTTGTCCGTAGCATTGACAGCTAACATTTCCCTGGGCCTTTGGATAATTGACAGATAAACGAGGTCCGAGTAATTAGGCTCGTCACACAAATGGATGAAAAATACGATTTCTTTTACGGAAATCGCCTAAATAGTTGGCGATTGTTCAGAAAATTGATTCGGAAGAGGGAAATAATGTTTTAAAACGATTTTTTATTTTGAGTTACATTTTTCCAAACGTGATACGTTTTATTCCCAGATTAATGTCTTTTAATTAATGTCTTTTAAATTGGAAAATCATTGAACGCGCATGAAATTCCTTGTACGAACAATTCAGATTTTCCATCATCCAATAAAAAGGGAATTAACAAGAGTTGCAAAGTTTTTCAAAATACAGATGACATCTATAATTCGTAGCTCACGATTAATTTAACGGAAAACTACTCCTCGTTGAATTTTCGTCCTTAGTCAAAAATAAACGAAAATTTTTCAAGGAAAACTAGTAAATAAAAATGAATCTTATCGTGTATTCCAATTATCGAGTAAAAAATTCCTTCTGATAGCTATTGGAGTTTTTGATAGACAATTATTAGAGATGATTGTTCTGTTGATAGCTTTAATGGCTTTTGCTCTATCGCAGCTTTTAAAGACAATTTTAATTGGACTTGTTTTGTGTACCAGAAAATTCATATTGGCAAAGCATTGTATCACTCTCGTGGCCGAGTATTTTTTAATTGTCGCGAATCAATTTTTGCGCGAAACTCGACGCAGCTAAACTCAATTTGTTTTTCGTCGCCACATTCATTTAATCGACTTTTATGGCACGAACGTTTTATCTTTATTGTGTTAGCCCTAGAGCCTAGTTCCATTTAATCCGTTATCTCAGACGTGCAAGATTAAATTAGTCACGGTTTAGGTACGATTCACGCAATAAAATAATCTTCATCTGTCCTCAGTAATTATGGAATCTGTTTCTCTGCGGTGAAGAACGCCTGGAAAAATATAAACTCCAAATAATCAATTTTCAAAGCATTATCTGTTGGTTTACAGAGGAGAAAAATACCGGGCGACTTTCTTCTCCGTTAAATTCATTGGAGTATTTGAATTCAGGGTAGTCAAGGACGAGAATTATATTGTCGAATCGCAGGCCCGCAGCGCTACAAGGGGTTTTTCAAATCTTGTTACAGACAGGCAATATTAATTGTCATCAGAAATTATTATTATTATTTTTTAATTGACGCTCTAATCACCTGCATTTTGGAAAAGAAAACAAAACTCTAGCACCAGTCAAATTTGAAGCGTAGGTCTGAATTAATAGAGTAACACGCTTTATATCAAAACTAAAACGGTCGGTAGTTGTGAGAGTCGCTAGATCATCCTCAATCCTATATCAATCGAAAGGAAGCGAATACCCAAAGATGCCCGAACTGATGAAAGTGCTCGGCAGGCCAATAAAAAATCAGAGAATGAGTCGCCTGGTTTTTCTCCCCCTCAAACCCATGGACAACATGGGAGAATGTTTTATTTATTATACTTTGGAAGTACTGTGTGTTAGATATCATATTTTCCATCATGTCGTCGTCATATTTGCACTGGGAGAACATTTCCTGAAGATATTGAATCGAATTCAAATTTTATTTCCGGGAGTTATGACGTTAAGACGGACGGAAGGGCAGACAGATGCACAGACACTTAATTATGTCAGAAAGTGAGCAGAGCACTCTAGGAGCAGGCCTACGAAACGATCAAGTAAAGCAGACAGAGGAATTAATCAGAATATTATTTTTATTCGGGTAGTTTCCTCTTATTTCAACTATATACTGTGAGTCTTGACATTTTTTCCGCTTTGTAAACCTTGTTGAATTGCATGAACAGTGTTAGTGGTGAGATAGAGTTTATGAAAACAAGCGTGGTTCATAGTTGATAACAAACACTCTGAGACCTTGAGCGTTCAAATATTATATTGCTTTTATAGTAAATTGCAAACATTATATTGGACAAGTGTTTTGTAGTTAATGGTATACTTCATGGTATTACTTTGATGTTGAACAAAATTTGGCGTGAAAATATTGAATAATAAACGTTTTCCAAGGACATTCCTATTATTTTTAGGTCTCCCCTCGTAGAACTCCCGTTATTAGTTTAGATAAATGGAATACTATGATGGCCAGTAGGAAAACAATACAAGCTCGAAGTTCTCATCGCTTTTTCAACTGTAATCCCACATTTAATTGCCTTTCACTAATATCAAATACATTTGTCTTTGTCACAGGCTTATGCGGCTGGTTGCAACATTGTCATCTTGGCAAGCACGTTCGAACGTGTGCAAATCATCCCCGGCGCCATTCACAACTACGTCCGCATCAGCTGTGTCGATTGTTCGACCGACACTGGTAAAATTGCCGCTGCCTATGAGAATCAAGTGTGCATCTTCGAGCCGACACCTCTCATACACAACAACAGTACTCACGTTAGTCTTTTGAATCATCCTAATTGATGAAAAACCCGCTCACGTGACAGCGTTTTTAGTTTGTGGAATTTACGCCGCTTTTATAAAGGCTGAACCTGGAAGAATTTCTAGTCTTGAGAACGCTGATTATTAGGAGAAAAAAAAACAACAAAAAAACAGATTGATTACACATTCTTTGTGACCACATTTCAACTGTAATTGGGCACTTTCTAGCTTTACTTGGGATTCATTTTTGCCGAGTAAAGTGCGTCAAGAGTTGAGCGGCATTTTATTCGAATCTGTCCGATTGCGTGGTTATCAAAAGAAATCAATTATAATTTATCTATTGATAATCTTCAACGGTTATTAGGTGGGAGAAGAAATTAAACTTTCTCTCATTGATTTCTTTGTTTGTCCTTCTAGCAGTTCTACCAACAGCCTCTTCAAGTAGGTTAGATACATGGTAGACCATAGACCTTTCTATCTTCCTCCATGATCACTGGGCAATTTATGCTGCAAGCTTCTATTTTACGGATACATTTAAATCATCCATTTTGTCCTCTCGGCTATTTTGTAAACCGACCTCGTCAAATGTCGTTCAACCGCTTCAAGTCACGTCAGTCTCTTCTTCCGAGACTCGAATTGAGTATTCTAACGATAGTCTCGCTTTGTTATTCTAATAGCGACTGATTATTTCTCGTCGCATTCCAACGATGAAACCGTTTCGTATACTTTTCCAGACGCCTGGAAAGAAAGATTTTTAACTTCACAGTACTTGTTCGTTGATAATATTTTTGCATTCTCGTTCGAATATTATTTGGATGGCTACAGGACAACATGTGTTATAAAAATTTGGCTGGTTTTCAGGAGAGAGAAAAAACGAGAGTTAAAAATAATGGGGCGATTAGTGTTATTATAGATTCTTCGTCAATTATTAATCTGATAACTTGATAGATTCTAGAGTACTATTTCCAGTACAGAAACCGTAAAATTGCCAGATGATTGGAAATGACTAGCTCTAAACATGAAATGTTTCAAGGGCAATTTTCCCAACCTGAATCACTTGGGAGCATGATTCTTTCTTTCAGATTTGCTTTACTGGGAGTACCGCGAGCCAAGGTCAATCTTGTGTAAGGAAATAGCCCTCGTTTATTTCAAGCTGACATTAAATAATGAGAGTCAATAATGAGAGCGGTAATGTGAATGAGCTTGATTTATAAACATTAATTTATCTACTTGGCTGTAAACTTGTTTCTCAGCGTGTTGCATAACAAACGTCAATTTTCAGCCCTCTGATGAACAATTTTTTTTGAGAGGGTGAAGATAAAAAATAACCCATCACCCTGAATTATCCTGCATCAATAGCTTTTACCTAGTTCAATTAATCCAAACATTTTCGTCCTTTTAATTCTCAAATATTGCGAAACGAGTGAAAAGACACTTCAGCTCTCCGAACCAATGTTTTGTTCTATTTCTGAGCTTCGATCGCGCTGACACTGATCTAACCTATCGCTCTTTCCTGGGATAGATTATTTCGGAATCATACTTCATTGATCATTTCATTTTCAAGCAGCAGTTGGACTATCGATGGGTCGAAACGGGATCATGGCAAACCGACTGCAGTATTACTGCGCTCTCGTGGAACCTCGAGGGCACTCGTCTTCTTACCGGTGGCGCTATAATCCAACTCTGGCATCAGAGCACTCCGCTCAATTTGTGCAGCGAGGATAATGAAGGTAACTTGAAGTCAATCTGTTAGTCTTTAGCCTATTTGAGAACAGTTTTGCTAAATCCTGCACGTTTTAGTTGGTATATATGCTGAATTCTGTAAAAATTAAGTTTGTCTTTTCTGAGAGCTGCTTAAATATTTATTGCTACTCTTGCATCAACTGAGGAGGTATCTTTCAAAAGTGAATACGCCCCTTTTGGGTCGAAAATTTTTTTTCTCAGATTCTGGTAAAGATGTTAAAGTGATATAATCAAGTTTTCTAACTCACTTCAGAGTCGCGAATTTTTGAGGTTTTCAGAAATTTGGCATTAGGATATAACTCAGTCGTTCTTGGTGTTATAAAAATCTTTCCGTACTCGTTGGAATACTCCTCAAACACTCTCTTCAGCTGTACCGTTGGGCAAAAAAGTTCGCTTTCAATTTGAAAATTAAGAAAAATCAATATGATGTTTAAAATTACAAATGTTGCTTGGTAGTTTCCCTTATAGTTAGCAATCAGTTATCATCACAAACGGATGGTCTCCTTGTATCATTATTGAAGTTAAGGAATAATAAACCACTGTACAATCGCTTGCGGCTATTTTTTCTCTTCTCTTCTTCCCCAGGAATGACATCGAGCGGTGTTACCTTTGAAATCGGCGAAGACGCGATGGGCAGCATCAACATGGCGAACGAATCGCAAACGGCCGACGAAGATAGGGAAAAAGGGTGGGAATGCGTGTGGAAATGCGCCACCGCCACTCCTGTTGTCCACATGGCTTTTTCACCCGACGGCACTCTATTCGCCACGGCCGGTTACAACGATCGCCTGGTCAAAATTTGGTTTGAAAACAAACAACGTAAGTAATTTATTATAGAATTTCTCTTCTATCTAGCCCATATTCCTAACCGTAATCCGATAATGGTTCCTAAATTCTTAAAATCTGCCCAAGATGAAGAAAGAGACGTTTTGTACACAGTTCAATTCCTTGGTTTTGAACAATTTGTTACTCAAATCTTCTCATTTCATTCATCACCCATTCTTTCTTCTCATTTCTCTTCTCTCAATTCCAAGAACTGTATTATTTTCACCATCATTTCATTTTTTGCCTTTTTCATCTTGATTAACTTTTTTCCACTATTATTTCATTTTTGTGCCTTTTATTCATCTTGATTAACCGTCTTTTTAATTTCCATTTTATTCCTCCATATTTATTCCAGTGCTGTTCCCTTCGTCGAAAAGCTCGGAACAAGCGTACGATCATCAAACGAGTCATGAGCCGAATTTCGGGTTCGTGTACATTTCGCATCCAAGAGCAGTGACTCAGCTGTCTTGGCGCAAAACCAGCAAATATATGCCGAAGTAAGTTGAAGAATCGAATGACATGAGTGAAGTTTAACCGCATTGATTGGGATGAAAAAATAGGAGCTGCTCAAAATTCAAGAGCATTGGCTGAAAAAATCCTAGAATTTCCATTTTTGTACTTGAAATTTTTGGAAAATTCAAAATATTTCAAAAAAAATTTTTTTAATGAGAATTTTGGTTTTTGTGGCGCTGTAACTAAGGAAAGAGTGGATTTTAGACTTGTTTAAGAATTGGATGGTTGTTAGCAGATAAATTTCCTAAATTTTTGCCATCTGGATCTGTTGTATTCCTCGCACTATTCGCGTGCTACAGTATTTGCCATCACGCTATAGTTATCATTCATAATTGACTGAAATTCCTAATTTTTCAGCCTTTTTCATGCCTTTTTTGATTTTGATATTACCGTAATTTTTTCAGGCTCGAAATTGGGTTAAGCGGTAGCTCCCATTTTTGATCCAAGATAAAAAATATTTTAAAAACTTGAAAAAAGAAGAGACTCTTGTGGTACCCGGGTTTTTACAGCAACACTGACGATATTGTAATATTGAGGTAGTTTCTAATCCTTACATAAGACAGCGCTCAGGAGTATCGATAATTCATATCCTTTCCATATCGTTTTTCTAGCTAACGAGTGACACACTTTTCTAAATTCTCCCCTGTTCTTCCCAGCCTTCTTTTTTCTGTAGTTATAATTTTTTCAAAATTAAATTTTTCAGAGGCTCCGTGTCCAACATGTTAGTGACGTCATGTCGTGACAATATTTGCCGCGTTTGGGTCGAGACAGTCCTGCCCGACGATGGACTAGTCAACATGAACCAATTCGACCCAACGGCGGCGCAGAATCCAAAATTCCGTACGCATCGTCACAAGCATCGTTTTATGCAACGCTTGAAACATATGAAGTGAGTTTGGCATGATTACTTGTACGAATTATTGTACTTGACAGTGAAGTTTTCAATAGGTTTATTGGCGGATCAGAATTTGCTGAAGTTATTCTGGGTTTTGCAGAACTTGTTTTCATCTGCGAAGGAATGCGAAACAAAACCAAAGCAACGGCTTGCATTCGAACACTCCGACAATACCAACTCTTCCTTCTACGTACAGCGTTCACGATTTTCATAGTTACGGCTTCCACGGCACTGGTGTTATTCCTGGATTGCATTTCCATTTGGCAGCCTCCATAAATGCAGAAACAGGTTAACTTTTTTTCAAATAATCTAAGGTGGTAAGCTCCTTTTTACTTCCATGTTTTTCTTTGCATTCGTCATCGATTATTTTCTTTGAAAAATTTACCATCTTGGAACATTTTTACATCTGAAATTTTACTGCAAAACTCTCCATAAAAAAATCTTGCTTTTGTTTTCTTTTAGATATACCGCTCGTACCGAGTTTAATCACTGGCGATCCGGATAGAGAACCGAATTTCGTTTTACACTGGTTGAACAACAAGGAGATGCATTTTTCATTACAAGCTGAGAAGATCTTATCTGTAAGTTGTTAATGCTCTTACGCCTGAATGTAATAATTTGCTTTGTACTAATTTGAGTCTGTGTTCAGGAATTAACTCGCAAAGTAGTTGAAAAAGAAGAGGGTATCGGTAATGACAATAGCAATCATGAAACTTCGGATCATCACGATTCAGAGCATGATGATAAATCTGTCCGTAAGTTGTATGAATTATCGACCGAAAAGTATGTCTCTATTTTCAGAAGAAATATAGCTAAAGGTTCTCATAATTTTCAGATTCTTCCAAGAAGAAATCTAGTCGAGTCGCCAAATCAACGTCGCAAGATGAAAGCGGAGGAAGCGATGAACATCCTCAAGGAAGCGTTCTGTCAAATCATCAAACACTGAGGTATCTGAGCTTATAGAAGTTTTATGATTCCAATGACAATAACCTGGAAGAAATCAATGACATTCCTTACCTTGAATTCATTAATAAATGTCTCTTTGTGAAAATTTTAACGTTTTTATTGCATTTTTTTTTTTTTAAATTTACAGTAATGCAACGTCAATCAACTCATTGGCCACCGACACAGGCCATGCAGCTCATCAGCCTGATTCTCTGGATGTCAAAATTGAAAACCTTCTGCGCGACTGGCATCATAGTCCGGACCTGCTTTTTGCCATACATCCTATCGACGGAAGCTTTCTCATATGGTTAGCGAATTTTCGAATAATTTAACAACAATGACTTGAAACAGTGAGGCTATAATGTTGAATGAACCATTCAATAACAACACCCAACAAAATCAGTTAACGTCAAAAACAATGGACAGCAACATTACTTTTTTTTCCATATTGATTTCAGGGTTGTCGATTGGCTTGATGAGTACCATCCGGGCTCGTTCCGGCAGGCGCAGGTGTCCTTTTCGACAAGAATTCCATCAGCATTTCCACTCGGTGATGCAATCACCATGTCCAACAATATTTGTCTGTACCACACGGCCGGCTGCCATCTTCAGCTGGTATTTCGCGACGTTGTCAAAACCGCAGGCGCTTCTAAGTCACCTACAAACGGACTGGGTTAGCCTCTTCGTAAGCATTTTTTCTATACTTACTTATTTCGCCTCACTATTCTTATACTTCGTTTCTTGCAGCGAATGGTGAATGTAACGAGGTGGTGACAACTCCTTTGCCCAGCGTTGTTGAAGAGGAAGACACGGAATTCAAAGAAGGAGGCGAAGAAGGGGATGAGTCTACCCAGAAAGAAAACTCGAGCTCGAACGAAGGAAAGGCAACCAGCCAAACACAATCAGCTGCTGATATTCTCTCGGCGCCTCCGTGCCCGACGCTGTCTATGGTCACTAAACATTCCAACGGCACCCTGAACCTATGGCAGCTTACCTTTGCCGATAAAACTAAATTCTCTCAGGTTAGTTACTCTTGAGCTAAAGTTAACGATCTGTAATTTGCAGCTGTTGAACGGTGATGGTAGTGGTGGGGGGTCCGGTATAGAGACATCCGGAAAATTGTTTCTAATGAACGCTACCAAAAATGATTAATAAGGGTATTCATGGTCGGTGTCGAGAAATCGAGTTGTCGAGAATCGCGCGTACCATGAAGATGCTCCTAGTGTTGCCCTTCTCGAGATTGAGAAATTGACTAATCTATTAAGAGCTTCATGGTAACCATTTCTAATCAGCTGATAACGAAACCGTTATTGGAGGATAAAGTGAAAATTATTTAACTCGTTCTGTTTTTCACTCATTTCTACACCTTGCTAATTCGGACGACCCCCTGCACGAATTAGTCCTGTACCGGGGTCCCTCTTTAATATCCAATGAAAACATAGAATAAACCTTATACATGCGATATCTCAGAACGTTTGACATGAGCAGCGATATCGTTGAAATTTCTTGTTGCTCGCCGAGCCTGCTTATGCAAGACGTAGGATTAGATTGATAAGTGCATCCTTAATTTAACCATATATAAATATTGGCCATGAATAGTATTTTACTGTTTAACACGACCAAGGACGTTATTTTACTGTTCAACACAGGTATTGAGTATTGGCCACGCGTCACGAGCGTCTGGTCATCGGTTCCGTGTGAATGATATCACATGCCACCCTGTGCTGCCGCTTTTGCTCACCACTTCGCACCACAACTTGCCTGAAGGAACGGCTGTTACACCAACATCACCCAACGCTACTCATCCCCTGGCGCCGACTGTGAGTGTAAAATATTTGAAATCAATAAATTCTACTAGAATTGATAGTATTTGGCAGACGATATTACAAAACTTAACAGTGTTGGAATACTATTGCTGAATTTTTTTTCTCCTATTTTCAGGGCTTCTGCAGCGAGTTAATTCTGTGGCGAGTCGACGCTGTCGGACCTCTGTCGAAATCGGGCGGCGTTTGCGAACTGGCGCGAATCAATTCACCCCAAATGTCAGCTTTTTCAAATGTCGCTTGGATCCCAACGCTTCTTCCCAGGTATTACGCCCGTTTATGGAGCCGGCTTCACAGGCCTCTGTAAAATGTGTCGATGCGTTTTGCTTTGAATCTGGCAAAACATGGAGGGACTTGTAAGCTCTGCCCGTCTGAATGCGACAGTTCATAAACAATAATCTAGGAAAAGTCTCAACTGATACCTTTTTAAGCGACTGATGAGGAAGTTTACTGCAATGCTTTTCCTATGCTATCAACAATCGCAAATTGCTGAGGGCTGAGAATATTTAATGAAAGTAAATGGACGCGATTGCATCTGCGGCAAAAGCCTCGCTTTTGAGGGGGTTCGAAAGTATTTTTTCTTGGGCTATTACAACGGTTTAATATTAATAATAAATCAAAATTGTCAACCTATGTTTAGCACCACGCTTGGGAACCTCTCGAACTCTCCATCCGCATGTTTTGTCGCTTCGGACGGTGAAAGCCTCAGAGTCTACCAGGCTGTCATTGATGCGCGAACGTTGCTAGCTGAAGTTTCCTTTTCGGAGCGAAGAAGTCGAATTATGGTGAGTTGAATTGAAATATAGTTGTGAATACTTTTGGAAAATTCGCCGAGTGATCAACATGTCAATTCCAAGCAAACTAAAATATCCCTGATACTAGCTTTTGAACGTATAAATGAGGAAATCGCTACTTTTCGAATTTCAGGGTTCCCTCGTCAGTTTGTCGACCGATATTTCATCGGAAGACGGCGGTAGACATCATTCACTGCACGATCGTATTAAAATCGTCTCGCAGCAATCGACTGCAAGACCTGGCTGCATTATACAGTTGGACGCCATTGCTGACGCTTGCCACGTATGTCAAGATCGATTATTTGTTATTAATATACGCTAAAATTATTATTTTTAAAAAAGCGGTGCGCATAGTTCACACAGTATTGATATGTTGGAATCGGAAACAGGTACAAATAATTATAAAATCAAGAAACTCGTAAAAAGGTTGCAACACGTTAGTTCACTACAACTGTTATTGAAAAAAATACACAAAAATAGAAAAAAACTGGTGAATCCTAGTGATACTAGCCAAGTTTTGTAAAATAAGATCATATTTATATTAAGACTTCGACCTATCAAAATAACAAAGGAAAATATTTTAGTCCTGATTCCTTGCCGTTATCAAACATTCGACCTAAAGCATTCAAATAATTTTATTGATTTTCGCCGCCTGTAAACATTTTAAATATAAACAATATTTTGATAACTTGGAAGTACGTGACCCTAACAATAAAAACTGATCGTCATTCGCTCGCCTAAGAAGAAATTTCACGACCTTGATTGTTCAAAAATATTGAATTATGAGGATTGTGAATATTTCTAATTACAAAAAAATGAGCGGTTTGTGACCTTAGGGATAAAAATCAGGCGTGATTCACTTGCCATTGCACCATTTGCGGTCTGTAAAAATCAATATTATTTGAACGCTCAAGGTCAACATACGCACTAGTGAAGTGGTGAAAAAAGCTCATCACGTGGAAGTACAGTGTGTGACCCAATATACAAAAAATCGAGCGACATCTGCTCGTCACAACAATCATTTTAAGACCTCAAACGTTACAAAATAATGACTTATAGCCTGTAAAAATTGAAATAGAAAACACTTTTAACGTTTATATCTCGAATGCATAGTGTGTTAACCCAGTTCAATAAAAGCTCATTTTGCACATTCACTGGGAGAACATTGCCTTAAAATGTCATTGATGTACAATCATTTTTGAGGGAGATATGGCGATTCATGTCACTTTTTGACGACAGACACACAGTCAGACGAGCTAATAGAAAAAACTTGTTCAGAAAATGGTTAGTAAAATTTCTCCCAATAGAACTTCCTTGCTGAATAAGACTTTTCAGGTGATTGCTATACTTCCATTTACTACGTAAACATTGAAGTGAAATGGAGCGATAACTTTGGTCATTTCTTTTCTACAGGATTGGCAGAACACCCAATTACTTCACGTATTCCAGTCGCAGTTGATTTGCGGTCAAAAGGATGAATCCACCAAGACGAGTTTGGGTCTGATGGAGAACAACTTGAGCGCCATGGTTGATCTGCATCATACTGCCGAATTCGAAGAGCCGTTCTTCCTGGTTGTGCTAGAACGAACAACGCAGGGCACAACGCTGCATATGTGGCGTCTTGTTATTGCTAGTCAGCCCGAGGGCAACGGTAAGAACTTTTTTTCCATTCAAATGAGTCCTACCTTTCTTCACAATTTACTCATGTATAGGATGAGTTTAAAATAAAAATAAAAACTTCAGTTTCAAAGGGCTATATGAAAAGTTACAATTCGCTTATTGGCGAGGGACGATATGAATTCATTATATCCGTATGAAAATCGTGAGACTGCACCATGATGTAGATTCTTATTCCATTATCGTTTCTAGAACTCAGCGAGAGTATGATGTACGTGCCCGATAGTCAATTGGTTCAAGACGAAGACGATCAGGAAAGTTCAAAACAGGGTGTGGAAAACGACGTGGGCCATCCCAGTTTTCAAACTCCCCACGTCTCTATATCTACAACCAAAGTAAGTTTCAACTTGTTAGCATTTTTTGAACGGTTAGGAATTCGGTAGAGTCGTAAGCAAGAAAAATATAGATTCATGGAAAACGAGTCTGTTGATGTCTGCTGATGGTCAAAAACTCTGCACTTGTGTTTCCAAAATAATTGCTCTGCACATTTGCAAGTTGTCAGCTCTAAACGTTGAGATATTATTAATTATAAGGCAACCACGAGGAGAAGACTCGAGTTAAATAGCAATTGATTTTTGTATGCGTTCACTACTAAATGCTGAGTTAATGGCGGATATTTAAAAGAAGAAAAAGAAAAACTTTTTTTTTACAAATTACAGTTTTTTCGGGACTTGTAAAAACCGCTATTTTACCAGTTTCTCGAAGTTTGGCTCGGATTATTTAGAAGGAAAGACAATTATCCAGGGCATTTAAACGATTTAAAGGTTGTTTATAAGGTAATTTTGGGCCAATTTCACCTGGGTTTTTTGAGATTCTCTCAGAATAATGAGGAAACGGGAAAAAATTTTCAATCGATATTACATTCTCGATTTCAACACTTCAGTTCCTCTAGATTCTACCAATTAGGTCGATTCAATGCTAGAGGACTTATTGGATTAATTGAGGATTGAAGGATTGACTATTAGAAGTTTCTTTCAGCGGATTAGTTCATTGCTGAATGAAGAATGTTTTAAATAGATAGCTGTGTGCAACTGTGCTAAGTACGAGAACGGGTTCTAGTGGGCGGAGCCCCCTTGCTAGACTGCTAGACAAGGTGGTAAGCAAGGATCTCTATGTTGATTTTTCGAATATCATCAGGTGTGCACACAAGAGCTTCCGCTTCCGGACGGCGTGGACGTCATCCATGCAGCACCTGCCGGAGGCCACCTCAGCTCAGCCTCTATTTACCCGGCGTGTTTCGCCCCATATATTATAGTTACCGCCTGTTCAGACAGCACTGTCCGGTAATTGATTTGTTGATTATAATAAACAATAAATATCCGATGGCCTTGATATTTATTTTGAAGGCATATTTATATACGTATTTATGCGTTTTGTGAAGCGAATATTCTCTTGTCTTGCTTTCATGTCTAACAACGTAACTTACATAACATAAATAAAACTTTCTCCACTAAAGCTTTCATAAAACCTTTCTAAAAACGTATCATAAAAAAAATGTTTAAAACTCAAAACTTGAAACCTAAAAAAATCATTTCATAAAGCTTTTTATAAAAATTTTGTATCTAAAGACATTAGGGTTTCGATTTACTGTAAGGGATTAATTTGAATCTGCAAAGGTGCTACCTTTTTCAACCCATTGAGCACAACTCATTTGATAAACCGTTTTGCAGTTTCTGGAAGTGCCATGTGGAGGAGAACATCGTGAATAAAAAGAAGGAATTCGATTACGAGTGGAAAGAATGGGAAATGATGCAGAAAAATAAAGCGTCGCTGATCGAAATTTCAGGTAAGTCTTTGATTAGAGATATTTCTGCGATTCATCGTTAACAGATCATTCTTCATTGGTTGACAATTTCAGGTCAACCCTTGAACATCAGCGCTGCTTACAGTGGGCGAATCGCTTGCGCCTATAAATACGGCAAGTCGTTTACTCGCCCTTCAAGAAAAGATCCCGAATCGAGATTTGTCAATTTGTGCGTGGCAATTTACGAATGCGAGAGCACTGGAGGTCAGTCATGAACACTTTCAGATCACTGAGCTATTCAATGTTAAAAAATTTCAAAATCTGTCACTGAGCAACTGCCAAAAAACAACTTTGCTGATTTCAGGTGCCGAATGGGTCCTTGAAGACACTATTTACCTAAAAAATATCCACCTACCTCGAATCCAATTGGATCCACATTTGGATTTGAGTTACTTGAACGATCATAGTTTCTTTTCGAAAAAACAACGCATTCAGAACACTTTCATGAAGGCGATTTCGTCCGAAGAGCTCGACAACCGGACGTCTCTGAGGAACGGCGATTTGAATGGCATTTCTGAAAACGGAAACACCCTGGCTAAAACTACGGGTAATTTTAAATTTATATTCTCGAGAAATTATTGATTCAAAAAATTGATTGGTTAGTCGTAAATCGCTTCTATGGTTACCTAACTTTGATTAGAAAGATATGTAGAAACTTGCTGATCTAAAAAATGCGTCCCCTGGGAAATAAATTCCATGATTTATCGAGTTGTTTGAACTGGAGCATCTAACAGGCAAAAATGGGGTCGGTTTTTTTTTTCTTCAAGTTTTTGAGTTTATCATTAAATAATAAAGCAAAATGGCTGGTCCCTTTTTCGGTCTTGATTTCTTAAATGGGGCAAACGTGAGCGGTGGTGTGGTCTTCACATGGCACTTTAGGTGAACCGATATAGTGTTCGTTGCCTACCCCACTCGGGGATGCCTCTTATCATATACGTTTACATGTACCATCCCGACCACAAATCTAGTAATGCGACAATGCCGCCCAAGTCCTTATTGTCGCTTTCTAAACTCACGGACGCAGGAGTTATCGTCACAGTCAGATATAATGATGCACCGAAACAGATTTGCTTTTCATTTGGCAGTCAGATCCCAACTATTGAAGTGCCAACGTTTGACAGCGTTAAGGCTTGCATCTTCTTCTTTTCTGGGCGACGCTTGCATTTGAACTGGGCCTCGCTCGTTCAGATTGTCCTGATGGAACCAGGCGTGATTCGTATATATAGGATTCTAACACAGAAAGCGTTTTTCCGGCCGTTGTGTATAGGTTTCTCCCTGCTGACCTGAATGGAGCAGATTTCATCCATCGTACAATAATCCTATATCCAGATATTGTGAGGGGGAGAAAACCCAGGTGACAATCGTGGAGCCACAGAGTCCATCTATGGAGGATGAAGGCCCTGAGGATGCCCGCATGAACGAAAGTGCTCGGCCAGCCAATAAAGAATCGGTGAATGAGTCGCCTGGGTTTTTCCCCCTCACTCCTCGCGGACATCAAAAAATGCGACGCCAAGGAGAAGAATAATCCTTCACTTAATGCTTGAAATATATCCGCTCAAGTACAATTTCGTCTTTTTTTACGTTATTGTTTTAGTTATTCCTGTTCCCCTGGTATTGTTACATTATTTGTGAATATTATTTCACTTTGTCATTCAGAGACTTTTTATGCGATGGGCAAATATTTTCAAGTATTGTAGCCTTCTTGCAATAACATGTGTATACTATTGATGGATTTTGATGCCTTGTTGCAGCGAATGGCTCTTACAAAGCATATTTGTCATCGATAGGTTCTATAGGTACTGTTTAGGCATCTATTCGCGCACTTGAACACGATTTTTTTTTCCACTCCGTGACAATTGGTATTGGCATTTTACCTAACACAATTCACGTTTTATTTCGATTCTGCCGAACGGTATCGCCTTCAGACACGCAATCATTGTAGTTCATCGCTGCAATCGCCATTTTATTCCATCGCTAGAGACGCATTAAGATATTTTTCAACTACGAGCGTCGCTCGCAATTTTATCAGTCAGCGATTGGTAAAAATATTCATTTTCAAAATATCAACTTTTTAAAATCACATTTCAGTAAGCTCACCATATCATTCAAATCGCATCTTGTCTCTTGCCATTAGAAACATGGGTTGTAAAGAAATGCGCTCGTTATTCGTCGTTTCCTTGATATATGCTTGATATTGAAAAAAGAAGTTTGATTTGTTGCATTGTGTCATATTTAAAGGGGGTTTCGTTCTTTCAAGGCTCATGAGAGCACATAATTTTTAGTAGAGTTCAATTATATTGTAACTTCAAAGCGGATTAATTCAATCGCCGGGCATTTATGGAGAATCGCTTGATTTTCAACTTCCTAAGACCTATTAATCCCACTTGCTCGCAATTCTTAGGATTTCCGAGCAGGATTTGTTTAACGAGCGCATTCCTCCAGATTCATCTTTACTTCCATTCTGGAGATATTATTTTAAAGTGAAACTCTTTCTATAACAGGTCTCCTGGCAGTGCCCAGCTTCAGCACGCTGCAATCGCTCAGAAAATCAATAATTGAGAACGGTAACACGTGTCCGCTTACTCAGAAACATCTCGTCCAATTGGACTGGGTTTCGAAAGAAGATGGCTCTCACATTTTAACAGTCGGAGTCGGAAGCAAGGTGGGGAATTTTGACTCATTTTCTTATGGTTGCGGTTTTTCTACAATGTAATGTTGGAAATGTATAGAAATACTTGCAATGGCCATCTTGCGATACTTAATTTTGTTGGAAAGGGGTTTTTGAACGTATTTAATTTAAGGGGACAAGCTCACTAGATGCTAAAGTCTCTCACATTTATAATGAATGGGCTAACTATTGCAATTGGGTTTCCTTGGTTTTTATTAGCATTTTAGATTCATCACTTTCTAAATAAGCATCTAATTTCCCCCGGCTGTTTTTTGATTCAGGTGATGCTATTCACACCCGTGTCTAGCGATATCGCTCAGGCAAACATGAAAGCAATGAAGGAATCGTTGACCTCTAATTCTCGTCCCATCCTGCGAAAAGCGTCTTCGCTCGCAGCACCGAATTTCATCGATGAAATAAGGCGAGCGATTATAAGAGATTAATTCATTTTCCATGAGATTACACATGAGAATTAATTCTACAATTCACTGGCATCTATGATGTTCCAGATGGATGAAACTGAGGAAAATCGATTTACGCACAGCCGACGGTCTTCCACCCCTTCCCATGCAAATTTCATGGGTCAGGGACGGAATTTTCATTGTCGGTATGGACAGCGAAATGCATGTATATTCGCAATGGAAAGCCGAAGGCTGTAAGTGTATACGTCTTGAGAGTATATTATAATCTTGAGTTGGTAGTCTCTTGAGCTTTATGTTACTAGAACTAGAATAGGTTCTCTGCTTAGTAAAAGCATGAAATTAATTCCAGTCCGAGCAAAGGATGCAGTCGGACACGGGTACAAATTACCATACCAAGAATCGGAAGATATGCCCGACACGAGGAATTTGCGGGATGAAGATTTGAGGAGTTTGGCCCAGGTAAATTACAGTACTTTTTTAAAAATACAATTCTATTACTTGATACATTTTTGGCGTGTTATTGCTCAAATTCGTTCGTTTGTAAGACAGTAAAAATTTAATTTTGAATTATTATTCAATTATGGACTATCAAAAAACTTCAATTTAGTGTTTTAAATGCGTGTAGAATCCGAAAATTTATTTTAAATAATTCTGTCCGTCGCCATCTACACTTTTCTGAGGAAAAAGTATGTATTTGAAATTCCCATCAGGAATCATACTTGGGTTGGCAATGGCTCAATTCTCAAGTGAAATCGTTACTTCAATTTTTGGGTTTTTTTTAGAGAGGAATTTGTCATTTCCAACGTTTTCAGAAAAAGCTGTATGTTTGCTATCAATTTCTACAGATTTTTGAATTGGTCCACAGCGAGGTTGACAGCTTTAATGTTTCTCGAGCCATCTCAGCTTTTGTGTGGAATTTACGACAAATTGCAACCTTTTATAGTTCATTTATAGTTCCTTTCGAAAATATCGGCGATTTATTAGTGACGTCATGTTTTCCTTGCAGGATACATCTCAAAGGAGGCTAGCAAATGTCAGTTCGATGCCTCACCTCTCGAGAGTCAGCTCGATCAATTTAACGATGCTATCGGTTGAAAATAAGAAGAAAAAAGGAAACGCAAGCAGTGGTATGTCATGTAGTTTTGTCAGTAATTTTTTCTGTCGAGTAAAGGCCGCGGGAAGATATTCTTTATGTTTCATTCTAGGGAAATAAAATATTTTCAAATATTTCTCTCACTCAATCTACTCGTACAACTGATTATACCGCTCCGTTTTTAGGCACTCTGGTCGGACAAGATCAGCAAGCGGGAAACTCGAACGTGGATTCCTACATGCCGGATTATGGACTTTTCGAAGCCTCCCGAATCGCGTGTCCCGTCCTTCCCCAATATCATCCGAAACAACTTATGGAACTTTTGAACTCTGGAAAAATCCGTTGGGTCAAAGCTATTCTAGCCCATCTAGTCAGGTATTAGAACTCTTTATCGTTCACTGAGATCAAAATTATCAGCCGATTCAGTATTCAACTAACGGAGAATAATCTAGGCATAGTGCTCATCTTTTAGTTGAATCTAAATCAGATTTTTTTATTTATTTTACTTGTAATGATTATTGATCGAAATTGAGGTTATCTCAGTTTTTCGTTTTTGTTGATTTTCTTGGTTTTACTTCAATATTTTTGTTGAACTGTATTATGCTACAATGTACTACCACTTATGAAAGATGACAGCGATGAAATGTACCCTTAATCCTATTTTCTGTGTCTGAATTAATTTTCCAACTCCTTTTATTATTGTTCATTTTATTTTATACTGTTCTTTTTTCCTGTCTTCATGACCCCAAAATTTCCCAACTTTTCCAAATCAACATTTGTTCGATGTGTATCGATTAGAACATGATGAAACAGGAGTTCTGTTCGAAGTTGATTTCTTCTGTTTGTTTCTTCTATACTTTCCGCATTCGATTCATTCCCTTATAATTTTCTTAGGTGCATATCGACTACATGTTCAGTGCAACAAGGTGCCGTTGTCTGTTCGCTTTCGGATGAAGAAAATTTAACAAAACAAAGAGGGTGGTCTCGGTCGAGAACGTTGTCAGTTAGTTACGGGGCAGGTACGACGATTTTCTATCTAAAATAATTTATTCAGGAAATTTTAGGATCGGGAAATGAAAATTTCCTTTTGGAATTTTAGGCACGACTAGTCCTCTGGAACAGAGAGGCTCTACGACAGCCATTCCCGAAGAGCTGACTTTGGACTACGCCGAAATCACTTCTATACCGCCGCTGCCTCTGTGGACTCTGCTCGCTGCAGACAAAGAGAACCTTAAATTGCAAAACGAGGAGAATCCGGTAAGCCTCATATATGAGTATTTTATTTGGAAATTTTTTTCCTATGCATGTTCTCATTCCAGGCTGAATTTTATGCATCCGTATCATGACAGACTTCATCAGCCACTAATCGTTAGTCAATATTTGAACTTTAAAATATTTCTCTGCTCTTTTTCCTTGCAGCATTATAATGACCTCTTCGATTCGGAGGCTGGCATGGAAGAGGAGAAACTCGACGACTTGCTAGTTGATGATGAAGCTGACGGAATGCTTTTGGGCGACAGAAGGCAGTCTTCGAATATCGAAACAACCAACAGTTTGTCTCATTTCGGCCCTCGTCAGGTATTGATCCTCACCAACAGATATAATTTATTCGATCGATTGAAGTAATTAGAAAATCACAGCATCATCTGAATTTCAATCGATTTGAAATAACTTACCTTTATAGAAACTTGCGTTTTTCGCAGGGTCGTTTGCTTTCTCGACTGCTGACGCATACGCATTTGCCCGGTTTGTCAAGCCTTGATCAAATGCACCTGCTCGCCTTAGCCGACACAGTGTCCACCTGCAATACAGATTTTGCCGAAAGATTTGCTATCGACGCTGCGAAGACTGCCATCGCCAAGGAGAACTTAACTGGCGTTCCAGATGGCCAGCCTGCTTCATCGGGTGAGCACGAAATGATTTAGGATTTTGATATCTTATCAGTTTCAAAGGACAAACTAAACTTTTTTTATTATTCAGATTCTCTCGATGACTGCGGTCTCAGATTCCTTCTGGCGATGAAACATTACAACTACCTACTCCGCTGCTTACCATTGGCTCAGCGTGCTCAGTTCCAAAGGCAAGGCATTACGTCCAACAACGTCGTTTGGGCTTTTCACTCTGAAAGCGAAGAGGAGCTTCTCTCGTTGATACCTAGCTACGCAAAAGGATCGCCCAAATGGGCTGTCCTCAAGGAGATCGGGCTGGGGTGGTGGTTGCGAAACCATACGCTCCTTAAAACTTGTATCGAGAAGGTATTACCATCAAAATATCCTAAATTAACGTTTGATGAGTGTAATGATTTTCAGTACCAGTATATACGTTTATCTCAAAGTTATTATAAGAGTTATAAGAGAGTATAATTATATCTAAGAGTATAAGCGAAAGATCTCGGCAAATAAAAGAAACAATGGAGAAACAGTTTCCGTGTTTATCTCCCCCTCACCATAACAATTACTTGGATCCATAGGTCATGTACTAAAACTAAAAGAAAATGCGTGAAACTAAAAGAAACTTGTACAGTAAGGATTTTCTTTCCCTCGTTGCTCATTTGTGCTTTCTTCCAGGTGGCCAAAGCTGCTTTCCAAGCGAACCAAGATCCGCTCGATGCTGCTCTTTTCTATCTAGCTATGAAGAAAAAATCCTTGGTCTGGGGTCTCTTCAGATCCCGCCGAGACGAGAGGATGACCAAATTCTTCGCCAACGATTTCTCCCAGGATCGTTGGAGGAAGGCAGCTTTGAAAAACGCCTTCGCTCTTCTGGGCAAACAACGGTTCGAACATGCGGCCGCTTTCTTCCTTCTGGCCGGTGCAGTTCGTGACGCCATTGAGGTATAATTTGAGAATTTAGAAAAGATTTCTCTTCTAAATAAGTCTTCATCATCTATAGCAACGTTATCATTTTATGCCTATTTTAGGTGTGCCTTAACAAACTGGAAGACCTCCAGTTGGCCATGGTAATAGCCAGGCTATATGAAGGAGAAATGGACTCGACACCTCCGCAGCTGAAAAGACTGCTTCACGAGGTAATTACTCCATGTTTCACCAAAGAATGAGGAAAATACAGTTTCCTTGTATTCCAGAAGCTGCTTTACTTAATTATCAAAGTGAGCTTACCGGCGGCCATGTGTTTCAAGCAATACTTTTAAAGGGCTGTTGATGGCTTGGTTCAAATCCATGCCTAAGACAAGTTTTAGGCTATCTAAAAAAAAAAAAAAAATTTAAAAAATGTCAGCTTAGCTAGTCTATCCCAGGAATGGCAAAGTTATCAAATTGTTGTTGAAGAGGCAAACTTCTGCGTATCTTTATTGTGGCCATCTGTCCCTGCTCAATTTTCCTAAGGCAATGTAATAACCATTTGACGCTTGGGGTCCACTGTCATAACTGTTGTGGAATTCAGTCCATCAAAGGCTAAAAGCTTTTTTCATTTTTTCTAAAAACCTGTAGGGACAACAGGAATGGGAGTCAAGTTTGCTCAATCAATTTTTTTACTGATTAGAATAGAAGTGATACTTTATAGGTCGTATTTTTCAGAACTGACTCGTGTTTTTCATTGCAGGAAATCCTCGGTTGCGACAGCAAAGGGGAAAACCAAGATTTATCGAAAGTTCATCCAGATCCATTCTTGCGCTCCATGGCGTTGTGGATCCTGAAAGACCCAACAGGAAGTCTTAATACTCTCCTGCAAACCAATATAGGCACGATGCACGCTCAATACCAAGACGACGATACAAAAGAAAGTGCAATAGGCAAGTATATTTCTCTACAGCGGGGAGGGACCCAAAAGAAGCGGCAAGCTCTCACAGCAACGTTGCTTTGCAAACTGGCCCATTCGGAGTCACCCCTCCTGATGGTCCTTTCCCCTCTCTCTTTTACAATAATTCTATTGCCGTTACTTTCGGGAAACGTTTACGCCCTAGTATAGTAATGTTTATTTTATTCTCCAACTTGGTCAATATCAATGCTATTTTCAACGCAGTTGGGAGCAAGAATGCGTGCGATATTTTCTCGTTTGAATTTTTTCTACTGGTTTTCAACTAGAACAGCAGCATCGTGGGCTGTGTCGTATTGAATCTTATGTGTAAAAAATATAATCCTACCTGGCTAACGAATGTGAATGGAACAGGATTATCCTGTAAGGAACGTTTATCTCTGATAAAATCGCCATTGATGAAAGCTTTTGAACCAATGAACAAGTTCCAAGCAAAAGTTGCTTTTGGCTTCCCCTCTTTCATAATGAAAAAGCAACTTTTGTCTTTGCAAGCTTCTAACTTCTAGAAAAAAGGATCAATTTGATTGTTACTAATTTTGTCCATTATCTAACTGATTATCAGGACCTATCTTAACTTTTCGTTAGGATTTGTGATACGTCTTGTAAATGAAAAATGTCACAAAAATCGTAATAAGGATTTTTCTCATTTTTGAACTTTTTCCAGCATCATTTTCAACCACGCCAGAAAAATGCAATAAGCCTAAAATCAACGGCATTTAATTTTCTTTCTAGCGAATCCGAACGTGTTCAATTTCTACGTTTACCTCAGAACTCATCCTCTCCTAATCCGGCACAATCTTGCGACTACCTACCAGGACAAGAAAAAACACACTATCGTATTGGCCGGTTTCAGCTATGGGACCGAAGCCAAAGTTACTAAAAGCGATCGACAGGTTAGTATCGTCCGTTTATTTCCATAACCTCCGAAGCTCATTTTACCACGATGTTCTTAATGATTGGAGCATTCTTTTATTGATTTTTCCTTTATCAATCGTAGATAAAGATATCCTAGATGTAGTACTACCAAGCAGTTTTCTTGTGACTGAGTTTATAGAAAACTACTTGGTTACACTGACTATTGTATCTCTCAGATTCAGTATAAAATCAGAATATTATAGACAGTCATGTGTGAAAAACGCTTGAATAAATTCGACCTAATAAATATAGGGATAATAATAAGTAAATTATATAATATTAATTTAATAAGTTGTCTTAATAAATATTAAAAAAAAGAATATTAAATAAATAATATTTGAATAAATTAAATCGATTTTGGATGGTGTTAACTAAGTTGAACGCAACAACAAATCGTTGATGAATCAGCATCATGGCTTAACTAGATTTTTCACTTTTTCTGGAGAGAGGAAAAAATTGATTTTCTATCTATGATAAGTGTATTTTTTCAGCGCTAGATAATTTTCAATATGCAGTACGATCTATTGACGCACGACCAAAACTTATAGGTATCATTTGTTTGCTCTTGAACGAATCTAAAGATAGCATTAACTCATTCGCTAAAAATCGAGTTACACGTGTTGCCGATTCATCAATGAAATTGATCAGACGTGTGCTAGATGAGTAAATACTGATGCGAGCAAATGAGAGGGGGAGCTGTTTGGAGGTTAGCATCATCTCGAGTTTTCCTAGATTCACCTTCACGGCTCCAGACATTATAGAAAGCAAAACTCTTTTCCATAACCAATGTCTTATCACAACCAGGCTGTCGTAAAACAGGTTGTACCTTATTTTCACCTCACTGTACTATTCTCACCACGTTTTACGGTCAGCTGCAATTTTTTATAACATTCAAATAATATGGCCTCATTTATCTTGAAACTGCGACCGGGAAAAGGCGCTTTATAACCTCCTCAATCCCCCTTCATTATGTGTATCATTTTATTATTGAACTATTTTACTATTTGGGGCCTTCCTTTTTCAGCTTTTGGTCGAGGATTCAATTACTCCGCTCGAGCGGCAGCTATACTTCACCACAGCTCACGCTCACTTCAAAGCTGGCTGCCCCGCTTTGGCCCTCGAAGTGCTATCCAAACTTCCGAACAAGGTCATCGACCCCAACAATGAAGATTGCTCAAGTAAGTGGACTTTTTGGAAACATTTGTTGATAATTTCTTTGTAAGCAAAAAATTAATTCTCATGTGGACCACATGATTGTAGACGAAAACTAAGGCTCGGAGGTTATTTATCATGATCAGTAGTAAAATATCCCCCAGCGCATGCGCATCCGAATTCGATAACTCTCGATCCATCGAGCGCCGAACGCAACCTTTTCAAAAATCAAAGAACCGTGAAATTTTCGACTTTACTTCAGTTTTTGGTAAATTTATCCCTGAAGGACTAGTTATTTTACAAAACCTCCAAGTGGGCAAAATTTACTTGATTTATTCCCTTGAATTGTAGTTTTCCCTAACCTTCCCTATTCTACAATTTTACTGAAATGATCTTTTTATTGAATTTTATTATCTTGAATATTCTTCTCACTTTCTTGTTTAAACCCCATCAGGGCTAATTGTAAATAGGAAGGGGATTATTGACCCCTCAAACCTCTGTATAATCCACTGACATATGATAGTGTAGAGGGGGTACTTTTGGAAGAAACAGGATCAAAATTTACTCAAAACAAGAAATACTGCTAAAAATTGACAAGTTTGAAATTTTTAACTTATGTTAAACAGCTGTATCTCAGAAACGGCTGGGTTCTGACTGGTGTTGTGACTTCCCGTCACAACGAACTGTTCACAAACTAGTACGAGCTGTTTTCTAAGTGTAACTAAACAAAATGATAATCGGGAAATGGATGGAGCAGCAAGAAAGCGGAATAGGCACTCTAACGGCAATAGATAAAATATTGATGTCAGATTGTGATGTTTCATATTTTGGCGCAAGAGCAGAAACAGAAAACAGAAAAAAAAAACAAAAAAAAAAGGCCCACCTGTACTTAAGAGTACTCAATTTTTTCCACTATTGAACTACACTTGAAGTATTAACATTTCGATAGGTACTATCTTTAATCCCCATACTCGTAGATATTCGATTTCATGAAAAAACTACACTGGTGAAATTTAGATTAAATTAAATCGAATCGCTTCAATATTTATTGTCTTTCACATTTACGGACACAATTTATTCCAAGACAAATATTTATTACATCGCCACCTTTCAAAATATTATTAAATCAAAGCAATAATTTCTATATAGGAAGCCGTGAAAGATTTACAAATGTCAACAAGTCGTTCTTGATGGTTTGAAAATCAATAACGCTTTTGGTTATTGTCAATAAAATTAATTTCAATCGATATCACTGTCGAGTCGCAGATCGTTTGCGCAGATCATGATTTGATTATTATAACCGGGCCGAACATTGGATCGCCTTCGAGTCGCTAAGGCATTTTTTCTGTTCTTCAATCGATTTCCAGTGTTTTCAATGATTTTTCCACTTGTTTGACCTCTTTTTTCGATTTGCCGACCCGTTTTGTCTCGTCCGATTTCATTTTTTCTTCGTCGATGAGATACGGTTGATAATTGAGTATCGTTTTCATATAATCCCCTGCAAAAAAGAAAATCGCTTGGTTTCTACGGTTAGGAATGTTAATTTTGGGGAAATTATATATATTTCAAGAGCCTAACTTACTGTGCAAGGTCAACAATGGCGGGGCGGTTCCTCCGTAGTCTTCAGGCACATTTTCTCTGGGCATTGTCGAAAAATATGTCTCTGTATCCGTGTAGAATTTCATCTGGAAGTCGATAGTTGTTCAATGTTGGAAAAATACTTGAATTTTCACATAAATTATGAGAAAAAGTTGTACTAACATATTATGATATGATAAAATGCGATTAGAGTTTTGAGAAAATATAAGAGTTAGAAAAAGAGCCGTTCTAATAATTATGCAAAAATACTTGTAGTTTTAGATAAATAATATTCAAGAGTTTTGATAGGAACGTAAATGATAGGATAAGTGTTATGGAATGATAAGAGTTATGATAAGAGTTACGATAAGAGCTGTTTTAATAATTATGCAAAAATACTCGTTGTTCAGATAGGTTATGATTGAGAGTTGTATGTACCATGCTGAGAAGTTCTTTGCTCAAAAAAGGCTTCGCAATAGTCATAGTTTTCTTCACTACTGAACTAGTGTTGACAAAAACGACTCGAAGGACTCTTATCGGCGATGCGTTCTGTCGAAAGAGACGAAAATTAAATTCACTGTCGATCTCTTCGGTATCTCTAGTCGATCCACTCTTCTTACCTTTCCCCAGTTGATGTAGTTTTTTATCGTTCCAAGCGAGCATTTGAAAAGATGCGACATTGAAAATCCTGCAGCATCATATACGATTACGTAGCCTTCTTGGATTCCCATTTCCCATTGGGCAACTTGAGCGGTGATGAGCAGCCATTTAACGCAAATCGGATAATTATACACGGCCGGGTTCGTGTCGTTCAGTTTGCACACTATTACTTTATTGCCATCTTCATCATTGCCCGGTAAAGGAGCTGCGATGCTGAAAAAAATTAATAAAATCCAGGGGTTGTGAGGGGGAGAAAAACCAGGCGACTTATTCTCCGAATCTTTATTTGATGGCCGAGCACTTTCGCCCGTTCGGGCATCCCTAGGGTGACCTGGAGCCATAGGGTCCTCAGGGAAAGTGCTTGGCCAGCAAATAAAGAATCGGAGAACGAGTCGACTGGTTTTTCTCCCCCTCACAACCACTGGACATCAAAAAAAGCGACGACAAGGGTAAGAGAAATAATAAAATGAATAATATTTGGAAATAGAATGACAATCGGAGTTGTTAGGAATTGTATTGTAGTACCACGGATTCATTGTATTCAAGCGTGCTCTTAAAACCGAATCTGAATTTATTTAATGAATAAAAATTTTATTTTCACATTCGAGTTTCAGTTTGGACTAGGCTGTAAGATAGTGTTCTTATTGGTGATTCACTTTAGTTTCACCTTTCCAAATTGGCTAGCCCTGGAAAGAAATATGACCTTTAAATTACTTACAGTACGTTATTTACAATATCTTGCGTTTCTTTACTCAGCGGATCCCAGTCGGCGAAAAATTCAGTCATCGCCGCTCGATAAGTATAGAACAGCTCTATTGTATTTATAGTATGATTCACGTCAAAGTAGCACGCTTGGAGAAAATGTAGCAGCATTTCGTCTGTAAAAGAGTTGAGTTATTTTCAAGTTCTCATAATTTTATTTCCTGGAAAATAATTCTCGAATCTTACAAACTGATTTATTGTTGGGATTTATTCGTTCGGATTTTAGACGTGGAAATTCGTTTTTAGAAGGTCGCTTTCGTCGTTGCACGAATACTCGGCAGAAATAATGATTTATTTGGCACTCGTGGACAGCTCTTGACAACAGTGTTTACTTACCCGTGCCGCGTACGTAACGAGTACATTTTCCTCATTAGATTGTCTATCGTTTCAACAGATTCTCTCTTCGAGTTCAATTACCTTCGACATTTTGAGGCAAGTGGTTTTGAGATTCGATCCATTTTCTAACGGACTGGAGGTGTTCTTTTTTCAATTGTTCGGGTCGCTTTTCAAATTCTTCTGCCGCTTTTACTTTCCACGGTGACGGCCGGTTCAGCTGCACCTTTAACATTGAACATATCCGAGGTGGTCTTATTTGTGTCATGGGATATAATAATTATTTTCGTTTCGCTCATTTCAAAGTGTTTTGTGTTTAGTTGGCAATAGAATTTTTCCATGGCATGGTAACCTTTCATTGGCCCATTCCTTATGACTTTTTTTCGCGTGGTCGAAAGGCAGGAAATTTGTTTTATTCAAAAGTACATGCCACGCTGATAACCTACGATGCCTTTAAGGCCTGAAATCGCACAATCTGGGTTCCTAGTAATTTTTTCAAGGCCACTTGTGGATTTCGAATTCAATCGGAAATAGTATTTTTAGGATGTATAACAATTATGAATAAAGTAATAATAATAATAATAATATAAATTAATTATAAATAATATAATAACAATAAAAATAAATAATAATAATAAATTAATTATAAATAATATAAGAATAAGTAAATAAATAATAAACTAATAATAATAGTAAATAAAATATTAAAAATAAATATAATAATAATAAGTAAATAAATAAATTGTGGCATCACTTGCTAACATTGAACAAACATCTTCAGTGGTCAACAACTGGCAAACTCATGTTTAATGTCTGTGAAAACGGATTGTTTACTACAAAAAAAAAAAAAAAAATCAGAATTTTGAGAGTCCTTTGTTTTTTGCCGTTCGTGTATTTTTGTAATTTCTCCGTTCTCCGGAGTCAAGACTTTTCTCTATGTTTCTGTCGCCAAATCAAATAAATAGTTAAGAGGAAAACTTTCGCGTACAGTCCCCTTTTACAAAATTATGCAAAATTCCCATTGCTAATTGAAGAGGCTACGATTAATTGAATTTCCCACGATTAATTGAAGTTCCCAGTTTTTTTTATCATTCTCGCACCACGCGTTTCCTAAATATCATGCGCCAAGATAAGACCCTCGCCTATATTGGCATTAATTCCTTGCTCGTCATTGAAAGATCCAACGACCCTAATCGCGTACGATTCGACTCTTCCTCGTTGGCGGTTTCAAGACGTATGTCAGATGATCATTATTTGTAATTTCTGGCGGGGGAAATTTGCATAACAACGGCTCGGTGAATTTGTATTATCGAGTGCCAGGTATAACGGCTGGATTGTATGCTAAGTCAAGGCCATAGGCCAGTCAATGAGTACACTGTAGCCAAAATCGCAAATAATAGAGTACTATGTAGTGCTGTAATAATAGAGTGATGAAGAAGAAAGTAAATCTAGTCCCGAAAAATATGAAAATCTCTTAAAAGAAAAAAAATTGCTGAAGAAAAAGTAAAAAAATCAACTGAAACAATAACAAAAATTATAAGAATAAAATTAAATCATACTCCACTTCTGCATTATTAACCAAATTCGTGCGTTTTTCTATTTTTGGGTCTTCCTGCTATTGCGAGAGCACTATTGGTCCTTCAGGCTTTGTTCTGCAGTAAATGAAAGCTAATTTAATTTGCTAGAACTTCTCTCACTTTAACAGGATATATTTCCACCGATGTTATCTTTTATTTTGTTCTATTAATTATTATAATTTTTTATTTAATTTTATTATTATTCTTATTTATTTTTTTCATGTTTGATAAGCTCTTGAGTTCGAAACTATTGCCGTATTTCGCCTATTATTTGACCTTCAGAGCTCGTTTCGGTTTCGCATGATAGCAAAAAAATGTAATCTGCTTTAAAAATGGTCTTCGTAGCCACATCTTAGCTTAAACGCTTGGATTTGAAGATATGGTCGAGAATACTTCGAAACTTACGAGGTTTTTCGTCACCTACGAAACTAGCAATTCTTTTGAAGCTGAAACTTGGTTATAGACTACTGGTACTGGTCGGGAAACATATCAAAACGACAAAATTAGTTGTCATAAAAAATTAGTTTAAGTACTATGGATTGATTATTATACGAGGAGTACACGATGTGTGGATTCTACAGTTTTTTTTCCTTTCTAAAGTGTTATAGATGAACGCTATAAAATGATAGGACACTTAATCCTCAGCAAAGTCTAATGGGTTTTATCATTGGTTATCGACGATTCTGCTACCATTTCCCAGACATTTCCTTTAGTTTCTACTCGTGGTCGTTGAACTCAGCTGAAGTGAAAGCCGAGCATGCATCGTTCTATTTTTATGTTTATTAGACTGTATAGACTTTCCGTGCGTTGGTGACTTGATTTTATCAGAACGCAGCTATTGAGTTTTGTATGGCACAATTTTCGTTCCTTGAAGACTAAAATGATCAAGTTCCTTTTGTGCATGTGCAATTTATTTTTCGAATTTCATTTTCATTTTTTGTTTTCACTCTTCCTTTAATTTTATTACAAAATTTAATATCCTCTTTCTCTTCGCAATTAATTGAATTGATTTAATCATTATGAAATGATCGTCAATTAGTAAACGGTGAAGACGAAATAAATTTCAATTAGTTGATATCGACAATAAACATTTCTGTGTTTTAGTGGCTCTCGAGTAGCTGTTTCTCTTGGTGTATCACGACATTTTTATTCGTTTTTAGATTAGTTGTAGCGGTCTAAAATTTTCAATCGTACCAAACCTTAGTTTTTAACGAGCGAAACAAACGACAGACGATCGTTAAAATTAATAATAAAATACATCAATATTTTTTCCTTCATGGTAGGTGATTTTTTATTGAGCTAAAGGGTTAATAACATTCATCGGAATGTGATTCATTTTTACTGGCTCGAAAATAGCATTGCTCGCTCTATTGGCCATACCGTTCAACCAATAAATAAATTCAAGGGGCGCATTTGTTGGAAATTTACCGCTTTTTGTGTAGAGTGGCCTGCTTTAGTTCATCCTTTTTAAGATAAGGCAAAAAACTAGTAAATACCGTATTTTTCGCATATTTGTTTTTTTTCTGAATTCGAATCGCTTCTTTTCTTGGTGAAGAGCTTCTCATTAATCGTGTCGTGTGATTCTTAACGGAATTTATCGTACCTTGGTTTTTGAATAGAGTGTTACACTTCGAAAATGCTCAGATTTGTGACTTTGTATCGAAATATTGAAAAAATGCTATTTTTTTGGTTTTTGGTGTTTTCCTTCGTGTCATGGGAAGAAGCGAAGTTTAAACTCGCATTGAATAAATTCAAAAAACTTATGAATTGAGCGGAAAAGTATTCATTTCATTTTCGTGACGAGATTCTCGTATATGTATCAGAAACATTTCGTTTCCTGGTTTTAAGCTTTGGAGTTTTCCTCTATCCGAGTATTTACTTAGCCGACGATTTTATCATCGTGTGTTGCAATAATTGCGTTCATACCGTTCTCCAATGTGTACAAAACGGTTTCCCTATATTTTTTGCATCTGATCCAACGTTCGAAGGTTTTTTCTCTCTTTTTTAATTTATTTTACTTTGCTTTTTTTTCCTGTGAAATCGATCATCTAGGAAGGGCACGTATCGATTAACCCTGCTATTCCGTTCTGGCCTTTAGTCTGCCGCAATGCTGTATTTTTATTTACGGTACCTCTTCCATTTTCGGTATCGGATTCTCGTCGATGAGGAAACCTCGTCGGCTCCAGGATGTCGCACGTTATGAGCAGCAATAACCGGCAATTTCTCGCGAGCAGCTCACTCTGATGTCATGCTAGAACTGAATTCGAGAATGTTGATGCGGCCTCCCGTAAGGTCGACCTTGTACAGTAGTTCCACATGTAAGCCGCGCGGATGCGCCTCTTTCTCTGCGTCAATTCTGTAGAACGACCGTGCATCGTCAAAAACCGGTTGAAATGCGCTGTGTGCCAATCTTATAGAATCTCGGCCGGAATTAATTTCCTCTACGCTGTATACATTTTAAAGCCTGAATATAGTCTTGAATGACAGTTATTCCGTTAGTTGGTTCTCATTTAATCAAATATCTGATATTATGTATGAAGAAATAGGGGCTCAGAGTGCACTCTAATGAATCCATAATGAAAATTTGTAACTTATTTCAATATCTAAAACTAAAAAAAAATTAATAACAAACTATTTGCTTTGAAAAGGAATTTTTTTTCAATTAGATGAAACATTTTTTTTTTAAATTAGAGGAAAATTTTTCTATTACTAAAATTTGTCAGAAAAAAAGATTTTTTCCAAAATTGACATTTTCATCATTAGCCATTTCGACGAATCTACATTAATTTGCACTTTCTGCTTAGAAAGTGGCGTTTATTACTGTAGAAAGCTGCCTGGTCATGTTCTAGCTGTTCACTTCCTAGCTCGCGTGTGTAAGCTCTGCGGTAACCGTCGTGATTGATGAGCGCCGTGTTTTCCTGTTCCTCGTCGAACAATCTCGACAGTGCGAACTTTGCCCTAGCGTAGGAAATTCGACGGAGTTACTGATTTAGAACCTCATCGATACGCTAATATCGGGACCTCTTCAAACCTTCTCTTCTACATATAAATTTACACATCTTCTACAACTCTTTTTTTTTAGAAATATTATGCGGAATCCGCATTCCAATATAGAAAAACTTCGAGATTTGTCGATTTTTAATTCACTTTCGTTTTTAAACGTCAACTGATGCCAATTGAATTTGCTCTCCGTCAATAGGAGTTTAGGGAACAATCTTAATCGTTGAAATAAATTAATATCGGTTTTGAAATTGATTCAAGTTGGAATTGAGTCGTTTTGAAAAAGTGAGATTTCATTTAAAAAAAAAATAGGATAACGTCCTATGAAGTTTGTTTCCAATATTTTATTTGGAAACAGAGAGAGCCCTTCGATTACTAATCATCAAGTTAATGATCGCCCTAAATCTTAATTGAAGCATAAATTAATAAAAAAGCGCTGTTCAATTATTGGTTTATTATTCAATAATAAACCATTGTAATCGCCCAAGAAAAAAAAAATTATAACCCCCCCTCAAAATTTGATGTTTTACGTTTCAAGGCATGTAGAATCCGAATATCCAATAAAAAAAATTCTGTCTGTCCGCCGTACGCCGTACGCCGTACGCCGTACGCCGTACGCCGTACGCCGTTAGCAGTTTTCCGGCCAAACCATAATAGCGAAATTCTTGAAATTTTCACCAAAAATCAATCTCGGTCCTACGACGGCACAGTTCTTGAACCAACTTGCTAGCTCAATTTTAAGGGTATTTTTGGGGGGTTTTGAGGGGGAGAAAATTCATATTTTCCACGGTTTTTCAGAAAAATGTGTACGTGGTATCAAATTATATAGATTTTTTGACGCTGAATCGAATGAGACCATCGCCGGGTCGATAGCTTTTATGGTTCTCGAGTTATCGCAGCTTTTGTGCCGAATTTGGAAGATTTTTAGAAATTTGACATGAGGGTATAACTCGAGAGTTCTTGGAGCTCTAAAAATCGTTCTATACTCATTGGAATGGTCGTCAAACACTCTCTCCAGCTGTAGGGTAAGGCAAAAAATTTAGCTTTTAATTAGGAAATTAAGAAAAATAAAATTGATTAAAATTACAATAGTTGCTACGGATTTTTCCTCTATAGTTGCCATCTGTTTTTTGGTGAGAACATTCACTAATGTTCGGAATAGTTACTATCACAAATGGATAGTCTTCATAAATCAATATTGAAGCGAAGGAATAATAAACCACTGTTCAATCATTTGCAGCGTTTTTGCATTTTTTCTCGAATATTTTCATCGTGTGACTTCACTGGCATCGTTGATAAAATCGACTCTTTTCAACCCAGTTGACTCTTGTGCGTGCCACTCAACTTTAATTGATAGCAGGCGAAAGAAACAGAGCGTAAATGGTCCACATTATGTTCTCAGCGTTTTTCTCTTTTTAATTGAAGTCAAGCCGAATGTTTTCATGAGTTCCTCGGTTTCTCGTATTTTCGAGGAGAAAAATTTGCACAAATGTCTACGCTTTATTCCAATAATACGAACTGTTTCCAATATCCATTTTCTTTAATGCGTCGGATTCGTCTCCGGTTGATTTTATCTCTACGTGTCGCCGTTTTTCCCCCCATTGAAACCGTTATTTCAGTCGACTTCGATTTTCCTGAAGGATCCTTGTATACCGTAATCTCCTTTGCTCCCTTCGGGCCGTTTTTTCTCGTCGACTCTCTCGTTTTCCTCGCGGATCAACGCGTCCTGGTATTTTTTCACGAGCTCGACCATTTTCTCTGTAAAAAGGAACGAGAAGATGGTTGAAAAATCAGTCTAAATTATCGTGCGGCGCTTTTTAAAAAACGATGTTAAAAAATAACCGAATAATTTTTTTGAACTTACAATTTGATATTGATTTAAATCAATTTTTACTCCAATTCGTAGGTTGGAAGTACGTAGTTTTTTTTTATGATACTATTGTTCTTCTGTACTTTAATTCAACAATCTTCTTGTTTTAATCCTTTGAAGAATATTCTATGGCTCTAGTTATATTGATAACTGCTGTTGACCGTATTGTTAAACGTTGTAAGGTTTTTGACCGAAAAATCGCAGAAAATGGGCGAATTTCACGTTCATTTTCAACCCGATATTGGGATCGATAAAAAGCCGAAACAGATTGCGGTGCGTTATTTAGAATAAATAGTTAGATAAATAAATACACGACGGGATAAAAATTGGAGGAGGTGGGGAGTAAAAATTAATGCAATAATTGCCTTCCCTTTATCAATATTTCCATTTGAATTCGTTTCCTCAATGTTTTTTCGACTGAAATAAACGTGGAAGTAAAAAAAAGTTTCTTACCGTTTCCTTCGACAACTGACGGCCCTTTACCGCCGTAATCTTTAGGAACAGCCTGTGAGCCTATCATGTCGATCATGTCACTGTAATTCGAGTGCACTTTCATCTGAAATAATTATAATAATATATAATACAATATAATATATATAATACAATATAATAATATATAATATTATATAATCTAATAATATATAATAATAAATAATTAGAAATAAGTAACAACTGTAGTTTAAAAAAAAATAAAAAATAGTAAAAACTGGCCCTATATTTTATTTTTGCACTTGTATCCAGTATATGATATGGAACGTCTCGAAACACTGAATATTGACGGGAAATTCAATTCAACAGTTAGTTAGGCTCGATTGAGTCAAGTCACAAGTCACTTCTTTGTATCTTGTATATTTTCTCTGTTTGTAATTTTTTAATATAACTCAAAATTTAAAATTAATTTGATTATTAAATTAATCAATTAATAATTACTCGTATTAATCAATAAAAAAAATTACTCAAAATTTGACTTCCATTCAACGCTTGATTCGGTCTTGGGCCCTAGAAATTCGTCTTATTTCAATATAATGCAACCACTTACGACATCGATGACGTCTTGGTTCAAAAACGGTTTGATGACGGTGAACAATTTTTCGAAAATCGTACCTCCGTTGAGTATGTGAATACCTCGGATCGAACAGGCCGAGGCTTCCTGGAAAAATCAATTTTATCGTTATTAACTCGTTATTAATCCAAGCTCTGGAAATACTTTAATAGGCGCATTAATGATGAAGATCTCAAGGCTCTCAGGTTCCTTTCATCGTTTATGTCGAATCATGTCTTTAATGCGATTCATCTTCCAATATTGATGTTTCGGAGGAACAGAGTCGAGTGAGGTAGCTCTAATGCTATTATACTCGAAAAAAACGACCTTGAAGGAAATTATTGACTAATTCACTTGGCAACAAAGATATAGAACTGCTCACCTTCAAGTGGAGGAAACGCTCGGGTGGAATTTAAGTAAATTTCACCTTGTGGAACGTCCATTCCCCTTACCATTATTGAATCTGATCCTATAGGTACTAATCAATTCCTCCTTAGAGGCTTTCTGAACCAATTCATTCAATTTGTGAGCTGAACTTGTCCGTATTCATATAGAATTTTAATTTTCATTCGAATAGACTTCACCTGATTGCTATCTGTTTTACCTGCGAAAATTTTAGGCTAGCCGCGATCAGACTTATCGGACTGTTGATTATTTGGCCGAATGTGAGATTCTTTATGTCGTGTATAAAGACGTAGCCCGGAGCCGAGCCGAGTTCCCAATTGCACGCGTCCTGGCACATGAATGTCAATTTGGTGAAATCCTGGTAACTCCATTCGGCCAGTTCCATTTGTTTAAGGCGGTAGAACATGACGACGTTCCCGTTCTTGTCTCGTTCCGGCATCATCATCATTTCCCTGCGCAAGAATGTCGAGAATATCGTGAGAAGTTGCCATTTTTTGCTGTGAAGATGCAGTGAAATATAGCGATGTTGAATAGGATTTTTTTCTGTTGTTTCCATCCTCTTTCAACCTATTTGATCAAATCAAGTCTTGGTATCGTAAAAAGGTATAAAAAAATTACATAATTATCTATTAATTAGCGGATTTCTCGACGTTACCGAATTAATTCTTCGTTTTGCTGAAAGTTTAGATTTAAAAAGAATATTTATAGATACATTGAATCTATAATCTATCTGGAATCGATAGTTTTGAACGGTTTGATCGGTTTTTAAGCGTTAGCTTTAGTTTCCTCTTCGAAATATTTGAAAACTTCAAGCCCCTCGATAACTACGAAATTTTCGAACCAGTTCCCGTTTTTTCTATTTATCTCCTTTAATATTGGTTCCATAGTTTTCCTAACTATATTACTTTTTAAAGAGCATTAAATTCTCTACAATTCGCATTATTTAAAGTTGTTCCTAAGTCGTATAGCAAACAAGTTAGAGTTCGTCAAAAACTGTCAGTTTTTTCCTATATAGAAACAATTCTGAAAATCCAGCAATTTACCGATTTCGTATTTTTTAGTTCCTTGAAAATCTTTTAGTTTGAAAACTAAGTATCCAAAATTTGAAAAAAAAAGAAAAAAAACACTAAATACTCGAACAATGTCTTCCGAAAATTCCTCTCGTTCTATTCGATACGTTTTTGATTCTCATATTTTGCTCAGCATTGTCTTTGTTCATTCTGTGAGGAAGGACGCTAAAAAGTCGAGTCCGTCGAATGATTAGAGGGTCTGCGTGTTCAATTATCGTTCGTCTTATCTAAATGCCCTCGATTGCTGCTATTTGTTTCTGTCGCTCATTGTAGACCCGAACGTTTTCCGGTGTATTGAATTTTAATTGTCTACCATTACATCTCGTTCGTCAATTTGTTCGTCTCTTTTTCGAGGTACAACGTTGGAAATAGTTGGCGTCATTGGAGTTCGGTTAAACGTGATAAAACGTCGTGGAACCGTGACAAATATTCGAACCAATGCGAATTGATGGCTGTATTATTATTAATCTAGGCGAATTAATAGAAATTTCATTCAACTATCTTATTACTAATTTGGCCGAGAAAATTCTAGTATTTAAAAAATAATAAAAAAAATGGAAGAAAGGAAACTTACAGATTTTTCACTGTTTTCGGCATTTTATCTAGGCGCCGCGAACTGAAGAAATCCGGGTAGCGGGTTCTTATGGTGAAATTCAAATCGATCGCTTCTTTCGTCTTTTCCAAACTGAATTTGCAAGCTCGCAGGTAAACGATGATAGCGTTTTCTGCGAATCACACATTTCCGGTTAAAGTTTGGCAAAATATTCATCAAATTTATAGACGCGCGTTAAATTATTTAAATTGGCAAATATGGGGGGAAATATTTGCAACGAACGAGGAATGAAAACTGAATATAGTTCACGAGAAATTATCCATTACTATTACTTCAATATCCTGACCTTAGTCAATAAACTGAAGGCGCGCTACCAAATTTGTCAAGTCAGTTTATTCGAACATTTTGACGAACTTGGATAGAGAATTTTCTTGTATTGCGGTCTGGGGGCGAGCCGCGCCGTTGCTTCTTTTGGAACAGAATAAATGTCAGGGCTCAGGACAATGGGTCTGTTCGAGCCTTGGTCTCCAAATCAATACAGGCTCACCGAGAGACGATTATTGACTTCCTCGTGAATAGAAGTGACAAATGCGCAACCCTCCAAGTGATTACAGAGCACTTGAAAGGTCTATTACTATGGAAATAGTTGGATTTTAAAATTATTTTCTTTAGCAGTAAATCGCCAATTGGTTTGTGTAGAACTCGTGTAAAACCAATATTTATGAAATTATATGTCTGTAAATTTTTATTTTATTATATTGATTTATAATAATGTGTATATGTATATTTATAATTTATTTATTATTTTATATGAATAATAGTAATAATATGAAGATAGTAATATATAACCAATTTATTATTTATCCAATATATTAGTAGATACAGTTGTAGCTTAGTGTATAAACAGGCAAACGTATTTGCTACAGCTGTTTCTAAAAGAAAGATCCTCTCTTTAAAGTCTTATTTTTAAAATGCCAATTAAACCCTTCGACTCTTCTCTTACGTCGTTGTTTTATTTGAGCAAAAAGCTATCTAAATTAAGCGAGCGGATTATCTATTTGTAGGCGATTTACAATTGAAATTTTCACAATGCATAGATTCTTTGAACTAGAAAATGTCTCGTGAAATGTGGAAATATCGCGCGTTTAGAATATCGGCTCAAATAGTTTCAACTCGTTTCGATAACAGTTCGCTTTTATCTCAAATTAAATGCGCAACACGAGGGAGATCGTCTTTAGTGCGAATCAGCATTAGAATAATCACAAATGCGAAAAATATTTCCCTAATAATTTTAATTTCAATTCGAATGAATTTTTCTCAAGGTTTCGTTTTGCTGGAAGAACAGATAAATCTCAGGAGTGTCGAAAATCAAGTACGTTGAAGTATAGTTAAAAAATCATCGCTCAAAGCGGACGTATTTTCCAACAGTTCCATCGATGTCCTATTGTCGTTAAATTATTTACGTCCCAAATATTATTGGCTATCGCAAGAACTAGCGCTGAAGCGCAAGTTTCATTTTATATTGACTCATTATTGATTCAGGAACGGTAAACTGCAAACTGTATTAGGAACGTGTCTGTAAACATCCGCAACGTTTTCGAATTATGCGCTTTCCGAACCGGCGATTAATTTTGTATTCATCGAAGATTCGATAAAGTTTTGGTGCATTGCGTCCTCTTTCAAAATTTAAACGTTGGAAGGAAGGTAGGAGATTTTCATGAAAAATCAATTTTCATCAATCACAACGGCCCAATTCTTGAACCACATTGTTAGCTCAATTTAGGGGTATTTTTGGGAGCTTTTGAGGGGGAGAGAATTAATATTTTCCAGAGTTTTTCAGAAAAATGTGTATTTGGTATCAATTTCTATAGATTTTTGAACGCTGAATCGAATGAGACCATCGCTTCGATCGTCGATAGCTTTATTGGTTCTCGAGTTATCGCAACTTTTGTGTCGAATTCGGAAGATTTTCAGAAATTTGATATAACTCGAGAGTTCTTGGAGTTATAAAAATCGTTCTATACTCGTTGGAATGCTCGTCGAACACTCTCTTCAACTATACCGTAAGGCGAAAAATTCAGATTTATTTTGAAAATTAAGAAAAAATAAAATGATTAAAAATACAATAAATGCCACGGAGTTTTCTCCTGTTACCAACCTGTTGTTGAAACGTTCACAAATGTTCAGAAAAGTTATTATCGCAAATGTATGTTCTTCCTAAATCATTATGAAGCGAAGGAATAATAAACTACTGTTTTTTGGTTTATTATTCAATAATAAAACATTGTGATCGCCCAAGAAAAAAAATTGTCTAACCGCCCCTCAAATTTTGATGTTTTACGTTTCAAGGCATGTATGTAGAATCCGAATATCCAATAATAAAAGTTCTGTCCGTCCGCCGCACACCGTCAACACTTTTCCAGCCAAACTTTAATAGCTAAATTCTTGACATTTTCATCAAAAATCAATCTCGGTCTCACAACGCTCTAGTTCTTGAGCCACATTGCTAACTCAATTTTAAGGGTATTTTTGGGGGGTTTTGAGGGGGGGAGAAAATTAATATTTTCCAGTTTTTCAGAAAAGGGTGTATTTGATCAATTTCTATAGATTTTTGGACGCTGAATCGAATGAGCATTTGTAGTCGATAGCTTTATTGGTTCTCGAGTTATCGCAGCTTTTGTGTCGAATTTGGGAGATTTTCAGAAATTTGACATGAGGGTATAACTCGAAAGTTCTTGGAGCTATAAAAATCGTTCTATACTCGCTGAATGGTCGTCAAACACTCTTCAGCTGTACCGTTGGGAGTAAAATTTAGATTCAATTTGGAAATTAAGAAAAATAAAAATGATTAAAATTACAATAAATGCTACGGAGTTTTCCCCTATAGTTACCAATCTGTTTTTCGGTGGGAACGTTCGGAATAATTACCACCACTAATGGATAATCTTCTTAAATCATTATTGAAGCGAAGGAATAATAAACCACAGTACTATCATTCGCAGCCTTTTTTTCTTCAATTGATAGTAAGTCTACTTACCCCCTCTTTCAGAATTTTATGGAGATTCTTTCCGATTTATATGTTGATCCGTTTACCTGATATCGCCGGCAAATGAGGCTGCTTGTCGAGCCAATCGCGTATCATGGCTACTTCCGATTTTTTCACTTCGGGACATCTCTCGTATTCCTGTTCGGCCGAATATTTCCACGGCGTCGAGCTCATTTTTGTCGCGAAATCGTCCCGCCGCTTAGCTGTCACTAGTCAACCGAATGGAATCGGAATACGACTCAGGTTCAGTCCCTTGTCTATTCCACCACTCGGCCGATCGCTGAATTCTCAAGGACTCCGTACCTCCACCTGGAGCTTCGAAACTTGAAGCGGCTACTTAACTTTCTAACTAGAACCCGACTCTCAGGTCGTTACGTGCGAATTCGCCCCGCCGATTCCTGAATCATTAAGATACGATAATATCGGCGCTATCATTTCAAGGGTATTGGAAAAATAAGATACGAGAACTTGTACTATCGAAAATTCGACGCTCTTTGTCTCTGTTTTTCAGTATGTTTTCCGTCCTTCTCAGCCTGTGAAAATGTTTTCTCCTGTTTCCTCTCGTCGCATTCATTTTTGAAAGTGTCGAAGGGGGAGATGAATTTGGTGACGAAATGAGGTCTACATTTATATAGATTTTTGGACGCTATATCGAATGAAACCATCGCGATGTCGAAAGCTTTACTTGATAGTTCTCGAGTTACCGCAGCTAGTGTAGAATTTTCAGAAATTTGGCGTGAGAGTTTTATAATTCGAGAGTTTATTAAAGTTATAAAAATCGTTCTACACTCGTTGGAATGCTGGTCATACACTCTCTTCAACTGTACCGTTGGGCGAAAAATTTAGCTTTTAATTTGAAACTTAAGAAAAAATAAAAATGATTAAAAGTACAATAGTTGCTACGGAGTTTTCCCTTATAGTTACCAATCTGTTGTTTGGTGGGTACATTCACAAACGTTTGGAATAATTAATATCACAAATGGATGGTCTTCTTACATAATTATTGAATCAAACGAATAATAAACCATTGCACAATCAGATGCACCGTTTTTCCCACTTCCATTCTGTGCTCAACTCAATAAATAATAAACCGCTGTTCACTACATCACTCTAACCACGCAGAGCTTCTACTTCCTATCCTACCTAACACACACCAAACTGCTTCGCTTCCCTATACATGGAGCTAGGGAACAAGTGACGTCATTAACGTGGTAACTTCCTTCAGTTCGAGCCATTCCACTCATTTAAAATTAGTGGAATTCGTGACTAATTCTTCGTCCCTTTTCTTTTCTCAGCCAGACTATCACGTATCGAATAATTAATTATCTATTACTAGGCCCACTTTTACTAGACCTACCTACCTAGTTCTATTTATTATCTCCTGATGTTTCTCGTGATGAAAAACTCATTCCCAGCTATAGCTTCAATTCTCTCCGCCACTAATGGTTGACTTAGTCCGCTAAACGTCAACAGTTTTCGAAAAACATAATAAATTCGCCACTGTTAAACGTGAAGATTCGGTCCAATGAACTGGCACATATTTGAACCAGTGTTTCCTTGCGAACCGACCGTCAATTTGTGTTTTTACTGCGTTCACCGATATTTTATAGTCTTTTGTGTCGGTGAAATCAATTTCCGACAGAGTTACCTTGTAGTTCATCGACTCCGTCACTGAAATTTGCAAAAAAAAAAAAAAAAAAAATCGACTCATAATATGGAGAATTGATTTTTTTCCGCACAGATAGGAAAATCACGGGCGAGTTGGCTTCAAGTCGATCCCGTCAAATATTGTATCACCTCTTTGGCTCTTCTCATCCTTTGCGCTTCTTCGGCTTTGAAATAGGGCGCGCATTTTTCCAACACCATCCTCAAGTTGTCTGAAATATTTAACGATAGGTAAGACGCTAGTTTAGGCGGTATATTTAGTAGATTAGTATTTTTTTTCCCGCAAAGGGAAATTTATCGTTATTATGCATACAACGTGTTGATGACTGGCTGCACCAACGTATTGATCTAAGTTCGAACCGCCGTTCAAATAATGAACCGAGTTAAACTAATGAACCGAGTTCAACTAACGAACCGAGTTCAACAAATAAACAGAGTTTGGCAATAGCATTCACCATGAGCGCTCCACGCTGAACTAGCTCGAACTTAGTTCGGCGTTTAAACTCGATCTCAAGTTGATCTTGGTACGATGAACATAGTTCACACAGTTTATTTATTTATTCATGATACGGGCGTGAACGATACACAATGAGAAAGAACAATATTTAATAATTTGGTTGGCAAGCACAGCGCCTTGGAAGAAATTCGAACGCAACACACACAAAAAAAAAGAAAAAAAATTAAAGAAAGCACCATTCAGGGAAAACTTAGCTTGAACCGTAAAGAAAATTCTGTTCAACTCAGATAGCGGTGAATTGCGAAAATCAGCTACTGGGAGAGATATTAGAAAAATATTAACTTCACAGGGCTTTCGACTAAATAAGCGGCGGTGGATTCAGTTTATGGGGGAAAATCAACGGAGAAAAAATGTTGTATTGACGGGGAAATAACTGGGATACATAGATGGATGCACAGGATAAGACGTCAGTGTTCCCAAGTCAGGGGACTTCTCTCTAGATCTAGGGGATTTTTTGATTGGAGAAAATTTAGGAGGACGAGATATTATTTGTGTGGCAGGCTTTTTTTTTGTTGTGAGATTTCTTGAAGAAATAGGTACTAGGTATTTCAGTTGTATTTTGTTGGAAATCAACTTACTGGTCCACCAGCCAACACAGCACTATAGCTGTCATGGAAGATATCCAGAATTGAGAAGAGCCACTTTAAACAAAATGGATAACTCTCAATGCAGAGCTGTTGACTGTGAAAGGTGACTTTAAAGTTTAAAGGGTTCGGGAATTTTTCTTCAATTCAAGGTATTTTTCGACTTGGGTTAGGGGGATTTCCACAGGAAGGCACTTGTCAAAACACTGGTCAAAGCCACATAATTCTGGGGAAACGTGTGGTTCAGTTCCCATAGCAACGGTCCACCAAGGGCGCCTCTAGGATGCACTGAAGTGAGGCATTTAGAATGTCAGTAGGTAACCTCAATATCGATTACTTATCGGTGGTTAGAAGGGACTAATTGCTGCAACTCAGCTAAAATACCCACCCGCACAATTTTGTGCCCTCTAGAATAGTATTATTCGGTGGCAATTTCCTCATAAGTTGCTGGTATTGACGAATTTACCATGATTAATTCAATTCACCTTTATAATAATCAATCGATCCTGGCATCGTTCCGCCAAGTTCCATTGGCAGAATTGACGGGTCTAGAGCTGTCGTTAAAGCAGCGTTATCCTGGTAAAATGACAGCTGCAACAAAGAATTGTTATTCTTGGAGGAAAGTAGAGAAGATATTAATGAATATTCAGACACGAAGAGTAGTCAGATTGGCGCAAACGGTGAAGAGCTCACAGAGTGCCTTCAGAAATAATTTGTGTTTTTGGCATTGAGGAGCCAGCAGTCCTTGCTGCAAAAAATTTCCTTTTAATTCTCCCTTGGACACGCTCGCAGGAATGGACGTTCAAGATGTAGAAAGGAGCGCAGGCATGATTGATGGTTCGGTTATGAAGGGCTGGGCTGGGCACAATAGGCACCAAATTTCACCCTGGGCACTTATGCCATGGTATTTCAGGCGAAAGTCCTGGCAATCCTGCTCTGTGCCCAAGAGAAAGGGATGAAAGCACCAAAGGTGACATTATCAGTCACCTTCGGATCTAGGTGCCCACAGAGGCTTTGAGGGCAATGAAAAGGCAGATAATCTTGCAAAAGGAGGTATTAAAACAGTCCATCAGCTTTGAGCTAATTGTGGGGCTTGAAATTGCCATCCGGGGCTCAAGCAGTTTCGAGCCAAAGGGCAAAGACGCTACTGGCCACTGCCTGCTAAAATATCTCAATATCATGGGACAGAGGATGTCAGATTTTGACTCTGCCGAGAGTGGATGGAGACGGCGGAACACATCCTCTGTTACTGCTTAGTGGTTGCAGCCAAGGGATTCCGGTGTTTTTCACAAAGTTTCCTGGAACCTTACTGGATCTGGAATTTTGTCACTAGTGGCGAAAGAATGGCTGGAAAATAATGATTCGTTGGTACTAAATGTGCTAAACCGCCTAATTTTGCGCTATAGATAATTTTTCCAACCGTACTTACGGATTCGGTCACGCTCGCTTTCAAGAACGGCCTCAGCAAACTGTACGTCTTTTCAACTATCGAGCTAGCGTTGATGAAATAGATTTTCTTCACATTGACGAGGCAAGCTTCCTTTGAACAGTGGTTAAATTATTCGTCCACTAAGGGCCGGTATTATTTATTTCTGGAGACCGCATGATTTAATATGCTTCACTCACTTGTAAATAGTTGATCGACTGCCTGAGAAAGCCGAGCTTGCTCACTGGTATGTGTCCCAAACTCATTTTATCGCCGTTCAAAATGATCACGTAGTTGGGCACAAGGTCGCCGCAGCGGACGATTGCTTCTTCGGCCATGATGAAGAATTTCATGTTTGACACCGTGTTGAAATTTGCCGGGTCCGGATCTTTCAGTCCGAAATATATCAATTTGCACCCGTCGGCCGTCGGTTTTGGAAACGCCGCCATATCGCTGCCGGAATAATTTTTTTAGGGACGATTTCCAGACTGAAATTCCCTGGTGGCATAAGTATTGACTACGAGACGAGCCCAAAAGTTCGAAATTAACTTGTTCAGTAGAAGAGAGCCGATGAAGGCGAAAGCGCTGGATGTAAGGCCCAATTACACCTACCGAGTGACTCGGCAGAGAACTCAGCCGAGCTACTTCGAGGGGGCGAGTAGGTGATTACATTAATTTTGGGCAGGAACAAGACAGCCGGGCTCCATGGGCTCGCTTCGTACATATAGGAAAATATTGAAGAAAAAAGTGTTAAAAGGCTATTTTAATGAACCGCACTCTCCCGCCAGTCTACTAGCTCGACTGATTACACTAGGCGAGTAGGCAAGAGAGTGCGCTCCGAGCGAGTAGATGAGTGGTGGGGGGCTCTACTCGGCCAAAAAAATATAACCCTCTTCTATCCACTGACTCTGTCAAAAGTACTCGCTCCTCACTAGGCCGAGTACTGTCTAAACTGAGTACATTGGGATTTGCTCGGCCAAACACTGGGCAGGTGTAATTGGGCCTTAATAGTGGGAGAGGGCCGCTATTGGCTCTCTCTCTCTCCCTCATGAAAAGATGCGTTCGTGACTATGTATTCACACTTATGTGTTACATAAGTGACTACTTATATGTTGACAACCGGTCGCACTCGGAGCAATCAATAGATAATTGGCAACATTAATCCCTTCACTATTTCGTGTGTAAACTTGATGTTGGTTCGTTAATTAAAATTTTTATCGGCAAATTCAAACCATAAATTGTTATCAAATTCGTAGCGTTTTCTTAAGAATATAACGTCTAGTTATTCGTAAACGCTTGGTGTTTATTTCGCGAAGGAGGAAAACGAATCGACGAAAACAAAATAATGAATCGCGGTTTAAGCTATTATTTTCGGATTCGTTAATGTTTTCTGCGAATCACGATGAGAGTTCCAGTTTCCCACAGTTTAAAGCGCTCCCAGGAGTTCGAATCGAACGCAGGAAAATTGCCCGTTTCCATAATTGACATTGAGGTGCCCCTTTATAAACACTAATACACCTGTAGAATATCAGCATAGATCGGAAATACCCGTTGACTTTAAATTATCAGTTTTCAGAGGTATCATCTGAGAAAAGAATGCTCGTCTATTTTTTTGCCCCATAAATTCAGCTCTTCTACTCACGCCACGTTCCAAAATTGGGATGCTTCCTGGGAAAACGCTTCTCTTTGCATGAACACGAGCATCATCCCTTTTTTCAACTGGTACGCCGATTTGATGTACGTCGTGGACTTGTTGACGTCGAAGTTGACGCAATTCATAAATTCCACTATCTGAGTATCTGAAATCAGATAGTTGACATGGGCGAACTATATTAATGATATTCATGGTCGAATTATTAGTCAAACTTGGTTATCGCGAATTCGACCGATTCCTCTAAAAATGCAGTCAAACGTTTTAAACAAAAATCACGTATGCACGTAGACTTTTTACTTCCATGTTTACGTAGTAAATGGAAGTATTGAGATCGTCTGAAAAGTCGAATTGGGAACCGAGGTCATGTTGGAAGAAATTTTCATAGCACTATACTCGGAATCACTTTCTGAACAAGTGTCTGTGTGTCCGTCTGTCCGTGGTCACAAACTGACATAAATCGCCATATCTCCTTGAAAAATGAATGAAATTCAACGACATTTTCGGGAAATGTTCTTCCAGTCAAGGTCTAGGAATGTTTGTTAATGGCAGGGAATCACGCTTGATTTCATACAACTAAATTGATATTCAAAAATGATGATATAATATGAATATGTTGGGTTTCCATCTCGATTTAATTAATCTAACATAATAAACGATGACAACATGTCGAACTCGTTTCGTGGAGAATGAAGGTGGATTTATTTTCAATCATAACATTGTCCATAGAACAGTGGACATTATTTTGTTGATTTTTGTAAAATTCAACAAGGTTTCAAATGCAGAAAAAAACCCACAATACATCGTTAAATAAGAGGAAACTGCCTGAGTAGAGGTGCATTCCTTGGAAATCCTCTGTCAGCTTTATCTGAACGTTTCGCGCCTCTGCTCCTAGAGCGCTCTGCTCACTTTCTGAACAAGTGTCTGTGCGTCCATTTGCTTGTCTGTTAGAGTGTCCGTCTGTGCTTGTGTCCCACTGTGTGGCCTGAGTAACAAATATTGCCATATCTCATGGGAGTACTGTGTGATCCATGCACGCCACTGGTTTTTATTGCGGATTGAAGCGCATTGTCCAGTTTTGCGGTTATAACTTGCAAATGACGGATCGCACAGAAAATTGTATTTTATCAATAAATCATCTGGCCGTATATTTAGGTAATCAATCGTGTGAAACAAGTTCGCTCGAGAATTTTACGCTGGAATTTTATCAGCCATTTGGCTTCTGTTGCTTAAAGGTGGATCCACTGCCCAGAAACGAAAAGAGCAGACTGGAATTTGGTAGAACGTACCCAAATTTATAATACCCTCCCAATCGACTTCGACCGATAAGATCCTAGTCTGCTTTTCCCTCCAGCATTTCATTACAGACAATAGCTTGAACCCTGACTGCTCCCTTGATCAACTGTACAACCCAAATTTGACTAATCGCTACTCTCATCTTCCCTTAATGCGAATTCACCTGTCAAATCGGTGGGAACGTACAGGTCGTTTTTCAAGTTCTCCCGCACCTGCGCTATCGCCATTTTATGAGCTTCTATTTCTTCCAGATGTGCGATGTGAGGTGATTTTAGTACAGACAACGCTACAGGTGGCAGCGAATTGACAGGATCGCTCGGAGTAATAGATTTAGCTCTCGTCTTAGACATTTCTGCCCGCCGAGATCTTTACGCTTTTTGAGATTAATTTTGAACAAATTTCCAACCTCTATTCGAACATGGTTCTCATTGATGATTCGTATCGAAGCCGAACGAGTTGCTCTTTGAAATTATACAGGGCTTATACAGCATTCGACCGTTCAGGTTGTAAACGCTTGGCTTTCTGTATCCGCGGGGACGATTTTTCTTGGAAACTCATCCCCTAGACTCTCCTACATAGAAGTATAATAATCGAGCGGGTAAAAGATTTTCTCGGCTTTGGATGGTTGTGATGTTTTCGCTTTGAAAACGGATTAAATAAAGCGTATTTTAAACACGACCACGCGAATCAACCCTTCGAAGTGCGGGGATACCAAAAAGTGAAAATAACTGTTGAAACTGATTGAATAAAGTGAAAAGGGTTTTTAGCAAAGAACGACAGATGTAAGTGAGAGTGAGAGATTTTATTTAGCTGGGACGCAGGCCCTTGTTATGTATAGCCTGCAGTGTTGCCACTCCAGGTTGGTAAATAGGAAAAATGAAATATACCTCAATGGTATTGTTTACATAGTTTCACCAGCTTGAGTGACTGTTGTGATAAATACAACACGCGCGACAAGTAGAACATTTACTTGAGCTTTGTTGGGGAATGTAGTATAATCAATAATTAAAAAGAAAAAAAAATTTTAGCTACAACGCCTAAAGTTTGCCTGCCATTTCTTGTTTCAGGTTTGTTGAACAGCCCGACTAAATCCAAAGTGCAAGACTACCAGATCGACACTGGTATTCTAACGTGGGAAGACAGCCAGAAGACGAGCAATCTGAACTCAGCGGAAACTTTGGCCAATGGTATGCTTCGGAAATTCAGGATTATTTGGGATGCTTCCTAGGCAAGAAGTTTCCAATAAAAATTATTCGTTCGGCATCTCGAGAGCTTCCTTTTATCAATGTTACTCAAAGTTCAGGTTTCAACTGTTTGAGCCAATCTCTCTACCAACCTATCCCACACTTGAGCTCTCTTGTCCAGTCAATCATGCTAGATTCAATCAATGAACCCAAAATATCAAACATCAACCGACCGCTTCAGACTCTTGAGGAGTATCCTCTCCAACATCTTGCTAAAACTCGTACCATTCAACTCTGGGTACTAAATCTGCTCTTAAAACGATGGAGAATGGAGAAGCATTTGGAAATTCCCATAACCACTATTCTCATTACTCCCATAAAAGTATTTTATTCTCGATTTGCTCAAAATATTAGTACAGATAGTAAAATTTTGTAGGTTACCGTTATACTCAAACGTTCACTCTCTGATCACATTTATGTGTAGCATCATTTTATCGCTGATCGCCGAGGAGAATGGGACTGATCGCAGCGTCAGAACGTGTCATGTGTGCTGTGGGGAACACCCATTCTATCTCCTTGAGAAATGACAAAGGATTGATTCAAATTCGCTACCGTTACCTTCTTGACAGGTTTGGTAGTTACACACAGCGCCACCTCCCTGCTAGGTCGGCCAGATTGCATTCACTAGCATCTAGAGCTTGGCCAAGTTCGCAATTATTTTTGCGAAGGGAGGAAGTCTCGATTAATCCTTGAATTAACAAGCGCTCGGTTCCCTCGTCTTTGGCGTGGTCAGTTGCATCGCCCACATGAGCAGTGGCAGTAACTGGTGTCCAGCCCATAAGAGCAAATGCTCAAGAGCCAACTTTAAGGCTAAAAAGTCTTTCCTTGTCACTCAGTAGATTCTCAAACAGCAGCCGTAGATCTTGGTTGAATCAACCGACTCAATATCAAACCGATATACCATCTAGTATTTTTGCTTGAAGCACCTTCTGTGCACCTATGTTTCAGGTGATGGATTGTTCGCCAGCAATGATATGGACTGGTCCCAACCGGTGGGACCGGCTGAAGAAAAACTTGAACTCGATTGGGGAACCGATGAGCCGGACGAAGATGAAGATAGCGGTGGCCTTGAGTTCAAGCCCACATCCTCTGCCACTGAAGAGCCTGAGCCGAATCCAGAAGCTGCTCACAGTAATACACTCCATTCCTAACTAATTTAACTTGACTTATTTGACCATGAAAGATCTTTAAATTTTAACGCCATCTGTTGTTCCTTTCTAGGGGAAGATCCGACCGAGGAATCAAATTCAGAACCCATGGACATCATGGCCCAACAGCTGAAGTTCGTCGCTTGTCTGAAGATTCTCATGGAAGAGCTTTCCACGCTAGCAACAGGATATGAGGTTGATGGAGGTCAATTAAGATACCAGCTCTACCTTTGGCTTGAGAGGGAAGTCGAAGCTCTGCGACAGCTTTGCAATTACAGACCGGGCGATGTGGATTCGCCTGAGCAGCCGTGTAAGTTATTTGAAAATATCTGCGTGGGAATATTTTAAAAAAATCCCTCCAATGGTTTTAAGAACAATATTTTTCCAGGTGACTCCAATAGTGCACCTACCCAATACCTTTATGATTGTTGGAAACGTAGCTGTTCGTGTGGGATGTTTAAGCTAGGGGTAATAATTCTCATCGATTCATCACCGAACAATACAAAATTTATTGATGGAAAACAGCTTGGTTTTGTCTTTTCTGATACTAGATCAGTGGCCACTGTTCACAAATGAAGTGTTAACACGTTCAGTGCGGATGACGCATAGGCTGCGTCATGAAGTATCTTCCCACGTATGCGTCATGGTCCGGTTTTGCAAAAATTGTTCTACTCTCTTCCCAGCTTAATGAAACTGCTCGATCCTTTGATATTTCAGTTGTTAGTTACCCGAACAACCACCAGAGAGTGGTGCAAGTACTTGGAAACCTATCTATCTTGGGCAGAAAATGTCTCCCAACCCAATAAAATTAATTAACAGTTGATCTTGTTGGAGTCGTGTTTTTGCGTTTTTGAAACGATCTACTCTTCTTACTTTCGCAGACGATATAGCAGAGGCAGTACAGGATGTCACGCGTGATTGCTACACTCCAACATTGAATAGCCGCGAAAGGCCAACGCTGCATGAAATACTGATGGCGGAGAAATCCGATTTTGAAGCCAAAGTACAGAGGGCAGCTCGTAGGAAGAAATGGTTGAAAGGTAACGTACCAACATTTTATTTACACGTCAAAATCGTATCATGTTTAACTGTCCAATTTATTCATGATCACTATGCGCTGCAGTCATGTTCAGTTTCAGTCATTTTTCAGCCTACTGTTGAAACTGCTGGTATCAACAAAAAATAGTCATATACATTGTCTTCTGATTTTGTGAAAAAAAGCGTTCATCAGTGAAGATTGCATTTTCATCCGTTGCATCCAAATCGCACCATTGTTATCTATAATAGTTACCATGATTTCTCTTCTTTAGTTCTTGAAATGCATTTTGGAAATTATGGCTTTGATTGCAGCTAATGAAACGCTGCTGCGAACGCTGCTCAGCTATTGTTCCCTACACGGCGCCAGCGGCGGAGGACTCGCATCCGTGCGAATGGAACTTGTACTGCTGTTACAGGAGCTGCAACAAGAAAAGACTCAGCAGCAACTGCTGTCGCCGCTTCCTTTTCCAACTACGCTTCCTTTACTTTCGGCTAGCGTTGCGTGTAATAAAACTGTTATCGCCGACCCTGTCCGCCATTTGCAAGTAGGTTATATCAATTTCCTTGAGCGTATTCTCATTTTCTTTATTCTTCTCTTATTTTGTTGAATATCTTCTCATTTTTTTAGTTTTTGTTCGTGTTACAGTATACATTAGTATGAAATAAGATAGTGCTAAATGAATAACAATAAGAGATAAAGTTAAATAAAAGGGATAAAGTTATATATTAGTTAAATAAATAAATAGATGAGTTAATTAATCAATATAGATATTATCAATAATAAAATAATATTATATGAATAATGATAATAAAGTAAAAATAATAAATCATAAAATATATTACATAAATAATAAATAAATAGTTGAATAAATAAGTAGATAGCTAAAAGAGCCAGTTAGATAGATATTAGTCCATTAAAAGAGATAAAGTGATTAATAAGAGATAAAGTTGAATTTCTCGTATTTTTGGGTTGGCAACCGTTTCATATATAGGTACATGATATAATATAGTCAGCAAGACGCCATTTTGGCTTCTTCTCATAATATGTAACCGTCGATGTCAATGTGTCGCATCATTAATATATTATCAGCCTTCATCTATTTGACTGAGTCTATTTATTTTCCGGCGCCTGCCGTAAGAGTACGTTTATTTTACTCTTGCAGTCATTGGCTCACGATATGCTCCAAGCGATCATCGAACAGAGATCTCCTCCATCTCTTAATTTCGTCAACCTGAGCGAAGTGTTTGTTCTGCGCGATTTGGCTGTCGCCTTGTCCGCCTGTATATATCAGTCGCTCTGTGACAGCGACACCTGCAGCATCAAACAAACTGTCGATAGGTAACTGATAGTATTTTTCTTAAGACAGGTTTGCGCGCTACAATTTTTAGTTTCAAGATTGGTCATTTTACTGCCCCGATAAATAGAAGAGTGGAGTACTATTTACACGCAGCGATAAATCGTAGCAATTCCTTGGGATTTAAAGTTGTTGCCAGCTATCGATCACATAGAAAGCTGAAGCAAATCGAAAATTCAGAAGACAACCAACTCCTGACCAGCACCTGAACACTTACAGATCTTTGGATAGCTATAGATCGCAGCTAACTGTTTACTCGTTCCAACTTAATGTAGCGATGCTCTGAAATTGATTCGAACCTCGAATAAACATGCAATCCAATCCCAATGCCAATAAATCGCTGCGCTGTCCGTTCACACACTTTGATAAATTTCTTAGAAAACTTCAAGCCATGAAGATGAAAAAAAAAAAAAAAAAACGAGTAAAAATAAATAAATAATAAAAACTAGCCCTTCTTACTCTGGGAATAACAAGTTTGGTTTGATTTTCAGTTCCTACGGAGGGGATACACTATCCTTCTGCAACTATAGCAGTCACCTGATAGCATCGCAGAATCGAAAGAGGCGATATTCAGTCGATGAGCCAGCTCAAATCACGACACAACCATCTAAATGGCCTGGTAAGTCAATCTACAATAAAGAATACTCTTTCCCTGTCAGAATTTGCTAATTTATGCTAGCTAATCTGAAATTCCAGGCGTGACCAATTTGAGAGCGCTTCTCGTTCGAGAGAAAGACGATGATACTCCTCGGCTGAATATTCTCCTTTGCGAGACGTTCGTTGCAACTTACATGGCCCTGACCGTTTATGCTCTGGCTACTTGCGACTGTTACATCCTGTACCGTCTAGCAGGGCAGAAATTTCACGAGTCAACTTGGGCCGTTCTTTTCGGCGGAGGAGTCAAGAAGCTTCTTCGAGTAGCTCAAACCGGAGTAAGTGTCTGGAGAGTGTGTGCAGTGTTTTGCATCTGATCGAGAAGACTCTCGGCAAAAATTATTCAAAAACCGAAGCCATAAGAGGTTTTCTAAAATTTCCACTGCCCATTTTTGGCTTACTTGAGATTTTTCTGGAGACATTTATATCTCTTCGATTTTCAGAACGTCCTACCGATTGAGAAAGAACATCGAGAGCCGATGCCAAGCGACCCGGCAAGTATGTGGGGCGCTGCGGTGAATTCGATAACAAAGCAGCGGATGCGCTTGAATATGAAACTGCTGGGGCAATTCGTTGCTCAGACTGGCAGCTCGCACATGAAAGAAGACAAGCCAACCTACCGAGAGCAGTTCGTATCACCTGAAATGTCGATGATTTCCTACTTTTTGAGCAAGGTGAGCCTCGTTCATGTCCTTGGAATGAAAATTTTGCTAGATCGAAACGCTAAACGTTCTCTCTTTTTCAGCCGGTTCTCCCCGATGAAGCGCAAGAGGTCGACTACGATTCATCTGGCTCGGTGCACAGCGATGATGATGAAGAAATCGAAGAGGATGTTTTCGAAGGTGATACAACCAAGGACAAAGATGCCGACACGAAAGATAACTCGGAACATTCCAATCCGCAGAGTTTCTCGTGGGCCGTCATGAGATTCGCGGTATTGCGTATTATCCAGAATCAACTTCAGGAGTTCCTCACTGTAGCAGGAATCGAATTGCCCGGTACGTATTTATCATAATTTTCTGTTTATCTCTTTTGCGAGGTGTCGAGCGGAAAGTACTCACGTTGCGTACTTGTATTCTAGAGTTGCCAGTGTGCAGCCCGTTGATCCACGGCGTTATGCGAGCCGTCCAACAGTGGCAGGACATAGTGAAGGAAGATTTAGAGTCGAGAGGGCCTCCACCTCCTCGTTATATTCCCGGCTGTTACGTCGAGCCAACTCCTCCGGGTCAGCAGCCCGGACCTGCTATTCACAAGTATCGAACAATTCTTGAGAAAGGCAACACTCCTTTCCAGTAAGTATTCGCTAAATGACGATTCAATGGGCTTGTTCCTTCTAAATGAAGTTCAGTAACCCGAAATCTTTCTCTCAATGAGGTTACTAAGGTGAAAATTGATATTTTCGTAGAGCCCTAGCTCAAACACCCTTTCCTTCTGCCCTGCTAGAAAATTTTCTAAAAATTAATAATAATAATAATGATAATAAATAAAAATTAATAACAATACAAGTTTTTATTAATAATAAAAAATGAAAGTTAATTTCAGGGCTGAAAGTCGAGCCCCCTCCCCCACAACCGTACAGCCAGCATTTATCTTTTTATAATTGGGGGCTCAGTGGTGTTTTATGAGAGTTTCTTGCGTTCTTGCCACATAAGTGGCAAGTTAAATACGAGTGCTGTATTTATTTAAAGGTGAATGCTTGAAAAAGTATATTATCGGATAAAAATAACTTTTGTTTTCAGTAGGCTAATTTTCTGCGGGCCTTAGAAAATCTGTTAGTGGGCCGGATGTGGCCAGCGGGCCGTAGGTTGGATACCCCTCCTCCAGACGATGTGGAACGATGGTGTATCTAAAGGCTGGGGGGGAAATAAATTGCCGCACTTTTCTAATCTTTGTAGAGAACCCAATCAATTGATTATTTGACGCCGTCGTCTTCATAGATTTCCTACTGCTGCTATTTATCTTTTGTTTTTCCCTAGCCCTCGTCATTGGTCCGCCGCTCCAGCGCGAAGACTTTGGTCGTTCTTGGTTCGTCAAGAGCTCGTGCAGGACATCTTCATCAAAGCCGTGTTCGGCAAACGCCAACGAGGTTCGGTCGTCGAGAGTAACATCGACGTTGGGGACAATCCTGAGGGTGGAGATTCAGCTCCGCCAGTTCCCGTCATGGAACCTTTCAGAATCATACACAAGGATCAAGATCAGATTTCGGCATTCTGCTTGAATCAAGTAGGGATCTTTTAATTTTATCAGTTCTCAATTTCCAATTGTTGTAGTAGACAACCACAACGACAACCAAACGATTTCCAATTGTTTTCAAAAGTTTCCTCTTACCCTCGCTGTGGAAAATTTCCTATGTAACTCTAATCGCCAAATCCGGTAACAGATCCATTATATCTCAGTGTCGACCAATTTGTTCCATTTTAGCTATTCCAAAAATTGTTGAAAACTGTTCTCATAGACAGACTGTCACTCATTTAGTCTGTGAACAACTAAGACCCTTGAGGTCTACCGGCTGGCAAGAGGTCAGGTTGTATTTTTGATGTTCCACAATTTTTCTGCATATATTCTATTTATCGGGCTCACAATGTTCATGTGATTACAACATAAATCCCGAAACGCTTCACGAAAATCTCATCTCCCTTGCAGGTGAACAGTGGCCTCCTCGCATTGGCTACGACGAAAGAAATTCAAGAAATGGATATATCACTTCTACTTGAGCTACCGTCGTGGCTTGAAGACGAATGTGAATTCGACATAATCAACCTGACTAAGTGAGTGAATACTGTGTCTACTGACAATTTCCATTGCTAAGATAACAGCTGAAAAAATAATTATCAAGAGGTTCCTCGCAAGCGTTAAGATGAGGCGATTTTTTCTAGGGAACCCGAGTTAATACCCGCCTCATCATTCCTCGTGATTCAGACGCCTAGCGACAAAGCGCCACTCTCGCCGTTGATACCATCAAATGCCTCCAACATGCAACAATCACCTGGCTTAGCTGGCCAATCGGGCCGCGGAGCATCAATGGTACGTCGTATTATTCATCCCATTAAATTCTATCACGAATAATGCTTTATCTACCATTCTGAATTCAATTTGACCTCTAGAAACTCCCTATTTGTCAGACGTTCGTAGAAGAAAATTATTGTCAGGTAGTTGGCTTCAAATGTTGCCATTTTATTTGAAAATTGTCTCTGAAAATCAGCCCCCAAATAGTAGGTTTAGATCATTTTTTTCTGGACAGTAAAAGACTTGAGGAGTTTTCAAGCTCAATATTCCAACTCTTGTCACTCTGATACAAGAGCCGGAAAGGTTTTTCACTGAGATGGGCAGATTGAGTGAGGTTATCCTGAAAAGTTGGAAAGTTTCTTGATGGATTGTGACCACGGAAATCCTAGAGATTGCTATGGTGAGAGAAATTTCCTAACCTTGCTCATGGTTGCCCCTCTGTATTTTCGGGCGTTCTCAAAATTGCAATTCAGTCACTGCGGTCGGAACATGAATCATAACTTCGATCAATGTTCTTTATCTATCATATGTGAATGAGCTTGCCTCTCTTCGAATGCTCTCGCGTATTTTTCAATGTTTTAACTATTCTAATCTTGCTTCCCTGAGCAAATATAACTCGTAACAATCACATATAGCCATTTATCCATAGGTAACTTAGTTACGAGGGCCGTTTTCACCAAATGGTTGGTTCAAAATACTTTCATCACTCTTCAAACCCCTTTTTTGTAAGCATTATTATTCCTAAAGATGAAAACAGATTCAGGTATAGTGTAGGGTTGGGTTTGAGGACCAGTTTCTCTGTTGTCTATGGCGATTCAGCGGCAAGATGGCGCCGTATGTTTTTATCATCAGATTATCAAAATTACTATAATCGTTACTTTTCGTCAGTTTTCATTACACCTTAGTACTTATCATTTTAATTTGCAATTTCAACATCTTTGGCCTGTCATCTCCTGATACGAGGGTGACCCAAAAGTAACAGGAATGTCCTTGTGAAACGTTTACTATTCGATATTTTCACTCCAAATTCAAATGTTGATGCGTGGTTCATATTAGTTGAGTGATTGCGGAATTATAATATTTCAACGGTTAACATGTTGAACTCTGATTAGCAAGTTAATTACTGTAATAATGTGGTCACTCGAAATTCAGTTGACTATATAAAAATTAGTCTATTGTACGTTTTCGTGAGTATAGCCCTCGTAATTTCCCCTCCGAAAATTTCGTTTAATGAAATATTTAGAAATTTGACAAACTGTGATCGGTCTGCGCGTGGCCTTAAACAACCGCTGAATCAATTTCGCCTTCGATGTTCTATTTCAGGGATCCAGCCGAATTTCCAACGTATGTGAGCAGTTTGTGCTAAAATTTTATTTTTGTCCCTTTCATCTTAGCTGTAACAATATCTGCGTTTTTTGTCCCGATTCCTCGTCGCCTTTGAATTCCATACGAAACCGATGATACCGATTTTGAATAATCACTCAAGTTTTTTTCTCTCTCGCTCATTTGTACTAATTCTTCTGTGGAGGTTTGCCGATTCCATTACAGCGAATGATTTTTTCCCGTTTGGATTTGACCATTGTCGTACTAATCGAATGATGGTGACGGTTGCCGCACGATTTTTTTTCAATTCATTTTCAGTTCGACCGTCTTGTGTTTTTATACTAAAACATGTCCTGTCTGTAGGGCCAGAAAGAAGTCGGAAGTGGTACAAAAGGGGCTAGTAAAACCCCATCGGTAAGAGACACTTAAATGACAAAATTTGTAAACAAAGCTTCACCTTCAGATAGAAATTCTTCCACTCACGCGCTCATCTTTTCTGTCAATTCTACTATATTTTATGTTATTTATGTTCCTTTTCTTTCTCTCTCACTTTCTCTGAAAAAATTCGTTCAATTCAAAATCGTCGGGCCGAATGAATTATTTTTTAGAAGTGTGAAATTATTGGAACGTTGGGGCGAATAATGTATAGGATAATTTTTATGAATTTTATGATATGAGTTGTTCTTATCAATATGAAAATGATAATAGGATAGTGTCAGTTTTGATTCTAGATACTCAGATTCATCAATTCTGTGTCAATCTCTTCAGAAAAGGTAGATAGTTTCAATATTTATTCAAACAATTTCTTTTTATTTGATATCTCCTGTTGAAAAAATGTCTCCACCGTTAGCTGCCAAATTTCTACTCTCAGACTCACATCCGGCCCGACGAGCTAGGGACTGTTTTTTTTTTCATATTTCAATATCATCGGTTGTGGTCTCTCCGATTACCTACTTCTTCCCGTTTCTACGGCAACAGAACTTGGCTTTTGTGGTGTGTATTGTGGTGAAGCTGCATCGCTTCTTTCATTCAAACTGTGCTTGCGGGTAGAATCGTTTTGTAATGTGCGGTGGCCAGGTTACAACCTCAAAAATATAGCTGATTTTATTTTTTTTTTGTTGTTGTTTTGTCGCATCGATCATTCTTCGCTGTTGAGATTAAGGGGAAGAAAAACATGGCGACTTGTTCTCCTGTTTTCTATTAGCTTGCAAAGCACTTTCGCCCCTTCGGGCATCAACCATTACAAGGTATCCACAGCTAATAAAAAACTGGAGAACAAGTCGCCATGTTTTTCTCCCGCTCAATCTCAACAGCGAAGAATGATTTATTATGTTTTTCCTTTCCTAGGAAAATTACTCGTGCGACTAAGCTAATAGTGATTAAAAATAATCCGTATTTACAATGCCTGGGAAATGGAATAACTATTTGTAGTGGACATGAAATTAAGCGAGTGGGCCAGATGAGTTCAGCCCTCGAATGGGCAGGGCTGCCAATTTTCTTCCCAACTTAGTTTGCAATCATAGATTCAACAAGATAGCGCTTACAATCATGCTCTTGAAATCGACTCATTAACATTTTAGTCTTCACTACCGCCAAGTTTTCACTTCTGTTTTCTCAAAGCACATCCGGTGACTGGGTTTATATTGTGTTGCCACCATATTTAAACAAGAGAATTATATACTATTGTTACGAAAGAATTGAGCCTCTGTTACGATGGTGAACGCCTGTCAATTCATATACGTACTCCCAATTTCCACCTTCCCCCTCCTTCTCCCACTTGATACCTTTACGTTGAGATAGATTCTGTGTGTTTGCATCGCCGCTGTATACAGATGAAGGGACTCAACTTCCCTGGATCACATGATCCGAACTTCTGTCAATTTGTTATTGAACGAAGTCGGCACTTGATGAAGCCGGTGAGAAGAGTTTTATCCACAAAAGCACCTTCTTGTTCGACATCAGTAGAAATATTGATTTTCGAATCCCTTTCTGTTTTAGAAATTTAGAGAAAAAAAAAACAACTAATTATCCTTCGTTTCGAACGTAATATTTTTATTTATTTTCCCCTCGTTGTTTGCATGGCTTGGTCTCTAAGGAAGTTGTGGAGTTTGATGTGTATAATTATCAAAATTTCGCCCTGCCCATTTTCTATTTAATTATTACTCAAAGATCAGCGTCAATTTATTGTATCAATATTGTCAGTTGTATCATTATATATATATGATATATATATATAATATAATGATATATATCATTATATCAATCGATAGTTGACTAGATGTTCATCTTGTTGATCTTAGTGTCGATTTTTTTCCCAATATATTTTCTAATTCGACCAACAAGCGTTGGAAATCCAGAGGAAAATGGGCTCGGCAAATTTTTCTCGCTACTGAGTCTCCCCAATTGTTAACTCTTATAATAAAGTGATAAATTTTGCATGTTACTAATCCAAAAAAAACACCATTTGATGTACCATTTTTGTTCTTATGGTTTCCGATTGGTATTCCCCCGAATTTCCAACTTTCACTTTCCTCTATTGCGTTGCGTGTGTTTGGCTTTGAGACCTGTTATTTCAATTTTTCCCAATGGTACCCGTTGAAATTGTTAACCCTTCTTCTCTGTGAGATATTTTTAGTCGCCTTGATTCACCCGTTTCTGCATTTTTTAAACTCTCATTTTTTATTACTATAATTTGAAATTTGAGCCGAACGATTTTCTTCCTATGTAAAAACGTAGGGTGAATGGTGTTCGCCTGTTGGCCGTTTCGCTTTTGTTTTGAACGTTTATCATTCTTTGTTTAATGTTGATCTGAACAACGCTCTAATTCTATACTCGCTAAACTGTGCTGACAATAACGTATCATTTCATTTGTCAATTTATTAACTCTATTCGCTAAAGAGTTGGCATGAACGTTTTACTCGCATTTTCACGATCCTGCAGTTGTAGGAGTTGTCTTTCAAAAGGGAACAATTCCAGTTTTTGAAGAAAAAAATCTCTTTTCGACTTTTTCTGAATTTTTCACGGCTGTGACATAACTCCCAGTTTTTAGCTTAGGGAGAATAAACATCTATGAGATATTTTGAGGGATTTGATTTTTACAATTGGCATGTTTTTTCGAGGTTCTTCATAGAAATGTTTATTTTTTTGAAATTTTAGCTGTATTTTGTTAGAAATTAACTTTTTTTTCTCTAGTCTAAATAGCTCTATGATTACCATGGAATATATGCAATGCGAATGCAGCCTCTCTGAATGCTGGACAAAATTCATGATCAATGTTTTCGATTTCAACACGGTCTCCAATATTGGTTTAACATTTTCATATTTTTTTTTTTACAGAATAAATTGTGCTTTGTTTTTGAACATTTTTGAACAGTTGATTAATGTTCCCATTTGATAGATCACTCCTCAATTGAGCCCAGCTATTATTGTTCCTGCCTTTGATGCTTTGATTATTGGGAAATTCAGCGTAGTTTTGAATAGATTTTTGAATTGATCGATACGCGACTGAAGGCCAGCCAGAAGCGTCATTATTGCATGAAAATAATTTGTCCGGATAATTTTTAAAAATAGTATAAAATAAATGAATCTTCAAGTCCTTGAAAAGCGTTGAATTGAGTAAATATGTAATAGATATTTTTCCGCTGTAAAATCGTTTTTCCTCACAGTCTTTCATTTTCCTATGCTCAGGTGTTGAAGCATCGTTTGGATGGCGTCCGAAAAATGAGTGCGCACCCTCTTCTTCCGCTGTGTAAGTTGAATAGCGTTGTTATTTCGAATTTCGCGTATTGTTAGTAAGAAATCCGGCCTCTTCCGTTCATAATATTGATTTCATGTATTGAGCCATGTTGAAGGGAACTAGATCCTATGGCAGTTCAAATCTGCCAATCAAGAATCATCGCAATATATTATTTAATTTAAATTGAGTTGGTTGACGGTTCTACTGAACTAAATAATTAATTGATTGTGAACTTAGGTTTATAATTATTATAAACCCTTACTTAGTTATAAAGAGTTGTTAATTAATTATTATTTATTTTATTAATTTTTGTTTGTATTATACAAGAATTTTATACCTTTTCCCCCTATAAAAATACAATTATTTTATTTAATTTAACTCATAGAACAACTAGCATGCAACACATGAAAATATTTTCATCGCTAAGTAGGATATTGACCAATAGACACAAGTTGGTAGAAAAATCATCGTCGTCAATCATGAATCTCGCCCTTATTGTTGTCAGCATAAACCTAAATAATTTATGAAATTTGTCGGGGAGAATATAAGCAATTTCCTGTGCATTTGATTTATCTTGCAAATATGAGTTTTTCTACAAATCGAATTTTGATTTGCCCTTCCTTTTATTTCAGATTTGACCGGGTCGCAAGACGGCTCGGTGCAAATGTGGGAGTGGGGGCATAATACATCCGTGTGCACACCTAGGCCTGGTGGCACATTCGCCAAAGTGACCCGGGTCAGGTTTTCACAGCAAGGCAACAAATTCGGCGTGGCTGACGGTGACGGAAACCTCAGCCTTTTCCAAGTTGGAATGTCTTCTTCTGCTGCAAGGCCGTTCTTTGTATGTATTTTTCCTTCGGGTGTTCTCTTACGTATTGCTCTCTTGTTCACTAAATATTTCCGTTGTTACAGACGTGTCAGTGCCACAACAAGGTGACGAGCGATTTTGTCTTCTTAGGATCGTGCAGTATGGTAGCCACAGCTGGTCACAGCTCGGAGAGCAAGAATGTCGCTCTATGGGACACATTACTCCCTCAAAAGAAAGCGCTGATAACAGGTGAGAGGTTTTCAATTGTTTTTCAAACTCAAAACGCTTGTTATCTGCTGGAAAGAATTCGACGTGTTGTCACGGTTGCTGTCCTTCTCGTCCTTGCAATCGGCCATGTTCGGGCATCATTGCCAGACATGGGTGCAGGGCGAGGGGAGCCATCAGGGCAATCAGTCTTGCGGTCAGCCTCCTCGTGAGCATCTGGAGTATACAGCTCATCCGATCGTCCCCTTTTCCCCCCACGTGGCATTAATTTTATTCTCTTCCTTGTCCTCGCATTTTTTGATGTCCAGGGATTGTGAGGGGGAGAAAAGGGGCCATAGAGGCTGTGGACCCAATGGCTCCACGTCGCCCTGATGATGCCCGAATGGGCGAAAGTGCTCGGCCAGCCAATAAAGAATCAGAGAATGAGTCGCCTGGTTTTTCTTCAATATTCTTGATTAATGTTCTCGATTTCAACATTCCTCCCTCCACAATTTACCGCATCCCGGGCTGCCCCCCCCCCCCCAAGAGACAGTTTAAGTTCTTATGAACCCCACATCGGGTCAAATTTATGTCTTCCTGGGTATATTTGTAGTTTAGCAGGGACTTTTTCTTCAATTCAGGGGATTCAGGGAGGATTTTTTAATTAGTTTTTGGGGGATTTCCTGACAGGCACTTAGCAATACGGCCAAATATCCTTGTTGATGCCCGCACAGGTGAAAGTTCTTAGCGGTAACTGAGACCGCAAGTAAAATATACCCATCCATTTGTTCGCAGCCTTTACATGCCACGATCAAGGAGCGTCATCTTTAGTTTATGCCCCTCAACATCAAATGCTCATATCTGCGGGTAAAAAAGGCGACGTTTGCATTGTCGACGTTCGCCAAAGGACGCTACGGCACCGATTTACAGCTCACGAGTCGCCGATCAAATGTTTGGCTGCAGATCCGGCTGAGGAATTTTTCGCCACCGGAGCCGCTGACGGTGATATCAAGGCAAGTACAATTTTGTAAGACAGCTTCTAAACTTCATTGATGCACATTTTCATCAGTAAGTTTTTGTGCTTTTGTCAGTTTTCCCGGTTTGAAGAAAAAAAATTTAATGAGCTTTATGCTGAACAATGAGCAGACGAACTGAAGGCTGTTAACTGTTCTGTATCTTGACTTGTCTCTTGTCTCTTACGCGGGTGCTAGTCCTAGTTTATATAGACCGGCCAAACATTGCGGACCTGCTGGGCAAAAACCTGCTCTAACTTGCTTATCTTGCCTTAGATAGAGAAGTCTGGATCCGCCGATAATCGCAATCTAGGCCAGTCCAGTCTGTTCGATCTAAAGACAAATTTTGTTAATAATTGGGCTATTTTTACTCGAAATAAATAAATTAAATTGCTTAAATTTTTTTTAACTAAAAACACGTGAACAATAAGGTACAGCGCTCTCTGACTGTGGCGATGCATATCTCCACATTATCGTCAACTGTCTTCCTTGAAACAACTGTCTACAACTGTATTTTTACCAGAAAGAGTATCATCAGATTGTTAGTAATGGTTAATAATTATTCTTTCTTGTGAACTGCCTCTCATCACCTCTTATAGCAGTTTCCTTACCCAACAGAGGATAATTTACTGTCTGTATGGAGTGTCATTACTTTAAATTGGTAATTTACGGTCTTCAGTCAATTAGATATCAGAGTAAATGATCAGTCGTCATATGAATGATTTACCGACAGTCTCCGTGCCCTCTTAGTTTCAGTTTTGGCTTGTTCTTCTCTTTTCTTCCCTTCAGGTTTTCATTGAAATGATCTGTTCTGCTTCCGTTATTGAAATATGTGTCCTCGCAATTCGCGACACGGGCCGCGAATTCGAGAGTACCCAACACTTACACTAACTCGGTTTCCTCCATTTTTTGCAGGTGTGGGGCTTGACTTTGCACCAGCTCCTCTACAATTTCCCCGGAGAGCACGCTCGGTCCAGTTTCTTCAAAGGTATCGGCCAAGGCGTTACTCAGATCTACCTCGACCCCAACGCGAGGCTCTTCTCTTGCGGAGCTGACGGCTCCATGAAAGTGCGCCAGTTACCCGAGAGAGAACATGGCAATCATTCGTAAAAACAGGGAAAACCTCTAATTCTTCGACGGATTTCGAATTATCTGAGCCTAATCTAAACTAGCTCCGCTTTTCATGGAACGACGCCCCTCGTCTGTTCTCTTTTTATGGAAGGTTGCACTCGTAGTTAATTCCTATAATACCTGTCCTTTCCCATTCTCTTCTCTCGCCTATAGATAAACACTTAGACCTATTTCTTTGAACGATATGCGCAATACTAACTATATGAATCCTAGGATAGGCTACCAATACGTGCATTTGTCGATGTAACTGTAATTATGCATTTTACGAGTATTATCGAATAGGGTTCACTATCGCGACTGCGCATAACCGATTTCCTGCAAAAAAAAAAAAAAAAATTATTGAAATTGAACGATTGAGATTTAAAACAAATACACTAGTAAAAACAAAAGACGTTATTGTGTACAGAGAATCAAATTGAAACAAAACAAAATATTTATTATAATAATTAAGCCATTTATGAACTTAAATGTTGAATATTGTAGCGTAGATGACATTGTAGCTTGTAGAGCACGTAATTGTTGTTGTTGTTACTGGAGTTGAAAGCGGCATACTCTTTTACTCTGTATAATAATCCAATACTCGAAACGAGCGATGTTGCATATTTTCCGCCGTTGTTTCCGTTAATATGGAATATAATTCGATAGGAAATCGTCGCTGCTCGCGCGGAAAGATTAACCTCTCGGTGCGCATCGTAACTCGTATGTAAATGTGCGCGCATTGTTATTTATAAATAATTTTATCCCCGTAATATGTAAACAATTCCGTATTATTAATTTTATCGAAAGGAAAAAGCCTCACGTCAAAAATTGTACTATCGGTTTGTTATTTTGAATCCCCATTTTATGCGAAGGGGATCATCTGTCTATTTCTGACGGATTGTCAACATTGTTTCTCCTGGGGAACGGGTAGCCTCAGTTGTATATTTGTTTTGAGTATCTATTTATCAAAATTAAGACGTTACCGCCTAATATATTATTCGAGTGTTTGATTTCATCACAATGATCTTAAAGGATCAAAGCGGTCGGCTTTTCGCCGCCTAGTATTTAATACGATCGTGCGTTTGTAAATTATTAAAGTGGAGATTTTCACAAGTTTTATTTTGTATTAATTGTTTTACAGGGGGAAGGTTGTTTTGCTTGAGTGGTCAAGGTAAATGTCCCAAATCAGGTTCTTGTAAGAAATTTTTTTTTCTTGTTGCCATATTTATTAGCTTGCCTGTATAACAGTCTGTTATTATGGAGTGCTAATATACTCTCTTATTAAGTGTTAGAAGTCAGAACGAAGATGATTTCTACATTTTTGACCAACCTTAGTCTGCAATTGAGATATTTGAATGATTTGAAGTAATCAAAATTCAGCGTATGAAATTAACTGAGCCTCGAGATTGTCTCAGACAGAATAGAACTGTTCAACATGGACTGGAAACTGAGTATTTAGAGTAGAAATAACCATTTTAACTTGTCAGTGTTGTCCAAAGTCAGAACCATGTAACCGATCCAGTTCCAGATGTCAAAAATACTTTTCTCTTCAACTTAATCAGAAATGGTGATAGAAATTATATTTTCAAGGGTTAGTGCTAGGGAGAGGGGAGAAAGATAATACCTCACACTTTGGAGTTTTAAGAGGTTATAAAAAGCTGTTCGTCCCTCCTGTAAAATGTTCGTAATTGCATTCAATTTTGAAAAATTCCACAAGTATCAGGATCCAACTTAAAAACTTGCTGTTAAACAAATGGAAGCAGCTATGAAAAAATTGCTAATAATAAATAATTGCGTGAAAGCAATTGAGAAGAAAAAGGTTAAAAAAATTCATTCCCTGCCACGAATCAAACTGCTGGAGAAGGATATGTTTAACGTTAAAAATCTTTCTTCTCGAACAAAAAAAGTATTTGTTTTTGTACCTTTCAGTACAGAAGAATTTATCGAACCCGTTGCCAAATAAGCTTTTTATCATCAAAGGTGAAAACAAGGCTAAATGAGTCTTCCTCCGGTTTTGTCTTTATTCTGAGAAGCAGGTTTGCGGGCACAGAAAACAGGCTCTTCTTAACAATACGTTGAACACCAACCATCGTTATGGTGAATTTTTGTGTTGTACCTATTTCTAATTATGACTTGTCCTTCCCTTTCGCCGACAACATATCTGAAGTGTTCAGATGAGTCCATTAAAGAATGGGAAAACTCCAGAAACGTTGAAAATTCAAGAAACCCCACGCCTCGAAGAAAAATTCTGTCCATGAGCTGTTGGATCATTAATGTTGGAACCCGTCTTCGCAATAATCACTAACCTTCAACATGTTGCCATGAATATATGGCAAAATCAGGTTTTTCAGTTGTTCCCTTAATACACAAGAGGTGTAATATTATATTACTCCTAATTACCGTATTATTTACATAAATATTGCATTTACATTTCCAATATATCTATAAACTGTATCTATAGCCTTGAAGAATAAAAAAAACCATCGCTTACGGAAAATGTAACCGCTTGAAACCTTTCCCCTTACTTTCCCCCTTCTCGAACGTCTCCACCTTAATTTTTACCAAGCGCTCGATCTTTGTAGTTTTTATTTCGAGCACAAAGTTTTAACATGCTTCACTCGGTGCATATCTTTTGCCGTTTTTGTAGAGTATTGAGGTGATCTTTGAATATGAACGTCCCGACGACAAGACAATAGCGTTAGCCAGATCGGAATAGAAATTCTAATCTATAAATCTGACGAAGGGTGTGCTATGAAAATTATCGCGCTACACAATACAATTTGTTGTATTTGCTAGCAAGCTGTGAATTAACCTAATTTCGTTAAATTTCGTCCAATATATTTTATCCTATGGTTGAAAATTTTGCAAGGTTTGTTATCTCCGCTGTTCTTCAACATTTTTGTCCATTCAACTTGGGCAGCGGAGTGATGTTTTTTTTTTCGAAATACGTGTATTATGTTCATCTAACTGTCCGCAAGGAATTATTGTTGGTCGGCGAGCAATTTTTTCTAATAAATTTCGCTCTTCGGTAACTGATGTAGTCGATCTGGTTCGCAGAGCGTTCTGTGTATAAATTCTGTTGTTGGCCTGTTATAAAAAGTTGATAAAAATACATTTGTTTTCTCATTCGCCCGTTGTTGGAAATTTCTGTTATTGAATAGCGTTCTTTAGAATTTTGAGCTTCTCTCGGTATTTAATGGCCCTAAAAAGGGTTGATGAGGAGTACAAGAATTCCCGCGTGCTGCAGTTCAATCTAGAAATAACTGAAAAGAATAAATTATTTTTGAAAATCATACTGATAGGTAGTTCCTTTCTGGTTTTTTTTACGAAAAACTTATTGTTTTAAATATAGTTGATTCGTTCTAAATTGATTCATGCTGGAGAAAAGGACTTCGCTAGTTCAATCTTGGAAGAATTGTGTGGCTGTTAAAAGAGCCGTAGAGCAGTAGAATAGAGTCAAATAAAATTCCATCTATAGTTGCCAAGTGCCTTTCTCGATGGTCTTTTTACATACTAACTGAAGAAGATAAATGATAAACCACAGTACAATCATTTGCAGCTTCATTTTTTTCAGACTCAATAATTCGTATAATTAAGGCTGTTCAACCATTGCTAAAGTATAAATTATATCAATAACAAAAGATTAAACTACTTTTATTATTACTAGTTGTAGGGTTTTTACAATATCGATTTCACCGATATTACATCGATACCATGTTATGTACGCCTATAATATGAGCTGGATATTATTTCGATATTAAAATCGATTAAAAAATATCGATAGTGAATCGATGTATCAATCTGGCGAAAACGATCGTACCGATTTGCTCCGCTCACTCCCGTAGCCGACTTGTGACGTCATTCCCCGCATTAGCCGGTTCCTCTTCCAGTTCCTTCTCCTTATCACGGTTTCCATCTCGACCGACCGCAGGCGCTGGAAAAATTTCAATGCTTCTCGCTTTGCTAAGAGCTTCACAACAGCCGATCATCAAATCAAGCCGATCGCTTCGACTTCTACATTCCACTCCAGTATTCGCAATGCCAGCCAAGGTAACTCGACATTCAATGCAGAAAAACGCTTTGCATTCAAGGACGTTAGTTCCTATTAAGCTTCGCATTGATCAAGTTGATAGCATCGCCATGATCTATTGCAAAATTGTTTGTCATTCTAGTTATGTAATACTTATTCAAGTGCACTATTATATTTTAGTGCGTCTTAGTATCAATTATTGGGCTATTTTTATTCCGAATCTGAATTAAGCTAAATAAAGGCTGGCGATACTTTCTATTCAACATAATTTTGATTTGTATCTAATTAGAGAAAAATCGTACCGTTTTTTCTTGCAAAGGAACGGAAAAAACGAGCAAAAAATGCGAATAACGCTGACAGTTTGATTCTAATACTAGCCGTAGCAAACAGTTGAAACGTGAGATATTGATTTTTGGGGCTCGTAAAATCAGAATAGAACATTTGAATGCTTATCGCATGAAAACATGACGCTCATCAGTTTCTACGGCGTTTAAATTTTTCAGTTCGAGTCGACGAGAGCAATTTGTTGGAAAATATCGGTCGGTTTCTGCATTTTACTTGAAATAAAGCGTCGTTTGAGCGGATTAGTTTCTAAGGGCCGGTTCTTGTGTAATATAAATATAAATAGTATTTTAACTTGACAACGAAGCCTGTTTTCAATACTATAAAAATCAATTATAAAAATATCGATAGGCATGTTGCAAAAACCTTAATGCGAATCTTCAAAAAGTTTTCAGGAGAGCCAAAAACAGCATAAATTTGGTTCTTCGAACTCAGGATTTTCGGTGTAATATTTTCTGCATGCCAAATGCTCGGAATAACGTTTTATAAAACTTCTGGGTCTCATTTTCTTCCAAATAGAAAAGTCGAGCCTATTTTTATTACTTATAGGCATTAAATTTTTAGCTACAGTAACTTACAGTGCTTTAACGCCATTGAGGTCGGAGTAAAATCCAATAAACTTTCTTTAGATCATATAAATTTAATTAAATATGAAGAAGGCACAATTCAGAAAATACGTATTTTTTAAAAATGAAGAAGACATTTCAATCAATAAACGGAGAACGAGATAATGATCAGGTTTAGCTAAACTGGAGGTACAATTTTTGTAGTTCCTTTTAGAAAAATTTACTCAAAATTTAATAATAGCTGAGAAATGAACAATAAATTATTAAGGCCTATCCGTCTGAAGGTAACTAGACAATTAATAGCTAACGTGGAAAATGGATGTGAAATCCTGCAAGTACAAGAGTTTAGGATCCTGCAAGTTGCTGGGGGCACAAAGCTTGAAGCTGTAACAACCTGTATAAATATTGGCCCTTTATAGAGAGACGAAAGGAAAAAACACGAATTAGGTTAATAATGTGGAAGTTTTGTGGAATGGCATCATCTTTATCCTAACATTCTGTTTTTATATTTTTCTTAATTTATTTAAACGATTTTTCGCAGGTGGGAGATAAAATTCCGAGCGTCGATCTCTTCGAAAATACACCTGCGGAGAAGGTGAACACGGAGAAATTGACAAGCGGAAAAACTGTTATTCTGTTTGCTGTACCTGGCGCCTTCACTCCAGGATGTTCTAAGGTGAGATACAATTTCTCATTCGACGTGAAATTTTGGCGAATTTGACTTTGACTCGTCTCTTAATCTCTATATCATTCCACAAGGGTTGTTCAGAAAGTAAGAGTATTGGTGCTCTCTCGGAACGAGGATTTTTTCCTAAGTGGCAGCTTTTGCTTTGTAGGGAGGGATCTCCTGAAGAAAATGAGACGTTTGCTCGTAAGAAAGCTCCGGTGTTGGTGAGCGTTTGTGTGAACAATGTCGATTCAAAATCCTGCCAAGTGTGAAGTACCCAGTGTCTAATGCTTACAAGTAATGCAAATGGAAAATTAAAGAAACCGTCTATGAAAATCACAGGTTTTCTCTGGATGAACTTCTTGCAAAAATTCCTCAGCTCTCAAGAACATAATATTTCGAAAATTGTGTACTCAGCGGGTGCCAAAACAACTATCGAGGAGCACAAATTGCAGCGGATCGCCAGCTCGGAGGTCAATCTTGGAAGATTAGAACTGCAAAGTTGAGTGTTTCTAGACTCCATCAACGGGAGATGAAACTTGTGTGGCTTATTACACTAATAAGACGAAAAGACAATCCAGACAGTAACCTTGAAGATGCACCTAGCAGGAAAACTTTTTTGACCGACCAGAAGGTTCCAACAGCTGTCACAAACTGGGCCACGGAGCTGTAAGTTTCTATGAGATGGGATTAGAAAGCTCATTTTAAGCTCACAAACAGGCAAAAGAAGGCAATTACATAGCAAATTGTTTTCTTATTCTGGAAAATTTGACTACTCTTACTTTCTGAATAACGCTTGTGTTAGGATCTTTTCTCTGATAGCAATTTAATGCGATGTGAAATTGAATTCCAGACTCATCTGCCTGGCTATGTCAACGATGCTGACACCTTGAAGGCCAAAGGTATTGACGAAATCGTCTGCCTCTCCGTCAATGATCCGTTTGTAATGGCTGCTTGGGGCAAGGATCAGAACGCTGTTGGCAAAGTAAGCCAACATTTATTTTACTATTCGATAGGAGACACTGCAATAGCAAACACTTGAAAGTCATTTTGAAACCGGAAAGCTGAAGTAACATGCGACAGCTCTAGACCTTGATATGAGGTTTCCACTTTCTGACAGCAAGGGTTTTTTCATCTGTGTTGTTAGGCCACTGCAAGCTAAACAGAACCTTGAAACAAGTAGAAAGCGATAACATGTAGGGGTGCCAACTTAATTTGACGTGAATCTGAAGAGGTGTCGCTGTCGTGCATTTCAAGAATGATCATTTAGCACTTTCAGTTTGCCCTGTCCTAGGTTTGAGCATTTCCATTAGCTAAGTCCTAGGACTGAGTAAATTTTTCCCTTTCATCATCCGAACATGAAGAAAGCGACGACCTTGAGAAGAATAAACCCTAATGAACGACCACTTTATGATCTCCAGGTTCGAATGTTAGCAGACCCTACTGCCGCCTTCACTAAAGCTCTCGACTTGGCTGTGGACCTTCCGCCGCTTGGAGGCACTCGCTCCAAACGCTACTCAATGGTGATTAAAGATGGCGTCATCTCTGAACTCAACGTCGAACCCGACGGCACAGGACTCTCGTGTTCTTTGTCTAAGAACCTAAAAATCGCATAAACTACTGTCAAATAATCGCTGTTGCTATACGTACTCTCAAATTATGTAGCTTACAACCTTTGCAGTGCTTCCGATGATAATACCGTGTAATTTATGTTTTCAGCCTCGTAATGATGATTCAACATCCCTTGGCTGTAGATTGTAATTTCACTGTAAATATATTCGTTGGAAATGTGATACGTGCTTAATTCAGCATAATCTGAAGCTATTTGGCTAAATTTGAAGAAGTCAGAAGAACGAATTTTCTTCAACATGGTGAAAGAGAGATTGATTCATTAGGGACCTTATTTGAATAAATTCTGGCGAGATTTGGCCGTACTCGGCCACTCTTAAATCTAAGTAGAAAAAAATGAAAATATTAGCTTATACAAGGAGTATGATTACAGACGTCGAATTATAGTTCATAATTGAATCATAATGACATTTATTTTAGACATGGATCTAAAATAAATTAAGATTTTCCCCTCTGAGAGCGTCCAACTTTTCCAAAATAGATTGGCACACTTTGTTTCCTTTTTCTTGTAGTTCAACATCGCAGGGGAAGAAATTAATTAATTAATTTGTAAAAAATCAGGTTTCAAAAGTTAATTATCAATACAAAGCCAAAAGATGCTGTTTAATCCGCTTGTTTAAATACTGCATAACTTCACATCTGGTGGAAGACTGTTAAAATAGCTTATACTTTGCATCTGGAAGAAAATGGGAAGGGGAAGAAAATTTATATTTTCCGAAGTTTTTCAGAAAAATGCGTATTTGGTATCAATTTCTATAGATTTTTGGACGCTGAATCGAATGAGACCATCGCGGGGTCGATAGCTTTATTGGTTCTCGAGTTATCGCAGCTTTTGTGTCGAATTTGGGAGATAACTCGAGAGTTCTTGGAGCTATAACAATCGTTCTATACTCATTGGAATGGTCGTCGAACACACTCTCCAGCTGGGCAATAAATTTAGCTTTTAATTTGTGAATTAAGAAAAATAAAAATGATTAAAATTACAATGGTTGCTACGGAATTTTCCCTTATAGTTACAAATGTTCGGAATAATATTAAAATCACAAATGGATAGTCTTCTCAAATAATTTTTGATGCGATGGAATAATAAACCACTGTATAATAATTTGCAGCGTTTTTTTTCATGACTTTCGCCCTTCGGGCATCTACTGGACGCTTTCTTTCAGGCTCATTAATTTTCAATTGGACCTGAAAAGCTCATCCTTCTCGTTGTAACTCCGATTTCCGAAGGTAAAAGTGGAGAAAAGTTCGCGTCGATTTCGCTAAATTAGAAATCCACCTCCTCGGTTTCACTCGGGTCGTATAAAATAATAAATTTCGTCGTCTGCTCGAATTAGTCCAGCTATAGACGACATTCTCTTCTGACTTTATTTACCCTTCGGTTTAAGCTGGTGTTTTATATAGATGACCCTAATAGAGAGGACACGATAGGTGAGTTCGTGCTGCGTCTTACGTAATACTTAGCTCGACCCTGGCACGCGTATGCCGCCAACTTCATCAACTATTGAATAATTGCTCGGTTCATTTATGTATGCGGCCATCGATTTCCGCTCGTCGTTGCTTTCTTCGACGGCATTCTATCGGAAGAACTGCAGCCGACCGTTTCGATTTGCCTTCGGTTCGCAGCTCTATTTCGCCATGTCTCTAGAGGTGATCATTTTCTCTTCTACCTTAGAATAGAATGAGTAACGATTTGCTTAATTATCCCATCTTGATTTTATATTAGGTATTTATTAGTTTGCATTGTATTATTGATAATATTGCGCAGTCGATGGTGAACATTTTTTCGAGCTATCGACTGTTTAAAAATTAGAATAAAAAAAAGCAAAAAAAAAATCAATAAATAAAAATAAAAAAACAGTTGAGAAAGAATGAAGGGAAAATATTTTCTCATTATGTGTATTAAAGTTTTTAGTTGTAATACTACATTAAAAATTAGAATTAAAGAGATGCAGTACAGCGTACGGAAACTGAACTGATTTTATTAACATTTAATGTGAACACGGCGGTCGTCATGTTTTCTACTAGTTTAGATCGTTACATTTTTTTGGGCCAAAATTAGAAAAAATCTAAAAATTGTAGAAAATATATTATTTCCCATTCTTTGGGTTGCAATATTTGAAGAAAAAAAATACTACAATTTTATCGGCTGTATGACGAACGAATAAAATATTTTTTTCATACAAGAAAATATAATTAATTTCGCAGGTCGGTGATAAAATTCCCAGCGTGGACCTGTATGAAAATTCGCCGTCGGAAATTGTCAACACTGAAGAGCTCTGCAACGGGAAGACCGTCGTGCTTTTTGCTGTGCCAGGAGCCTTTACTCCCGGTTGTTCCAAGGTGATACAAACTGATTCATAAATAGAATGAAATTAAGATATGGCGATACTTGATAATATGATTGAAAAAATAATATATAGAGCACCAAATAATTTATTTAAATACAGCCAGAAAATAACTTCTGTAAAAGGAAAGGAAAAGTGAATTTTTGTAATATAATTCAATATTTTACCTTGAAAATATAACGCGAGTTTTTTAATCTTCGAACGAGTCATTTTTCATCTGGTAAAATAATTTCAAAAACTTATCCACGGTAAAATTTTTTAAATACTTTTTTTTACGATTTAACGCTTTTTCCAGTCTCATCTGCCCGGCTACATTGACGAGGCTGACGACCTGAAAGCCAAAGGTGTCGACGAAATCGTCTGCATTTCGGTGAACGATCCTTTTGTAATGGAAGCCTGGGGGCGGGATCAGGGAGCTTCGGGCAAAGTAATTTTTTAATTATTGTCTGTGCTTATTTGAAGTGGTCTATATAGACTAGAAACTTGACTACAGAATAGACTAGGGACTAGAATGGAAGAGTGGCCAAGAGACTAGAGTTGAAAATGAACCAGTGACCAGACTAGAGTACAGGCAAAATACTGGACTAGAGGGTAGATTAGAGTGTAGACAAGAGTACAGACTAGAAACTGAACTAGAGGGTAGATTAGAGACTGGAGAAGAGAGTAGACTGAAGTGCAGACTTGAAACTGGACTAGAGGGTAGATTAGAGACTAGTTTAGAGTGTGGACTAAGGAGTAGACTGGAGTACAAACTCGAAACTGGACTAGAGGGTAGATTAGAGACTTGAGAAGAGAGTAGGCTAGAGTACAGACTATAAACTGGACTAGAGGGTAGATTAGCGACAAGTTTGGAGTGCATACTAGGGAGTAGACTAGATTACAGACTAAAAAAAATGGTAGACTAAAAAGTGGTTTAGACACTTGACTAGAAACCGAACTAGAGAGTAGGTTAGATACTAGATTAGGGTCTAGGTTAGAGAGTGATCTGGATACTAGACTAAAGAGTAAACTAGAGACCAGATTAGTAGACTAGATTACAGACTAAAAACTGGAGTAGAGGGAACTAAGGACAGGACAAGAGAGTAGAATAGAGAGCGGATTATAGACTATACTATAGAGTGGACTAGTGACTAGACTAGAGAGTAGATTAGTAACTGCACTGGAGAGTTGACTAAAAACGTGAGCTAAATACTCGAAAACTAGTATATACCAACATATTTGAGACAACCTACATGAGTTTCCGCTCAGAAAATTTGAAATTCAAGTTTAAAAAAGTGCTATATTCTTCGACGAATAATATATTTCCCAAATAGATAAATCTATTATCGTTGTTCAAGGTACGCATGCTGGCAGACCCGTCGGCCGCCTTCACCAAAGCTCTCGACTTGGCCATAGATTTGCCTCCGCTCGGAGGCACTCGGTCCAAAAGGTACTCAATGGTCATCAGGGATGGCGTCGTCTCCGAACTCAACGTCGAACCTGATGGAACCGGGTTGTCCAATTCGCTCTCGAAAAATATTAAATTGGAGTAGATGAAGAAAAAATCACATTTTTGTCCATTGTTGGCACTCGTATACTCACTTTGGAATAGAGAAAAAGTAATTTTGATAATAAGTCAATTTGTAATGAATTTTTTTTTTTTTTTTTAATGACCATGGAATTTATTTAGATACCAGTTATTTTTTCAGTATCATAAATTCTAATAATTGGTCCTATTTGAATTTAAATATATTTCGATAATTAGCACCAAAGATGAATTCAATCCACCTCTTGAGATTATAAATTATAATTTTTTCATTTTTTCCATTTGAAATTATGCACAAGTAATTTTTTTCGAATTAATTTTAATATTGTACAGTAAAATAATTAGAGAAGGAAAAAGAACAAGTTTTAAAAATTTGGACACGCTATCACGTGTGCTGCAATTTTCTATCGCATCAAACTTATTTTAATGTGCGTCTTAATAAATAATTAAATTACTGTTCGTCTCGTTCTTTTTTCCCGTTTTAAAATGAATCGAACGTATTATTTTACCATCATTAACACAAAATCTCATCTGAATCATCTTTCTGAACTAATTTGATGGCTCTAAATTGATTTAAAAAAAAAAAAAGAAAAAAAGCTGCTAATGATTGTTCACTAGTTTATTATTCCTTTGCATCAATAATTCCATTTGCGATAATAACATGTCGGAAAATTTGTGAACGTTTCCACCTAACAACTGATTCAATTAGATAACAACTATAAGGAAAAACTAAGTAGCAACTATTGTAATTTCATGGTTTTTATTTTTCTTAATTTTCAAAATAAATATTAATTTTGCGCTTTATTTAACAGTTGAAGAGAGCGTTTGACGAGCATTCCAACGATTTTTATAGCTCTAAGAATTCTCAAGTCATGCCAAATTTCTGAAAATCTCACAAATTTTACACAAAAGCTGCGATAACTCGAGAACCAATAAAGCTAAATAAATAAATAATTTTTTTCTTGGGCGATTGCAATGGTTTATTATGAATAATGAACCAAAACGAAATAATGAAATATTTTTTGTTTTCGTAAATGTACTACTGTTGTAGAATGAGGTAATAAAACGGTCGAGAATTTGATAATTCTAACGAATAATTACTGAGGCTCTATTCCTTTAAGTCAATCGATGGCGCCATATTTATTCCGCACTGATTCCGCACCCGCGCATTGGCTTCATGTAAGCGCATTAGACGCCAGCGACGTAATGTAATTTCGTCGATCGGCGGAAACGCGGAATCGTCGCGGAACTAGTTACTCGCGAGAATGAGAGTATCACATCCGGCGACAATGGGCATTTACGCCGTAAAGCCTCGTTCAGCGCAGACGTCTCTTCTGGTTATGAAGGCGCTTCTCGAGGCTTTAAAGGCGCCTCTCGAGGCATTAGGCGCCGACGAGAAGCCAAAGTGGCACAGGTTGTGACACGGCGGAATCGTCACCGGGTCGAGGTGGCTCGGTTTATTCCGGAAAAGGGAGAAGAGGTTAACATTATTTCAACTCCGGCCGACGCGTGCGTACGCGTTCATCTGTATCTTCCGTCCTCGTCGTTGAGCTGGAGCGAATAGCCCGCGCGAATAGTCTCTCTTGAGCGGAGAGCGGAACAAAAGAGCGCCCTTCCACGCACGCCGACGTATTTACTGCCGGCAAGGGTGCGATCCGTCTAATGGAGGACAATAAAGGGCCGTATAAACCGCGGCAGAGCAAAGCGCACAAGCTATCGTTCCGCACACCGTTCCGCACGCCGTTCCGCACGCCGTCTCCGTTCCTTACGTGCTTCGCCCGTAACAATACAATACCGTTCCTCAACGGCTTTTCCGTATTGAAAGGCTATTGTTTCTAATGTAAGTCGAAAGGGCGAGGAAACGAGCGTGTTTACAGGGAATGATATTTTCACAACCGAGTGAGAATTAATTGTCAATTATAGCGTCGACTGTTGCGAATTTATTCGTATTTAGGGTGGGAAAACGTTCAATTCAACGGTCGCATTGAATACGTTAGATTCTATGATTTACTGCCGAATAAGTGAGTGGAATCGACTTGAAACTAGGTTGGAAATAATCTAGAGATTAGACTTTTTGAATCGTAAGATGATGATAATGATCGAAATAAATCGGATTTCGTTGAAAACACGTTTCCAATATTTCCCTCTCAAGTGTTTACAATCCCGCGGGATTCCCCTTAGCTAAAATGCCAACATAGGGCTCAAAGTCGTATTAAATATAGCAGAAGTCGCGAGGGGAAAAGGGAACAATGTAAGATACGATCATTTCGGAGTCTTTAAAGCGCAGGGGCTCTTTTTCTAAGTCAGAAAAGAGGTCGGAATAATAAGGGCTTACTTATGGCCTCGGTCTTCATGTCTACGAGCTCAGGCTGAATGCCAAGCAGAGGTCGCATACGGTCTCCGTACAGTGATAAAGTTACACTATAATCAGTAGGTACCTGGGAGAAAAAATAAAGCGAGTATACATTCGGCTTTTATTTCTAAGCGTTCTAGTTATTTAGGTCTGTTATTTAATATTAAACCGTTTTAAACGCCCTAGAAAATACGAATGCCTAGAATACGAACGACCAATAAAACGCCCCAAATGATGTACACTGGGTTTATATTCCTTCGCTTTAATTCAGGATCACCATCAATTTGTGATAGTAATTATTCCGAATAGATAGCAGCAACTATTGTAAATTCAATCATTTTTCTTTTTCTTAATTTTCAAGTTAAAAGCTAAATAATTCGCCCAACTGTACAACTGAAGATGTGTTTGACGTCCATTTCAACGAGTATGGAAAGATTTTTTATAGCTCCGAGAATTCTCGAGTTGTACCATTATGGCGAATTCTTTAAAATCGCGAACATTTCTCATAAAAGCTACGATAACTTGAGAATCATTAAAGCTATCGATCCCAAGATGGTCTTACTCGATTCAGCGTCTAAAAATCTATAAAAATTTATACCGAAATCACCTATGTCTGGAAAATGTTGGAAAATACGAATTTTTCTACCTCCCTAACCCCTCAAAATACCCCAAAAATCGAGATAGCGATTCGATTGTCAGACCAAGATTGATTTTTGGTGAAATTATGTAGCTTTTATAGACTCTTCAAAAAAGTGCGGTGGGCAAATTTAAAAAAAAATTGGATATTTGAATTATAAATGCCTTGGAAAATAAAACATCAAATTTTAATGGAGTTTATTATTCAATAATAAACCATTGTAAAAAAAAATGCCAAAAAATGCTAAGAAATTTTTTTTCTTAAACCCCTCACAAAATGTGATGTTTCACGTTTTCATTCAAGGCATGTACCTACTCGTAGAATATCCAGTCCGTCAACACGTTTCTGACGAAACTATCGAAGCTAAATTCGTGAAATTTTTACCAAAATTTACATTTTACTTGTTGACATCAATTTCTTTAGATTTTTAGACGCTGAATCGAATGAGACCATTGCAGGGTTGTAAGTAAGCTTAATTGGTTCTCGATCTATCGCAGCTTTTGCGTCGAATTTGGGAAATTTTCTCAAATTGGGCAGAACTCGAGGACTCTAGTAGCGATAAAAACCGTCCTATACTTGTTGGAATGTTCGTCAAACACTCTTCAACCATACCGTTTGGCGAAAACTTGAGCTTTTAATTTGGAAACAAAAAAACCAAAAATGATTAAAATTACAATAGTTGTCATTGAATTTTCCCCTGTAGTTACCAAGCTGTTAGGTGGAAACTTTCAAAAATGTTTGGACAAGTTATCATCGCAAATGGATTGTCTTCTTGCATTGTTATTGATGCAAAGAAATTATACCACTTTGTAATCATTTGCATTGTTTGATTTGTGTAAAACCTTTTGGTAGACCGATCGCCCCGAAATTTCGAAGCATTTAGAATTCGAAATTTTTCATATCGTAAAGTTTGGTCTAGTTTTCCAAAAAATTTAAAGTCGACTCGTCGATAGATCGTTTTCAAACGCGACGATAAAAACGAAACTCGGTTTAGACGCGTTTATTTTCTTCGGGGGAGCGATCGAGCTTTCGAGGGAAAACAACGTCGGCCAACGTTAGGGAATACGGAGAGCTCGAGGGGCTCCCGTGGAGTAATTACCTTACAGTAAGGGTGGGCTGAAGGGGAGTGTTTTCCTGAGCTACCCCTCTAGCTGTCATTAGGGGCGGTTCGGCTGCACCGGCTGAAAGACTGAGTGGAGAAAGGTTGTCGCGGCTAACGAGGAATGACAAGTTCGCGTTAATGTCATCGGCCCGCCGTTCAATCGCGAGCGGTCGCTACGTGCCCGAACTTGTCACCGACGATGTCAGTTTGAGAACAGCCGAATTATTCCTCGCCGCTGGCGGAACAAATGCGATTTTTATTATCGTCAATTCTTTCAAATTCGTTTTCATAAGGCTCCTACGCAAGGCGGAAAAGGCAGGCTTCAATATATAAATTAATTGCGATTTATTTAATAGAAAAATAAGGAAACTTAAAATACAGAAAACAAGCAAAATTATATAGTAAAAATTTAGCTTTTAATTTTGAAATCAAGGGAAATTGGTAACGGCTTAATTCTAGAGCCATTATTGCCTAACGATACAGCTGGAGAGAGTGTTTGACGACCATTCCAACGAGTATAGAACGATTTTTATAGCTCCAAGAATTCTTGAGTTATACCCTCATGTCAAATTTCTGAAAATCTCCCAAATTCGACACAAAAGCTGCGATAACTCGAGAACCAATAAAGCTATCGACCCCGCGATAGTCTCATTCGATTCAGCGTCCAAAATCTATAGAAACTGATACCAATTACACTTTTGTTGAAAAACTTAGGAAAATTCGAATTATTTTTCTCTCAAAACCCCTCTAAAATACCCTTAAAATTGGGGTAGCGATTTGGCTTAATAGTTGAGCAGTTGTCAGAAAAAAAATGGATTTTCCCTGAAAATGTCACGAATTTAGCTTTTATAGTTTCGTCAGAAAAGTGTTGGCGGCGTACGGCGGACGGACATATTTTTTTTTTTTTAAATTGGATATTCGGATCCTACATCAAATTTGGAGGGGAGTTTGGAAAATTTTTTTCATCAGCGATTTCAATAACTTCGCTGATTCAAAATTCGCTGTATTGTTCATGTCACATGCGGACTGGAAAGCACCTTTTATTAATTATCATGACCATTTTTTACTAGCCAGCTGAATATCTTTTTTGGAAAGCTGATCGGGATCTCATTTCAATCGGGAGTGAGTTCAGAAGATGGATGGGAAGGGGGTGGAAATATCTAAATAGCTCGCAGGAAGCAGCGACAACTTGAGATATATAAAGCATTAATAGTCCGGCGCTCTCGCTACATTCATCAGCGACGGCCATCAAGTATGAACCGCTTCAAAACTATAACAAACACCGTTCTATTCTCCGATGGATATTTGTTTTCTCCTCGAACCCCGTTAGAGCAAGGGCAACGAATGCAAATGGCAGACATGGCGGAAAGAGCGGGATAATCTCAGTGTTGCGAGTGCCGTGATAGCTCTAGATGTCGCTCAAAGCCTCTCCCGAGAGCCAGATTTAGTTACGTTGGGTAAACACAGCCTCCGCCGACTCGGAGCAACCCTTCGCTAAGGATATCCAACGCGCATGTGGGAAGTGAGCCTTTGTTCAAACATCTAAATTCTCAGCGTAGACCGCAATGATGTAATAAATTCCACTTTTAGCGAGGTCTCCGCGACCGCTCTTGCGTGATCTCGAATCGAAATTCCCCCGCTCACCTATTCCGTTTCGTTACTCATTATAATTTGCCGTTATGGTATTTTTATTTCCCTTTTTGTAATTTCTTTCTCATAATTTTTTTGGAATAAACTTTCTTTTCATTCATTCAGTCACCGTTGACTGCTCTCCAATCCCGAATTCGGACAATTTCCATTATCACTCGTCAATAATAAAATTTATTTCATACCGTTTATGAAAACTGATTCATTGAAACTTCAAATGTCCAAAGCGGATGAATTGCGCGTGAATTAATGGCGAATGTAAAGTAAATTAATAAATAATCAACTAATTAATAAATGAATGAGCTGATAAATAATAAATTGACCGACAGTGAACCAATAACGATTAAACATCGGATGAATGTATAATGAACGCTGAATGAATGCGGAATGAATGGTAATTGAATTAATGCTGAATGCATGGTAAATGAATGAATGCTGAATGAATGATAAATGAATGAATGCTGAATGAATGATAAATAAATGAATGCTGAATGGATAATAAATGAATGAATGCTGAATGAATAATAAATCAATGAATGCTGAATGGATGATAAATGAATGAATGCTGAATGAATGATAAATGAATGAATGCCGAAAGAATGATGAATGAATGGTGAATAAATGATGACTGAATGCATGAATGACGAGTTAATTGATGAATGAATTACGAGTAATTGATGAATGAATGACAAATAAATGATGAATGAAGGATGAATGAATGATGATAATTGGTTGAATAAATGATGAATGAAGGATGAATGAAGATTGAATGAATGATGGATGAAGGATGAATGAATTAATGCATGATGCATTAATGGTTGATGAATGAGTGAATGATAAATGAATGAATAATGAATGAATAATGAATAAATGATGAAATAATTATGATTGAATAATGTATATTTATGATGAATGAATTTTGAATGAATAATAAATTAATTTTGAACCAACGACGAATGAATGATGAATGAATTACAGATGAATGGTGGATGAATGTTGAGTGATGAATGTATGAATGAATGATGAAAAAGTTCATTCATATTTAATAAACAATTAAAATGGAGCAGAGATGAATTTATTTTAGATGTGTGAGGGAAAAATAGCATTTTAAATAGATGACTAATGTATGATTGATGATGGACAAACAAATAACGAATGAATTTGGGTGGAAGCATGGTGATCAACAGATGATAAAGAATTGAGAATAAATTCGTAATGGATGGTCAAAAAATAAATTAATTAATGAACGATAAATTAGTGAAGGATGAATAGAATATTGAGTGAATGGATGATGGACAAATTGATTGTCTTTCTCAAGTGAAAGAATAGGAATGGATCCCGATCAAACTGATAATAATTTATTACGGATGAAGGAAGAACGATTAAACAATGGATGAGAATGAGTGGTGAAAGAATGTTACTTACGATACGATCAATCGTCAAACAGCGTATTCACGCATTCTAGTACGTTAAACGATGTGCAGAAGAGTTTTATTCAAAACGAAGAGAAGCCGCCTCAAACGTTGTTACAGTTTGCTTTATGAGAAACAAGCATACGCTGTGCTTAGATAACGGACACGTAACCGTCTAACGACTGTTCAGTTGTTCAAGTGTTGAATCGATCGCAATGCATTCTCTCGTGTCAAAGACTCATACTTCATTTCCTAGCGAGTCCAATGATTTGTAGTAGATAGACGGGTATTATGAAAAAGCGACCGAGGAGTTTTTACAATGATCGACAACAGTGAAATGAGGTGGATTTTAATTTAAAGCTGCTATTATTAGGTGTGTATTTATTATTTAAAGGAATCGTATTTGATGCTGAACATAACGAGATGATTTAATGACAGAAACTACAAACGAAAGTTTAATTTTGTACTAAAAAATTATTGATTTTTATGAACTGAATATTGATTTTGTACAGACAATTTACAAATTGCGCAATGTTGCGCTTGTCCCGTGGACCCCCTTGTGAACTGAGCAAAGCTATAGTATTTGGAACACTTTTCTTTCTGCAACGAACGATTTCCATGTTCCTTTTAAGACGATTTGCAAACGACCTGAGCAATTATTTTCCGTAGCTTGAATTCAGGGAACTTCTTTACATTGGAAAAAATAAAATGTTATTTTGAAGCGAATTTAAAACTGTCTCTTACTTGGAGTTCATCTTGGAATTCGAACTTTTTGAATTCAAACGAGTCTTAATTAAGATATTTTACTTACTGATAGCACAAAGTTGGCATCGTGGCAAAAACATTAGCGAATGAAAATCTCTTTGAAATGAACGCCTGAAGTCGTTAAAATTTAAAAGCCGGATCAGACTTTCTCGTTCGCACAATATTTCGAACCGCTAGTGTAAAACGCTGCAAATTATTTTACGGTGGTATATTATTCTTTTGCTTCGTATTTAGCTGCTTAGTAAGCGATTAGGTTAAAGAATTGAGCCATTGTTTGACCAAGATAGTTTTTTGCTGAAAATGTCAAGAATTTAGCTACTCAGATAAGTGTTGTCGGGGGACTGAAGGATATTCGGATTCTACTATTCTTGAAACAAAAGGTGTTTGATTTTTTTTCTTTCAGGCGATTGCAATTTTTGGAGAAATTTGGCATGAAGTTTTATAACTCAAGACTTTTCAGAGCTAGGAGGAACGTTCTTTGCTCGTTGGAACGCTCGTCAAACGCTCTCCTAAGCTGTATAGTTAGGCGAATAATTTAACTCTTTATTAGATAAAATACTAATAATAAAATACTATAGTTGCTACCTACGGAGTTTTCCTTATAGTTACCTATCTGTTGGGTGGAAACGTTTACGAATGTTCGGCGTAGTTACTATCACAGATGGATGGTCTTACATCATTATTGAAGCAAAGGATTAATAAACCACTGTACAATCATTTGTAGTGTTTTTATTGGATATTTGGATTCTACATGCCTTGAAACGTAAAAAATCAAATATTGAGACTTTTTTCATGGGCGATTACAATGGTTTATTATTTTTAAATAATAATACAAAAAGTGCAACACAATATGGAAGTATGAGGTGAACTGCGGGTTAATGAGGCATCAATCACTCATTAACTTCGGCCAGTTCGGCCCTTCGCTGGTCGAATCCGTTCTTGGAAGTCTTTCAGCTTTACAGGTAGCGAGAATGTCTTTACATCGAAATCCGTAAGCTTTCCTACTGCAGCGGCTTAGAGCAGCTCTATCAGCATATATCTCACCTCGCAGTTCTCAGTATCTGCTACCTTATTCCACCCATGTACCAACCTCGGCCCACGGATTCACGTGAAACATGCGAGATCCTTTAGCTTTTAATTTAGATACGCCGTTTCCTAAGAAGATAATAATAAATTCTTCTTTCATTGGAGTTATATGTTTTTTTGCTCTATACATGAAGCTGAAGGCATGAATATAAATTTTATTCCATCTTAATACAAAATAAGTACAAGTATTGAGTATTCGGATTTTACACGCCTTGTAACGTAAAACACCAAATTTTGAGGGGGCTTGGAAAATGCCCATAGATTGAGGGGGGCTTGGAATATTGAATAATAAACCAAAAATACGTGTCACGCTGTTAGTTCAGTAATGCAGAGCCATCTTGGCTTATCTTGCTGGAGCGACGTGTTCCGATAGTTCGGGGCTATTTTATTGTCGTCGGCGAATAAACGGAGTCTCCTCGGTCGATAAACGGTTTTCGCGGAGCATGAAACACGGCACATAGACGAATCAAATGCCCGTTTGATAAGCGGTTATTTTTTATCTACCGAGTGTAATAGTCGGGCAAAAATCCGCGCGTCGTTTTTTCCGCAAAAGAGGAAGAGAAAATTACCAATACGACTGTGCGCTATTGTAAGCTGAAAATCGCTTCGCATGACAGAATGTCGAACGCGAGTTCTTTCGCCATTGTTGTACGCTATGTATATTTGAATGTAATATTTCTCTTCGCGGGAGTAGAGCTCGGTCTGACAGGGACGGCCGAGGTCGGAATCATGTATGCACATTCAGACATTGATTTTGCCGCTGCCCGAGGTCTTGGCGCAGAAGTGGTAACCCAGTTGTTATTATTAGGATCTCCGATTACGTTTGCACAATTGCAAAGTTTCGAATTGGTGAGAGAAAAAAAAAAAAAAAAAACTCGCCCGAGAGAATAACGTAGGTCATTCCGGTAAGCGAATTAAATTGATCGTATGGTCGATTTTTTCACCTTCGAGGATCAATAGAATAATAAGAAATCCTCCAAAGCGTTCAGATAGGTAAATTGAAGTTGTTGAATTTTCCATTATAAAACTCGACGAACTTGTTCTACAAATAATTTTCATCGAAGAAATGTATAAACGCAGTTTTTTCCTATCTCTTATTTCCTCATTTTCTCCTGGTTCATGATTCTATTCGTTCGTGCTAGTGAAAGGGCCATAAACCCTTTGATTTCATAAGCAAGATCAAATTCGAGGGCATCCCAAAAATGATCGTCTAGTCCTATCAGTTAGGTTGCCTTCTTTTAAAACTACGGTCCAAGTCAGGAAAGCTCATAATAACGCAATGCTTGAAAATCTTTATTGATTTCACTTGAGAATCGGTCAATGCAAAAAAAAAAAAAAATTATTTTTCGACACGCAAAAACGATAAAACGTGCGATAAAATCTTAGCTTTCAAACGGTGTAATAGATTATATTCTTATAATTTCATTCTTAGGAGGAAATTATAATTGAATGCTGACAAACGTCTCTCGAGTGTCTCGAATATTTGAAAAAATATCAGCTCCCCTTTTCCGTCAGTTTTGCATCATTTTATACCAAGAGGGACCACTTGAACCAATTCACAAAATAACTATGAAAACTCTAGAGCGAAAAACAGTGGAAACCGAAAGCGCCTTGGCAAATAACATGTTGACTATATTCGGGCTAGTTTTCCTACGTGTTGTGGATAAGGTAGAATCCCTATCATGTTTACCCTTAGCTGCAGTGCGATTAAAACTTTTTATCATCGGAGGTTTCCTTTATATTCCGTATAATCAATGCTCAGTTTATTGGGGCGTGAGGGTGTGCGGCAGCAGTTAGCCGGCCAGATAGCGCTGCACTCCTAACGTTGGCTCTCTTATCTTTATGAATTTCTAACACGCCGGACCCGAAGTTCCACCTTTGCTAGCAATTTGGCGAGTTTCCAAACTAAGAGAAACGATTCGCCCCTCGGCAGTTCCAATTAGAGAGATACAACCAGATCCGAGCCATGAGATATTGACGGTGTTTAGGTTAGAGCGGGCGAATTGCAGTTTTTACCGGCGACTTGCGAATCAACTTGATACAATTGAAGATTCATCAGCTATTTTTACGAGCTTCAAGGAGAAGGAATGGCGAGACTAGTCGATGTTGATTTAAGCGATATTTCCACGTATTTGAAATATTTCCATGTATTTGATCAGTGAGAGAGGTGAATGAGAATTTTTGAGAACTGGAAACGAGATTCGATCATTGGTTTATTTGATCGCATTTTCGACGGATGTCGAAGTTGAATATCGAAGGTTTGAAATGGAAGTTGGAGGTTCATGTTGAAGATTGAGGTTGAAGTTGAAGGTTGAAGTTGAGGTTGAAGTTGAAGGTTGAAGTTGAAGGTTAAGGTTGAAGTTGAAGGTTAAGGTTGAAGTTGAAGGTTGAAGTTGAAGGTTGAAGTTGAAGGTTGAAGTTGAAGGTTGAAGTTGAAGGTTGAAGTTGAAGGTTGAAGTTGAAGTTGAAGGTTGAAGTTGAAGGTTGAAGTTGAAGGTTGAAGTTGAAGGTTGAAGTTGAAGGTTGAAGTTGAAGGTTGAAGTTGAAGGTTGAAGTTGTAGTTGTAGTTTAATGTTAAAGGTTGGAGATGATGTTGTAATTTAATATTGAAAGTTGGAGTTTGAAATTGAAGTTGAAGGTTTACCGTTGAAATTCGAAGTTTAATGTTAACATCGAAATTTAAAATTGAAGTTGGATGTCAATTTTTGAGGTTTATATCAATGGCTGACGTTAACGGTCGTAGTTGAGGAATAACGTCTTGAAGGTCTTATTTGAAGGTCGACGTTTATGGTTGAAGTTGATGGTTGACGATTAGATCGAAGTTGATCATTTCTGATAAATGTCACTGATCGTTTCTCCATAAAAATGTAGGCCATATAAGTTCTTCGTTCTATAATATTTGCCTTACATACCTGTTTACCTAAACATACGATCGTATTATGTAAAAATTCTCTGTTTTCTATGTGAATCAATTTAGTTCAGTTTACCCGTCGAGTCTTTGGTTAATGCAAAGGAATGAACGGGTTCTCTGACGTGGAAATATGCCATCATCAGGGGGACTCATTTTCGTTAAAACTTGTGTCTCGTCGGAAAAAATGGCCCCCTATTGAAGATGATGGTCGAGCGAAGTGAACTATCGCTCGAGTAGACAATAGGTCTCGACGACTCCAGCGTCCTGGAAGCTGTGTGGGAAGGTGAACAGATGCGTCCTCTCCGGTGGCTTCGGCGAATATCCTGGCCGGTGGTGAATTCAGGGACCTGAGGGGTCGAGAGGGCAGAAACGCATTACGAGGACATCACCGGCGGATTTAGGGCGAGAGAGACCCTCCCATTCCCTCTCGTCAAGGGATGGCTCAATGAGAAAGCTTTATCCTCGGATGCCTGATGGCGAAGCTGTTGAGGAGTACGAGCTGGTGAAGGATACTGGCTGGAGCACGGTCTGTCCACAGCGTCTGAACATCTCTCATCGTCAAATATATATTTTCTTTCCACCCCTGAAGCCATTTATTGCAAAATCAAACAACTCTGCCACCACTTAAACAGTTATTGGAATCGAGGAACAATCGAAACATCTCCAATATTATATTTTCCTGGAAATCGAGGGTAAATTAAAATAAAATTGGAAAATTGTTTTCTCAGCCTTTGGAGACTGTTTCATAGCTGGTTTCCCACGACATATCCCAATACTGGAATTATTGCGACAATTTTGTATGTAAATAAAAGAGCAATGAACCATTTCTCACTAGACTTGGGGAATTTTGAATCATATTATACCTGGAATATTTTATAATTAATTTTCACTACATTCTACTCAATACGAAAGGATGCCGATCGAGGGTCAGCGCCCTTGATAACAGTGCTATCACCCTTTCATCCTCTCGTCGGATTTTCACTTCTCGTGAGACGTATTTCTAAGAAAAGCTTCCCCGGAGATGAAAAAAAACGGCTCGAAGCGAGTAAAATACCGTTAAATAGGGATCGCAAACTCGGAAAACGAAAAGAATGCGCTCGAAAATCGACTTCCAACTTACCGTTTGTAAAATTACAGCAGTTCCTTTTTTCCTTTGCGCTGTCTACCTTTTTATTCGCGAGATAAAGAAACGGAAGCTGGGGAAGGTACAAAGATGGGATTGAGCAGTTCGTTGCGCAGGTATGGGAAGGAAGGAGGGATGAAAAAGTTTTATTAAGGCTTTTCGCCGCGTTACCTCGCTCTAGAGAGCAGACCAATTAAAGTAACAAAAGACCTGTCTACAAATTTCGCTGTAGTCGGGAATAATGACCGTAAGGGAATTAGCATAAACTGGCACTCGAGTGCAGCTCGGCCGAACGTAACGTTAGTTCAAAACAATGGGCAAAAAAGGAATGCACAGTTCGAAACGATGGCGATTTGCACGCGCGAATTAGTGGTTTCCGGATAAAGAGATGGTCCCGTACCTTCTCTGCGACCATATTGTTAATTCGCACTAATCAACTGCAATTGAATTAAGCCGTAACACACACGGCAATAAAGCGTGAACAAAGCGGAAACGATTTTTTCAACCAGTTCGTTTTGTAGCGGATTTGCGTTCGAAGCGGTTCCGTTCGATCGGAATGAAGCATTAGGATTTTACGGGTTTTGGAGTTGATGAAAATCGGGACGGACAGGAGCGTTTGTAGCTGAGGTAGCTCAAGTAACAGCGAGCCGAAGTATCCTTCGAATACAATGGATGACTTCGATATACAGAATTGGGCAGAGAGGTATGGATGATTTGAAATTACAGTTTCACACTCATTTTTAAACGAAACTCAAAATTATTTTTTTAATGTGTACTTTAGATGTTGCCTTTATAAAAATTAAAGAGGAAACAATTAAAACATTGATTACGTACGAAAAATAACATCTGTTTAATGCTGTCCATTTTTGTTTATGCACTCTTGTAGACGTTGTATGAAGTTTTCCATATAAGTGCTACCGCTCGAATTTCTTGTCGTATTGCTTCACTCAGGGCTTCAAGTGTACGTGGTTTGTTTATGCATACACGTGCTTGTAGTGCCTCATAAAAAATAGTCTCAGAAGGTGACAGCGATACGTCCGATGACCGAGGAGGACAGGATTAACAGATGTAATTTATCGTAATAAATTCTTTAATTTTTTCCTCTTTAATTTTTATTATGACAATATCTAAGGTACACATAAAAAATTAATTTTTGAGTTTTGTTCAAAAATGAGTATGCATAACTGTTATTTCAAATCATGCTTACCTCCCCTGCCCAACCCTGCATTTTTACTAGAAAGCAGTCACTTGAACTATCGACGATTTGTGCCAAGATAGCGGTATTGGTTTCACCCAATACTCTCGAAAAGGAGAAGTTTGGGGGAGTTCCACCACCTTCTAGACGAGTCCAATAGGCAACCCGGAAATTTTCACAATTATTATAGAATGAGCCCTGATGTTTTCCTACATCTTGCTGGTTTACATTGGGATCCAATGGTCAGTGTCGGAATTTGTAGTAGTGTTCATTGTTTTAAACTCTTATTGTTGCAGAAAATTGGAAAAATAACTTTTCAGAGGAAGCTAAAATTTTAACTGCACTCACCCCTAACACATATCAAGAAAAATTGAAATATAAAAACATTTGGATATAAAAGTTATAAAATATGTGGTTTTTATCCACTAGTAGTGATAGGCTGTGATCTGGGTTTTTATATATAAATATTTTTTTAATTTCGTTAGGGATGAGTGCAATCAAAACTTTAAAGTTAGTTAGCTTCCTCTAGAAATATATTTTAACGATTTCCTGCAACAAGCATGAAAAAAAAAATTATATGATTAGCAAAATTAACCGGGAAGCCAAGACAACAAGCTTCCGCAATTTGATCGGAACCCTTCGCTATCCCATTTCTATTATCTCAATCCGTCCTGTGAAATCGGAGGGTATCCGAACGAAAACAGTACGAAGAGGGGGAGTAATTTATGCAAAACGATTCAGTCGTGTTCGGGAAGCAATAATAACAACGTTTCGATCCGCGGGTGCATAACTGGAGACGAAATTGAATAACAATCGTAACAAATAGGGGGAGGAATTACGAAGAAACGTATACGCTCAGATTGAACCTAGCTATTCGATTTTGAGCTTTATTTCGGCCTGTGTTCGTAAACAGGGATCAAACACAAAAACTAAACGAATAGAATACAATGAATTTACAAATTAGGAGACTGCGCGCGTTTTACACGAGTGAACTATAATTACGCTGCAGCACACAACAATAAAGTGATCAGTACTTTTCTTATGTTTTCAAACGCGCTTAGGGCTAAGTTGAGGTCGGCTGAATTCATTCACCCTCAGAATTTCAATAAACGGCAAAAAACCTCAGAAAATTGCAATAAAATGCAGATATGCGAGAAAGATATTTGATTTATCCAAACTAACATTAATTTGTACGTATTTTGATCGAATAGACACAAATAGGAACTTAGTTTAGCTTGCCAAGGTTCCCAATTGAGAGTAAATAGTAAATATCTGCAGAAATCATGGAAAATCATAGGGTTTTTTTTCAAAGAAATTGTGAGACTTGCCAAGCAAGCTTTTCGTTTTCATAATTGCGATAATTCACGAAATGTTATCAATTTTCGGCAGTGAATTGCCAATTACTCTAACTTTGGGAAGTGTACCAGTAAAAAATATCAAATTAGCCAACTGATACCAAACCTCATGAGGCCTACGTAGGTGAAAGCGCTCGTATACTAGTAATAATCTACTACAATGAGGACTCGTCGCTACATTAGAAACAAATCAATCCTCAAAACGCAAAAATGGAAAAAATCGCGATATTTTTTAACCTGTATTAACATAATTTTTGTATCGCCGACCGAAAATCCATAAACTAACATACATAGCAGCAAACGAGACGTAATCGGAAAGCAATGGAAGGCTGGCAATGGCAGAGTTGTCAACACCAAGTCAACCGGATGACAGGTTAATCAATCTCTGCTGTTACTGGCGTGATACATGCGTGTACAGCTGCCTCATACATCATACGTGCTGACAAACAATATCCGAATATCGATGCTGATTATTACACTTGTCGGACTTACACTTACACTCGTCAGTGGAAGTAAAATTCGAATTCGTCCAGCGATTCCTTCAAGGAAATAGTATCAACGGTTGGTCTTGGTTTGCGATGATCACTGGTTATCATTCAAATCGAGCGTTTTCCATTCCTTCCCTCGATTTATAGTTGGTAGCTGACATTATTCCCTAGAATGTTGAAATTTATAAACGAAGAAGTATGGACTTGTGAGAATTTTACCAGTTAAGTACCAAATGGAATTAGTAATGTACTGTCGTAAAAAATCAAAATTATCTGTAGATCCACTTTATTTGCTTTGATTTAATTTTACCAGTTAATTATGAAATGGAATTTGTATGAATAAGTATGAAATTTGGAAATGTATGAAATAGAATTTGTATAAATAATTATGCCATTTGGAAATGTATGAAATGGAATTAGTAATGTACACTCGTAAAATATCAAAATATTCTGCAGAACCACTTTATTTTCTTTAATTTAATTTGAATTAAATTCGCTCAGAAATTAAATATGCGCTGTACTGGATATTTGAAGAAGACAGGTTGGCTAGACTGAATGGCGACTCTGCCTTAGCTGGGAAAAATTATGCATCAACTCCATTTGGAAGATTGATTGTCGATTTTTGTAACTCCACTCGAAAATCGATTTGACCTGCAAGACTTGCCGGTGTGAATGGGACTGTATACTTATATCTTCTATTTTCGGCGAGAAAAGTCTAAGTACCTATACGAGGCTACGTACAAGTAAATAAGTAAAGTAAAGAGTAAAGTACGAGTAAAGAAGTCAAAGTCTTGTACTTCCTTCGCCGACAGCCTCCAATAATAATTAAAGTTCTCATCTTTCCGTTTCCTAGTTGTCGACTATGTTTATAACTTCGTTTGGTCTTGAAATAAATCATTCTACTTCTGCGTTCGCTGAACTTACGCAGGAGTATTCAAATAATACTACAGAATAATAGAACCATGCCAAAAGTTGGGAAAACACGTCAAAAATAGAAAAAAAAATCACCAATTAGGTCAATAATGCGGAAGTGCGGTATGTGATCCTAACATAACGATTCAAGCCAGGTTTTGTAAAATGGGATACTATCTATGAACCTGTAGCGTCAAAGATATTGATTTTTTCACGGCCTGTAAAAATCCAAATATTCACTAAAACGCGTAAGGCGGAAGTACGTTGTGTCATCCAATCGTTTGAATTCTCGTCAAACACTCTCTTCAACTGCACCGTTGGACGAAAAATTTAGCTTCTAATTTGAAAATTAAGAAAAATAAAAATGATTAAAATGACAATACTGTACAATAATTCGTAGCGTTTTCTTAGCGCGCGAGGCGCGATGTAAATCGACTGGATAAAAGATTTTCAGCAAAATGAGATTGAAAAGGTGCTAAGTGTGTGAGAGGGGCGATGATTGTAGCGCGTTCGAAAAGTTTCCTTGTAACGGCTTCGCCCTCGTCTGAAACTTTGTTTTCTCCGGGGCGACCGAGAGGAGGAAATGTGGCCTATTAAACCTCATTAGTTCGGTCGTCAGTCAGACCTTGAATGTCTCCTTCACGGAACGGGAATCGGCCACGGACCGTGCGAAAGACAGAGAGGGAAATCGAAATCGTACCCTAAACCATCGGAACATGAGTTTTTACCGCCTTCAGAGACATTTTCCTTAGCCCGTCATTTTCTACGAGGGGTGAAAAGTTTTTCCATCTCGGCACAAAGAAAAATTAGAGCCGCCTGGTTCCCACCCATTTAAGGAAAATAATGGACGCCTAGGGCGTTTCGATTTCTTACCCTCTCGACTCGATAGCGAAATGAATAGAGAAACCATTTTCCCGACCTTCGGCCGCGTAAATTCCGAATTCGGATGAATATTTTTTCGCTCCGCAATTTTTTTCTGTTCCTTTCAACATCGTCAACAGATAACATCTTCAGAAGAATATTTCCAGTTTTGCCGAAGGAAAATATCATACAATCGTCTAATTGATTGGAAATAACTTCTTATAAGAAAATAAATTCCTGGTTTAGCTTTTCAAAGGGCTGGTCTCTCCGGCTGTACTAAGGTTGAACAAAGACGGTTAAGGCGAGGCTGAATAAGAATTAGCATAAGGAATAGGGAAGTAGAGGAGGAAAAAAAATTTAGAGAGACTTCATTAGTTAGTAGCTCTAGGTAGCCACTACTCTCACCTTAAGCCTAAGCCACCTTAAACTGTGGCGAATCCGGCTCGAAAACGTTCACCCAAATTCCAGAGACTGTTCATTTTTGATAGAAAATATCCCGAATTTATGTGAGCGTTTCCTCTTAACAACTGATTGGCAACTTTAAGAGAAAACGCCTCAGTACTGTCGTAATATTAATTTATTTTCACTTCCTCCCGTTTGTCACATTTTCCACGTAATTAAGGTGAGGGGAAAATTAACACGGCACTCTTTCTCCATTTACAGAGAGGTACAGGGCGTCGAAAAATCTATATAAAAAACTAAAAATAAAAAAAAATAAAACCGACTTCAAAAATATTTGTCTATAAAATAAACTCTGAAAAGGAAAAAATAAGAAAAATGTCCCAACTTTGCAGCAACTCATTCGCCGACTACTTTACTACTCATATTGACCTCCCCTAATAATATAAAAATTACTATTTCTCATTTCCCAAATGATTAAAAGACTTTCCTTTCACCTCTGAATCGCCTCCAGATTGATCATTTTTTGGAGTCTTCGCCTCTCTGGCAAAATGATACCTATCCATGTTCAGAAATTTTTTACGAGGGGTGTACAAAAAATTCCTTCTTTTTTTCTTTCGAAAAGTCACTCCGCAGACGGAGATTTTCCCCCATTTGCCATAAATGTCCCCAGATGTCTGGAATGGAATTTTAAAAATCGAGTAAACTTGCTTTTCATGCGCTCGCATTTCCGAATTTCTTCCTCGAACAGTACATTTCTCAACACGGGAAGGATCTAACCGCAGATGCCTTCATGGGCAACGATAAACCGACGCTAGAATCAACTAGCGATCGGAAGCTCTTCGGCGACAAATGTAAACTTGGACGAAAGAGGATTCACCTGCCAAGTTTCTTCGACAGTCCGTTGCCCTGTTACCCTGACAATTTCCAACGAAGGTCGACCATAATCTTGAAGATACGATGCCCGTAGTAGTGTTCCGAAAAGGGCTTATTGTGCCTACTTAACTGGCTTTCCTCCGTTAAGTAATCTTCGGAGTGTTTCTCTTCGCTGCTTTGGCCTCCTAGGTCGAATGACTTGGCAGCGGAAACTCCTCGAACGTTGTTTAGGTTTCTGAGTCGGCCCTCGAATCGCAGAAGAGCGGTTCCCCTTTCATCTAACTACTAATTCCGAAACGCGGTTCAATTCGTCGACCATCATGTCCGAAGTTAACTTGGGAAAACTCATTGTATTAGAAAACTGAGCGCAGCGTTTTCGTACAAAGTGTACTAACAATAGCTAATCCACATTACACTTTGAAACAGGTATTCTGATAAATTAACGTTATCTGTGTTGAGGATATTTTGGAAACATTAGAGCACTCAAACTACTTGAACTACAGGATCAAACTCGACGAACAAACCGCTTGAACTCACGACGTGGAAGTTGAGATAACAAAATTACCGCAGATGATAATAAAGTAGTTTATTATCCTTGGCTTCGATTAGAATAGCAGGTATTTTCCGAAATTATTCCCCCATTCAGCTTTTAAAAATAATTCTCCTTGGAACGACGCGAAATATAAAAATTCGTACACATAAAATAAAAACACATCTCGCCCAAAACCCGCCAACTTCGTGGCCACCCTTAAAATTGCCGAACTCGTGCCAGTACTCTGCTCATAACTCAAAAAATGTCCATCGTACCAGAGAAAATGTCCTACAATCGAGTGAACTATATTTCCCTTCGAAAAAAAATCAACAGATTTTTCGGCCGATCAAAAATAAGATATTTTTCTTAATACGTCCTCAAATAATCTGCGAGAATCCTCGTTTTTCATGGCAACACGTACTAAAACTCAATGCAATAAAGGACACCAATAAAATGATCTAGCGAATTTTGAAGTAAAATATTATGTTTCAATGTGCAAAACGTATTTTCAATAATAAAACCGAAACTTTCGTGGGGGAAAACTGCGTTTTAATCACTTAAAAGAATTTCTCCAGCGATTACAATTTTTTTTTTTGCGAAAAATAAACCGAAACACGTTTGTAATAAATACAAATAAAATTACAATATATTTCTTCTTTTCCTTCTCGTCGCATTCTTGATGAGTCGCCTGATTTTTCTCCACCGCACAACTCCCGTACAATATAATTATTATTAAAAAATACGAATACAAAAAAATTACAAAGCTACGTGCTAAATAATCCGCTTTTTCACGAGCGTTCGAGATCGACTCGATTATTCGTTAGGTTAACCGCTTGAAATCGGATACGGTGAAAAAAGTCGGTCGGATTATTATAATTAAATCAAGTGCTAACAGTCGAGTTACCAGCAGGGATCGAGGGACAAAACAAACGTAGGTTTTTAAAAAGGGACCGCAGTCACGCGATTTGTCGAGAAGGAAAGTTGTGTAGGGAATAGGAAAATACCTTAGAACCTCGTCACCGCCCCCTCGTATTCTCATCCGGTCGTCGGACGTTCTTTACGGTTACAGCCTCTTGCACTTTTTTCCCCTTTACCGACATCCAACTGCCGTATCTCCCATTTCCCTAAACAAGGTTACTTCGGTGGTGCTTAAATTATAAGGCGAGTGGAAAAGAGGAACACGTTCTCCCGATCCGGGTTTTTCGTCCACGAAATATCCTACCTCAAGAGCTTCAACCGCATAAGGGTAAATACATAGAAAATCACATACAAAAACTTGGAAAAAAACATTTTAAATAGGTAATAAATGCAACTTTAAAAATATTTGCATAAAAAATAAATAAATAAAATTAAAAAAAAAAAACCTGAAAAGGAAAAAAAACATACATCCAACTTCACAGCAGTTCAGTCGCCGAAAACAATTTTTTTCAACAATTTTATGCTTATAATACTGGTGAGACGTCCTCGATGTAGGTACTTTAATACTCGCAATGATCTGACCACCTCCTCTAGTAAAAGCTCTTCAACTCCCAGATAATCTCTTCTCATCACCTCTCAATCTCCTCCAGAGTGGTCATATTTTGGAGTCGGCGCCTCTCTCATAATCCCATAGAAAGAACATAGTGGAAATGTGAAGAATTAGCTAAAATTGCCTCATTTACAAGAATTCATTTTCCCCCGGCGTGGTTGGAAAAATGGATCGAAAAAACCTCAAAAAGTTGGAATTTCGTATCACGTTTTTCGTTACCATTCTATCTTTAGACGTCATACCATCAGAAATCTGAACTGAACTTCGAGCTAGGGCTTGATAGGCAGATAAATTGAAAAAAAAAAGAAGTTATAGGCAGAAGAAAAAAAGAAGAAAAAAAGAAGAAGTTATAGGCTTGCGAAGTAGACAAATTCTGTTTTCACGAAAATCACATTTTCCGGCATTTTTCTCAATCTGGGGCCTAGCCTTTCAAACGAAAATAAAGCCACTCGATCGGAATGACAGCCAGTGGACAACGCATACCGAAAAAATCCCCGCAAGTCAACCAATGTAACCATTTTATATTTAGAAGTCAGTTAATAAGAATTAGAATTTGGTCAAAATATTCGATTGTGAATCATTTGTAAATATCAAATATATCGACATATTAATTCGACTAATTGCTAATATTTGTTAAATAATCGCAGGGAAAGACTACTAGGGTAGTGGAACCAGCAGATAATTTAAAGCAAGTTCAACTTAGAACGAGCTTACTTATTACCATTACCTAACAATGTAGATTCCTATTCTTCGTAAGAAAATATGTATCAATTTTATTCGCAACATAATTGGTTTTTTCTCGGTAGCCTAATTGCTGGAGGATCCCACAGAATGATAACGGTTCGAGTTGATCGTATAAATCAGAAATGTAGAAGCCGTTTTCTACTAGATGAACACAGTGGATCGAGCCGATCGTTACTTATCTCTGTGATTACCTAATTATTCCTCACCTGAGAGCCAAGTTTAAATAATTTTACCTTCCCAGAACAAAATCAGAGCTGACTAAAGCGAAAATACAAATGCGGGTGCACGAGAGTTAATAAAATTATTCAATATTCCGGAGTTTTCAAATTGAATTCACGTGGGATTTTCGAAGTATCGAATTACGCTTAGATTATAAATCCGGTTTGTCTTCAAATGATAAAATATTCCACTCTCTGATACGCAGAAGTAACCCTTGTTATTTGTTATTGGATAACTTCGAATACGACATTTTCCACCTCGTGAAGCTTCCGAACTAATATTGCCGCCCTTTCATAAAAGGAGCGAAAACGTCGAGTTCATTCTACTCATGTGCATTCGAATAACATTCTCCATGCAAATGCAGCTCGGTTGCGTATATAGATGTTTCAATCCCTTATCCCTTCGAATCGCATCTGCGCCCTCGGCTTTTAATATGAAACTTTACGAAAGTTGCAACGTCGGCGAAATCGAGAAAGCCGACAGTTTTGTGTTCTTTAGATAGGCGATATTCGTGTTCGCACACGTCCATAAAATGATACGCGACCGCCTTCTGAAATGATAAGCTCATGTTTATCGACCTTTCGACGCTTTTTATATTCTAGTGCCTTTTATTACGTGCATTGAGCTATTTGAGTTGGAAACTCGCTTCAAATTAATACTCATGTTTACGAGGAAATTAAGCCGGACGATAAACACACACGAAATGGTACACCTCTAGCGTTCATCCTCAAGATAACTCAGAAAATGTATGGTGATTTCATTCATGACGGTATTAGCTTCCATGAAAAAATAGCAGCAGTTATCGTAACTAAATTTGAACGTTGCGACCGAAATGTTAGAAACTATGTGCTAATTCTTTGGCCAAATTATTTTTATTTTACCTAACTAAAATAATTTGACGAGAAGAGAATATTTCACGAGCATTCTAACTAATATAGAACAATTTTTATAGCTCAATTAATTCTCGAGCTAAATGTTAGCGCAGGGTTTTTAGAATTTGCCAAAATTACTCACAAAAAAAAAAAAAAAAAAACTCGATCAACCCGGCAACGTTCAGTGTCCAAAAATCTATTTTATTGATACAAACCTATGCAGCAACAACCTTGGACCAATATATTTATTTTATTATTCATTTTATATTTATACTTTTATTATTTATACATTTATACTAGTGAGCGAATTTCAAATAGCAAAGACATAAAAATGTCGAAAATCGAACGTTCGTTGATTCTTACCGTTTCTTCATTCTTTTGGAAGATTTTCGAAAAACCGGGTGAAATAAGCTCAAAAATCACCTTTATTATACAATGTTCAAATAACATGGATAATTTTTTCTTGTAAATATAATGCTGGTCAAACTTCAAATTGCTAATTTTTCTATTCCCCGAAAAATTGTGATTTGCCAAAAGAATCGTTTTTTGAACTCAGGAATATCCGTCATCAACTGAGGTATTAGCGGTGAGGTCTTTTTGGACGCTGAATCAAATGAGACTATCGCGGGGTCGATAGCTTTATTGGTTCTCGAGTTATCGCAGTGTTTGTGCCGAATTGGGAGATTTTCAGAAATTTGACGTGAGGGAATAACTCGAGAGTTCTTGGAGCTATAAAAATCGTTCTATACTCATTGGAATGGTCGTCAAACACTCACTTCAGCTGTATCGTTAGGCAATAAGTTTAGTTTTTGATTAGGAAATTAAGAAAAATTAAAATGATTAAAATTACTACAGTTGCTACGGAGTTTTCCCTTATAGTTACCATCTGTTTTTCGGTGGGAACGTTCACAAATGTTCGGAATATTTAAAATCACAAATGGATAGTCTTCTTAAATCAATATTGAAGCGAAATAATAATAAACCACTGTGCAATCATTTGCAGCGTTTTTTTCTCGGATACGACCCTATCGAATTCCTAACCGTTCAAAAATTATTGGACGAAAACCGTTAGAATAGTTAAAAATAACCTCGAAACCGACATTTTCGAATTTATCCCTTGGGTAAATCGTTCACATGAGTTTGGGTTTGTCACTATACGAGTGAACGGTGCTCCTGTATCATGTTCAAAGCGAAAAAAATAATAACAGCTGTACAAACATTTGCAGCGGTTTGGATTTTCATTTCGAATTCGTTTCTGAGCCGTGATCAATACCGGTAAAATTCCGTTTCGTTATTGTCCGCTTTGCGGCTCTAGAGCAGCTTTCTCGCTCCCGATTCGGCTTTATTGCCATCCCTTATGAACTAGGTATCTCATCGCACTATTCGCACGGTGATATTTAATTTCGCCTCGCATTGTTTTCCCTAGGTTGATTCCGGTAAATTTGGCCGTAGGCTCGGCTATTTTACTGCCGCGCGTAATGAATCTCCCGCTGAAAGGGAAACTACCCTTGGCCCTTCAAGTACCGAAAGTATTCGCTTTTGTTTCGTTCCACGACGAAAACTCGTTGAATGTTCTTCAAAATGGCCGGTCGATAAATAAAGTCGAAATAGGGGCCCTGAGTGTTCTTTACGCTGGAGGAAGCGAAGGGTTCAGCTAGCAACATTAACTGCGGTGTACATTGAAAGGGGAAACGAAAAAGCGAGACTAGAACCTCGAAGCATCGCAGCCGAGGGAGCTTTTAATTGCTACGGTCCGTAAATTCATAGTTTAATGTGACACCTTAATTAAAATCGTTTTTAAGTAGCTTGACAATGTTGCCGTCAGATATTTCAACTGGGCTTATTATCTCGAGCGAAACAAGAGAAAGCGACTTTGGCGTTTGTACGTGTATAGGATGTCGCTAAGGGAGGGGAAAATACGGATATAAAAAAGTTGTAGGGGAGCGTGGAGGGGGGAAGAGGGGAATTCGAAGGAAATTACGAGGGAGGGGAGGAGGAGAGAGAAAAAACTACAGTCGGAACTCAATTCTCTCGGCTCGGTTATTGTTGGATTCAAGATAAAATATATTAAAGATTCAAAAGATCTCTTGGGAGCTTTGCCGGCCGTGGAACTCGAAACGGAACAAGGGTATAGGTGTAAGAAGACCAAATCGGGTGAACTAATCTCTTCAACCCCGTTCATTATTAAGGGAGGATCGAGTTCTTCCAACCCTTGCTCGGTTTCAACCCTCGGTACAAGTCCGCCTAGAACATCCCTCCGGTACAACGGGACTCGCGCTTCTGGCTCCCTTCAGTAGTGGAATACCTCAACCTACAGCAACGAGGATAAATGCTCGTTAATTCATCAAGCTTTTAGCCTTTCGACCTCAAGCTCGAAAGCGTGTCCTCTCGTTCGAGTACCCTTTTCCTAACAAGGGTAACTATAGTCTATTGCTTTTATATTTTATTCAACCTCAAAAGTGAGGCGAGCGATGAAATATTCGAAAGGTCTCCCGTTTCTTGAAGGCAATATTATTTAGGTACTGAATTCGGCGAAAGAAACTAAAATGTAAATATGAAAACATTCCAATGATCTTATGCATTTCAAAACCTGCAATCAACGTCAGGGATCGATTTCCAGAGAGAATTAAGATAGAACGGAAAATTAATGCTCTTTTCGACAACATAAAATTTGATACGAGGTCATGATCGCAAAAGCATTTTTTAAACAAAAAAATAATAATAATAAAAATGGGTAAAAAGTAAGTTAAACTTTTTTAACAGGACCAATTCGTTCAGGTTGTTTTAGAATCTATACCAGGCAGGTGGCACACCTGTTGCGTTGAAAGATATTGATTTCATCGGGTAGGAAATACGAACTTGAGAAACAGCGACAGAGATAACTGTATTCCAAATGATAGAAATTGAGTGTCACCTACTAGCCAAAATAGAAATTTCAAGTTCTCGATTGTTCAAAAACATAAAAGCAAAGGGGAAATAAAACGTTGCAAATGATTGCACACTGGTTTAATATTTCTTCGCTTCAATAATGACTTAAGAAGACCATCCATTTGTGATAGTTCTTATTCCGAACATATATGTGAACGTTCTCACCGAAAAACAGATTGTGAACTATAGGGGAAAACTTCGTCGCAGCTATTATAATTTTAATCATTTTTATTTTTCTTAATTTCCAAATTAAAAGCTGAATTTTTGGCCGGAAAATCTGAAGAAATGGTTTGACGACCATTCCCACGATTATAGAAACATTTTCATACCCCAAAAATTCTCGGATTATACCAAATTTTTGAGAAAAAAATCCGCACGAAATTAAAGGAATCGCGACCCCGCGATCTCATCATTCGATTCATCATCCAAAAAGTTATTAATATCGATACCAAATACACGTTTTCTGGAAACGTTAGAAAACACGAATTCTCTCTCTCTCTCTCTCTCTCTCTCTAAATCCTAAAAAAATATCCTTGAATTTGAGGATAGCGTAATGTTGAAACGTCAAACATCAAATTTAGAGGGGCGATTGAAAAATGTTTTCTTGGGCGATTACAATAATTTACTATTGAATATTAAACCAACAAAAATAAAAAATAAATAAATAAAAATGGAAAAAAAGAGACGAGATAAAGAGGGAATTAAAGCGGTTTACAATGTTATCGAACTTTTGCGTCTAAATAGGTGAATACGTACGACAGAAATTCGTCGGCAAAATCCGATTTCCACTCATCTTCGTTCAAATATCGTATTCAGTCCACGCAACAGCAATTTTCCCGGTTCGAAGCATTGATAATCGGATTAAGAATAATTACAAAACGCGAGGTCTATAATACTCGAGTCGATCTTTCCCCGTTTCCCTTTTCGTAGCCAAACGGCGGCGAAGGGTAATAAGCGGAAAATCCCGAGTTACGACTAATGCCTATAAGGCAAAGCCGTTGTCAACCCTTTACCTTATTTTTCTCAACCTCCCCGAAGGAATAGAAAGTAGTGGAAACCGACCATCGCTTATGAAGTTTTAATAGGCCTGTTTCTAAACAAACTTCGGCCGTAAACGTAGGGAAAACCAAGGGCGGAAGTTTTCTGAAAGCTCGCGACTGAGGGAATTTTTTTACCTCCTTCGCGGTCTCGCAGTTCATTTAATTTATTCGCCATTTCGTTTATTAGGTCGGCTACATTAGGTTTATGACGCCGGTCCCTTTCGAATGGGAAAACGACGAGGTTTTTCATGCGACTCCCTCTCCCCAGACGAAGGAATAGAGCGGCTGAAGAGCGCGAGGCGACGGACTAGTTAGACCGAAGAATGGCTCGCAGCGACTAACTACCCGCAGACAGACGAGGGCCCTCCCCTAATAGGACGCGACGAATAGGGGGAGAAAGCTACCCTAGTTGCCCTGTGAATAACTTCGCCGAACATTCTCCATCTTTTCGGTAACCGAACGCTCTTTCGCTTTCCAAATTGAAAGCGGGACAGGGAGAGGTGGTAAAGTTTTTGCCGTTTGTCATTTTGGAAATGGAACGAGAGTCTGCACAACGGTACTTTCCTCAGCGGTAATCAGCAGAGTATGAAAAGCTTCTGAACTCGCGAAGGTATCCAATTTCAGGCCTCGGTCGCTGTCTCCGGCGCAAAAACTTAATTAGCGAGTTTGAAGAAAGAGGAGGGGGGAAATTGAAAAAAATTCCCCCCCCTCCACTCGAAGAATAATATTTTCCGAGCTGATCGAGTCGAATGTTGCAACTTTCTGTCGAAAAATGAGAGGGCAATTTATTTCGTAGCGACCGAAAACTGCTCGGAAAATATTCGAGAGAAAATGGGAGAATTCGCGGTTTTTTTCTTCTTTCAATCAAATACGTGACCGTCGAAGCAACAGGGGCGAATATAGGATCGATATTCTCATTCTGAACTAGGTTTCTTCCACGTTGTATGAAAAATTGACAACGATGATATAACTAACTGTTAAAGAGACGCTTTATAGAGCGTTTTTGTTCATCAGCAACTAATAGGAAAATGTTTTAATCTTAGAGAAATGTTTTCACGAAGATCATGTTGCAGATGTAGCGATAAACGGCAGAACTAACGCGCGACAGCTTCATTACTGCGAAAGCTTTTTCATCACAAAAGGCCCCTTCAAAGTTTGCTAACTCATACTGCCTAAATATCTTTAAAATAAAATAATTAAAATTATCGAATTATCTTCTTCCTTCTCTTTCAGGGCGAAGCAGACGCTTTTCTGAATCGAATGACGTGTACAACTCGAAACGAGAGAATTTTGAGCTGTCCTTGTCTTGACAGTGTGATATGATTACCTAGTGATTACCATTAATACGAGGAAATTCGAGAAAATAATTTATTTGAACGCGCGAATTTTGAACGAGTATTATAGAGGGGACTGTTTGAATATTATAACGGATATGAAAATATATTTGTAGGCTTATAAATTAATGCTTGAATAATTATGATAATTACGAAGGGAAATAGACAATTTTCCAAAACCCAAAAATCTCCATAAAAACTCAATTAAAAAAAAGAAACAAAAAAGGGCGATAACCGAGAACCGTTATATCCACCGACCCCTCAACGGTCTCATTCGATTCAGCGAGGAAAAATGCATAGCTTCCAATATCCAAAATACCCTTTTTATCGAAACTTGGCGATTTTCGATTTTCCAGCTAGTTGAACGGTAACTTTGAACAGCCTCTGCTCCGATCTGGTTGGCCAATGAAGTCGTAAGTTCCTCCTGCCGAAAAGGACATTTTTGCAAAAAAAAAAAAAAAAAAATAGGTATTGTTACCTAAAATTGACATCATACAATTCTTTCTCTAGAATTCTATTCGCTCATGCGTGAAACAGATTTGTAAAATAAATTTACAGGTCGAAATTCAACAGTCGTTATTTTGACACGAGCCCAATAGATTAATTTTCCTCGAAAATTCGTAAAAAAATAAAAGTATGAAAAAAAACCGTTAAGCTCATCGCGTTGAACCATGCGTAATATGACACATCATGAAGCAGGGATAAACCGAGTTTAGCCGGTTGCGGCTGAAATAAACTTGACTGCCTTCTACGTTAATACCTCGAGCGGGGGTGAATTGCAAACTGAAGGGGTGAAAACCCGGCGGCCGGGTAACCGAGGGGGGCCGAGCTCGGCCGAAAATCCCCGACCGCCTCGTCATCCCCTCGGCTCCCGTTCAGTCAGCCCGTCGCTGTCGACCGTCAACATCGTCCGTCGCCCCGCCAAATGTTATCGTACCCCTTGCCGCCCTTCTTCAGCCTTCTTCCATTTCCAGCCTCCTAGCTCCTACGTCTCGCCGACAAAAAACGCCGGTAGCTCAACGCCCGGACTAGCAATTGCCGTTGGGTGACGACCGCGTAAAGATGCTGCGGTAAATCGTGTGAAAATTCCGATACCGACCGTTGAAAACCGAATTGTTTATAAAGTGATCGCTCGGGCATCGCGTTTTCGAATAGGCATAGGCAAAGTGCGAAACAGTGGAAATTGTGTTTGACCTGCGGCCTCTTCCATCGCTCGTCGATTCGCAACGACAACTTAAAGGTAAGATTTGCATTGTCGATTCAATTAGAAAAGCTGATGCATTTTTCGCATTAATAGGTTGTACGCGTTTTAAAATCGTATGACCTCGGATGACCGAGAAACAAGAGTTCATGCCGTTGCCTGAATATATCTCCATTACGTTCGTCATTCCGATTGACCCTTGTCTCTGTTTCACTGCTCCAGCCAAAACTTGGAGTTTTAGGACTCCAAGTGATATCGTACCATTTGTCCTACATTTATACACTAGGAAAGAGATTCGAAGCTACCCTCAAACGAACATATCCAAGCCCAATTAGTTAGCATTTTCGTGTGAAAAATGTAGAGTGAAAAAGTTGGTCCACATAAGCAACCAAACAACTTGATATATGCTTAAACTTGAGGCTTTTCCGATTTCGATTATAATTCTACCTTCTAGATGAGGCCACTATAGGCGAAAGCGAGGCTACTCGTACATGTTTCCACAGAGATCGTTGCAGTTATCCTCTCAACCGCGCACGGAACTATTAATAATTGTTTAAAAATATGAATTTTTTTTAAAGCAGTTCCAAAACATTAATTCTTCAGTGTCAGAATTTTCATTTTCAAGATATTGAAAACTCTTGTACTCTTGTTTCACAAAACACTTCCGTGAACTATGCTTTTTACAGGTAATCCACGACCTTTGCACACCTACTTTAAAAATTAGAGCAAAATAGAGAAACCGCTTATTCTATCAAAAAACGACACACGCGGTTTTGAAATCCCGTGTAGAATAAATTCCCCGCTAAAGTGTTCTCGTATCACAAGTAGATTAACGCATGTGACCTGCGTGACGGATCGTTTTAAAGACGTAATTACCGCACCCTGAGAGCCAATTTCGCCAACTCATTGACAAGCTGATTACCGCGAATAATCGGCATTTTGGCCGCTTTCACGTCGACTTAAACAGCGAAAAAACTGAGAAAATTGTTGTGCACGCCAAACGAATAATGAGCGTTTTTGCTCCTCGTGGTTCACGTAGACGTGGAGAAATTTGTTATGACGCTAACTGTTGTAACTAATATGCCGCAAACAGACGAGGCCAGAACAGACGCCGGTTAGGGCTGGTTAGGGCTTCAAAACGGGCCTTATCTCGCCTAAAAAAAAAAAAAAAAATTAATAATAAACTCTAACTCTATCAGCAGGTTGCTTGATTATTTGTATATCTTCGCCAGATAATTTGTTGTCAAAACCGATGCTCGTTCCTACATTCGCGTTAAATTAATTTACTCGTCTTTTTGTAAACATTTCATTGAATAGAACTTTAGTTAAATTACTAAAGTAAAATAAAGATATTTTTCAGTATTTGCGCGTTATTGTTGTTTTTACTTCTTGAACACATTTCATGTTGGAACAGAATTACGATTTCACATTCATTATAGAATCTTAAGAAAGTTCAGCTCTCTTCGTCGAAATACTTTTGCATCAAACGAATTTCAAATAGCAAAAAATTTAATAACGACACAATATGCAACAGAAAAAAATCGGACGATGCCCTGTTAATTTACAGCTAAAAACAAAATGTATACGGGCCGATTACCTCGAAAGTCGAATCTACCGCGCAACGATGTTTTACGGCTACTTCCCCTCGCCAGATGAATTTACCAAGCCAAAGAGTGGAAATTCGTCGGTGTTTAACTCCTTGCGTTTACTTTACAATGTAGAACCGCGCGATTCGAACGTGAATGCGGTGGATCAAAGGTTCAATAGACTGTTAAACTGAGATCGTGGGTAGGTGGAACTTCAAAGGGCAATCTTCGGTTCTCGCAACCAATCAATCAAAAACCGCTAACGCTGTGCGTAGCGAGTTTAAATTGGCGCAGCTCACAGGAACTCATGTCGACGGGCGAATTGAACAGGCCTCTCCAATATTGACTCTTCACGGTTAGCTCGGCTCGTGGCAGCGATTTATAAGCGACGTACGAGTCGCAATATGAAACCATATCGCTCGGACGTTCGAGGACTTCATGGTTTCCGTTGCAAACAACGGTGAGAAAATGGAGTCGAAATATCCATTATCAATGTTTCCACTGTCGAGATAGAAAATTCATCGAAGCTAAATGCATCGATGCTTTCAGAGACAATTTTAAAAACCTGTGGTGCGCATAGGTCGCTCGGTATTTCCATGTTTGAATCGGTAACAGGTGTATACAATTATAAAATCAGCAACGTTAGTGCACGTTACTGGTGTACAATAATTTACAGCGTTTATAGAAAAACGCTGCAAATTATTGTACTCCGGTTTCTTAATTTCCAAATTAAAATCTGAAATTTTTTGCCTAATGGAGAGAGTGTTTGACGACCATTCCAACGAGTATAGAACGATTTTTATAGTTGCAACAACTTCGAGTTCGTACTGGGTTGGTGAGGGGGAGAAGAACCAGGCGACATGTTCTCCGATTTTTTATTAACTGGCCGAGTACTTTCGCCCCTTCGGGCATCCTCAGGGCGATGTGGAACCATAGGTTACCATAGGTTACCGGGCTGTGGTAACCTATGGTTCCACATCGCCCTGAGGATGCCCGAAGGGGCGAAAGTACTCGGCCAGTTAATAAAAAATCGGAGAACATGTCGCCTGGTTCTTCTCCCCCTCACCAACCCAGTACGATGAGAGATGCGACGACTCAACCAAGAAGAACTCTCGAGTTATACTCTCATGCCAAATTTCTGAAATCTCCCATATTCGACACGAAAGCTGCGATAACTTGAGAACCAATAATGCTATCAACCCTGCGATGGTCTCATTCGATTCAGCGTCTAAAAATCTATAGGATACACCTAATTAAGAATTTTCAAAAAACCCTTAAAATTTAGGTAGCGATTTGGCTGAAGAATTTAGCTATTGTCAGGCCAAATTTGATTTTTGGTGAACAAGAATTGTTCAAGACGTGGTTCAAGAATTTAACTTTTATAGTTTCATCAGAAAATTGTTGAAAAATGGCGTACGGCAGACGGACAGAATTTTTTCTGTTGGATAATCGGATTCTACATGCCTTGAAAAGTATAACATCAAATTTTGAGGGAGGGTTAGAAAAAAATTTTGCTCGGGCGATTACAATGTTTTATTATTGAATAATCAACCAAAACTAGCCAGGAGACACAACAATAGAAAAGCGCTCGAATTCAATTGATAATAAGCCTAACAATAGAAGCCAAGTTTTGAAAAATGGGATCATATTTATAGCAAGTACGCCCAAAAATGTATAACGAGTTCTGATGAGGGAATCAAGCGTCATTCATTCTACGTTGTAAATATTAAAACACCTCAAGCATATTGAGTAATACTGACTTTGCAGCCAGTAGAACATACTTACAAAACAGCGCATAAATCTCATGGAAGCGTAGCCAAAGATGTAGATCGAACTTCATCTGCTTGGTACAAATAACATTTTAATACTGACCTACCGAAAATTTGGATTCTTATACATAGTAAAAGACCTAATATATAACCTAATACCTGGAAAAATATTTCAATCCTACTGTACTGAAATACAGTGTGTTAGGTATCGAAAATTTGATCATGGTAACTTATTTTGCACTGGGAGAGTACCTATAGTATTGTGAAAAATTTGAAGTATTGTTAAAATTCTACTTTTCTCATGATCACAAAACGTCCACATTGAGGTTAATAGGACTCCTTTAAGTAACAATAGAACTGCGAAATGGAACAGAAGTTGATAGCACTTGCTTTATTGAAAATTTTTATCGAAAAGCCGAAGAAAAGAAACTGGGTACGTAGTAATCGAAATACGAAAAAATGCGACGAAGAAAAAACATGTTTCATGAAATTGTTCGGTTGAAATTCAAGGAAAACACTGACGTCTCGTTTTGCGTGTTAATTGTTTTTTTTTCTACGAATCATTGAAAAAAAATCCATTCCAGCGGTTATTGAGCGGTCTCGTTTAAAATTCGCCGTTTCGCAAGTTTTTTTTGAGCGTCCAAAATGCCCGGCCGTAAGTAAAAAGTATCGTTCGGTGTAATTAAACAGCGTTTTCCAAGCGTCGACGGAACACGAAAACTGCGGAATATGCGAGGCCATTGAGGGTCGCTCATCGAGCGGTCTATCCCTTATCTGCGTGAGGATGCGAACATATTATGAAGGGTTTGGAATTTATATTCATCGATATACAGCAGTTTAAAAAACCGAGAACTTTTTTCACGCTTGAAGAGAAATATTTTCGCCAAGAATGGAAGTTTTCTTTCATCATTCGATAGCATCTCTAGATCGGTAGCTTCTCGAGTAATTTAGCGGCCCTGATATGTTGCGGTTTCGCCAATAATAGTTCATGAACGCGCGAGAAATTACTTTCAGAATTGTTCGAAGCGGTGATAACAGCGGGCGAAACTTCTTCGGTCGAAAAGTTTCTCCTACATCGCTAAAGAAAGCAGGAGTCGACGTGATTTTCGTAAACTTATGAAAGGTGGAATTTCAAAGGATTACCTGTGGCGGTTAGCCTGCGAAAACGTCGAAAGAGCAAGATGACTTGAGAATCACGATGGCTTGGAAAGCTAGCCCTTTTCCGTAATGGGAATTTGGATAGAGGGAAAAGGCAAGAAAAGCGTTGCGTTGCGGTTTAAGAAGGTGCGCGAGCCGTAGAAAATCCCCAAGGAATCCTGAGGATTCCCGGGAAGAGCTAGAGGTCGATGGACAGACAGGAATCTGGGCGGAAGAATAGAAACGCGAAGGGAGCTCTGGAATATATATGGTGAAAAGAAGTCCAGCCAAAATCTTTAGGCTTGAGAGATTCCCTTGGCCGCCGAGTTCGAGCTGAAATCTTTCGGATGCTTGCGGAAAATGGGAAAAACATGAGATGCGAACGGGGAAACCAAAGGGCGGCTTTGAATTTTCCCGGCAAAATGCTGACGACGAAATACGAACGAGGTCACTGCTATCCGATGCAATTTCTAACAGAAATCCAGATCAGTCGACCGAATCGATGTTTCCAGGTTTCAGCATTTTTGACGAAATAAACGAAAACTACGAATTGGGAAATAGTTCATTTAGTTCTGAACCCGTTAAAATTTGATGTAGTGCGTTTCAAGGCAAAATAATGACGAATATCATTTTTCTGAGAGAACAATAGGACCTAAATAATATACATTTCAAACTAAAATCATTCATGGCTTCACAATGGCTTAATCTTCAGCCGAATTTTTTTAGGGAACTTTTTAGGGTTTTGATGGGGAAACAATTCGCATATTCCAAGATTATTCCGACAGAGGTGAGTTTAGTATAAATTTCTATAGATTTTCGAACGCTGTATCGAGTGAGACCATATAGCTTTAATAGTTTTTAATAGCTAAAAAAAACCCGGAGATTTTGCGGTATTTTTCAAGATGGTATCATTCAATCTTTTATAGAGCAGCGAGACAAAAATCGTTCTATACTCGATGGAATGCTCGTCAAACACTTATCGTTAGGCGATAAATTAAACCTTTAATGAAGGAATCAAGAAAAATGAAAATAACAAAAATTTCGATTTTCAACGAACTGTTTGTCTATAGTTATTAATATGTCGCTTGGTAAAAACGTTCACAAGAGCTTGGAGTAGTACAAATGGATGGTATTTTCATACAATGGTTGAATCTAAGGAATAAACAGCCACTGTACAATCATTTGCATTGTTTCCCCATCGCTTTCGGCAGACGAAATTGGAAAATTTTACCGGAACTCGAATAAACACGTGCTCTTTTAGCTACTCAGCTGTAGAATCTTCAGGGAAGGAGCGTCCATTTTTCCGCCCGAGGCTTTCCGCCCTTTGGGCGCTACTGCGTATCATTTTTCCTTATTCTCTTTATTTTTTTTTTCCTCTCGTCTCAAGAAAAAGGATTTAGAGGAGACTATTTCTTATAGGCGTCTCTCGCTTCTTCACTTTTCTCCTGTATTTTTCTCCTCTGTTAATGCGTCGAAAACAATGTACAAAAGCCGGATGCCGTCGTCGGGAGAGCTTTTTCACGTCAAGATCCGTCAACAAGTCGCGTAAGAGCTGGGAGGAAACCATGCGAGCGATCTTGTCGAAAAAAATGACTTTTATTTTGTTGAAATAATAATTTTGACTTATTTATTCAGCCGTTCCTGTGTGCAGCTGTTCAAAAAACTGTATCTCTATTTTCGCTACATAATTTTCGAGGTTTTCGATCAATTGGAAAAATACTGCTGCAGCTTTTAAGGGAAATGGAGTCGATCTGGAAGAAGGCGGTCAAGGGCGGTTGTTCGATCTAAATTATTCTTAGCATCCGTAAGCATCGGGAGTTGGGTTTACACTCTCCATCCGCCGAGTAATAAACCTAAACCTTGTCAGAGGGACCTCGGGAGCAAAGCCCAGTACATGCCGAGAAGAAACGAGAGGATCCGTGATTTAGGTCCTATGTTCCCTGACCGCCGAGAGACCCCTCCGACTGTTACTTTCCTCCGACGAAAAGGACACTGTCTCCGAGCCCGCCATCAAATTACGTAGAGCCGTTAACCGCCTTTCATGCGAGCGAGCTAAAATGTCTGCAGGTGACAGCCAGTTCGGTCATTTTCGACGACGATGAAATAACCGGAACCCCGATACAGCCATTGTGAAGTGAACGTAATGAAATCGTTATACCTGATTTAGCTTGTCGACATGAAAGGATGATAAATCGATCACAACATCAACCTATTAAAATTGAAGTGCTAATTATCCAATTTATGTGTTCCTAATTATCAATATCAATATATTATCCTATAATTTATACATTATCGAAATTATATAAACCTAATTTGGCACCTGTAAGCCGATTTGGGCACTGAGCTACGTAACTTGGACGTATTTGATAGAAACCGGCGTGGACGAATGTTGACAACTCTCGGGCTTCGGTTGTGAATAGAACGAAGGACGCCATGCTTGTCAAACACTTTCTTCGGCCGTACCGTGAGACGAAAAATTTAGCTTCTGATTTGAAAATTAAGAAAAAGAAAAAGAATTAAAATTACAATAGTTGCCACGGAGTTTCCCTTTATATTTACCAATTGGTCATTAAGTGGAAACGTCCACAAGTCTTCCAACAAGTTATTGTCACATATGGATGGTCTTTATAAACCATTATCGAAGCAAAGGAATAATTGACCTCAGAATAAACATTTGCAGCGTTTTTCTAGGATTAACCCTCCGAATTGACCTTTTGGAGGGCAAAAAATCAATGAGTTCCAACCAATATGTCGAAATTCTTTCATTGCTACTGAGCGATTTTCTGCGACAAACCTCGAACAATCAATGTGAAACAGAGTTAAAAAAATTCACGCACCATCAAAGTCATCGGAGGCGTTGAAATTTTCCCCGGAGCAGAACCAGCCGCTGTTTTCCCGGCGTTGAATAACGTCGAACACAGGTCGTTCCGAATCAGTCGGGTTCATGTTGTGCCCAGAGGTTTGAAACCTGCCCGACCTGAAGGCGCAGAAGCAGCCGACAGAAACCTAATTCAATTCCCGAAACAAGCGGGTCGGCGCCAGGGTATTCGGCTCTTACGATTCTCCCTATTCTACTTAGGGAAACTCGTCGTGCCCGCATTTCACCACGGAAATTTCGCTCAAAGGAATTATTCGCAAAGACTTGACCGATTTAAAGCCGGACAAACGGTATCGAGGCGTATTCAATTCCATAAATAAATGGAAAATGTGACACGATCTTTGGAAATTGAAAAGGAATTTGCTACCTGTAGAGACCGTCAATACGCTTTTATAAATTGATACTTGTGGCATAGTTTTCAGAATGCCTTTGTGAAGGGATAGGGATCAAATCAGATTTGTATTTATTTATTACACACATGACCTCTCGCCAAGTAATTGATTGCAAGCAATGGTTTTATTTAGAACAGCTACAGATTCTAAGCGGAGCCGAATATTTTCCCCGTTTTTCCCGCTATTTTCTTGGAATTTATTTATTATTTTAAAAAAAACCGCTGCTGGTTCATTATTCCTTTGCTTCAATAAATTGCGATTCAAGGGGACCATCCACTTGTAATAATAACCATTCACAACTTGTGAATGTTTCCACCAAACAACAGATTAGTAACTAGGTATAAGAAAAAACTCATTAGCAAATATCGTAATTTGAAATATTTTCTCTTTTCAATGAACTCATTTGGAGTCAAATTATTCGCCTAATCATATAGCTCAAGAGTGTTGTACGAGCATTCCCAATGATTATAGAACGATTTTTCTAGCTACACGAATTCTTGACTTACAAACGTTGCAAGAAAAATCGACGTACATTGATTCACAATAGTCTAATAAACCTAGTAAAATAACCCCCGAAAATACCATTAAAATTGAGGTAGCGATTTGGTTTGGGCCATAGTCAGACCGAGATTGATTTTGGGTGAAAATTTCAAGTGTAGTTTTATAGTTTCCTCAGAAAAATGTTGACGGCGGGCGAAAATAATTTTTTATTATGTATTCAGACTCTACAAACCTCGAAACGGAGAACTTTAAATTTTGGGGGAGGGTTAAGAAAATTATTTTTTGATCGATTACAACGGTTCATTGAAAAATATTGAACCGAAAGTAGCAATAGCTATATAATAGCTGTAGCAATGTCTAGGCATCTCTTCAGTGTAATGTGACAGAAATGCTAGGATATTCTGTATAAACGTTTCCATTATTAGGAATGACGTGAACTCTGAGAGTTTGAACTTGTTGGAGTGGCCTGAGAAGAGCTGAATGACTTTTTACAGGTCACGCGACTTCATGGACCTATCATAAACTACCCCCTGAAGAATTTTACATCTTTGGAAATTATAACCTCTTAAAGCTTTTAATTTATCTATTTGATTGATTCGTGTAATTTTACGATTTACCATATAATTTCATGTTTATTGAGTTCCTACGATTTGTTCATTGATTCGATTGATTCTTGAAGGTGATGATAATTTCTGTGAAATCAAAGAAGTGAAAATTCTTGAACAAACAAGAACTTTTTGTTGCTTATTGCGAGTAACTATTTTCACTCTGAAAAACCCTCTGAAATTGCGTTAGACAAAGGGGTAAAAAATTGACCCATCGTTCGAATGAAATTTATTTCTCCCAGTGTCCACAGAAAAGTGTTCCCAAATTAGAACTATTCCTATTGCAAAATTAAATCTCCAAGTTTTGAGGGGAAATCTCCGAATTTAGCGATCGCAATAATTATTTAATTATTCACCAATCAGGTGAATTCAACGCCGCTATATGGCGAGGAATCGCGCGAATTTCGCAATAGCAACGAACAATGAAGATCAAACTTCGGCCAACTTTTGATAGGTATTCGGTTTAGCTTTCTCGACGTGCGAGAATCTGACTTGACTCTAATTCGGTTCCATGTGTCAACGCTTTTACGTCGTTCCTCATCGCTTGTTCTGGCGATAATGAATTTACCGGGGGCAAATGAGTTTTCAAGCTTATCATCGACAGGACGGACGAGCAGTCGAATATAAGTCACATGAATGAAGAGCGCGTGGGAGGAAAGTTCCGTTAAACTCGCCCGACTTTGTCGTTCGACGTTCCTTCATTATCATTGTCAACTTAAATCGTATCTCGTGAATTTCTAGACTTCTCGATCGAAAGGGTTTGGATCATTTTGCGCGCCGTAAATTTTTGAGACAGTGTTCCCTATTCATGTAAAATACGTTGAAGTTCCTAATAACATCAGACGAAAATTGAGTCATAAATGTGAAAATTCAATTATTATTCAAACATGAAAGGAAAATCGACTGGAAAACTTGAACTATTGTCAGGCTTTCATTAAGCTACACTGTGCAGTATTAGCTAATATTTTGTACTTAATATATTATATTTTATGGCAAGTGTTTACCTGCGCTGTCCCCAATACTGTTTTAAAAAATTTCTCAAACAAATCTACACATTATATTTATTATACAGATCCTCAAGAGGCCCATAGTGGCGAAAGCGATCGAGAGAAAGTCCTTTTACTCTTCACCTCAACCACGAACAGAATGCAACCTGGTCAAACAAAGACGAACACGAATTACTTCTCTATAACCATGCTAAAATGAACAAGAGAAAGTTGAAACCTGAGGGAAAGCTTTTGCCTTATGCAAGCCATGTCGCTCAAGTTCGGACGTTTATCGCTAGTTCCCTCCTGATCAAGGAACTTTCGAAGAAAAAAAAAATAACGAACCGCCAATGATGAACAAAGGAACGGGTCTGTTTTATAAAACACGTTCCACCCTAGATATCACTTTGCCAGGGGTTTCAAAATTGCCCTCACCACGCGTCGAATGCGAATCGACAGAATATCGAGCCGGAAATAGAAAGCCGTGTTCGTCGGTTGTATTAGGTGCGAGGAAGCAATAAATAAAACGGAGGCTTATAACATCGATCCCTTGTTTATCTTATTATTCACGCCCATCCTGCGGAAAGAGGAGCCGAACGGGCGAAGAAAGTGGAATTCCCAAGTTACATTACGGAAAATGTGGCGATAGGATATCGGACGATCTTCGGGAGGGATGAGAGATAGAATGCGAGCGGGAACGAAGAGGTGCACAGGCCTGCCCTCGTGCCAAATAAATGTTCGGGAAGCTCTCAGATATAAGTCGTCGCTGTAACAAAAAGTCAAGGACGTTCCCTCGGGGTCCTATGTTCGGATAGGCGAGAAAAAAAAAACAACGGAAAAAGGGACAGGGAGTCTATCAGTTCCGCGGTACCGAGGCCGAGTTTTTTCCAACTGGAGAACCTTTTCCTTTTTTCCGCGCGTGTGTTTGTATTTTTTTCGTTCCTTTACCCCTACATCTAGGTAAAAAGGAGAGACGTATTCTCAGATCGTTATCACCAAGTTTTATACGCCATGTTATCTCCTTCTTGTTCTCACCCTTCATTGGCCTGTTCCCGTCGAGTGAAACCGGTTTTTATCACATTTTTTCACCCCCGCAACATGGATATCAGTTGTGGTTAAAATACACGCCCGAACAGACCGGAAAGTTAAGGTTGTTTTATATTACGGGCGGGGGACCTCTGTAATCAAGATAACCGCACTTCCCCCACTAATTGCACCCTTAATAGTCAGTCATTACAACGTGCCATACTGACTCGTTTAACTGTTAGCTGATGTAATCGCGCAAAGGCCGCAGCCGCTCTAGGAATCCGACCATCCGTCACTTGACCTTTATCCACTGTTCAGCTCTGTTTACCCTTTTTGAAAAAGAGGATGGGCCATTAAAGCGACGCCGATTGTGTTTAAATATTTGAAAATACTCGTTGGAATCGTCAAATTTGTTCATTTCAGATCTAAATTAGATTATTATTTCTTTCGCATTATTTGCATTTGAAATGCTCAGGCATATAAAGAGCGAATAAGCATGTTGCACATTTCCCATTTTCCAACGGTAATGAAAACACGCTAAGGAAATGTTTCCGTAATTTTGCCTCGGCGGAAATGAAAAATTGCATTTGACAGCGCATTTCAGCGGTGCTATCGATCGGTTTTGCGGCTATAACGCTGAACTAGCGGCACTCCATTTGTACTTGGGTTTTACGAGCGTCATAAATGAAACGAAATGTGATGTACGACATCGGAAGCTTCGACGATAAAAAGCACGAGGTCATTATATAGGATAGGCTAATAATTCTAAACAGGGTTCGCAGTTTTCATAGGGCGAATAAAATATAATCACCTCGACTGCTAGTAGCTATAAGGTCAAAAGAGAGGGAGCGAGTTATAGAAAACGCTCGGGGGAAAAAAAACGGGAAGGAAAGGCGGAAAAAATAAAAAAATAAGTATAGTACGAGCGCAATGAGAGGAGACGTATTGTTGAGCACTTTTTCCCCTAAACGGAGGGGTACGGTTGAAAAATCTTTTCCACTACTATCAGCAATGTCTTGGCACGGAACCGCGGCGTTTTTCCCCGAGAACCAACTTTTCTAAATCACACTGCGCTAAACCCACAGTAATTCTCTTCGGACGAAAAAGTTGATATCGCTCTCGGCGAAATGGAGGTATTTTCAACGGCTAGACATGGCCGCGATCCGACTCGAAAAAGCAGTCGAGTATTCAGGTTTAAGGAATGATAACGGAGGAAACACTCGGCGACCTTCTTTTCCTACGGAAGTCCCACTTAACGAAGAGCGGCGAGTTCTTTTATTCGAGTTGGTCGAGTATTTTTACAAGGCTATCGAGGTGCGAAATGAGTCTCGCGCTTCGCTTAAATCGAGGTCGAACTTCGTTTCAAATACCAATTAAAAAAAATAAATAAATAATAAAAATAATAATTAATAAATAAAATAAAATAACGATAGTCTTCAAATTAAATACACTAATTCGAAAGTAATTTTTGCACCAGGAATTCGGAAAAACTGTGCTATTATTATAAAAAATAACTCATTCGATGAATTATTTGCAAAATTGTCTCCCTATTTTTCAGTCTTTTCGATGAAGAATTTAATTATGCCTCTAAGAAAAGAGATAAATGAGAGAAAATTATGAGTATTTTTGATTTATTATTCGAAATGATGAACCATCGTAATCGCTCACAAAAAAAGTCAAACCTAATAGTTAAAATTTTAACGAAATTTTATAAATTTGATGTTCTACGTTTCAAGGCGTTTAGAATCCGAATAGCTGTGGCATTCATCCGTATTTGGAAAGACCTAATCCAAACTCTTACTTACGCTTGCATCTACGAACATATTGGTAACTAAGATCCTTGGCAACTATCGCAATTGAAAAAATATTTATTATTTAACATTCTACCAGTTTGCTCCAACTACTGAGTGGTGTGGGCAATTTTCAACTCTGAATGCTAACATTATCGTTCAATTAGCGTCGACAAAGGTCGCGAAAACCTCCTCTATTAACATGCAATTTGATGTCCCAGCGATGAATATTTTAAAAACGGACAAGTGATCAAATGAAACTCGAAACTCATCACGTTCATTGCTACGTTTATTTCGCCGGCGTATAAAATTAAGAGAAACCTGCCCGTCGAAACTGGCGGACCGATTCTGTCAACATCAACATAACTGCGCGGTCGTTCCGAAAAGGCCATTGTCCAAATCCTCGGAGCTTTTCACTCCTTCAGTCAGTCCATTAGCTTATTGACAGACCTCGAAGCTTTACGAAGGGTATTCTTTGTCGTCCGCGCATATCAGCTTGATCAGCGACACCATTCAATTTCCATTCGTGGCTAACCGCCCAACAGTAAATCCTCCAGTTGCTCGTCACGCGGATGTTTTACAGGAACAAAACATCTCGCATTCGTTTCGAGGTTGATGTGGACACTTCGCAGTTCATTAAGCTAACATAAAACTCGACAGAGATGACGTTCCGTCGATTGGAAACGAAGCGGTGAAATTAATGAAACCCTCCCAGAACACGATCAATACAGTTATTCCGTTTAATAGGGAAACGAGAGCAAAATGCGAGCAAGGAACAAAAACATTGTTTACATTGCTCGACTGCATTATCAGGAATAATTGCGCTCGAATACGAACGATCCTCGGACGAATAATTGATTAGCTGTCGTATTAGCTATTCTCTATTTGCTACAATTAGAGCGGCATTTATAATGCTATGAAGTACGAGTACACTCTTAAATAAACTAACGAGCCCTATAATTACTGGGATGAGGGGGACAAACTTGGTGACTCTCCCTCCATAGTGCTTTTCATATATTTTTCTGAAATTTAAAAAAAATTAGGTCATAGGTTTCTGATGTTGCCTGGAGATGCCCGAACGGGCGAAAGATCTAAGGAACAGGAACCATGGATAAAGAGTCACCAAATTTTTCTCCTCTTCACCCCAATAACTTGTGAAAATTGCGACAAGCAATACAATAACGAGCCCTTATGTATTCCCTAATGTAAACCAGAGCGAGTCCCAAAATGTGTAGTACATTTTCCTACTATTTTCCACAAAAACCGACATTAATATTGGAGAAGATGCTTTAATTGCATTAATAAGTCTAGAGAAGAATAGACGAGGGTTTTTAGTAACTGTACAGTCCATACTCTTGCTGCTATGATGGATATAGATTTTGTATTATTATTTTACCTATAAAAGTTTGTTAAATTTTAAGTTTAACTTTTGGCTATTCTGAAAATAAATTCAATTGTTGAAATCTCAAACTAAACTCACATTTCATTAGAAACTTGACAACATGTAGTATTGTTTAGCTATAATATTATAAACGCGATTGTAGTTGATGTTAGATTTGTGAAGTGCAAGTAATATTGCACCCACAACTGATATAAGCGAACGAGCTCTGACCTAAAATTTGTTTGAGGAAAGAATCAAGACTCATTCAAGTAGACCTGCTTATGAATGCTTTTTATCCCAGTTACATAAAAGACATGCAGAAAAATGCATTAAGGAAGGTGCAAAATTCATCCAGGAGCAAAATTCAAACGAAATAAGCTCAGAACAACTTGTAGCGCTTATTATCAGGACATAATTGGACCGGAAAGAGCATAGAGACGTGGCAAAGAGGTTTTCCTGTGAGTGTTGGCTTAAAAAAGTATCATTCCTATTTCAGGAGAACAATGTTCTAACCTCACCCATGAAAGCAAACTGACCGGAAATCTTTCGAGCGGATATACCATAAAAATACGTAAGCTTCCAGTTTCTGACGAAGCCCCAAAAAAATTGGGCTCACTTGCTCTGAAAGATGGACTGGGAAACAAAGAAATCGCGACTGGGAAATCAAGGGCCTATAGCATCGCTAGGATTGATCGACGCAGTTGGCAACACAGAAATATTCATGGCCTACTTCTGAGATGAAATTACTCCGGTGTCTACCAAGGTTGAGTCTAAGAAAATCAAGGTTCTACTTCTAGTCTTGACACGGTCTGTCAGAGAGCACAATCTTATGAGCCTTGAACAATTATCGATATTTAGTCCTATTCAACTGTTGATTAGAAACCGAATTTTGTTTTCCAAAGAACTATTTGACCGACCTTCACGTTGAATACGTCTACATTTGAATGTAACTGATTGCTGTAAAGTCGAGAGTCGGTGACGTCGTTTTGCGCCAAGCTCGTCATTCGGATCAGTTATACGCCTTTTGAAAGTGCATTCGACCTCGACGCGAACGGTATAAAATGCAACTCGCCTACACAAAGCGAAGAAAAGCAGTTAAAAAACGAAAAGATGCATTCAACTTGAATATAAAAGCCCCTAGAACAAATAAAACGTCGAACGGAAAGATCGTCGCAGTTACAAAAGCGAGGATCAACGCCAAGTACGCAATATCCGCGACACTTGTTTATGTGGACCGGTCTGAGCTGACTCAAATTAACGGATGAACCGTAAATGTCGCTCACGGCGAAATGGCTTCTGTAAATTTATTTTACGTCCAACGTAGAACTTTGCTCGCGGCCAAATGAACCACCACGGGGGATAACGGTTTGTTGGAACATTTTACAAAACGGAAAACGATAGTTTCGAGTTTTGTTTCCAAGGGCACAATTCGCTTTTTACGTCGAACATCTAAACGTAAAGAACACAATGTCTCTTCAACGTCACTTCATTAATCTTTAGCAAAGCTATTCGTGTTGATAGTTTTGGAGGACGCAGAACTGTACGTTTTCTAGTTAATAGCTTCATTTTTATTTTATATTCATTAAAATCTATTAACGACTACCCACGCTTTTGTTTCATACTAACAAGGGCACTTAAAATAACAGCCAATACTCGTTAGCAGGCGATATCAAATCATTAGTTTATCAAGTAAGCAATTCAAGAGACTGGGTATGCTCAAGAGTTGTTCCCACGCTATCGTTAAAGCTCCATGATTTGTTTACCCTCAAGAATCCCCTCTCTCCAATTAGTTTTCATTCCAGCCAGTGTTACCAAATCAGGGGATTTTCCCCGAGACTAACGGGATTTTTTCTGATAGGGGGAAAATTTAGGGGGGAAGAAATATCTAGGAAATTATTCGAGGGATTTATTTTCAGTTTCAGTTTTATTTTGTTAGAAATCCACTGGTCCACCAGCCTACATAGCAGTATGGCTGCCAAGAACCATGTAACGTATTCGAGACAAATTAGGAGGGGAGCGACTTCAACGTTAGATTAATCTCTAAGCAGAGTTTTTGATTGTTCGTTACTTTGAGAGTTGGACCAATATTCATTCATATGCACTAGTGGGACGTGCTCCTGGGTCACCAGAAAACCATCTCGAATAGTTTTCTCAATATGAAACAACTCAGTAGTTTTGGGTATTCATGATAAAAGTTCTCGACTTTAACTTTCAACATTCCACCGTCTCCATCAACTACATCCGACGCCTTTTTTTTTAACAAGAGCCATTTTACAGTTCTTCAGAAGACAATTTACGTTTTCCCGGAATTTTTTTAGCTGTGCAGGGTTTCGGGGATTTTCCAGGGAGTTCTTACTTCAATTCAGGGGATTTGGGAAGATTTTTCGACTCGGTTTAAAGGGATTTCCTGAAAGACTCGAGGCGACAGAGATTCCAGCCAACAAGCAAACGGGCCTCTCCCTTCTCAAGCGTTATTGCCTGGTTTAGTAAACACTAAATTTGGAATAATTAACAACTAATTCAAGTCAAATTGAGTGGTTTGTGAAAGTGATGAAGGAGAACGCGAACGTTTCCATTTAAACGTAATTTTATTATTTCCAATTCCATGCAAAACAAAATAATTTGCTTTTCACACCAAAGTTTTGAGGACTAGGCGTCGATTTCGACAGCTTCCAGTATTTTCTTCCTCAAAGCCGAGAACGAAAGGATGAAATTATTTTTCCCTTTTCAGAAAAAAAGCAACTTAGAGCTATCTGGAAAATATTTTCTTCAGTAGCTCGAGCTCTGGCTTCGTGCCAGAGGCCATCCGCTCACCCTAATCTCGTAGCGCTGTGTAATAATTCACCGCTTACAAAAGGGAATATAATCACGCTCTCATTAACATTAAATTTGAAGCTAACCATTGGTCTCAAAGAGGGGATAAATTTACTGCAGACTGTACTACAGTAAATTTGGGAAAGCTCGCATTTCTAAAGGCAACGTCACGGTTATTGTCTTGTTAGGGTAATTTTATTGCAATTAACGCAGTAGCACAACAAATTCCCTTGAGTGTACACGAATACGAGCTCAGTAAAGTCCGCTGGCAAACTACAATTTAACGGTAATTTGAATAACGAATAATTAACTCGCCCAAACAATAGGAGACTCGTCGTTTGGATCGGAAATCCAAATAATTCGGTTCTTTAAAAGACTTTAAAAGAACTTCTTTTTAGACATCGTGATCACAACCCAAAGTTGCCAAGTTCCTTTCTGGAAATCCCCTGAAAGGAGTCGGAAAATCCCGGAAATCCCTGAATCAAAGAAAAAAGTTTCCCAACTCTTCAAAAGCCATAAAACATAAATATATCCAGCAAAACGTAAATTTCATTCGATGTTGGGCTTCATACCATTGTTATACCGAAGAAAACAATCAGTGGGTGTTGTCGCAGTGATTCAATTTCCATTAAGTAATCAAGGCGTAGATATCAAGGGCGTCGCTCTCATTGTGAATATGTAACACACTTTCGCCCGCTTGGGCCTCTCGAAGTAACATCTCTTAACCCTCTTACAGTATTCCATTTATTGACAAAAAGAAGATTTACTTATCTACCGATTGATTTAGAAAAATCAAAACTAATGGAATGATCTGCAAGGAGCTAATATAAAGCACGAAGCCGAAAATCCGTTGCAGTCGACCGTTTTTTGCAAGATATATCTGAAAGTATGTAGGCGAACAATGTCTGAACTTGAAAGCACTCGGCCACGGTTCGTGAAGTAATGAAATTATTGGCTTCTAAACGTCTTATACCTGTCCGAAACAGGACGGGAACGAGAAGCCACTTATTTTGGGCCGAGGTCAAGCGAGCCGCAAGATTGTTGTGACAATCCTCTTGGATAAAAATCAATAGCCCCAGACGTCCTGCCAGTCCTCAGAGTTGGGCTCGTTTTGTATTGAACAAGTGGTTTTCGATTGCGGTCTCGACTTGCTAATGGAAATAGTTTCGGCTGTTGTTTTGATTAGGAGAAAACGCTATTGAGGTTTTATGAGGCACGTTCCGCGTCAAAGGGTTTATCGAGCTCTCGAAAACTCCGGTGGGAGCTTAATGTTCCGGTTTATTGATGGAAAATGTCAGTGATCACGTTTGACTGTATCATAACCAGAGTATTTATGTTTTCAGGTGAGAACGAGTTTACCTTGGCTGTCGCCATAACAAAAAAGGTATAGTACCTAGTAATATTGGGATCGCTACTAAGGCTAGTTTTCCCCGTTTCTTTTGAATTAAATGTTGGATGTCAAATAGCGCCTTCACCTTGTTGCCAAATGTTCCTGTTGCCTGTTGTCCCATGGTTTACAAGGAACCAGATGTTGTAATTTTCTTAAAATAAATTACTCTAATTTCTGGTGTTGAACGGTCGTGTCATTACACTGCACCTGCTCTATAATTCTATTTCCATTAGGTTATGGGCCCAGACAGGTTCATGTTTGTCAAAATTGTCTGAAATATTATCATCGCTTCTGGTAAATTGATACGATTGGATAGTTGATCAATTGGCACCGCGATGAATATTCAGAAAATCGACAGCTTGACACGAGAAAACTACGACACATGGAAGGTGTTGATGGAAGCTCTACTCGAGAAAACTGATGGGATCGGTTACGTGAAGGGTGAGATTGTCCGTCCAGAAACTCCAGTCGTGGGTGGAAACGTCACTGCTGAAATGCGTCAAATTGCGGAGGCGAATGCTGCCAAGTGGGATTCGGCTGATAGAAAGGTTCGAGCAGATATAATATTAGCTATATCACCATCAGAGATAAAGCAAGTCAAAGAATGCCAGACGTCTCGTAGTTTATGGCTTAAACTCGAATCAATCTATGAATCTAAAGGTCCTGCTAGAAAAGCGTGCCTGTTGAAGCAGTTGATTTTGCATAGGATGCAAGAAGACGACGATGCACGTGAACACATTTCCCAATTTTTCGACGCTGTAGACAAATTGCAAACAATGGGAGTTGAAATCAATCCGGATTTGTTAACAATTATGCTTTTGTATAGTCTGCCTGATAGTTTCGAGAATTTCCGATGTGCTATTGAAACACGTGATGAACTACCAACCCCAGAGAATCTGAAAATTAAAATCATCGAACAATCAGACGCGAGGAAAGAAAAACGTATTGCTTCGAACGCGATGATTGCAAAGAAGAAATTCTACGACAGACAGTTCCGACCGAATGTAACAGCCCAAGATCAGAACCCGACTCAAGAAAAATTCAAATTCAAATGTCACAAATGCAAGGCTCGTGGACACCGTGCGTCAGAATGCAACAAAAAACAATCAGCTAGGAGTGCGGAGGAGAGTTTCCTTTCATATCCAGCTGAAGAAGTTTTGTTGAGTGCAGCGACGTCTGTTTGGTGCCTAGATAGTGGGTGCAGCTCGCACATGTGCAGTGACAGCTCAAAATTTTTCAACATCGAGCGCAGTGAGTCGAGGAAGGTCAATTTGGCGAACAATTCTTCAACAAATATAAATGGTACGGGATCGGTTAAGATATGTGTAGAAGTTGAAAATGAGATGCAAAATCTGAAGCTGAACAATGCTCTTCATGTTCCGGATTTACGTTCAAACTTGATGTCAGTGGGAAAAATCACAGATCAAGGAAATACGGTGATGTTCACCAAGTACAAGGCAGAAGTTCGCAACCCGAAAGGAACTGTCTTGATGATAGCCAATCGAGTGAATGACCTTTACTATGTCAAAGAAACTGAAACTGTTGCTAATACTATCGTTTCAGCTGATGACAGTAAATCGAAACTCGAAGTTTGGCATCAACGTTTTGGTCACTTGAACGAAATGGATCTGCGAGATTTGTGCAAAAACAAGAAAGCATTGGGAATCGATATTTCAGGAAGTAGGGCGCTACCAGATTGTTCTATTTGTGCACAGGGCAAAATGGTACAGAAACCTTTCCCGAAACAATCGACGCGATCTTCAGAGATGCTGGAAATCATTCATACGGATTTATGTGGTCCGATGAGGGTGGAATCTAAAGGAGGAAAACGATATTTCTTGACACTAATTGATGACTATTCGCGTTGGGGTGAAGTGAGATTCTTACGAAAGAAATCTGAAGCCCTCACCGAGTTCAAAAAGTACAAGAATCAGATGGAAACGATGACTGGAAAGAAAATCAAATTTGTTCAATCGGATAACGGAACCGAGTACTGCAACAAGGAATTCGATCGGTACCTTCAAGAAAACGGAATTTCTAGACGGTTGACCATACCTCACACTCCGCAACAGAACGGTGTGGCAGAACGGAAAAATCGAAGTTTGTTGGAAATGGCAAGATGTTTGATGATTCAGTCAGGACTTCCACCATCCTTCTGGGGAGAAGCCATAAATTCTGCGAACTACATAAGGAATAGATGTCTTCGAAAGCGATAAACGGAGAGACACCTTTTAAATTGTGGAAAGGCACAGCGCCTAATGTTCATTATTTCAGATCGTTTGGATGCAAGGTAATTTATCTTGATAAGCAACCGCAAAAAGATAAATTTGCAAATCGAGGAAAAAATGGTATTTTCATAGGTTATTCGGAGGTGAATAAGGGATACAGAATTTGGTCGAATGATGAGAACAAAGTTATTGTGTCAAGAGATGTCAAATTCTTTGATGAATTCTCTTACAATAAGGATTCTGGCAGTTTCGTACCAATGCATCTTTCTGTAGAAGCCAACCAGAAAACTGGAAATGAAAAGAGACACCAGGAATACACGTTCGAGAACAAAACAAACGATGAACAAAATTACGACGAACCACAAGAAAACGAAATCACAATGAACGAACAACAAGACGATGGACTAACATTACCAGACTCTACACCAGTTCCCGGACAAGAACCAAGAACTGTTCGTGGAAGGGGTAGACCTCGAATTGAGCGCACTGGAAGGAGGGGAAGACCTCGGAAAATGTATCATCAAGTACCAGTCCAACCAGAGCCTGATTTGACCTCTGAAAATGCGGAAACGGAGGAAGTTATCGAATCAACAGCCGGACTAGTGGAACTCACGATGAAAAAGGCCTTTTCTAGCGAAGATGCTCATGAATGGAGGAAAGCGGTAATGTCGGAGTACTCGTCAATAGTTGAAAACAAAACATTTGAACTTGTGAATCGACCCGAAAACAAAAACGTAATCGGTAGCAGAGTAGTTCTTACTGAAAAACTCAAGGCGGATGGTACTGTAGAGAGAAAAAAGGCCCGACTTGTCGCCAAGGGATATAGTCAAAAGAAATTGGAAGACTATAATGAAACCTTCGCACCTGTAGTTCGGATGAGCTCTATTAGAACCATGATGGCCCTTGCTGTAGAACACAATTTACAGATTCACCAACTTGACGTCACCACAGCATTTTTGAACGGAGATCTGTACGAAGAAATCTTTATGGAAATTCCTGACAACCTTGAGGAGATATTGTCAGATATTATCGCAGACGGAAGTGCTCCGAAAAATGTGATGAATGACGCCAGATCCATGTTGCACACCCTGAAAAACAATCCGAAAAGGAGCAAAGTTTGTCTTCTGAAAAAATCATTATACGGATTGAAACAAGCAGGTCGACAATGGTACTTGAAACTTGATGAAAATTTGAAGAAGTTAGGACTGAAACCATTGAAGACGGAACCATGCTTGTATATTGATCGCAGGGGAGATGATATTCTCATGCTATCTATCTACGTTGATGATTTATGGATAGCGTCAGGGAATCCCAAATGGACCGAAGAAGTCATTCAGATGCTGATGAAGACGTTCAAAATGAAAAATTTAGGCAAGATACACTATGGACTGGGTATTGAATTTGACCAACGCCTAAACGAGGGGAAGTTATTCATGAGTCAGAAGAAGTACACGCTCGAAATTCTCAAACGTTTCGGGATGGAAAATTCAAAACCCGTGAAAACCCCGCTCGAAGTTGGATTGAAACTAACGAAGCCCGAATCTGTTAGCAAAGAAGAGTTGCAGAAATATCCATACCAAAGACTGATAGGATCTTTGATGTACCTGGCTGTATCGACTCGACCAGACATTGCATATGCAGTCAACATGCTCAGTCAGTTCAATACTGCTTACACAAGCGAGCACTGGTTGGCAGCAAAACGAATTCTGCGATATCTACGGGGAACAGTCGATTACGGTATACAGTTCAGAAAAACTGGAAAAACTATACATGGCTATGCCGATGCTGACTGGGGAAGCTGTCCTGAAGATCGACGCTCTTATTCAGGCTACTTCTTCATTCTCGGAGGAGCTGCAATAACTTGGCAAGCTAGGAAGCAACGTACGATCGCCCTTTCCAGTGTGGAAGCTGAGTATCTGGCTCTAGAAAGCTTCAAAAGAAGCGCTCTACTTGAGAAAATTCCTTGGTGAGTTGAAGTTGTTAGATGCGTGTTCCGCCACAGTTATATTCAACGATAACCAGGGTGCCCAGATGCTGTCCAGCAATTCAACGCAACATTCACGGACAAAGCATATAGACATCCGTCATCACTTCATCCGTGACTGTATAAAGAAGAACGAGGTTGCATTCAAATACCTACCAACAGCTGAAATGCCAGCCGATGTCCTAACCAAAGGTTTGCCGAGGGAAAAGCATGAAGCCTTCGTCAAGGAACTTGGTATCCGGACTGGCGCGCAATTTCGAGGGGAAGTGTTGGATGTCAAATAGCGCCTTCACCTTGTTGCCAAATGTTCCTGTTGCCTGTTGTCCCATGGTTTACAAGGAACCAGATGTTGTAATTTTCTTAAAATAAATTACTCTAATTTCTGGTGTTGAACGGTCGTGTCATTACACTGCACCTGCTCTATAATTCTATTTCCATTATTAAAAGGGCTACAATCTATTATCAGGTGAGGCTTTATCGATAGTCGATTTGGGAAATTTCATTAGATGATTATTGTTAACCAGCCATAGCTGCAGAAATTAAGTTTAGCGGCTGTGTTGCCGATCTTAGTCCCAACGTAGGCAAACCCTCAAATTGCCAGTAGGTGGCAGCGTCGACGGCTCATTGTTTTCTAGTATCCCACGCCTCTCGCTCACCGGAATCCCTTTTTGATCCCTGGCGTAGAACCAGGCAACATTCAACTCTTACACAGGCCTGCCTAATTTTGTGTCCGCTGCGACAGTTATCAGTAGTTGACACAGCTTAATCGACAGTCAACCTTCATAATGGTACAACCTATGAATTGATCATCTATTGCGCCAAAGAACTGACACCAGCTTTAAAATTCGATAAATAGGTGTGTGTTATTTATTCAATTTGGTTTCCATTCATTTATTCATTTTTTGTTTGTTTTTATTTATTCATTTCCTCTTTGAAGAAAAGTCTCTATTTTTTAAAGAAAAATATTTATATTCCTATTTTCTTTGTAGAAAAACGTGTACTCATTTGTTTTCCAAGGCAACCCGTTGTTTCGGTTTCATTATTATGAACTCGGTTATTTTATCGCGACAATATATTATGATAATCAAGATCTCCTCTTTCGACGACGGGTGAGGAATTGTGTCGAGCGCTAGTCGGAGGCACTTCAGTTTTAGTTATATCGGCCAACTATGAGAGGTTGAACTATTAGGTTCAGCAAAGGCGTATAATATAGCGGTCGTTGAGAGAAGTGGCTGAACATAAATCAGCAACAGAGCCCACAGGGCTAGTGTATACTTTGAAAACAACGGCGGTGCAGTATTTTATGTATAAAAATCAACATATTTACATCAGAACTATTGCTTTCATACCAGTGGATGGGGAAACTTCTACTGACGGAATAAAATTGTTTTCTTTTTGTTCTAATTAACCTTTATTCGCTCGTCTCATCTATGAGCTGAAATTCAATCGGCTTTTTACCGCAATTTGTCCTAATGAAATGACGGGTAGTGTAGTTCAGTTTCTCAACACAACACTTTAGAACGCAGAAATTACCCAGAAATATGTTCTTAGATTTTCCAAGGTCAGTCATGTCTTCTTGAACGTTGGAAAATGACCCGAAGGCGGTTTGACGACGAGTTCCTTGACAGGTGGCAACGTTGACCGTCCATTGTTGCCTAGTACTTTTTCTTTACGCTCGGCCCCAATCCTTATCTAATTTGTTCATTGTCCTAGAAGCTGACAGCGTTGCCATTTTTCAGACCCGCCTAATTTCGTATCCGTTACTATTTTATATAATTAATCTATTGTTCAGAACGTCCCGTATGATATTATTGGAATTCTAGCCTAAGGGAAGTAGCGACACATGTCTTCTGTTTCACGCTGAGTTCAATCTTATCCGTCGGAGAAACGTCGTTCTCTCGCGTAGTAAAAATGTTCCCGCTCCTTCGTGTTGTTTCCGTTTGCGGGCTAAAAGAAAATGCCAGCTCGAACGATTCGAACGAAAAAGGATGGGAAACGCGAAAAGGGTTGAAATGTTTAGGAGTGTAGCGAACGGCTTGAAAAGAATCGAACGAAATGGAAGAACCGGGGTAAATGTATTGGCAGCGAGTGCGAATACTTTGCTCGGCACCTTCATCCACTCAACGAAAACTCCCAACGTTCGGGTGACCCTCTTGCGAATTGTGACATACCGGGCTTTTAGTCGACTTAACGCTAAGAGGTGGACCCTTGGAGATTTTTTTTTTAGTGCAAAATACTTCCAGCGAGGAACGAGAGGGATGGAGCGCGCTCTAAAAGAGAAGGAAACAGTAAAGAGAAACGACTCAAGAGCGAGGGACGAATGATCCGTGTGCGGCGAGTGAGCGATGACTGCGGGTATTCAATGCAGCCGGTGACATTTCAATTTACGCCCTGTAGAAAATCCTTTGCCACGGTTTCGATCGAACTGTTGAATAATCTTAATTGAAAGAGAGCGTCCATTAAGTCGCTAGTCCACAAGAAGTCATGCTACAGAGGTTCCCTGCGCAGCATTTTTACAGTTTCCTCTTTACGAATCGTATATAATATATAATTGTAGCGGACCTGAAACTAGGCGGGTTTAAAAAACTGCGATGTTGCCAGCGCGCAGGACAGAGAGCAGAGAGAGAGAGAGGGATCGTGAACGGGCGTAAGAGTGACACTAACAACGGGCGGTCAACGTTGTCACCTATTGGCGATTTTAGGGCTGAGCTACTCTGCCCGTTAGTTCTTTCAGACTACAAGCGGCAACGTTGCCAAAAAGCACACCCGCCTAATTCTGGTGGTAGGCGCCGTGGTATCTCCTTTGCAAATTATAATAGATTCTAATGTTCCTCTTTCAATCTTCAATTCAAATAATCACATGATGAATATGGCAAAGATTGGAAATCAGCTTAATTATGACGAACTTAGTCAAATGGAAAATCGAGCCGCTTTCAAGACTCAGTATTATTCAATTTATTTGAAACAATTCGCGTACTTATTTAATTTGACATTCTCTTCCCTGTAGTAGGTCGTCGATATAGCCATAGAGACTTTGGTTGCCATTTAAAGCAGTCGAGGGCCTACGATTTTCCCGAGGGTTTGATTAATAGGAACTATTGATTCGTGCATGTTGGACCAATCTGCGGGGCGAAGAAGCGGCTGGTACAGACGAAAGCGGTCGATCCGGCGAATAAAACTGGAAGAGTAATTCATCACGGGAAATCGCGAGGAGAAAATTGAAGCCATGAAAACTTGGTCCATTTTCCTCGGCCGCACAAAACGTTTACCCCTGAGGCTAAACATTCGCCGACATCATCATTTCAACTTTTCTCCTTACCGCCTCCGCCTGGAAAAACAGTTGCTATGCCGATGGTATACGATTTCCTACGGTACGGTTCGATTTTTCGAAAGGGCAAAACACGGGAATCTGATGTTGACCTTGCACAGGTGGCAGAAAGAAAATAATAAATTATAAGGAATGAAATTTCAACCGATTTATCTCTTAAATCTAGGTCGTGATTAATTTGGTTTAAAGAAGTGACCCATTATTGTCAGACCAAGATTGGTTTTTGATGAAAATTTCCAGAATTTAGCTTTTGTAGTTTCGTCGGAAAAGTGTCGACGGCACACGACGGACGGACAGATTTTTTTTTATAGGATAATTGGATTCTACATGTGTTGAAAATTTTGAGATTGAGAGTGGTTGGAAAAAAATTTCTTCGGCGTTTACAATGGTTTATTATTGAATGACAAATCAAAACAGAAATAATTAAAATGACCACCGTTGTTAGGGAATTTTCCCTTTAAGTTACCAATCTGTTGTTAGGTGGGAACGTCCACAAATGTTTGGAATAGTGGGTTGTGAGGGGGAGAAAAACCAGGCGACTCATACTCCAATTCTTCATTGCCTGGCCGAGCACTTTCGCATATTCGGGCATCTTCAGGGCAACGTGGAGCCATAGGGGCCTATGCATCACGAAATGCGACGAGAAGGAAAAGAAGAATGTTTGGAATATCGCAAATTGATGGGGTTCTTAAATCATAATTGAAGCAAAGTAAAGCACAGTGCAATCATTAGTAGCGCTTTGTGTCGCAAGAAATGCGATGAAATAAACCTAAGCAACAAACCAGCTTGCAAATGAGCAAATTCCGTCGTTCGTCCTCCGCATCCAATGTTAACCGATGTCTAACCTACAGTCAAAGGAGCTTGTGGACGCCGACTGTGGGTTTATGTGTCAGTCTGAATCAGTGCGACGTTTATTATTGGACGGTTTCTCTTCCGTGAACGCGCCGTTTGAGCGACGGTGGTTACTGTATATGTCAGTCGTTGACGTTAATTGAGAATACTAGGAGTCAACTCCTGTTTGTTCATCTAAGGTGGTTTTATACAATACCAAGCCCTGAGAATAGCCGTACTGGCTTGACAATGTATTGATAATAAGAGAACGAGTTCCTCACTTCAACCTCGTTCTATTGAAGGAAGTTACAGCTATTGCAATACTTGGAGCAATGTCGACGCATTTTCGTCTGACTGTTTATCGCTAGATTTCGGCTCTTCTTTCTCTCTACTGATATTTGGGTTTAGAAGAATAAATTTCACTGTGGGGATTAGTCAGTCGGAGTCCAATCTACTTGTTTTGTTGGACTCGTACTTGAAGTTTTAAAGCTACCATGTTCTCGTTGTAATCGTAATAGTGATCGTCCGAAAAGTTGAATTCGATGAACTGGAAAGAAATTTTCATAGTACTACACTTGGAGTTCTGTACAAGTGTTCGTGTGTCTGTCGTCGAAAATGGAAAAAAAAAATGCTACCTATATTCCAGTGGAAAATGAATAAAATTCGAATATATTTTCAGAAAATGTTTTCCAATCGAATGTGCAAAATTAGTTGATTTTTAATAAATCGCAGTACCTCCGAGGTATTCGTGTTCGAAGTTTTATCTATATTGATTTTTATAGACCATTGATTTTTATAGACCATGAGAGTCAATATTTTCGAACGGTAGGGGTCTTGAAATGTTTTTTAATGCAAGCTGTGATGCTTGATTTTTACTCCCATGTTTATGTAGTAAATTGAAGTATTGCTATCGTCGGAAAAGTCGAATTCGGAACGGAGGTGAATTTGGGAGACATTTTACTATTACCATACTCGGAAACATTTTCTGAACAAGTGCCTGTGGTCAGAAAATGACGCAGCTAAACTCTTGTCTGTACGTTTTTGGTTAAACTGGTAGCTTTGCGACCGTTGTAAGACACCGTTTGAACTCGCCTCGCTTACACTTTTTCGGCCAACTTGGTCGCATATTTAAAGCTCGCGCCTTTGAACTGCTCCCGCCCCAAAGAGAATGTTCTATCAACAAATAATTCTCTCCCGAGTGGAAATGCCCCGTAACGAAACGCGATCTGGCCCTCATTCGTATTCCGTGAACAATTCCGCATCCTTCCTGCGCCGCCCAAGCGAGCACGAGAGAACACCCTTATTGAACACCGTTTCTTCCTTTTTCTGTGTAGGTTTCCAGGGGGTGTGCCTTTGTGCTTTTCCCCGTGTGAAAGTACTAGATTCATTCGCGCCCTTTTGCCAACTTACCATATAGTGCGTCGTTCGAGCCATCGCTTTCCATTATAAGTTGGCCCTCAGGAAGAAGAAGGAAAAAAAAGAACGTTCTTCCGTCCCACTAACGGGAAACCCATACCAGGTATTACCTTCCTCTCAATTCCCTTCCAAGGAGGAAATTGGGAACTATCCATTCCCTTTTTCTTCTCGTTCGCAACCGTTCCGAATCCTCAACAGTTCTCTCTTTTGGACTTGTAATACCGACTTTTGCCCTCTTCTGTTGCCTCGAATTAATTTATTGGAGTTTCTTTTTTTCTGCGCCTCGAAAGGGGGTTCGATTGTGAATAGTGGTTGAAAGTGGGGCGAGGTTTGTTCTCGCTGAGTTGCGAACGTGATCTCTTTCCTTGGAATAGTAATGAGAATTTGGAGCCAATTTAAGGGGCGCGGCAGGCGCACGATGGCCCTGCTCTTGCGTTCACTGCGGTCCAACGACTTGTATCACTGTCTTTATTGAATTAGATTCATCGTCTCTTCTTTTAATGAAAGGAAATCGCTGGATGGCCGGTGAACTGAATTCGCGATGAATTCTAATTGAGTAAAATGTTGGGGAAGGGATTATTTTGGGCTATCGATCGCGTTAGCTGTTTGCATTGATTCGATTCTCATTGGTATGCATCGAATCGATTGTGAGCAAACTGCTAATATCTACTGTGATCGTGGCTCTCGACTGGCAATGTGGAGTACAACCTTGTAAGGCGATGACATCATCTGGTGGTGACCATGACTTATAAGCAGTTGTGTAGTTAACCGGTGGTGACCACAGTTTAGGATTACTTACCCATGACAGGTCTTCGCCACAATTGATGGTTTCTACAGGTTTTATACGGAGATGTACATGTATCATCACAGTTTCAAGAAATGACATTGAAGGAAAAAATTTTACTCCCCAATCTTTCGTTGGGAGCAACTTCAGTTCTGAGAAGACGGCAAGTACACCGCTGAATAGTGGTGCTAAATGCTTGGACGCTCTTTGACCTTTAGTGGTAGAAAGAATTATTCTTGACTGATTGTTATGGATTTCATGCACTAAACCTAGTTGCTCTGGTTCATCCTCCTCGATTCTTCTTGCATGGACTGCGGGTCGTCATTTTTACGTAAAAAATGGAACTATCGTTTCGTCTAGTTTCAGTAGGTATGCCAGTTCCTGATGCTGACAGTCCTCTTCACCCAGTACGTGCTCTCTGTCCCTGTCACCTCTTGAACGTCACCTCTTCATAGCTGCAAATATGGGCCATGGGATATGTCAAACACAGCGGCTAAATCTTTGGATATCCTTCCTACTCGGCACTTAACAATCCCTCGAATCCGACTTCTTATTTGAGGCATATGAAGAGTTGGAGTAATTACAGTTTAAAGAGTAGTAACATTGTTTAAGTTTGATATATTTATGATAATTTGTTGATATATTTATGATAATACATTATCATTTTTTATTTTTGATATATTTACGTTTAGTCTGTCATTGCAACTGGGTCTGTTTTCGTTTCTTCCTGTTTTCTGTGATCGTAAATGTTTCTCTTGGTCAATGATCTTGATCTATAATAATTTGGAACTCTTCACCCCACCATAGGAACCAAACATGGCCGACATAGGGGGAAATTTTCCTGACATTTATCTTTCCCTTCCTTTGCGCTGTACTCATTTTGTGTTGACACAATGAAAAATGCGGACGTTTTGGACGTTAGCACAGAAATATAATTATTTATTGTCCGTTTTTGCCTCGTACGTCCTCAATGAGATCTGCGAGTTAAATATATTTACTATGTTCTACCATTTTGGTGAAAAATTTGAAATTGAGCAAAGTACTATCAGAACCAAAAGATCGATTATAATAACTCAAAAAATATATAATTAGGTAGTACGTGTACACCATGTTTAATATTTGGAAAAAGTCGCGCAATAATCATTATTTAATCTCGCTTAATAATTTCAAAACTTCCAAACTCACGCTCTTTTTACCGCTAAAAGATCCGTATTATTCCCAGTGCGTTTGAATACTGTTTACTGCGAAACCAACGCTAGTCGGCTCAGCTGTATTACTTCGGAAAAGCGGCCTACTCACTCATGCCGTGGAAGGCAGACGTGACAGCCTCTTCTAGGTTGATGCCTTGACGCCTCACTAGACAGGCCAATATAACCGAAAGGGCGAAAGGCTACCGATGAAAAAAGCATGGTTGATATTCCCGGAAGCGATCGCGTCGCCCTTCGTCTCATGCATGCATAAAGGCGGACTATTGCAACGGTCTGCGAGTGTAGAATAGCTTCATCGGGAAATGAGAATACTCCGGCCGGTTCGTGTATTCGAAAGTAAAAGACGAAGGGGAAAAAATCGTTGTCGACGGCCGAGAGTAGAAAAGGGACGTAGACAAAAGCCAAACGAAACGCATTTCGCGGATTGTAGTTCCTGCGGTGAAATGGATCGGGGGCAAAAAACCTCGAATAAAGAAAAAAAAAACCGCCGCGCGAACTCGACGAATTGAGGGGTTAAGGTTTGCGCTGGTCGATTGTGCACAAGTCTGTAACAATGACCGCTTCTCGGATGAAGCTTGCATGGATGAAGAGACTTGGCGTCAGAAAGCTTCTCTTTGCTGCCTAGTTGGAATCGAAACCAGCTTTCAAAAGAGGGAAAAAAGCGGTACAGCGGTCTCGGGACCGCCCGCGGGCCACCGAGTGGGTTAACTTTGAGTTTGTTGAGTTTCGATGTTTTCCCTTCTTTTTCCCGACTGTAGACGGACTGGTACGAAAACATTGGTCTCTGCGGGGGCTTCATGGGCCCTTTGTCTGCTCTCTTGCTCGACTACAGTTTAAAGTTAAGTTGGAAGAACGTTGTAAATTAAAGCAAAACCTATTTTGCATACAGCGGCGTCTTCTGAACTTCAGTCGCGTCCGCTTCGCTGTTTTACCGGTTATTTTCGATGCCGTAATAACCTTGTTTTCGTCACTCATCTCTTGTCATCACTTCAAGCTTCTCAGGGCTTTCAACTTCTTGTGTGATATGAGATCGCCTCTCGTCGATTCATGGTGTATTGCCGTTGGAAAGTTTTGGGAGTTCATCGCATTGTGATCTCCTATGGTGATGGATATTTTCTGCGGTTCATTGCTGCGTGAAATTCTAACGATCAACTTTGACCTCGATTTTAGATGATAACATTTCGGAAAACGCGATTCTCGAACCGATCAAGCGATTAATCAAGTGTTGGTTTGTCTTAACTGTAACCGGCCGAGAAAGCACAATTAGCGACCTGACGAGGCTCATTGGTTCGTAGGTAAATATTTTTGCATAACAGTGTAGCGTCGATGCGTTGTCTGGAGAAAATTTGAAATCCATGTTGCTTCCAGTAAGGCAGAGGTACGATTGGACTTCTTGAGAGAAGCACTCGTTATTGCATTCTGAAACGTCTGAGGAGACTATTGAAGATATGGATACATTTATTTCAAGAAGGAAAAATTGTCAAAAGGTAAAAAAGGTAGAACATTTCCTGAATTTTCGATGATTGAAAAAAAAAATTATTCCGCGAATTACTTCAACCAGTGGTGAGCATAGATCCTACTATCTTCCACGTTTGAGTCAGCGGAAGGATAAAACCTATTATAAAATCGGGAAACTCAACTTCAAAGGCTACAACTTTGGAACCATACAATGTTGTCACTAGAAAACTAGTCAGGAGATCCAAAACCGACAAATTTACAAGGTGTGTCAGCCTAGCGTTATAGTAAAGGTTCTGTGGAATGGATCATTTTGAAGGAATGGGAGCTCTTTACCCGAACTGCTGTAAAGCGTTTTCCAATATTTTCATAATTTTGGTTTCCTCTATATCTGTAACGAATTTCGAACCTAATTTAGTGGACCTAGTTGCTGGAATAATGTTTGAAAACAAGCAATTTGAGACGTTTCATCTTTCACACGCGACTGGTCTCTGAAACACAGCCACGCAAGTGATTGGAAATTATCCAAAATTATCCAAAGTGTCGCAGTAAACTATTATAATCTTCATTTTTGCGCACCCAACATCGCCCGCTCAATTTTCTCGGTCGGATGAAAAAATAAATCTCCCCGCGGAAATAGGACGGAATATCATTCCGCAGTCTCCTCCTGCCAGAGCTCACATGTTTCCCACAGTTACTTTCTGATGAAATGAAGTCCTTCTTCCCCTTGCTTTCGATCATCAATAATTCATAGTGAACCCTTCCTCTCTCGCTGTGACATTCAGCTTCTCTACGGCTGAAAACGCCGCAACCCGAGGCCATCCTCCAGTTTCCCAATCAGTCATTCAATTATCCTTCGGAACTACGACGTCCGTAGACAGCCGTACAAATAGAGACGGTTGAACCGAGGAGGCCAGCTCGGCGTTTTGCATCTTCTTCACATGTGAAATCGTATGACTTATTCATTTCCGCGAAGAGATTGCTTCGGATTAAGTTTCAACAGTTGTCAAACTTTGCCATCGAATTCTGTTGATTCTTTGACTCCAATAATTGATTATATAGGTATAATGTAATTTTCCCTTAACGGTTTCACCTGCCGTAGAACGTTCGCTGATTGAATTTCATCGTCTCCGAGTCGTTTCCTATTTCTTTATGTGCTCTCCGTCTGCGCTGATTCGCGATGTCATTTTGTAATCCATTTCGAGGATAAGCCAGATGGCCGTTTCTTTGCGGTTGTTACCCTTGCCATCAATTTTTCATCGTATCTCTCGGCGATCATACTCGGCTCAATCTGAACGACACGCTTTCCTCCTTCTCGAAGCTTTTCGGCCCTAGTTTTTTGTTGAAAGTCGATTGATGGGGTACGGTCTTTCTTCCGAAGAGCACATTAATCCTGCTCTTGACATTTAGTCGGCATAATGCGGTCTTCAGCTACGTTGTATCGTTTTTTGTTCCAATATACCTAAGAGGTTTTTCTCTAAAGGGCGGTTTCTCAATTTAATTTACCCGTAAAAAATATATTCCGACAGACAGAGTTCAAGTACACCTTTTAAGAAAGTTGTCCTGATTATCAAAAATTGAGAGCGAAATTGAGATTAATCGAATCGTGTGGAGCGAAATAGTCGATAAAATCCTTTGTCATCATCGATCTCCTAATTCAGAACAATTTTCCTAGCAGTATTTATATTGTAAATACATCTGCTGGAGACAACTAAAATGGTTCCCCGCTCGGATTTCGATCCTGGTGGTGGGGTAATTTCCGTTCCACGAATGTTGTGCTCGCTGTACTGCTGTGTGTCATCAAGGAAATATATTTATATTCATTCATTCATTCATTCATTCATTCAAAAACTTGCGCTTGGAAAAATACTCTTCGCAGGAAAAATCAATGAATCGAAATTGTTCTTAAAAATGTTTTCTCTGTTGTTCATTCGAGTTTCTCATTTCTAATTTTGACGGTGAAAGAGTAATATAACGCGTCCATTGGGAAGACGAATTGTTACTCCGCCGAGCTCGGTCTAGTTGAAGTTCAGCTGAGTAATAAAGCTCGATTTGGCTCCCATGACACCGTGGTGGAAAGTTAGCATCCCAACCGATTCTCTCTAGTCTCTATCCTCCATAGAAACGGTTGGTATCACAGTATGGGCAGAGAACTTTTTATTAATTTTCAACTTATCATGCTTATTACTCTTCGAATCCTGAAATCGAACATCGACCAAATTGAATGATTTTTCCCTCGCGTGAAAAATTGATTCGAACCGGCCATGTATTGGCGCTTCGTGCTCTCAGTGGCTTTCATTATTTGGCCTTCGCTTGAAAATTGCAGAGCAATTTCTTATTGCCAAAAAGGAGAATTCAGTCTGACAGAGAAAGCGCTTGTTCGGAACAATAGATCTTCTTCAAACTAGTCGAGTTGGATTTCATTAGTTTGACTACCAAGGTCAGCTCGAATTTGAACAATAAGGCGTGTGCGAGTTGGAAATAAATAAGAGAACTCCCTTTGTCTGAAGTGAGGCAACGACGGGATAGAAACGGATTTTCAGAAACAGTGGTGCTCCATGGGTGTTAAAGTGGCCCCAGGGCTCAGCAAACAATGGCACGACGGGAGTAAAGTATGTCACTGGAGGCTCAATTGGTTTGCTATGGTTAAGGCGGTGTCCTTCAATATTGTGGGAGCACGAGAGACAGGAATAAACGGTGATACGGGTGGCAGAAGATTAGCGTCACCGAGAGCTTTGGGTCATATAGCTGCACAAAAAAGGAAGAAAACGCCTTCGCTAGAGCTCGACATAAATGGAATGAGAGAGCGAAGGAAGAATTTCGCAAGACGCTTCCGCTGCAGAAAGATTTCTTTCGGTGAAAATAATCTCCGTCCCTTGAGCATAAATATGCTATCTCATCTTCTCAGTGGACTCCCAATGCTGCATCACAATTGGCAATATTAATAATTTTATTAAACTCAAGGACGAGGGTTTATAGGACAACGAGCGGTGATATTTTCGATTTTTCGCTATTTTCTGGGCCAGGGGTTTCAATAGATTTTTTTTCTATTTCAGTTGTTTTGCTGTGAAGCGGAATTCAAGTAGTTCAATTTACAGAAAATATCGACATTTTTCTTGCGATTTATCATCACACTTGATATCATCATGATCAAGTATCAATCATTCTATACTAGATGGAATGCTAGAAATTGCTGAAGTTTGAAATCGTTAAAATTTGCAATAATTGCTCACGAGTTTTTCCCTAATCTGTTGTTTGGTGGAAACTTTTGCAAATGTTCGGGATAATTTACTATCAAAATTGGTTGATCTTCTCAAACACTTCGTAGGAAACGAATAGTAAACCACTGTTCAATCGTTTGGAGCCTTTCGAAATAATTCATACGAATATGAAGTAGCGAATGATTATTTCGACAATGAAATACTGCCGTCGACCTCGTCGCTCAAAGAAGTCACTTCAAACGAAGCGAAACTCAGGTTGTTCGAAATGAAGTTTATTATTGAGCCTGTCTCTATCTCTCGAGAGTAGTTCGCTAGAATCTCGAAATTCTCAGCAGTGAAAACCGGAAATTACTTCTTAACAAGGATTCCCCACTGCCCCCTGAGGGGAGTTGAATAAATGAAATCGGTCCCACTTTAGATTTCGTCTTTCCTAATCTTCCCTTCGTCTTTCCCTTCAAAAGAGAAGCCTCCTTTGATGTCATTTGCTGTTGAACAACAGACTATAGAGCCCTAATGACTTCGAACAAATGGACGTCATTACAAGGCGGATAATTAAATGTAAAGGGCTATTCTAATAAGGACAGTACTTTTGGTAAAAACACCGGCCTTGGAAGAGCGTCCCATTTTTTTTCTTCTTATTTTGGAATAACTTTTATCCTACTTTAACTCTTCTTTTGAAGATAGGGGAAGACCTAAGCCAGCCGAAATAGAGAATTAGCATTGTTTCTCGCAGAATTTAGACGCTTCTCATTATTCAGTAACAGACCTTGAGGAGCAGATGAAAAATGCGCGCATTAGATGAAAAATGACAAGTGCCGTCATTATTTTTTCGGCAATTTTTTCTCCTCCTCCTAAAATGAAACAGTTATGAGCTTCGAAGTGCACTACGCTGGAATATTCTATCGGCGACGTGGGCATTCCTAAACGCTTCTGCCAATGAAATAATGAAGTGCAAAATTATTATTTTTTCAATGTTGTTTCCCTTTAAACGGCTCCATTTGAAATGTTGCGTTATTGAAAGTTAAAATTGGTCACCGCACGGAAAAATATTTGTTGTATGGGAATTTTTTAATTTGGTCGTGGACTCCGCGCAGGTCGATATGGAAGGTTTACGAAAAACGCTGCAAATGATTGTGAAGAGGTTTAATATTCATTTCCTTTAATTATGGTTTGAGAAATTCTTACACGGATATTAACCAAGCAGAACATTTAGGAACGTTTCCACCTAACAACTGATTGGTAATAGCACGTTTAACACTAACCGTATATGAATACAATTTTTCTATCTCTTTTGTGGTTGAACGATTGTTTGAATTCACGGTTCCAGTTTCATGAAAATTTCATTCGAACGCGTTCGCTTCAGGCGGTGCATGCGAACCCAGTTTGCAAAGCGAATGCTGAGTTGGCAAATGATCGACCTTGTTCTGAAAGTTGTCGGCGTGAATAGCAGTGACCTGCAGCTCCGTTCAACTTCGCCGCTTTCCTGCGGGTGCCATTAATGTTGTATACGGAGGCGTAGATAGCACGGATCAAGTTTTCGACTCGATGAGAAGTGGAATGGCCGCTTTTATTGACATCGATGCGCCTGGCACTAAACGGTCGGATGAAAACGTGGTCGTGCCTGAATTTTCGCCGGATTGCGGTCCAGAGCAGTTGCTCACGCAGTTGAAACTCGAATTCGGCATGTTACAATAGTGCACAGTTGTAAATTATCGAGTTGCCCTGAACGTGAGAGAAGCCTTTAACTAGACGAATTTCAGGCCAACATCTTTAGCAGCTTTTACTCTTAGAATCCAATTTCTCATCTGATTCCACCCCTGTTTTAGGAATTCACGCAGCAAATAATGCTATTTTTGGCTCGTTGAAAAAAAAAAAAAAAATTGACGGTAGATAGAATTTTGACCCGAAAACACAAACAAATCCGGTTATTGCATTACAGAAGCGAATTTTGGAGAAAACATTTTCGTATGTGTTGTTTTTTAAGATAAAAATTTAATTTTTTTTTTTCAGAAAAATCCTTTATGGCAAAGATGATTATGAGTCTTTGGGAAGCCAGGTCGGCGCAGAGGGTGGCGTTCAAATTTGAGCTCGAACTTCCCCAAATTTGAAAAAAATCAATACCCGATCTGATGGGGCATTTTGCGTTTTGAAATTGATGTATCTCACGCAGGGTCGAATTGACACTATAGCGTGGTCGGTATTTTCATTGATTCTTGAGTTACGGCAGCCTTACAGAATTGTTGAGTTTTGGAAAAACGTATACGTACCATAAGATATATAAGCGCATTTATGAGCCTGTATAAAAATCTTTCTATATTCGTAGTATTCTTCAAACAGCCCCCTCTATAATGCGCCATAAAAATTCGCTCATGATGTCATGTTATTTTTCTTATTTTTTTTTATGCGTATGGTGATTTTGTTCTCTTTGAAGTATATACCACTGCTACACATTTATTCTCCCCTCATAGGCCGTGGTGACTTCACTAAATGAATGTTTTCTTTGGGGGACTCGAGAGTTGAACTATTTAAACTCATCCTTCAGCTTCAACTTCTCACGTTTTTTGCAGAGCTTTCTATAGCAAGGCTGTTGTGTCTTGGCTGAATGCTGTAAAAGCATCGACTTGTATGGGTTCCATATTTCACCGCTCACTTCCGTCTTTTTCGCCTTCGGGCACTTCGGCTGTTGCTGCGATGCCCTTGCATAACACTCAGCCTTTGTATGACCGTCATTACGTTCGACATCTACCGAAAGGCAGGCCTTACTATCGCTCAAAAGGAAATCTTCCATTTTCTCGGTCGCCTTAAGTTCGTCGCCGAATTTTCTTCCGACGATGTCTCGATTTATCGTGGCTCCCTTGATCTATCCGCAATACAGCCAGGCTTATATATTTGCTAGACCGGGATGAGATGTCCTGCTTGCTATGCATAGACTAACTTATTATGCGGTACTCTCGCTAACCAACCGTTTGCCTCCGATTATTCAGTCTTGGTGTGAAGAGCGGGCTGTACCTCCGTTCCTCTCCGGACGAATTAAAATGCAAGCAGTGTTTGAGAAGTGAATTGAAGGTGTCTTGAGCTCTGGCGCGAAACGGTGCCGGAGTTTGTTGAGTGTTGAAGAGTGGGGGAAATTGCTCCGGCTCACGAAAGCGACATTAGACGCAGTCCGACACGTTCAGCACGCGTCTGGCTGGTGAGAATCTCTCGAAATTGCCGCCCTGCCACAGTAGCACCGTGGAGCTGTTTTCATTAATTTCGTCGACAACAGTAGTTTCATGGTGGTTATTGTTCCCCTCGACGTTGTTGCGGAATATTCAATTTTAATCATCGAGCAGTCGTCGGACAGCCGATGATTACGCTGTGCTATAATTCAAGCGAGCAAACAACGTTTTTGAAACAAAACTCGGCGGAAATATTACGTCAGTAGATATTATGAGCCAATAAGTAGTAAGCAGTTCCTGTTAGTAAGCAGTGGGTAAATAATACAGCCATTTCCCTCTAGAGATTACTTCCGATAAATTTTTCACTCCTGAATAATCAACAAAAGGGAATTCATTACGGAGACAATTGAATTATTCGAGAGTTTTAGTGCAGATCGTGTTTTTTGAAAACTTAAACGTAGGAGTTTTGGTTACTTTGTTGAATCACAGGTGACCTATTGTGGCATCTATGGTGACTGTCTTGAGGATAGATTATTGCGGCGAAAATTAGAGACATATGATTTTACAAAGTTACCAAAACTCCCAATTATTGACGATCATTGATCATTGTTATCATTCAAAATGTTATTAATCGTTAACCAACTGCTTATACACACTTTCCATTTTATCAGCATGAGCTGTACTTTAATCATTTGCACGAGCCGGATTCGCTTTATGTACCCGATTTCCTACTGATGAACGAGCTGAAAGGGTGGAAATAATGTTCGTGATGCTCTTCAAACGCGTTCCTCCGCACAAGACACGAGGGCGTTTTAATAATTCCGCCCTTCATTTGGGGAAACGCCATTAATGCCTACGGTATCGTTAGGGTCTGCACAGGTAGAATCGTCGGGTTTTTCTTTTGTATGAATAATGGAAGAGCAGGTTTAAGAGTTTATCACCCCCAGGTTCAGGAGCTAACGACCGTCGGGTGAGATATCTCTGGATGCGATGACGTGGGAGCTAGTTCGAGGTGCTTGATGCGTGCGAGGATCAAATGGGAGAAACGATGGGAGCATAACCAGCCTTCGTAACGAATCCGCTGAGCGGGAAAAGAAAAGGAAGACAGGAAGCATACTGACATTCCCGCCTAACTACAGTTCAGAGTATAGTTTCGAGAAGATATGCTTTGGTAAAAAATTAAATTCAGTGTAACTAAAGTGTACCTAATCTTCTAGCGAGCTTACTTAGTATGGGGTATTGGAAAGTTACCTAGATGAAGATAAAATAGGATAAAAGTAGCGTTTTTCGTTTGTAATTTTCAACTGTCCTAAGTAAATTGTTTACTGTCCCTTTTCTATGTCTCTAACTTAAAAACGGGAGGCGTCCTTTAGCAGCTGCCATGGAAAAAGGTTGGACACCAAACATGGTATTTTTTTTCAATTTAGGGACTTATTAAAATTTTTTGGTGTTTATTGAAACTATTTGTTCACCTCCATTATTTTGCTTAAATTTAGATAGTTAATCGCAGGAAATGAAGTACTTTTCATTTATGTCAATTCCAATTCTGCAAATCATTTTCCGAATTCGGGTGAAGACTACGGACCCTCCGCATTCGACGATCGCGTACGATCCGAAAAATGCGCTTCATCGATTGCTTCATCGATTGCAAATGCGTTTGATACTCTAAAGCATGGTTCACAGGTTCGAGTCAATGCGTTGGCGTTGCTGCATTTTGCATTCTGATTGGCTTGGTGATTGTTGCGCCGGATAGTCGATCAAACTGTTGAACGCAGCAACGCAGCCTCCGTCAAATGCGTTGATGCGTTTGGCGTCATTGCGTTCGGCCTTCTCCTTGGCAGTTGTAATTTCGGATTTTTGCCGAAAATGCAAACCGATCCGATTAATTCCATTAAATATTTTCCCGCGTTGACGGATCTGCTCTCGGCAACTGTAGCAATTTTTGATAGCAACGAAAGAGCATTAATTTCTAGAAACTTAGTCAAGAGTATTTTTAAAAACTTAGCGAGGTATCAGTTGAAGCTTTGCGTAGATTATTGTTTATGAACTACCACATTCGGAGCTTACAAGTCCCCGCCATGTTTTGACGGATTCAACGCAAAATGCATCAACGCATTTGACGGAGGCCTGTGAACCAACGCGTCAATGCGTTTGCGTTGCTGCGTTTTGCATTTTGATTGGCTAGGTGACAGCATTCGTGTCGGATAGTCCATAAAAAAAGCAAACTCATTGACGGAGGCGTGTGATCTTTGCTTTACTCTACAGTTGCAGTATTTCTAATTAAATATCATTTGAATTTCAAAATAATTTCCTTCGAACTTTCATTATTCGCAAAACGAAAACCCAGACTGGCGGTCGTAATATGACGTGGAAAGACGAGATGAAACGCTCCTCGTTTTCATCCATTTCCGTCGATTTTCTTTTGTGCCGTTGATGAGATGTGACTGATGGCGGCGTATTGAAAATATTTGTGACGCCGAGGTTCATTCGACCGGAAGAGTTATTCCCCCGTTGATTACGGAAGCGGTAGAAATGAATATAACAACCTATAGAAAGAAGGGAAAAAAGGCGCTCGACATATTTACAGGAGCGATGCAAAAAACCGAGCGTATACAATATTTCTGCTCGTGCGATTCTAACAACCGTATAAAAGTCCTTCGTGGATTGAAAATTTCACATCGGTCGAGAAACAATTGTTATAGGATGTTTGAAAAGATAGCGCGCCGTTTTGTGCTTTTTCAATCGAAATTTCCGGAAAACCTGGGACAATTCGTTGCCCTAGAGTATAATCATTGAGATTCAAGTAGAAATAAAGTTGAGAGACGTCTACAAGAGCTTCTCTCTTCGACTTTTTCATTTCATCAACTAATGTTCTATTTTCAATATCTTGTCCACGTTATGTTGCGCCCAATTAATGCTAGGCACGCTTCCGATAAGAAGCTTCGTAACTAGAATAGCTGAGCTGCACGTTATTGGCGTTAAACTGCTTTCTAACATTTCGGGTACATATTTGAAATTTTTAATTTTAGTCAAATCGCTTCGTCAGTTTTAAGGTTTTTTGGCAGTTTCAAGAAGGGAAACATGTGTATTTTCTCATGTTTTTGATGCAAAGGTGTATTTAATATTAATTTATACAGATTATTTGACGCCGAATCGAAAATACCAAAACGGAGTCGATTGCTTGAATAGTCCTCGAACTATCGCAGCTTTTGTGTGACATTTTTAGATATTTGGGAAGATAGTAACTCGATTATTTGTGGTACTATAAAAATCGTCTTATACTCGTTAGAATTCTGGTCAAACGCTCTTAAATCTGTATCGTAAGGCAATTAATATGTTACCTACTTTAAATTAAGTATTTGAGAAAAATAAAAATATTTAAAATTAGGATTTTCATCTAGGAGTTTGCTTTTATAGTTACTCTTATGTTTGTAGATGAAAGTGTTTAGGTTACCTACTATATAATCACTGGATGGTCTTTCCAAATTATAAATCGAACCAATGGACTAATAAACCACTGTATAATAATTTTCAGCGTTTTTCCACTTTCTATTGTTTTGACAAAATTCTCTCATGTTCTTCCTTCGAGTACACCTAATCGATACACATTTGACAGGAGCTTGACGTGCACCTTCAGTCGGCTTTCATTTTTACGCATATCGTCACCTACGCTGCACACTTGGCACGGAGGAAAATTTTTATTTATTCAGAATATGCCATTTCTATCGATTTTGCGTGGTGATCGAGATCCAGAAATGTCACTCAAGCGCGACGCTATTTTTACGATTCGGCGACGATTGAGGGATCAGCGCCTCCCCAGTGAATAAGTTTCGTTTCCTCCGACTCCCGTGGCTTTTCGAACCTTCTATTTTTATTGCCGAATCCAATAAAAGTCGGATTTCAGCTGGTGTAGTTGCTACCTTGCGTAATATCAGAAATTTCGTTTGATCAGAGAAGAAGGTAAATAACTGGAAAATATCACAGGTGAACTCAGAAGGAATATTTTATAACTGACTTGTATTACTGCGAATATTGAAGAGCTCGTCATGGCGGTGTTTCTAATTGAACTCGGAGGAAAACTAACAAGTGGTCTGAACCTTACTGATACTTTGAATCGGCTTCAGAAGATTGATTCTTTCCCTTCTTGGCAGGCTTCTCTGAAATACAGACTCAAAAGGAAAATCATTCATGTTGATGTGGTAGTCTTTTACTGTAAACTTCTCGAGGGGTTCAGCCCGATGGGAATTATTATTCCGCATGATATGACTCGCAGGCTGTTTCGTGTGCTGGCTTTCCTTCTTTGCCTGTTCCTACTTGAGAATTTTCAAATAAGCCCCACGTACACTGCGTACGTGTTGAGAAAATCGTTTCCAGTGATTCCACCAGATCTGAAATATCCTGCTCCTTTCGACGAGATCGGCTTTGCCTACCCGATTATTGTGTCAGAAATGTTAACCCGTACACGGACCGTTTAAATAAATTAAACTTCGATTAACATTATAAAATAGAACTTCATTGAAAATCGCTTTTACGTTTGAAAAATCCCATAACGTAAAATTTTATCATTTCTTCGTCATCTGCGTGTTTTATTTGGTCGATTCATTTAGCAACACTAAATCTCAACAAGGCGACTCGATTCTCGCCGAGCGATGAATTTATTATCCTGATGGTTGGATAACGAAGATTACAAACAGCTTTTAACTCCATTATCTCCCTCATTCGCGTTGTGACAGCTCGTAGTTCGCCTTTTATTTAACGCCGAACGAATTAAGCCCAATCCGGACGGCCTAATTGACCTTCTCTTTGGTCCTCTTAGCCTCTTTTGATTAATCAGACAGTAACTGCGGTTGTTCTACTGTTGAGCTGAGAGCGGTCGAGTCCCGTGCTTTATGCTCTCTTGTAATTCATCAGGGTCTTTGGCTGAGCACAGAAGAGAAAATACGATTCGAAGGGCGAAATTAACTGAAATCCATTTAACGATGATAGTTGGTCGAATAAGACGAAAATTACGCACGTATTTTATTACATAGGTACCTTGCTTTACATAAATATAAAAGTATTATAAACATTCCATTCACCCTGGTTGTTTTTGAACTTCCTAATTGCTATAAGATTCATAGCTTTATTATCTCGCGCCGTTTCTGACGCTTTCATCAGAAAATGAGAACTGTTTTTCGGTTTTCCCCCTTTTTTCTAAGCCTGGGGGAAAAAATTGCTCACCTCTGGCTTTTAGTCGACGAATCCAACGCCGTCTAGGCTGAAGTGCATGCTTCAATATGAATTCTATGAATTGTTAATTCGGTTTGTTCTGCGTTCCTATTACAGCTCGACCTGTCCGACGGTCTGCCGAATAAGAATTACTGAATGATGCAATAACTTCAAAAGTTGGAAGTCAAATTCGCTCGAAAGCTTTAATAAATTATTAGCAGTTAAGCTTTGCCCGGGTTTTCAACTCTGCCCATCGCATGCGGAGATCGTAACTCCCAATGAAACATTGATCACCTTTCTATAAACATGCGATGCATGAATTAATTAAATGTTGAACTTTTATAATTCGATAATGCACGAAGCGAACAGAAAGGCGCCCCATAATTTCTGCCCTGTGATCGAGGTTTGGAGAGAAAAACGAAGCACTTCAGTGGAAAAATGAATATTTATATGTATCGTATAATTTGTAATGTAAAACGTCAATTTCTTCAAATGTACGTGGTATCTTGTTGACCGCGCTCGCTTCTCCGTTTTCGCTCTCCGATTTATGCTTTTGGATGCTAAAATCGAAAACAGGCCTCGGTCTCAGTAATTAAAATTGTATATTTTTATGATTTTGATCCGTAATAATGCAAATACGATGATGTATACTGATGGTGATAATTTCTGCGGTTCAGGTGAGTTAAATATAATTTAAACCCGCAATCGAGTAAGTTGTTGCGTATTTTCTATTTTAATTATAATTGTCGTATTTTCAAAACCATTCGTTCAAGTGCTTGAACGCTGAATAGAAAATAGTACATTAGAGAGTTTTTGTTCTTTGTCTGTGTAATTTCAAGCCTATAACGTGGAAGAATGGAGTTCTGCTTACTTTGTAAACTCGCCTTTAGGGACACCATTAAAGGCATATTATCTTACAAAGTGACCGAATCTCCTAATCGGCTAACGCTCACGTTTGAAACCACTGGTGTGCTTAGATCAAGCAGTACTTCCATATTTGAGTTACTCATCCAACTAAAAAACATTGATTTATAAATTACTTCATATTAATTTTTAATCAAATTCGAGTTATTTAAAAAATTATAGTCCCCTAGCGTTCAAATGAAGAATGCAATGTTTAACTTTGGACATTTGCTGGTAAAACATTTTCAAAAAGTTTCATTGCGTTTCATTCATTTTTTATGTAAATATGATGATTTTTGTACTGTAGTACAGTAGGTACTATGAACATTTCTTCCAGTAGGACCTCTGTTCCGAGTTCGACTTTTCAGACGATTACAATACTTCCAATCACCACTTAAACATGGATGTAATAACAAGATAAGAACAAAAACTCTGATAATTGACTCGATAGCTACAATCTTTCTGAGCTATCGCTGCTCTTGCTAGAAATTCTGTAATTTTCAAGAAGAAGAACCCGATAAAATAGAGATGCTCTAAATTGATTTTTTTTTACTCTTTTACATGCTTGACTGAAGCTCTTTAATTTTTTCTATATGAGAATAATTTATCTTTAAATTCAGTCCTATGGAAAAATATACCAAGAGTTAAAATAATTATATTCGGGCGGTATTAGCTCTTATATAGTGAAGTTGCGCTCGTGCTATTAGCAGAAATATTATATTATTTTTATTATTTAGGTATATTATTTTTAGGGAAATAATGGAAAAAAGGTTAGATTCGATTAACAAGAAGCAGGGAAGATTGATGTGGGGTGGAAAATATAGCTTAATAGAGAGGAATTGCTAAGTATGCTGGATGAAGGAGACTAAGTATTCACTGAAATATCCTAAATTAATAAAAGTGGAAGTGAACGGATCCTTATTTCCCTGCTCTGAAAAAAGTGACGATCACAGTTATCAACAAGAAAATATGTCGAGTCGACGGTTCAGATTTTTATTTCAAATCATATACCTACATCAACGGAAACAAAGGAGCCAATCTATGGAGAAAGGGGAAGATGTTCAAAATTATGAAGAAAATATTATCTTTCGTTCTAGCCTCCAGTTATAATAAGATTATCTGCTCAGGCATCTTATAAGTATGAAATTCAAAGGTGCGAACGCGTTCATGTCAGATCTCTTTCACTTCTACCCTAAGGTAATTTCCGAGAGGAAAACGGTTTTCATGTCACGTTCGGTCTGATAACGCAGGCATCTTCTGCCGACCGACGTCTTCTCTCCCTACGAGAAAGCGGAAAGTGATTTCAAGTCGAGGAGACAGCCTCATAATAGACCTGCGGTAATGTTATCATCTGGCGGAAACCCGTGATACGATTTGCCAACGTTGCACTGTAAACGAGGCGCGTTTGTTACTTTTTGACCGCCCTTCATACCGATAAACATGCTTTTCTACTGCCGCAAGTTTGAATCCTTCTATCAAATCGCAAAAAAAATTTTTTTTATATGTAAGTTTTCTAACAATATTATTTTCTCATCTACATTTAAAGTTTCTCCTGCATTGTAAGAAAATAATAAATAAACAATTTCGGTTTTATCGGCTGTGTTTTATTGCATTTCAAATATAGGAAACTGGAGCGTTTTAGTGCATTTCGTGGTTTTTTTTTGAAGTTTTGATTTTTTGTAAAATCACTTTTCTATAATGGTCACCACAATCCACCATCTACTAGTCGGTAACCTTGATAAATGTACAATTTCACAATGTAACCAAAACTCCTACGTATAAGTTTTCAAAAGACACAAAATGTACAAAAACTCTCCACTAACGAGTCTCACTCTGTATGAAGTGTTAAGTGAATCCTATATTGGTGATGATTTATGGAAAAATGAAATTTCCTTGAAAAAAGCCTTCGTAGAAACAAGCACTTACAAACGAATATCGCGAACTGAATTATTCCGAGTTGGAAAACCTTTTCAGTTAAAAGTCTGATTCCACGAGCGATATTTTCACAAATTGAATTATTTACGAAACGTCTTCAAAGTTGTTATTCGTTGTAGCCCGCGTTCTAAAGCTCATTCATGGCCAAAGACGTCTTATTTGAAACGCATTGAATTCTCTTTCCGCTTATCGCATTGGCAAACCTATGAGGAAATTCGACCATTACTTTTTCCCGTTATATATTTTTTGGGTGATAATCGGGAATAGAATTTAAGCTATTTTTTGGGACATTAAATTTTTTTGTGTCTAGAAACGTATGACGTGTCCCGAAATTTTAGGATTTTACAGAATTTTTAAATGTCAAAAATAATTTTTAAAACTTTGGAACTATTATGATAATTACTGTATCGTATTGCACCTCTCGCGAATATAATATTCTTCGTTATAAATGTTAGTTTATTCGGGGTAAAATTCACGAAACGATGGTCCATTTTTCAACTTGCTCGTCTGTTTATGGCAAATTACTCGCTAGACGTGAGACGGCCCGTTGAATTTGCGTAATTAATAGCCTCGGGATTCCCTTAATTCGTAATATTACATCGCTTAATGTGGTAAATTGTATCTCGTAATATTACCAGCATAATCAGCCTTCGCCGGGATAATCTACACAACTAATCCACACGCTGTAGCGTTTCTCCTGAATTTACGTTTTCTTCATGCCCTCAACTATGATTGTAGCCTCGTAAGGTATAGAGCACGGGTCTCCAACCTCCGGCCCGCAAACAGATTTTTTGCGGCCCGCAGAAAATTAGCGTACAGAAAAACAAAAGTTGTTTTTATCTGATAATATATTTTTTTCAGCATTCACTTTTAAATAAATACAGCACTCGTCTTTCACTTGCCACTTATGTGGCAAGAACGCAATAAACTCTCAAATACCACCACTGAGCTCTCAATTATTAAAAAAAATTTCTCGGTTTACGGGGGTAGAGGAAGGGGGCTCGACTCTCAGCCCTGAATTATTGCTGGCCCGCCTAGGTTGGATCCCCCTGGTATAGAGACTGACTATTTGAGAATCGGACAGTTATTGACGGATTTATCCAATCTGGTTTGAAGGAGGGGATACTTTGCGATTAATAACTTTAATTACCATTTTCTTCTCCTGGCCGAGCACTTTTGCCACTTTGGGCCTCTTTAGAGCCTTTGGTGTATTATTCAATACTGCATTTTTCTTGTCCCCCTCAAAACTTGTTGGTTTACGTTTCAAGGGAGGCAGAATCCGAATATGGAATTTCTGGCCGTCCGCCGTACGTCAACCCTTTTCTGGTGAAACTAAACTGTCATCAGAATTGAAATTTTCTCCAAAAATAATTTATGCTATACAATGGCTCAATTCTTCAGCCAAATCGCTACCTCAGTTTTAAGGGTACTTTTGGGGGGTTTCAAGTGGGGAAATAAGTAAGTATTTTCCAAGGTTATTTTAAGTTAAATCGAACAATCAATTTCCAGCGTTTTTGAACTTTAGTCGTTCCCGCCTCGATTCTGCATAGCCATAAAGAGGCTAAAAGTGGCGAAAATCCGGTTCAGAAGGAAAATATACGACGAAAAAGTCACCTTGCTAGTGTCTCTCTTTTTACGAACATGGAAAATCAGAAAATCTCTCGACAATAAACGCGACACGAGAAATAGAAATCAGGTACCTAACCTATTTTAATCTGAAATCGATCAATGTAATTTTCATATGTTGAATCTCGTATGCAAATCGAACAATGTACGATTACTCAAAGATACCAAGCGTTTTTAGGCCCTCTCACGCACAACTGTAGAGCAAGCAGCGAGGGCTTGACTTCTGCCGTATGAAGCGTCCGAGCGGAACCTGCCCTCGTACGTGCTGACCTTATCGCCGATGGGCAGGTAAGTCACGTGTGTGAATCGTCGGGCTGATGATGCTTGTTGAGCAAACAACTGCCATTCATTATCTCCTCGCTATTGATTGTGTTTGTTCGGCGTTATTACACTTTGGAGAGGGAAACGAGGCAACAGCGGAACAATATCTGCATTGTGTCTCCGAAAGGACCGTCGGACGATAGCTTCGATTTTCCTATAAAATTTCTTCGCCGACGTAGGCCGTCGGCGATGGAGCTTCTACTTCGGACCGTGAACGAATCCTCCATGGAGCCCATAATCGTGAAACCTAACGTTCTTCCTCGTCTTTATACGCTAAAGATACCCGGAGACGGCAGCTGGTTCCCTTTCAGCCTCGGAGGACGTCCGTTTCGAGATAGAAGGTTATCTGAGTTTTGAAGCATCTAAGGAAGCTTGAACCTTCTTCAAACGACGCAAGATTTTACTAGCTCCTTCCATTCACTTACGTTTCAAATCGGGCACTCTGATAATGAATTTGGAGCATCTCTTCGCTCTCGGTCCGTTGCACCTATTTAATTAAGTAAATAACGACGAAAGTTTATGGTCTTTTAGAATTTTCATCAGGAAATGTGCAAGTTACACGTACGTTTATTTAACGACCGAAAATTCAAAATAATTCACCTTTTGTTTTCTGTTTTATTTATTCAAAATGGCTTCAAAGTAGTAAATAATTGAAAATGTATTAGGTATTTTCATTTTTCTCTCCTTCACCGTGTTTGACCTTTTTCCTGAGCGTTGTCCTGTAATCGAGCACAACCCTGCTCCACTGCGACCTCCGAGTGGATCAATTTGCTACGACGCTCGTTTTCTTTCGTAAAAAAAAAAAAAAAAAAAATTAAACACCTGGCAGTGCAGTGCATAGAAGAGATGCAGAAGTCATTAAGTCATTATTAGGTGTTGTGAGATGTGAGAATAAGTATCCCGTTGGGATTCTTCGCTCGACTTCAGGACCGTGCGATTATGTCGGTGTGTGCCCATTGTGTTACCTATATTTCAAGCTCATAATCTTAGACGGCCGAATGTGCTCGATTCGGTTTTGAAAGCTTCTATTGCCGACGCGGAAAGCTCAGAATCAACAAACGCCTAACCGTAGGCAAACAGGGTCGATCAACGTTATACCAGACCGCCAGGAGCTCCTTCGTTCCAAGGCAAATTCTCCTGTGTGCGAAACGGCTGAGTTAACATGAAAGTGCGTGAGGGATTTCTGTTAGCAGTATAGATCACGCAGTCTCCGGGGAGTATTTCCAAAGCTTAAAGTTAGCAACGTTAAACAAAAGATTTATAGAGAAATTCGCCGACTATTGCTAGAGAAGCTGAATTGCCAGCTGTATTTATACGCAATAAATTACAAATTCTGGTTGAATTGGGCATGTAATTGCAACGAAATAGAAAACCTAATATCTCAATGTGGGTCAGATCTGCAGCGAAAGGGATCGATTTGATGATGAATCATATTTTTGGTGCGCACGCGATTGTATATCAATGCACATTACGAGTTGCTGTAATGAAAGTGGAAACCTTCGTGTAAACGAGGCCGACTGCACGGCTAAATCGTATTCCGTTTGCTGTACCTATATTTCAGAACAAAAAGAATACCCGATGAAGTCGAAGGAAAATAAGACGAGCAGACCGGGAGAGCTAAAAAAGGGAGTACGTTTATGCAGAGACGGCATTTGCCTACTGCAAGCCGACATGAAAGAAGGGATTAGGTATAAGATATCGAGAGCGTATAACACTAGTAGTTATGGATTAAAGTCGTTCACTCCTTGATCGCAAGAGGACTGCGTGGCACTATCAATAGGGAGTTTTTGCGATCGACAAACGTCAGATCAATCCTACATCCGCGCAACTTTATTATTGTTTATACCACAGTAATCCCATAGGAGGCCACCGATGCGGCGCCCTCCGGGGCAAAGCATCACCGGTCTTCCCATCGAAGAGGTTTGGCCTTCGTGGGGGCTGTGGTTGCCATACCCCAACTGGAAGGCGATAGCTGACCAGTGGCGGGGAACGGAACTCCATGAGTTCCCAGCGTGTGAGTTACGTGTGTATACAATAACTCGGGAGACCGGCCTGCATAGCCGGGAGTGCGAGCTGGGACGCACGACTCAACCCATAGCGCTTCGGCAAATGGGTACTTCTTCGGAAGGCTAGTCTCCAGAAATGGAGATGGAGGAGGTTAAGAACATGAGGTTCAGGCACTCCTTAAACCAGCCATGCTTGCATGGAGGGCTCGAAAAGTAATCCCATAGGTTAACGAATTAACGTAATTAATTTACGGCACCTATCCAGCGAGGTGACATAACTTATACGTAATTGTTTTTAAGAATTCGTTTCTCGGAGGCATAAAACGGATTTTGTGAGTTGTTGAGGCGAAATTCGATTCTAAATTTAAGCTACATTGCTTTGCAAAATTATCGTGAAAACAGAATTAAAGACTTACTGACTACCTACAGTTACCTTGAATTCTCCATTATGAAGTGAGTTCGAGAATGGGTGAAATAACTGGACTATTATGGTAAGAGATTTTTATTTTTTTCTGAAAAGGTTACATTAACAAAACATTATTTTCCTTGTCGTCGCATTTTTTTATGTCCAAGGGTTATGAAGGGGAGAAAAACCAGGCGACTTAATCTCCAATTCTTTATTGGCTGGCCGAGCACTTTCACCCGTCCGGGCATCTTCAGGGCGACGAGGAGCCATAGGGTTCACAGAAGGCGGACATTAACATAACATTATTCGCATAAAAACTAAACTTCGTTTTTGAAAACTAGTCGCTGAGGTCCGGTTTAACGATGAAGAAGATCCCGTCGACTTTGCGACTGCACTTCTTTCCCGCTCTTTCCCGAAAAATCAATCGGAAGAGAGATCACGGAATTGAAAATGGCGACTGATTTATTTATTTTAACAGTGCACGGGATTGGATGATTACCGACGTAAACCGTTATAAAACCGGAAAACTCAATAAAAGCGGTAGGTTTTTTACAACTGAAACTGGTGAGTTAGAGAAGACGTAGTGGTCAGCCATTTTTCGAAAAATGGGAATCAATTTCACTCGCCCCCAGCGTCGGTAGACCCCGCTAGGTATTTTTGCATTGTTGAAAGACAATTTAGAAAGATAAATTGATAGAAGATCGCGTTCACGATAATTAGTTGCCGGTGGTTTTGCAGTTTCGGTGGTTTTCGCTAAGTACGCCAGTTTTTTTCGATTATTGAATTATAAACCAAATTCAAATGAGAAACCTACGTTTTACTAGTACGCTGGAGGATGGTGCTTTACCAACAGGCTAGTTATGCCTCGCCAGCAAGACGCTGCTACCATTCACCAGTTTTCCGTATGAAGTATCGGCCATCACTTGCCTTTCCGAGGCTGACCGCCATTTTGGCTTCACCAGTTACGAGTTGTGGTCTGTTTTAACCTTGATATTCCATCCATAATTGTCATCGAGGGTTCCTCGTTTACATCGTCGAAAAAATAGTAAAACGACTGAAACAACCTTCGGATAAAAGGGAAGAAAGATGGTCTTACCTCATAATTCGTATGCATCGTTCGACCGCTGCTGTATTAATTTACGACTGCCGTCGTTTACGGGACCTACGACACTCGTAAATCCTGACTAAATCGAATCGAGAATCTCGGATTTATGAATGAACAGTTTACGACGGTTCGCAACAGTTACGACCGTTCGACGTTGTAAGCTTCTGGACTATGAATATCCCTATTTAAATTTGTGGAATTTTTGTCGTGGAAAGTGGGAAACGCCCAAATCGTTCTAGCACTTAAGGGCTCCTCTGAATTTTAAAATTATCGATGTGAAACGTATTTGGGTTACTCGCCTTGAATTCGAAGGATTGAAAACCATGAAAACTCTTTAGATGGAAAGATATTGAGACTTTATTTGTTCATCTGATTGATAAAAACAGAGCATGCCCATACTGTCTAGCCTTACTACATCATTATTTGTTTACTTACTAAATTCCTCCAAGCCCGAAAATAATACTGATTAATGACGAAATTCACCCGTACTCCATTAGATGATGCTAGCCGAAGAAATATACTTACATTATCTAAAGCAGGGCTCACAGGCTTCCGTCAAATGTAAACGCAAACGCATTGACTTGGCTTTTATCGTAAATGTTGAATTCCAGTCAGCTGGTGAGCATACTCAGTATTTCAAGCACTGTCTACCCTTGTTATTTTCATAATCTTTGTGTCGACCATAATACCGGAAGCCGCAAAATAGACAATTATTATTCAGTATAGACAATAAATACTTCAGAGCTCGAAATCTATAACTAGATGTAACTCATCTAATTTACTAGTCGCTATTCCGTTAACTACAATTTATCGGCGAAATTGAGATAAATGAAGCTAGAAAATATGTAGTGAGAGCGCTCGAGATAATTTTTACGAAGAGAGATATTCGTTTCATTCCGATCGCCCTCTCTTAGAAATCGCTCCAGAAAAATTCAGACCGCTGGTAAGGATTGTATCGGATTTTTCGAAAATCCATCGGTATCATAAAGTAACCAGTGGAAAAACGGAAAAATACCATTTCAACTGCCGTCTTTCAACGTTCTCCAGCAATTTGCCGACCGAATGAAACGATTAAACCATTGCGGCAGGGTACAAATATTTGTCAAACAAACAAGGCACCGTATCCGACTTAGCGATGAACGTGCTCGTCGCTCGCTGTCCCTCTGTATCCCATTCCAAACCTCTTGTCCAAACAGTGTGCGGAAATTGAGGGCAGCGATCCGTCCTTTACTTCAACCTTGAAGAAAATACATCTTCTCGTCTTTCTGGCAGAACGAGGGAAACAGGCGTTTCTAATGGGGGACGGAGCATCTCCAATTCGGATGTTCCTCCCTTCGTGACGCTTTGTGTCATCTTTGCGTTTCTGCGTATTGTTGACCGAGGATAGACGCTGGCAAACATGTTTAATAGTATTGTCCCTTAGCTAACGCAAACCGAACTCTGGAAGGAGGAAAGATAGTATTGTGAGATGAAACCACGGTTAGATGCAATAGCAAAAACTCCACCGCAGCTGTCATCTCCAGTGTCGGCGAAGGAAGAGCGGAAAAAAGTAGAGGAGAAGAAAATAAGAAAAATCGGGATTTGGGAGTTTTGGGAAATTATTATTTTTACCAGCTGAAATAAGATGGAAAACAAAGCATACAGTAATAAGATTATCTTGTCAGTCTGCGAAGTTTGGGATCATTTTTCTCTAACCAAGGATATTAAGGGGAATCATCGTTTTTCATCTCTGTTGAAAAAGAGTTCGATTGAGTATCTATTGATTTCATCTGACCCTTGTCCGAAAGCAAACCTTCTGTTCAAAAATGATTATCCTGCTCAGTGTCGAACGAGGGAGAAAAGGAAAAATAGCCATGATATAAGATGTAGACATTATACTTACACGTCAAAATTGAAAGGTCAATCCTCAACAGTTCTATTGAAGCTCACATAGTCGCCTGGTTGGCCCTCTCATACGGTGATCCTTATTTCGATTATAATTGAATTGATTCACCGAATTTCGACACCGATCGTTACAACGTGATAGCTTGGGTTGTCAATATTTTGAAAGGATAGTCGTATTTTGACCTCACTGAACCCAATTAGTATTTTTTTTGCGTCACTTTGAAACCTGTATCGGACGGTCAATCGAAAAAACAACTGAATCCCTTGTTAATTGTACGATTCGAAAACACGTATGTACAGTCGTTTATTTCTGATGTTATAGTTCTCTACAGCGAAATTGGCGAAAAGAACAATTAGGGATTTTTCTCTCGTTATTATTGCTTGTATATCGTAGAAGCAAATGGAAGAATAATACAGTCGAATTCCTATGAATCCGGTAAAACGTTTTCGTAATGATAACAAATTCATGAACGATTCATCGAGCCAGTGTCACTATTTTACTCTATTTATTTTCAATGGCAGCAAAAATAATCTTATTTGAAGGCTCTAGGTAGTAAAGCATTATTATTGATGTCTAAAAATTAAAGCCTGATATTAACATCCATGTTTACGTAGGTAGTTAAATGGAAGTGTTGTGCTCGTCCGAAAAGTCGAATTCGGAATAGAGGTGAATTTGGAAGGAATTTCACAGTCCCTTGAACACTCACTGAACAATTGTCCATGAGTACGCGGTCAAAAAGTGACATACATTTTCATATCTCAGTTGAATTGAACTTAATGAAATTCTCAGAAAATGACGACATCTTGCAAAACCAAACGGTTAAATTTAATTATTTACGAAAATTCAGTACTCTAACGTGGCAAAAGAGGATTGTGACTACTCCCATTTTGACAACCTTTCGTCACTGGCCGATTGTGAGGGAACGACTACATCTAGAATCACCATTTTGCGATAAATGTTTTCGTAACTGAATTTTATACGATTTTTCTTTCGCACGATTTTATCGGAGGATTATAACTAAGTAAAAAGATGGCTCGAGAATACGAGGCCCGAGGGTTCGTTTTACCTCTATATAGAGGTACTCTCCTCCTCCGAGATTTAGTAATTTCACAAAATCTAATCTATTTATTACATAAATTCTTCGTTTGTTCCATTCTAATTTGGCCACTATTAAATTTTTAAACTAAAAAATTAAGAAAAATTAAGAATTATAAAAACGAAATAAGAACTACACAAAACTTCTAAAAACGTGAGCAAACCCTTAGCGTCTAGTGTTTTCCTATGCTCGAAAATACTTGAAAAAATCTAATGTTGGAATTATAACGAAAATTGAGGACAAACGATTCAACTGTGGCCGTATTCGAATTCAGGTCTCCAAAAACACCAATTTCTATGAATTTTTCCTAGTGAAAGTTGGCCCTATTTTTATAAACCCGTTTAACGCTTCATGGTTTCACAAGCAATCAATCTTTTGTTTATCCTCCGATAAATTGCGTTGTTATGTCGTGGGCCGGGCCGTATTTTTGTAAGCTATCTATTCCACCAGTTTCTCTTCTGGCTATAACTGATTTAAAAAAAAAATTACTCCCTCTTTATCCTCTATCGCTGGCTGGCGTTTTTGTTTTTCAGCAAAAGGGGAAATTCGGTTTCGCAGTTGTAACTGCGGGGAAAATATCTTCTAAAATATGGATTTTTCGAGAGCGAAGCATTGATATTTCGATATAATATTTGACAATCCTGTTCCACCTCCTTGCGCCATCTCGGAACATCCCGTCCCGACGATCGAACCAGAGAGAATATTGAGAGAATAAAGAAAAAAAGAAGAAAAAAAAACTCTCGTCTCAGCAGAACTCGGTTTTGTTTGTATTCACTTCCAGTTCACTAGCTATGAACTGACACGTACAACTTGAACTAGGCCAGCAATAGTTTATTTGATGGCTCGACACGAAGAGAAAACTTCTTACTCATCTTCGCTCTACTTGTCAATGACGTTGACTACACTGAAATCGTCTCATTTCTTGGGATATAGAAACGATAACTGAAATATCTTTGGAAGTAAACCGCTTAGCTTTTAGCGATGGTGTACCTTCCCGTGTCGTTTTTATCCTTCTTTTCTCAAGTGCAAGAGATGGTCTTTGAAATCTGTTGTACGAGTATGCTCTGATTTCAAGAGCAGGCTCAAGATATCACAAATGCAACGGGGAGTTTTGGCTACTGCGTCATCTGAAATTATTAGAAACATGTATTTTCCCGAATGATAAAGCACTTTGTTTATTACATTTATAAATTTAGCGATGAACGACCGAAATAGCTCCACACGGCTTCAAATACTGCAAAAGCTTTCCATCGCGCGGGCTCCTTCAACGTTCGCCAGTTCATAATGAAATGTATTAGCAGTATAACTCTAATTACATATTCGAGGGGGAAAATTCACAATATTGACCAGAACACGCGATAGGCTTTCGGAGAAATACCCTTTGGTACTATAGGAATTAATTTCAATTATCCCGGGGGCGAATCGCAACCCATTTTAGCGCTGATCTCATTCGCGGGAACTGATCGAGTCGACGAGATCCGGAGCGGCTCGGTCGCATTAAATGCGGAGAGGATTATTTGATTAACGTACTCGTTTACATTTGTTGCAAACGAGTTTAACTTGAAGCACGTCAGCGGGAACTGATGATAATACAAGGATGAGAAGTCTTCTGTGTGCGTAAACTGTCAACGTACGGCTCCACTTTTGCCCACTTGTTCTGTTTGTTTCCGAGAAGTTTACACGTGTAACTTGACGCTTTCCAACTAAGGCACCTCCTACTTCACCTGAACTTTGTCACGTGGAATCGGGTTTGTCGAGCAAGTGTATGTACCTACGAAGAACTCGGCTGGAGTGCGCCCTAGTTGGCGAGCAACTTGTCCGACGTGCTAACGTGCTTTTACGCTGATTATGTTTGATGTCGTTGTGGAAATTGCCTTCGCGCCGACGAAAACGCGATGAACTTTTCCGACTAAATAAAAAGCGGGGTATTTCTCTTGCGACTCCCCCGCGGTAAAATTAGCAATATTCCCTCGCGAACGGATTGCCGCCACATTCGTCCAATGTGGTCGTATCCCTGAGCTATGTCTCATTTTATGGCTCCGAAATTGGTAAATCGTTGTGAAATATATTCGTTTTCTAGGTTATGACCTTGTTTGAACTAGACTTACTCAAAACTCAATTGCTAAAACTCGTCTTACTCCGTAAAAATGGGCACTATTATTAAAATTATCTTCACATCATCAAGCTTACGTAAATTTTTGATCTAAATTAGAAAAAATAATTTTGATCTAAATAGAGAAACTTATTTCTTATGCGTGAATCTGGTAAAACCTAATTACTCTCAGAGTGCCAAACTAACCGTTCATAGAAATTAAAAAGACGCATTTTTCTACGAGATTGTTATCATTCGTTTATCATGGAACAATCAGCTAACGAGGAAGCGTGAGAATACTCTCAGCTGTCCGAGGCCGTTAGAGAATGTTTAGAAACCATTGAGGCTCCTCATTCCACCACTGATAACTTGTTTGCATACACCCCTCGTGCCAATACATTAAGTGCCCTACTCAACGTTCAGTAATACTATCAGGTTTCGTTGGCAGCATAAATATTATCCTCCTTTCCAACATTTTCGACGCAAAATAGCCGAGCATATCATCCATCATCGATTATAGGATTTATTTTCAAACCGGTGTTGTGTATTAGATTACTAATTCAATATTTAAGTCGGTGCCAGGAATAACCGATTATAAAATCAAGGAATTCATACAAAGGTGGCAAAGATACATAACTTCAACTGTTATTGAAAAACTAGCCCAGAGATACTTCTCTGGTCCGTAAAAAATCAAATTACTGACGATATGCGAATAATGCGGAGGTACGCATAAATGGATTGAAATCGCCGTTCCAAAAAATCCAAAACCTGGAGCGCAAATGAATTTTCGCGGCAAAAAATACTCATGACGTGGAAGGACAGTGTGTGAGTCAATAGACAAAAAAATCAAGGGTCATCTGTTCGCCGAAAAAACATTTTTATAACAGGTTAAAAATATGACTCGTATAGTCTATAAAAATCAAAACAGAAAAAACTTTGAACTGTTATATCTCGGGAGCACTGTGTGTTATCTAAAATTCAATCAACGCCAATTTTTCATATTCACTGGGAGAACATTTTCGGAAAATTTCTCCGAGTTTCATTCATTTTCACAGAGATATGACAATTTATGTTACTTTTTACCACAGACGCTACGAAAATTTCTTCCAAATTCACCTCTGTTCCGAATTCGACTTTTCAGACGATCAAAATACTACCATTTACTAAATAAACATGGAATAAAAAAAATATACTCGATAATTGATTTGCAATTGACACCGGGCCATGCTGATGATCGAATCATTTTCTTCAGGAAAAACTGATATCAAGAGAATGATAATCGAACATTTATTTCCGTATTACGCTAAACCCCTAATTGCTAGTGATATTCTGGCGATCAGTGGTATTTCAGTAACCTCGCCGGGAAAGTTTCCGCTCGTTTAGCGTTCGGTTTTCCACGAAAATACGTTTTCAACCGGAAAAGCTTCACTGATTTAGGACCGAGCATCTCAAATACTGAAGTTTTCAAGGTCCCATGAATTTCACATCGTGTTTCTTACACAGAGGCTAATGATCTTCCGTTTGAGTTCCCCCATCTTGATATTTTCTCACTGATGTAGAAAGAGGAGCTTCGGCGAGAGCGAATTTTCGTCATTCGATCGGAATATAGATGAGTTCATCATATAATTTTCACCTCGTCCGCCTTTGTTTACTTAGGCTAACTTTCCGCCGTTCGATTAATAAAGTTCGAGCCGAAGGGCGCGTTGCTCAATAGCGAAGTTGCAGGAAGACCGATACCGTACCCTCGAGCAGATTCGGCGATGCTTCGCGACGACGCGTTCGCTGCAAAATCAGCGGCGTATTGTTGGATGATTATAACGAGAGAATGATCAAACTTCGGCGCGGAGCAGCTAGGAAAGTTTCCGGTAGACAAAGGATTGATTGAGAAAAGGCGAGTTTATTTCGCCCTGGGTTCGTTTTTATCAGGACCGCACCCTCGAAAAATGATTATCGAATATTTTGAAACTTTTACATCCTCTAATGGGAAGAGTTGCAATTTCGGTCTACCAACGCGGAGAATTCGACTGTATCCCTTTCAAAGTTGTAAAACCAATTTGGTACGAAGGCTCGATAATTGCAATGGCAAGGCAATGGTCGAATTCTATTATCGAAAATGATTCGCAACTTCCAGAGAAAACTGACCCATCGGCCTCCGGTTCGTTAGTAAACAAATGAATTCGAAGAGTTAATAGTTGTTGTAACTCGCCAACTTCTTTCGGCCTTTCTACCTGGCAGGGCGGAAAACCGCCGAGGGATTTCATCCTTTTTGCTGTTGATCTGAAAACCTCAAGGGACGTCAAGTTTTTCGGCCCATCCTTTTTCGTGCTCGGAAACCCAACACAGGCTCAGCTTGCCATCGCATCACTCCACACGTCCGTTGCGTTTTCCAACGACCGAGGGCAGCAAAGCTGAAAACGAATCGCGAAGTTTGGCGAACCCAACGAGGGAGTAAAATATTGATTATATCTCTCTTCCCTCGACCGTTGCGGTATATTTATCTTAAAAAGGCTCAAAAAGCGGAAGCGAACGGTCTGAAGGCTGTTCAAGAACTTTCCAATATCGAAGCGAGTTTTAGAGTTACTTTCCAAAGCCGAGAGGTTTCCCGGTCAGTGTTCAAGACGTCGGCAGGAAATGTTTTTATCGCGAAATTTCCCCTTTTCGACCCGATTACAGAGAAGGAATTGGAAACTATTTTCCTCCTATTCGAGCAGTATTTACATACTTAGTGGATGATTAAATTATAATAATCAAAATTGTTCGTAATGCCTTGCTCACCTTTCTGGTTATTTATTACCTATTGTTAAATTAATTTAGCTGGTGCTATCGAATAAACGCGTTGGATCATTATGGGATTAATGGGTTATTCCGCGAATGAGCTCCATCGCTCGAAATGGCGATTGCATCTGAAATACTTACCCGATGAGAAAAATCCTAAAATCCTTCAAGGCCATATTTTTCTACATAATACAATCGTTTTCTTTCTTCCCTCACTCCTTTTTCTCGACTCCAGATGTGCATGCTGAAATCTGACGTGCTGCAATCTGAATACTGCAGGTTGAATCAAAATCGGTGTCGACGCGTTCGTGAATACGACCCAAATTAACGATTAACGAATTAACAACAAAATACTTTGCCACTTATTGTCGATAGTTCAGTCTTTGGAATCCAATGGTAGTATTTCATATCCTAATGACGGATAAAATATACGATTTTTCACTAGTCCGAAATCCAGAAGCCGCTTTGAGTTAATTAAACTGGTCTTTACAATAATATATTGATCCCCATTTTTCTTTCATTTGCTTATCAGCTAAAAAAGAAACCACCTGCGGGAATGAACGGAATAAAGAGCACTGATGATCGCAGAGCGCACATCGCTCATGCGTAATAATGGAGTTTTTCCATCATCGTAACGCTTGACATGATTCAACTGAAATATTTATTCCGCGCTCCAGGCGTGTCTATACTTTTTTTTAAGGGCTGTACACTTGTGTTTAAATGGCTTTGTCCAAGGCACACGTAGCCTCGTCTCTGGTGATTTATGAGAACGTCTAAACGTACGCCCTGTCAAGTAGGAAGAGGGAAATGTGCAACTTCATCCCTCAGCCCTTTGCCTACCCTTGTATTTTCCTCTTGACTGATAACTCCATGTTAAATAAGCAGTTAAACCTGGCCGGGACAGGGGACACGGTTTTAAGAGAAAACGCGAGCCAGGCAAGCAACAGGGGAACCCAGGAAACGCCTCAGGCCTGGTAAGGGATAAGTGAGGAGCAGGGCGGAGCGAGTAGATGAATTGGAGCCATTTCGAAGGCCCGCAACCGTCCGCCATATAACACGGAAAGGGACGGTCACCGGCAAACACATGAAAGTAACAATAAAAGCGACCTTCTACTCTTTGGCTATACGTTTTATTCAAATGCTTCCAAGTTTATCCAAAGACGCTTCCCTAGAGTGCTTTTGACGTCTCACTTTTTTCTGTTAGGATTATTTTTTTTTTTTCTGTCCAGATAATCTGTGAGATCAGACACACACGCACATCTAACAAACAACATCACACACATCTAACGGGAAGAATGTGACGGAATGTTGACACTTAGAAAATATCACGAACGAAATGCTTACAGCTGGATGTTCACGTACGCAGGCTATTGGCTATTAGAAGAAGTTGAAGTACAAGTACACTGGTTGGGAAGGTCTGTAATATTCTACGCAAAGAGACACAAAGATCTTGACCTCACAAGCCCAGAACTGTCGCTCTCCTGTCAGGTCACCCCTCCCGCGCATCTTCAGTTTCTTTCGCTGCTGAGGGTCTTCCGCCTGAACGAGGGGCTACTCACCCAATTACGGGAGCTGACTTTTCAAATTGTTCTAATAAACCGATATAATATGCGGATGGAAAATTGCATGAGAGACGTATCAGATGGTTCAGGTTCCAATAATCCTTTTTTCACTTTTTTTTTAATCTGAGGACTTTGTGGAGGATGGAGCCCTCCTGTGTCACTCTGACCTCCAAGTGGATCTATTGCGACTTAGCCATTTTTCTTTGTCATACACGTCAGGCATAATAGCTTCTGGAAGGAAGCTGGAGCCTTCGAATTCTTTCCTCCCTATCTTCCGGGCTCAGAGCAGTATGGCAAGGACTTCTGCCTGAAAGATTGAGGCATGGACGCCTAGTTGCAGGACAAGGTCAAAGTTGAAGCATGTTATGCCCGTAGCCCAGCCCTGCCGTTCATAACTGAACTTCTAGTATACCATGCCAGCCCATCCCTTCCCACGAACCTACCTAGGAGGAATGAGCACTCTTAACAGAATTTTGAATTCATTTGCTCTGGCAAGGACTGCTGCCTCCTCAATATCAAAATGACAAATGGTTTTCTGGAGGCTTCCCCTGACTGAGATACTGTTGGGTGAATTTTCCTGTTACTATTATGGCAAGATCGTCCAGCAGTCGTAAATTCAGCAGCCTATCCAACACCAATAACCGCACTAGGGAGGGAAGTACACTACTCATCTGTTATAATTATTCAACGAGTACGAATAATAGAAAAACTCTTACTGCAGCCTGGAAAATTGCACTACTTTGAAAGGAATAATTAAATTTTGCCTAGTAGAATAGCGGCTCGTATTCGTAGGAGGCGAGGGGCACTTGTTGATCTGAGCAGGAAAAAATTTAGGCTCTCGGAAGAATGCAACGCATTCCACGGTTTCATTTCAACGACAAGGCTTTGTACATTCTTTTTGTACCTGCTCCGCTCGGCGGATCTGGACAGGTCATCAAGATTCCATTTGCGCTCATCCCTGTTGCTTAAGAGATGAATAACGGCTCCGCCTCGTTCGCTTTCAGAGCAAATCCGCGGAGTAAATGGAGAAACATTGTCGTCCGACTTCCACGGAACCGGTATCAATAAGAAAGAAAAGCTCGAAACCTCTCGTCCGATTCGTTTCAAGTCTCAAGTAGATTGTGCTCGAAATTCACATAGTGTTTTCTCCCTTTCTGAACGGAAGAAGAGATGTACAACTGATAGACCTTGAGAAACGGGTTGGGACTAGACATTATTCAAATGGCAAGAAGATAGGAGAGAACTCGGTTCGCCGGAGCGGACTTGTTTACATTTTCAACGGATCTGCTCAGAGAAATGCTAGCTCGAGCGTTGTAGATGAAAGCGGGCTGCTATGAAAAACGATTCATCCCACAACGAGCATTAAGCGACTATATGTTTCTCTCATTCCGTTACAGATTACGTTGGCGGAAGGCGAATTGCCAAGGCATGAAGAAATTTCCGCTGAACATGAGCGCGAATAGCTTTAAAATAATCAATTGGAGTTAATTTGCTCATATTTCCCTCATTTAACTATAGTGTTTATGAGTTACGCTCTACTCGTGTTGCTAATCTAATACGTACGCATTAGTTTATTTTTTAAATCACGTGTTTCGGCCGATCAAACGAATTTTAATATTATTATTAATTTTTTTTATTCATGAAAAAAGAAATCTGAATAAATTCTAAAGTGTTCTGTGAAATTTGCTACTTTCACAAGTTGGCTAAGAGGTTTGTTGCAATTAGTATAATAAGTAATACTGTATAGACGGTAAAATGTGGGCTTTCATAATTAATTGAATCCGTCGTTGAAAATATTAAAGTCGAGGTGGAAAAATTAATTTTCCTTTCTTACGTAATACTCGTTCAACACTTGAACGCGAAAACAACGAGTATCGCGTAGGTATTATTTTACCGTCTCCCACGTAGCTCAATTGAAACTCTGAACAACTCTTAGCAGATATTTCCAAGTTTGGAAGAGGTGGAGAAGGGGGGCAATTAAAAGGGCGGAATAAACAGTATCTGCGGAGTGGCAGACAAGACGAGCTGATGAATTCGTGAAAATGTTTGCTCAGATTAGCATTGTTCCGGACTTCAAGAGCGTTCACCTTGACGCAACAGTCTACAGATGAGTACGCGATCAGGCAACCGACCGTATAGCTGAAATCTCGGAACAATGCGTTTCGTAAACAGAACGCGAGTAAAAACAATTCATACCGAGGAATCACTTGGGAGAATTATCTTCAACTTTTTCAGGGAAAAGGATCGGGAAATGTTTTCAAAAGCAATTATTTACCCGGCGAAGAATATAAAAAAATAATTGGCGAACAACTGCGAGCGAAGTTCCTCCGGCGTATATTTTTTTTAACGAATATCTAGAAAATCAGCGAGCGGGCGTATAAATAGATTACGTGAAAGGAATTTTGATTTCATTTCGGAATAGTTCCAGAGCTGCAGCACGGACGAGCCCTTAATTGGATAGCATTTTTTATACCTACTGTTTTAAAATGGCTTTGCTATAATTTCGTTGAAGACTCGGTATATTTCAACAGTTTGTAGATTGCACTGCAAACGACTGTAAGTGGTTATTATGCCATTGCTTCAATTATGATACAGGAAAACCTCCACTGCTGATAGTAATTGCCCTGAACATATTATGTGAAAGGTTCAACGGCTCAGGGAAAACTCCTTAGCAAATATCTTCAATTTAATTGTTTATATTTTTCGTAATCATCTAACTAGGATTTAAATCATTTGCCCTTACAGCCTAAATTAAAATGGTTAATGGGTAAATGAGTACTTAAATGGTATATTGTCGAATAATAAACCCAAATTATTCTTGTAGACGGTCTAAGCAGTCAAGTATAGACTCTTTCTGACAAAGCTAGCGATTCCACTCTGAAGCAGTCAAACTAAAGCAGGCAAAATACACGTTTAATTGTTAACATGAATCTCACTAAAACCCGTTAAATATTGTTATTATTGTTTATATTCATGAATTTTGCAACACCAACCTACTTTTCCGGAGCATTAAAAAAAATTCCTTCGACACATATTTCAGACATTGAATTCGTCTGGAAAGAATTCAGTCTCAAGCGTGTGAGCATTTAGAATTAAAAGCGTACGTTTTTCTATAGCCGAAAGTGGTTTTTCCGGCGACCGGGCCGGTAAAGAGCGTTGGAGATACAGATCGAAAGTTTTTCTTTTCGACTTCGCAAAAGCCATCGCTTCTCATCATTGCCAGTCCAAAGAAGTCGGTAACGCCACCAAGCCTTTTTTCCCCGCTGCTGTCAGTGGTACCGTTATGTCGCACTCCTTCATTCAACTGGAGAACATAGGGGAAGATCATTTTGTCGAGTAGAAGTCAGTTATAACTGTTTCTCCTTCCACCGCTCGCATCCGCGCGAAGAAACGCTTTCAGGAAGAACTTCCACAATATGAAAACTTCGATTCCCTTCGACGCACGAACCGTTCCGTTGATTTTTTTCCCGATAAACTTCACGTACGCCGTATATACCTGATTTTTCGATCTCTTTCGAAAAATAAGCTTAGTTCTTTCCCCGATCTTTGGAGCCCAAAGTCAACGGAAACAAGATCACGGGCGGACTTCTTCACAAAAGATGAGAAATTTCGTTCAAAAAGAAAGTTTTGCTGGAAAAAAAGAAAGAAAAACTGCATAATAATTGCATTCATATGTCAACAGTTGGAACCAAGTTTTCACGCAATGTAGAACTAGAAGAGGTCGAATACACTCAGGCTATTGAGATCTAACTTCTTTTTTTACGCAGTTTTAAATTTTGTTTACATTTTTTTTTTTCTTGTAGTGGAAGCAATTTTTAAAAATCATATTACAGCGTTTTTGCCACATTCTGTATGACACGACGTTCAATTCTGATTCACTCCTCTTATCTATATTGCCGTCCTCTATTATAAGGAACTTTTCGTCGGATCCGTCGAATATCCTTATCAATAAGCTTTGGAAACGACCCGGTTGCGACCGTTTATCGGCATCGACGTCTCTTTATCGCTATTGATGTCAACGGACGGCGATCGGTAATCCGAACTTTCTATGATTTAACTGTTTTCTGGACCGGTAATTCGAAAACGTCTCGAATAGTGGCGATATTCGCTCGTAAAAACTTTTTCAAACGGTTCATCTCCGAATTTATGGAGCCTCGAATGATGTAGCTTATCTCACACGGTGCAAACTTTCTCAATTATACGTTTGAGTTGGCTTCGCTATTGTGGTCTTTGAGGGTAGGTGTAAATAGTGTTCCCTCCTTCGACGATTTGCGACTCGATGAAAGCTGCTAACATTTTATGCGTTGTAATCCTTTAGTTGATGATGCAGTTATGGTTAGATTGGCTGGTAGTTAATCGATTGTATCGTACCTATAAACACTATTTCTCTTTTCCTTTTTGCATTTGTTGATGTTCAGAGGTGTGAAGGGGAGAAAAACCAACCAGGGTATGGACCTTATGGCTCCTTGTCGCTCTAATAATGCCCGAACGGGTGAAAGTGCTCTGCCAGCAAATGAAAAAATCGGAAAATGCGTCGCCTGGTTTTTCTCCCCCTCACACCCCCTAGATATAAAAACGATGCTTTTCTAGAGGTTAAGTACTGCAGCATTGCGAATGATTGATGGTGGCAGCAGTGACGTAGAGTACCCAATAATAGACGGCTTTTGTTTGACCAATTGTTGATATACGTGACTCGCGTGACTGTTGGATACTTTCTGAAAATATCAACATTCCAAGAAACTATTAAGGCGAATTTTTCGTCTTCTATGCAGAGCTCACGCTCGTCACGTATGGCAACTTGTGAACGTGGCTTACTGGTATTATTTATTTTCAGGCAAGTCCATTTAGCTATTATTAGGATAACGGGAAAGGCATAGGGCAACGTTGATCTCTTGGTTTCCTCATCAAGTTGATAAATTTCCCTTTATTTGTTTCAGGTACGCGTGATTTCACGAGCTATGAAGAAACTGCAAAAGTAAGGACTTCAAGCTTACTGTAGGGTCGAAATGCAGTTGGCTGACCGCCAGTGTAATCTTTTATCAACGGCGTCTTTTCCTGATCAGTAAAGTGGAGCTGTTTACTCTGGCAGAATATGAGTAGACGTTTATGCAGTAGTTGCTTCTCTTTTGCCACAGTTTGGCGGAAAATCGGCAAACACTTCAACTTGGTTGGACTAAGTAAATGAAATATGAAAGGAATCGTGAATCAAAGTAAAAACATGTTTGAAAAAAAACTTTTCCTCGTGTTGAAAAACTCTCTTTCGCATCAATTGCGTGAATATCAATTTTTGAGAAGGATGGTGGATATTTTCCAGCTTGACGATTGTATACGTTCGAAAAACCAAAAAGAACACTTTGAAAAAATCTCTGCTTAATCGCGTTATTGACCGGCTCAAGCAGGTTTTTTCAACCCGATGTCTAAAAAGGTTTTCACACTGGGAACATTTGAGGGTTTCATCAAACATTAATAATCCGCTATTCGACCGCAAACGGTTTCCGAAACCGGTCTCGGATCAATACCAGTTTGTGGCTTCGTCTTTGTTTAACTTGATCCCACGAGCAAATAATGCAAAAGGAACCCCTGCCGTTCAACTTCCGAACGGCGGCTACTTCGTTTGTCAAGATACGAACTTAACTCTGTTAAGGCTCGATTACTCTTACTAATTTTGAACTTCGTCCTGTAGGATATCGCGGAGTAACTATTGTACCGGTTTTCTGCTTGCGATTTTTCAAACTCAAAGCCATGTAGGATAGAAAGGCCTGATTTTATCTGATCTATAAAAAAAAAACTTTTAAAAAAAAAATAAAACCGACTTCAAAAACTTTGTCTATAAAATACACTCTGAAAAGGAAAAAATAACAAAAATGTCCCAACTTCGCAGCAACTCATTCGCCAACTACACATATTTAAGGACTACTTTACTACTCGTATTGACCTGACTACTTCCTGATTGATTGGATCACCTTCCCTAATAATATAAAAATTACTATTTCTCATTTCCCAAATGATTAAAAGATTTTCCTTTCACCTCTGAATTGCCTCCAGATTGATCATCCTTTGGAGTCGGCGCCTCTCTTATATTGTATTGGAAAAGCCTATAGATTCCGAATAAAATATCATGAGTTTTCACGATTCTTGAACAGAGCACATCAGCATTTATGAGAACTGATTATTAACAATATCGATTTGAAGGTGACTATTCACGCCTTTTCCTAAAAACCAGATTCAGATTTCTCTAAGAATCTTTACGTCCAGACCCAGACTTATTACCTGGCACCTACTAATTTATCGTAAATTCATATTTATTTGTAACCATCGGTTATTTTGCCAGAGAGGCGCCGACTCCAAAAGATGATCAATCTGGAGGCAATTCAGAGGTGAAAGGAAAATCTTTTAATCATTTGGGAAATGAGAAATAGTAATTTTTATATTATTAGGGAAGGTGATCCAATCAATCAGGAAGTAGTCAGGTCAATACGAGTAGTAAAGTAGTCCTTAAATATGTGTAGTTGGCGAATGAGTTGCTGCGAAGTTGGGACATTTTTGTTATTTTTTCCTTTTCAGAGTGTATTTTATAGACAAAGTTTTTGAAGTCGGTTTTATTTTTTTTTTAAAAGTTTTTTTTTATTTTTCTCTTTTTAGTGACTTACAATTATGGACAGCTCTCTTCACAGAATTTTCCCAAGCTTTCATTATTGTGTTCTTGTCACTTACTACTAACCGTCCAAACTCAATTCATAAGTCCATTGAACGTTGAAGTTCTGAAGTATTTATATAATGATTGCTTAACTATTTTCAATGTTATTATGTTGATTGAGAGAGAGTTTGAACCTTTGGAATAATCCATCCACTGATTTGGGTCTCTTGGTCGACATACCGGATACTTTGATCCCATTAATACACCTTACAAAACTCAAATAATTGTCTACACCATTGCTGGTTACTGAATTGCACCAATTCACTCGTTCTTTATTTCTCTAACGATAATAGAGTGATGATTTCCTGAAGCGTATCCGCATTCACACTGAATGAGAGAATCCGAACCAAATTTCAGAAATTCGCCAATCGTTTGTGCATTAAAATGAAGTTATTTGGCCTTCAAAACCATGTTATTTATTGAAAATTTAACGCTGAATTCAAATCTTTTAACGAGAATGCTATGACTAACGTAGTTTTTTTTCTACAAGCATAAATAGTCCAAAAAACGTGATTTTGAAACAAATTTTTTAGAAATACGGCCTAAAAAGTATCTACTTTTAGTCCAATCAATACCAAATTTAGATCACGTAAACTAGACTCAAATTTGAACAATTTAAGTTTAAAAACTATGGAAAAACAGTTCTCGTTTGGAAGTTATGAGGTCTCAAACACAGGTCCATCAAAACATCGATTGCTCCCTTAATATGCCACCTAAACTTGATTTTTTACCATTGTTAGAAAGCTCTAGCTAAGTGCTTTCAAGTGCAATAGTGTTCATATTTTTTTTCTCGACGTGGTTGGGAACGGTGCTCGAAAAACCTCAAAAAAGTGAAAATCGGCATCACGTTTTTTTTTACACTTTCTTCTTTACACGCTATATTAGAATGCTGAACGAAAATTTGAAGCTAGGCCCTTGTAGGCAGATAAATTATGAACAAAATGACACCAGAAACAAAACAATCGAGCAAGTATTCTAGAAGTTATAAGCTTGCAAAGTCAAAACTTCCTTTTTTCGCGAAAATCACGTTTTCCGGCGTTTCTCCGCGTCTGGGGACGTAACTACTGATTGGACTCAATTGAAAAAATTATGGGACCTACCTGGATAGTAACCCTTTCAAACAAAAAAAAAATTAACCCGATCGGACGTACAGGTGCTGAACGCCGGTGGACAACACATACCGAAAAAAAAAAAAAAAAAAAAAAAAAAAAAAAAAAAAAAAAAAAAAAAAAAAAAAATCCCGCTAGACGACCATAGTAACCTCCTCCTTGTTTGAAGTCGGTTAAAAATGATTGTACCCTTGTGGTTGGGCCAGTATAAAGAATCCTCTGTGCTCATTCGTTGCATCCTCGAAATTCAAAGCACATATTTATATGAGTACGAGAGTGTGATTGGAGGCTATACGAAATGTTTCGTGTCTTACAAGAAGCATGGTTATCAAAGAACTTCGCCCATTTGTTTGATGATTTTTTACATAATAAACTGGCGAGTTCGAGGAGACTTGGCCAGCAGAAAAACGGCCGATTCCCATTTATCGAAAAATGGGAATTAATTCCACGTCACTTCGTATGTAAAACGTGAAGTAATTCCACGCCACTTCGTTTGTTAAACTTGGAGTAATTCATGCACACGGCGTCTTCAAGATCACGTACCCTTTGTTATACGACGTCATACGTGGCGTCACACGTACTTAGAGGATCGATTCGCGTCTGACGTTAGTGGGTTGCATAAACTCTCTATTTTTTTCCTTTCGAAAACCAACTTTGTACGTGTGATCAGAGCTCCCGTCGTCAGGACCACCTTTCGCCTTTGTTTCTAGTCCGCCTTACTTATCGAGATCGAATAGCTGCCGTCAGTGTCCGGAAGACAAAGGCCGGTCGTTAATTAATTGTTATTGATCTACGACTGAACTCTCTTCACGACCTGAGAGAAAGATGGATCGTTGAGAAAGGTGAAGTACGAGTACAATCGGGATGGAAATAGCGCCGCGTCTCTGTTCATTTTCCCGGCCCGAGATTGGATTTCAACTCTTTAATCATTCGCGAATCAATTATTCGCGATTCTCGTAATAAAAGCAACACCTGGCGTGGAAGTCTTTGTTGGATTGACAAGAGAGCGGAAGATTAACTCGAATTATGAATAAAAATCAGATAAATCAAGGGTGAATTCGTGTGGTCAACTGTTCGTTAGAGGTGAAAGAAATTATTTTTTATGAATATCATTCCTATTTTACTTACAGAATGAACGAAATTATTACAAATAGTAATTGCTCTGCCGTGTCTAACCGTGAACTCCCTGTGGAACGTGGCTCAGTTGTACAAAACTAAAGTACTTATCTGGAACATTCTTCCTTCTGCAACGAATCATTTTCGTGATCAGGTTACAAAAGTTAATTATAATGTTTTACATGATTTTGACAGTGATTTTTAGTGTGTTTTAAAGTTTGATAGTTTATTAAAATATTGTTTTAGGGTTTTGCAATAAGTTTTTCTATTTTTATTAAGAAAATGTTTCAACTTCAGCCGATAATGGATTAAATTAAAATCGAAGAGTTAATTAAATTTTTGGACGGCGGTGATTTCGTGGCCGTTCGAGCCTGTTCGAAGCCGTGATGATGAAAATATATTTTCGAAAGCTTGGCGCTGGAACAGCGTGCATCCATATGATCATAATATACCTGATTAATTGACTACATAGATTTCAAGGGTAGATCAACCACCATTAATTCATTTTCGTGATACGTTGAAGGATAATTCTAAAAGGGTGGGAATCAATCAAGTTCTTCACATTTAATATTCAATTACTCCATTAGGACGTCTTCTAGTATTTAATAGACCACGTTGTTCGAACCTAGAGAAACTAAAATCATGAAATTGAGATAGTAAACTCGAAGAAGAAAATCACCCCCGTGATTATTATTACCTACCGATTTTTACGAAATGTTTTTGTCCAGAAATCTTAATGTAGAGTAGTTAAGATATTTAGTAATTGTATACTTTCGCATGTGATCTATGTCTCGTGGTCCTTCAAAGGATACAAATATTATAGGATCTAGATGAATATAGTTAATGATGATGTATATAACATCTATTAGCTGTTCTGGTGACGTGGAGGTCCTTCATGGCGAGGGGTTGTACGTATTGCATGTCAAAGGAGCGGGAGAAGTGGTTTCCGAGTGCTATCACCCAATCAACGCTCACAGGATGACGGCCTTGTGTGCTAATTAACTCGTCTACAAATTGCTAGATAAATTATAAAACTTTTAGTTAACGCTCACGTCGGTGCCTCATCGATTCAAAACTTTCGCGACTCAAGCGTATTCAGTTTTTTTTTTGCATTTATTTTGATTTTTCTCAAGCAGCAAGAATGAATAAATTTAGCGCTCTAGGTCTTTAGTTATATTAGGTTTTACTAATTGATCTATATCGCTAACACTACTTCCGCGTCGTACGCATTTTTCTGTTTTTTTTTTGTTTTCTTTTTTCCCGTAGGTTTTTGCGTTTCTAGGCAAGAAAAATGGATCGGTCTTAAACCGAGAGAACATTTCAATACTTTACCGTTCAATAAGCTCTCGATTGAGGGGTTTCAGTTAGCGTACTTGAAAAATCAATCTCTCTGTCAAATTCGGGGGAGGAAATGAGCATTTACACTCCATCTGTCGGAACGTAGCAACTCAGCGGGAACGATTCCGTTCGGATGATGAGATGCTACTAATTCGATCGGCGATTTTTCCCTCTAATCCGCCCCATCGCTCTTTGTAATGGATACTTCGGCACAAGAGGCGCATAAATGTATTAGCGGAAGGCTGAACAGAGGCTGAAAATACACGAAGCTCGTTGAAGAGGCCTACGTCGGATGCGCAGAGCAATAATCTCCGACCGATCGGCGCCGCATCTGCCTCACGTGTTTCCGACTAATTTCCTATCATTTCGAAATGATGGCCCGCTCGTGGAGCCTGGCGGATCGCTTGATTTCCAGGTCGCTTTGTTTTCCGGTAGTACTCTCCGGAAGCAAGCTCTTGCCTCTGCTGATCACTTAGACGGTTGAACAATTCGTGTTGCCCTGGACATCTCATTGAATTTCGGATAATATGTTGCTGTAATTATTCGTACCGATTTAATAACAACTCACGAATCTCTATTTGATCTAATTTAAAAACGCTGCAAATTATTGTACAGTGGTTTATTATTCCTTCGCTTCAATAATGATTAACGAAGACTATCCATTTGTGATAGTAATTATTTCGAACATTTCTGAACAATCCCACCGAAAAACAGATGGTAACTATAGGGGAAAACTCCGTAGCAACTATTGTAATTTTAATCAATTTTATTTTTCTTAATTTCCTAATTAAAAGCTAAATTCTTTGCCCTACCGTACAGCTGGAGAGAGTGTTTGACGACCATTCCAATGAGTATAGAACGATTTTTATAGCTCCAAGAACTCTCGAGTTATACCCTCGTGTCAAATTTCTGAAAATCTCCCGAATCCGGCACAAAAGCTGCGATAACTCGAGAACCAATAAAGCTATCGACCCGGCGATGGTCTCATTCGATTCAGCGTCCAAAAATCTATATAATTTGATACTACGTACACCTTTTTCTGAAAAACCTCGGAAAATATGCATTTTCTACCCCTCAAAACCCCCCAAAAATACCCTTAGAATTGAGCTAGCAAGTTGGTTCAAGAATTGAGCCGTCGTAGGACCGAAATTGATTTTTGGTGAAAATTTCAAAAATTTAGCTATTATGGTTTGGGCGGAAAAGTGTTGACGGCGTACGGCGTACGGCGGACAGACAGAATTTTTTGGTTTATTATTCAATAATAAACCATTGTAATCGCCCAAGAAAAAAAATTTTATAACCCCCCCTCAAAATTTGATGTTTTACGTTTCAAGGCATGTAGAATCCGAATATTCAATAAAAAAAATTTTTTTTATTGGATATTCGGATTCCATATGCCTTGAAACGTAAAACATCAAATTTTGAGGGGGTTAGAAATTTTTTTTTCTTGGGCGATTGCAATTTATTGTAGTAGTAGAACTTTACAGGCTTAATACAATAGAATCGATCCCCATTGCGGCGTCACTTGGCACGATTTTCTCGCTTATATTTTCCCCGCTGCTAACCACGAGATAATATTCCAATTCCAAGCTAGGTGAGCAAGGGTTGAATTTGATCTAAGGAGTTCTGAAGTTTATTACAAAAGCAAACGGCCGCCTGAAAGCTTTGGGAGCCCTTTTTGTAATTTTCACAGTTCGCACATAGAGCCGCTTCTAACTTGCTCCGAGAGGCCGCCTTATGAAAACCGCGGCCACAAAAGGCAACTATCAAGTCGCTTTTCCTTCCCCGCTACCGCCGCAATCTTTCTTCCGAATCTTTCTTCTTCCTCGGCGCTGGCCACTTCTTCACCGCCGTCTCAACCAACGACTAGTCTCTGCAAGGCCTTCTTGATTACCTTCTGCCAAGGTTTCTTTTGATCTTCGCGGGATCACCTCGGGAGACCCGCGAGTCGCCTTTACAGTAACAAAAGGCGATGCGGAGGGGCAAGAAGAAAGGAAAAAGAGAAAAGAATGCGAGAATAGGGAGCCGAAGGCGGAAAATTAAAAAGTACAACAAAGAGCAGAACGTCTCGAGCGAAGTCTGCTTGTGAAAAATGAGAAGAAAAGCGGGGGGGGGGGGATCTCGAACTTATTTCAACAACTCCTCTATTTTCCCGTCTCATATTCGCGTTATTTGCAAATTTCCGTATTACCGGAGGAATAAAAACGACGAGCCGCCTTTTATGATGAAAGAAAAGCAACCTTACTTCGGCTAATTTGCATTCACGGTCGTACATGAAATGTCGGGATGGCGACAATTCCACCAACAATATTCACTCAAATAGCCGGTATTTCGCGCTGTACGAAAAATGTTTACAAATATTCCGACGGGAATGGAAATATATTCATATTTTCTAACGAGAAAAATACTGTCACCGTTATTAATTATTTTCTAATTAAATTCCATATAAATATCGACGGTTTTGGAGGGATTCATTATAAAACCATTATAACGGCAAAAAAAAAAAAATAACTGCCTCAAAATTCGATGGTTAACGTTTCAACGAATATAAAAGAAACGCTGCAAATGATTGTACAGTGGTTCATTATTCCATAGGTTTAAGGGTATTTTTCAAAGGGGGGAAATTCATGTTTTCCAATTTTTTTTGTGTTTGATGTAAATTTATAGAGATTTGTGATTTATTATTACGAACAATAAACTATTTTAATTGCCCAAGAAATAAATTTCTATCCCCCCTCCAAACGTGATGTTGGCCTCAATGTTTTTCAGAAAAATGTGTATATAATTATGGTATTTATTTATATTGATTTTTGGACGCTGACCTTTAATGATTCGCAAGTTATCGCAGCTTCGGTGTTCCCGATGTTTGGCATGAGGGTGTAACTTGAGAATTTTCGCAGGTATTAAACTCGTTTTTACTAGTTTGAACGCTCGCCAAACACTCTCTTCAGCTGTACCATTGGGCAAAAATTTAGTTTATAAATGATAAAATTAATAAAAATAAAAGTGATTTTAAAATGACTATAGTTGCTACGGAGTTGCTCCTACCAGTCTGTATTTTATGGACACGTTCACAAATGTTTGAAATAGTTACTATCTCAAATGGATGGTCTCCTTAAATCAGCGAAGAAATAATAAACCACTGTACAATCATTTGTAGCATTATTTTCTAATTTTGCATAGACTTTTATTTCAATTAATTGTTAAGTGTTTAATGGACACAAACGCAGTTTATACAGAAAGTATACTTTCCATTAATATCCGACAGCCGAAGTCGATTAAATTTTAATTGAATTCCAAAGCATTACAATATTTTCTTCCCTTCATAATTATTATTATTATGTTTTTAATTTGAACCTTTTAGCGATTCGAACGAACTCCGAAATTGGAACGGACGAAATGAGGGGTCCCGTCGACTTTCCCCGCGCCCCGCTAATGTTTCGGAGTTTTTCGTCGCCCGCGGACGAAAGGGGGAAGAAACGGTTTCCGGAAAAGCTTAATTCAAAGGGAAAAGTGAATTCCGTAAGATGTCGACGGCAGAACATCGTAAACTGAGGGCGGGCCCTTCGCTCGAGAATAAGTCGGCTGCCTCGTTGCGAGACGAGAAGCATGCTGTACAGCATGTGCTGGTAAGGGGTAAGGGGCTTCTCTAGTCGGAACGCGGAGACAATAGCTAAAGCCTTGGTTTCTTGTTTCCTATCTTGCTCTTACGTCACGACTCCCGTATAGCCTCGTCTTTGTCGCTCGGGACGAAAATATTCTCGTTGCCGGACGAGGAAAAAATAATACGGCGGAACGGGAAGAAAATGCGGAACATCGGACTAGAGAGAAGAGCCGGATAAAGGGGAGGGGGGTCGCGTCGCGCTCGTACGGTTTTCGTTTATCTCAGCGAGCATGTCTCCCCCTTACGGCGGAGGGGCAGTTTCCCGCAGGCCTACTATAGTAAACTTTATCCATAGTATTCACTCGCTGACAGAAACACTTTTTCTCCGCTTACAGTCGTTCAGTTTCCATTTTCATGTTTTCCGAAGTCGATTGCGCCTCGGGGGGTTTAAGTTTGCGGAACTAACGTTTTTTCTCCGCCGGAACAATGTTTTCAGCTGCGGAAAATGTACGGAATAAAAACGAATAATTTGTACGCTATTTAAGCGGAGGAAATACGCATATGTGGATCGGAGAAGAAGCGTATTGCGAAAGAAATGCGAGTTTCGCAGAAATATAGAAGAATCCGTGGAAATAAAAAATCGCGGTTTCTGCGATAGTTTATTGCATTAAAATATCTAACACAATAATAACTGATGAAAACATTCTCCGCAATTCCAAATCACAGGCGAACGACCGAATTTTTAGCGGATGGCTTTAAAAAAAAACTGATTCCTACTAAATAATTTTAGGAGATGAATCCTTTCGTCGGACGCCCCGAATAAGAATATTCCGCTTCGTTCCGCACGGTCACTTCGGATTCTCCGCAGCGACGACCGACGTTCGATTTTCTCAGGCGAACGGTGGGAAAAACGTGCAAGTAAAACGTTGGCAACTTTTTAGCGAAGTTCTTCGAACAAGCGGCCCGTCGAGAAACTGCGGGAGTGCGAGGTGGAAAAACTCTCGAGGCAACTGGTTCTCACGTAACCCCCTTCCAAGTTTCGGCCGGTAATGAATAATTGAATTCCGGCCCTCTCGTTTAAGCAGCGTGAAGTTGTCACGTACACTATCCCGTTCGCTCGCCCCCGTTAAAAACTTGATTCTTGACTTCGAAACTCGCTCGTACGGTTCGCGGTGCCGTTTTTAGGCGACACCTTCCCGAACCCTTCGCTTTTTTCTACTTTATTTTTCCAACGGCTCAGCTTCGCGAAAGTTTTCGCGCTCGCGGAAATTGCGCGGTCGACGGAGCGTTATCGTTATTTTTATCGTTTATTCATACGAACGATGAAGCTCGTTGAAAGGGACGACTGCATTTTTTTACAACAGCTCTTCTTTCCGCTCTAAAAGGCGCATAACGATTGAATGACGTCACTGGCCGCTGTGTCACTTGCACGTTTCTATTGATTCGACGTTCATTGTATTTATAAGGTGCACCCACCTAAAAAATCGTTATTTTCCCATTCACGTTTCAGTGAAGAATGAAGGTATTGCGATCTATTTTCATACTACTGTACTCAGAAACAATGTCTGTACTAGTGCCTGTCCTTGCGTTAGTCTGTGGTCAAAAAACGACAATAGTCGTCATCAATCTCGGTGGAAAATTTCCCTGCGAATGCGCGAAAATAGTTTATTAGGCATCAATTTCTAAAGATTTTTGGACGCCGAATTGATTGAGACTATCGAGCGTATTCCTTTCGTGTAAAATTTTCGTAATCAGCATTTTCGTTTCAGCATTTTCGTTTCAAGAAATAATGTTTTTTTGAGAGCCAAATAATTCAATTGTCATGCAGTAACGTTTGGTGGATTTCTGAAATTTCGTAAGGATTCTCTCATTCAGTGGAATTGGTAAATTACCATCTCTTTCCAATTATTTGCTCGATGGGAAAATTATCGTTAAATAAAATACTCAAGGTCTCACAAACGATTTAACTCCGGACGCACCTGTTTCAGCCGGCGCATTTGAATAAGTAGAGCAAAAGTACATTGTACAGAATCGCTTCGTCGCTGAATTTGTCCGTTCGGCAAGTTTATATCGGCGCCGTAAGTATCGAAACATCGAATTCCGATAGGGGCCACATGCGGTAGAGCCGTGGGACTTTTGCCAAGCTCAATTTGTCACTGCGACCGGTCGTTTGCCGTTGAGCGTTTATTCCATTTTGAAACCGATCCTTCTTTCTCGACTGAAATTGTAAAACATTCAGATGGTCTAGGAAACGGTCGTTTCGAAGCTATAGGAAAACGGTTGCCGCGAGATTTATTTCGGATAAGATACATTCGAAGAGGATAAAAACGTCGGAAGATTGTCGTCAGTGGAAATTATGATCCGCGTTAGTTGCGAAAGATTCGCGCACAGGCTTCACTCGAAACAAATACCTTTCCGTACATTAAGAGACGTGAAATTGGGCGGGCTTAGTTGTTGGCAGTTTAACGCATTCATTCCCGACAAATCTCCACGAGAATCATTATTCGGATGGAAAATTGAAACGCGAAAGATGTCGCAGTTTTTCGCGTATTGGGTGTGATCGAAACGGTCAAATAATCTTATATGAACGCCACACTGACGAATTCAAAGGCGAAATCGTTCATATGAAAAATGTAATAATTAGAAATAATTTTTGCGACGAGGGAGACGTCTAGGCGAATAAATCGTATTTTATTTAATTAAGTATTTATTTAATATCAAGCGATTTCACCCGTTTGGGCGTCTTCATACCAGAATAATCAGGGGAAAATCGTAAAAAGCGAATATTCCTTTCGAGCTATTCGCGTTTCAAAGTAACGTCTTAGCGCTAAATCGGAAAACTCGTAGATCGTCTAGATAGAAAAGATAGTGAAGGGAAAAATGTGAGAAAACTGCCCTCGGGGGCATGGAATAAAAGTCGCTACGGGATCAGATTGATAGTTCGAGGGCGATCGAGCACACGCGATGGCCGAAGACGAAACCGATGTCGGGAGACTATGGGAAGAGAAAGTAGGCGATGCGAAGCTTTCGTGCTCAAATTGAGGCACTTTATTCAGAATATTACGGATCGATGGGTAAGTGCTTCACTTCGCCAACAAAAGGGAAGACTTTTTCCTAGATAATTCCTCTCGCCGAGCACTCCATAAGTGGAACGGCTTGAAAAAGGTCGTACCGCCGCGACGTAGCGCCAATGAGCGATAAAGTACCTTCGGAAAATGAATTCCCCTCTCTGGACGAAGTAATTGCTTATAAAAACAGGTAAACGCGTTTCAGTCGAAACACGTTCTGTTTACGTTCTTCTTCTTATTATACAAGAATGGCGACAGTCTTTGCAAATTATTCGCAACACGAAATGACCGAAAATGGAAGATCCAGGCAAACTAGGATTATTTTAATAAATTGGCTAACTTAAAAAAAACTGCAAATTATTTTTAAGTATTCTATTATACTTTATCTTCAATTATGAAGACCATCCGTTTGTGATAGCAACTATTCCTAACATTTTGTGAACGTTTCCACCAAACAACAGATTGAGTTCAGGGAAAACTCCTAGCAACTGTGGTGGTTTAAATTATTTTTATTTTTCTAAATCTTCAAATTGAAAGTTAAATTATTATTCACCTAACGGTACAGCTGAAGAGTGTTTGACAACTGTTCCAAAACGAGTATGGAACGATTTTTATAGCTTCCAAAATTTTCTATTAGCAGCCTACCTAATACCAAAATTTGTTATGTCTTGACAATTCTACACAAAAGCTGCTACAACTCGAGAACAATTTAAGCCTTCAACCCCGCCATGGCTTCACTCGATTCAGCGTCCATAAATCTATGGAAATTCTTAGCTAAGACACATCTGTTTTTAAACGTTGGAAACACACATTTCTCCCCCCTGTAAAAGTAACTATTTTTACTTCCATGTTTACGTAGTAAATGGAAGTATTGAGATCGTCTGAAAAGTCGAATTCGGAACCGAGGTCCTGATGGAAGAAATTTTCATAGTAGTATACTCAGAAACACTTTCTGAACAAGTGTCTGTGTGTCTGTGTGTCTGTGTGTCTGTGTGTCTGTGTGTCTGTGTGTCTGTGTGTCTGTCTGTCCGTCTGTCCGTCTGTCTGTGGTCACAAACTGACATAAATCGCCATATCTCCCTGAAAAATGGATGAAACCCCATGAAATTTTCAGGGAATGTTTTCCCAGTGATTGTGCAAAATTAGGTTTTTCCGGATTTTGAATTACACACAGTACTTCCGAGATATAAGCGTTCAAAGTTTTTTCTGTTTCGATTTTTACAGGCTATGAGAGTCAATATTTTTCTACGTTTGAGGGCTTGAAATGTCGGTTATGGCAAGCAGAAAACACTAGATTTTTTGTATAGTGGGTCACATACAATGCCTCCACGTTATGAGCGTTTTTCACGATTTCACAAGTGCATGTTTTGTATTTTGATTTTTACTGGCCGCAAAACTCAATGTATTTGAATGTTTGAGGTCTTAAAATGTTGGGGTTGGCGATTGAATGATGCCTGATTTTTATCAAATGGGTCACATGCAGTACATCCGCGTTATTTGCACATTTGCTACATTTTGATTTTTATAGACCACAAAAATGAATATATTTGAACGCTGGAGGACTTAAAATTTTTCGATATGACAGTTGAATATCCCTTGATTTTTATTATTGGGGTCACATGCAGTACCTCCTCGTAAAACGCATTTTCAGTTATTATGATTGTATTTTTTGGGTCTCTTTGCTTTAAATATGACCAACTTTGACCTCGTTCACAAAACTTGTTTTTTTCATAGTTTGGATAACACACAGTACTTCCGCATTATGCCTTTCTTTAACTTTTGAGATTTAATAGACTGCAAGAGTGAATATACATTAGACTTTGAATTTCCTATATGACAGCCTAATATTGCTTGACTTTTATTATTGGGGTCACCTGCAGTACTTCCTCGTAAAACCATTTTCAGTTATTTTAGTAAGCGTTATTGTACTTTTAGGGTCTCTTTGCTATAAATATGACCAACTTTGACGTCGTTCATAAAACTTGTTTTGTATGGTTTGGGTAACACACAGTACTTCCGCTTTATGCCATTTTTTAACTTTTGAGATTTTAATAGACCGCAAGAGTGAATATACATTAGACTTTAAATTTTCTATATGACAGCTGAATATTGCTTGTTTTTTATTATTGGGGTCACCTGCAGTACTTCCTCGCAAAACGCATTTTCAGTTACTGTACTTTTTGGGGCTCTTTGCTATATATTTGACCAACTCTGACCACGTTCACAGAACTTGTTTTGTATAGTTTGGATAACACACAGTACTTCCACCTTATGCCGTTTTTTTGCATTAGAGATTTTTATAGACGACAAGAGTGAATATACTTTAGACTTTAAATTTTTCTTTATGACAGTTGAATTTTGCTTGATTTTTATTATCGAGGTCACATGCAGTACTTCCTCGTTAAACGCGATTTCAGTTATTTTATTCTAGCGCTCTTGTAAATTTCGGGTCTCTGCTTTAAATGTGACCAACAACGATCATGTTTTGTTTTGATCACATACCGTACTGCCGCCCTACGCCGTTTATCGCTGTTGAGCTTTTTACAGGGTGCAAAAATCAATACATTTGACGCTAGAGGTATTAAATATTTGTAATGGCGAGTGAATGACGCCTGATCTTTACCGCTAGGGTCACGTTTCGGCCTTTGTACGATTTTCTCGATTTTATAATTGGTTATACCAGTTACCGACTCAAACATGGAAGTACTGTGTGATCTATGCACACCACTGGTTTTACAATTAAGGTCTTGAAATGTTCGTTGTGTTGAGCTGATGTAGCTTGATTTTTCATGTATTGGCTCACACACTGTTCTATTTTACCAGCTTTTTTCTTTGTTTTTCTTGTGGGTAGTAATGCTGTGATTTCTTCAAAAATTAATAAATATATCAGAATTAATCTTCCTGGCTCGGGCATTTTCCGGTTTCTAGGTCTCCTGCGACGAGTGACAATATATGGCCTTCGAATGAGTTTCTCAATTTTTTAATTAGTTATACCTATCTGTCTGCGGACTCAAACATGGAACTATTGTGTGATCTACGAACACCGCTAGATTTTATTGGATATTCGGATTATAATTACATCTTTTGAAATAATTTAAAACACTAATTTTGACGGGAGGTTAGAAAATTGTTTTCTTAGGTGATTACCATGTTTTATTATTGAATGATAAACCAAAAATAAATTGAATGATTATAAAATAAATTAGATTTTCAAAGGGTACGATTTTTTCAACACTAACAAAGTTCATTTACTGAATACCGATTCACATAGCCAACAAACTGCAGCTTTTCAATAAGGTGCGGATGGGAATTTTCGCACCATCTCGTAATGCCGTTACACGCAACGTTAACGTTTTCGCCTGAACCTCGTTACTCCGGGGAAAATCGTCCATCAAAGAAAACCGAGAGTTCATCTAACGCTAGGAGGCAAAGAAGAAGGTTCATATGAGCTAGATAATACAACGGCGTTGAAATATTACAGTCGGCTGTTCGCTCGAGTCGGCTAGACTCTATCGAATACGGAGATGGAGCAAAACCCAAGCCAACATCCGAGGCATCCGAACGCGTAACTAACAAACACAAGTTATTATTCAAGGCTACACCCTACCCAACAACTGGGAATGAGCTTTTTGCCTCTATCCGTTCCCTCATTTACGACCTATAGTTTTTCCAAAGGTGCGAGTTTACACGGGGGCGAAAACTCGACGATGTGAACCGGCTATAAGCACCTAATAAATCCGAAACATTGGTCGTCGTCTGTTATTCGAGTTCCAACAGTTGAGAACACGTTTGTTCTATCATATATGTCTAGTAAATAAGGTGGGGTGGAAAATTGCCAGCAGACACATATCTGATAGGAAAACCGTACTCTCATGTACGACACGATGTATAGAAGAGAGGGAGCTGTTCTAGATTGCCTCAAAAATGCCCGAAGAAGCGAAAGTGCTCTGCGAAAAAACAAAAATTACAATCGGAGAAAGATTCGCCTGGCGAGGAAATTATCAGGTGAAATCGGCCTTCATCTCTGGTAGTTCCACAAGGTTCACGTATTGGTCCAATACGTATCGTATTGGTATGTGGGTGGTCTTCATGAACGTACTTTTTGAAATCACTAGTCGCCAACGAAGGCCGAAATACCTACACTTTTCCCACTTCGAAGTAAAATTTCGCATTATCCCTCTGTCTAAGATAATATTAAAAACGGACAAAAAATAGAGCAAGATTTTTGTAAGGTATAAACTAGAATAATCAGTAACGATTCGAAATTCCCCTGTATTTTTTGTCACGGTCGAATTTATTCTCAAGGCGCAGATTTCCTTCACTTGAGCCGAGCGCTTCCTCAACTCACCCGCCATAATGAGTTTAACCGTCTTATGACAAACCGAAGCCTAAATATCAACCATATCAAACACGAAGGAGAGGGATATACTATCCACTAAAAAGGAACGGTCCGTTGTAGGTTTTCGAAGAGACTGTACGTGACGAGAACCGCTTGAAACTCTTGCGAAAAATATTTTCGCCAAAATAATTCCTTTGAGGAGAATGAACGATTGTTTTTACTACAACGTCTCTTTAACTGGGTTACTTATTTATTCTGAACACAATTCCTCTCCACCTACACTCCCGTTTTCCATCTCACTTACTTCTATCGTTTTGCAATATACAACTTTGTCGAAGAAAATAACAGCAATCGTAGATTCGAAATCGGCGAAGGATTAACAATGGTCGAACATAGGAAATCGTTAGCTTCATTTCTCTGTAATTCTAAAAATCTGCACGGCGTCTCTCGACACAGTTCGTGTTCAACGGTCGTTCAGATGAAAGATATTTATGACAAGATGAATCGAGTAACAGTATCGATGGCAGAGTAACAGCATTGCTAGAAAGTTATATTGTACAACAAAAACGCTGCAAATGATTGTACAGTGGTTTATTATTATTTCGCTTCAATATTGATTTAAGAAGACCATCCATTTGCCATTTTAAATATTCCGAAAATTTGTGAACGTTCCCATTGAAAAACAGATGGTAACTATAGGGGAAAACTCCGTAGCAACTATTGTAATTTTAATCATTTTTATTTTTCTTAATTTCCTAATTAAAAACTAAACCTGTTGCCTAACGATACAGCTGGAGAGAGTGTTTAACGACCATTCCAATGAGTATAGAACGATTTTTATAGCTCCAAGAACTCTTGAGTTATACCCTCATGTCAAATTTCTAAAAATCTCCCAAATTTTTCAGAAAAGCTGCGATAACTGGAGAACCAATAAAGCTATCGACCCGGCGATGGTCTCATTCGATTCAGCGTCCAAAAATGTATATAATTTGATACCACGTACACATTTCTCTGAAAAACCTTGGAAAATATGAATTTTCTCCCCCTCAAAACCCCCCAAAAATACCCTTAAAATTGAGCTAGCAAGTTGGTTCAAGAATTGGGCCGTCGTAGGACCGAGATTGATTTTTGGTGAAAATTTCAAATTTTTAGCTCTTACAGTTTGGCCGGAAAACTGCTAACGGCGTACGGCGTACGGCGGACGGCGTACGGCGTACGGCGTACGGCGGACGGACAGAAATTTTTTTATTGCATATTCGGATTCTACATGCCTTGAAACGTAAAACATCAAATTTTGAGGGGGGGTTAGAAATTTTTTTTTCTTGGGCGATTACAATGGTTTATTATTGAATAATAAACCAAAATACCGAGAAATAAATGAATAGACAGATTTCCTAAGTCTGAATAAAAGTGAACGAATTTGTTACATTTTTATCAGGTGGGCAGTTTTCAGAGAAGAATGGCAGGAGTTTAGAATTGTTCGCCACCGAAGTCAAGAATCAATCTGGCGGAAATGATCAAATGAATGTTGATAATAGTGAAACATAAATGATATCGGAAGATCAAGAACAGCACGAGAGACGAAAGAACAGATGATTTTTAACAGACCAGTTGCCAACGGGTAGCGGGGATATTATCACTTCAACAAACTCAAGTGTACATTTCCTCCGGAAAAAAGGTTTTACCGAGTACGATCCAAAACCGCAACTGTTTCGCGTAGACCCTGAATATAGTTGACTATTGCAATCATGGTTCGCTGGAGACAAGCAGTTTTCTTTGTTCAATTAAGTTCCTTCGTAAATGCATACAACAGTTTCGAGTTGCTCTTCAGACGTGAATCTCTCTGAAATCAAGAATCACCTCGAAACAATAAATTCGTGTGAAATCAACAAACGATATAACAATATTGGAATCAAAATCAAATCACAATACGTTTTTCGCTCTCGGAGGACCGAGAAATTCACGAAAAAATTCTCATCTAATCGTTGAAACGGCATAAATTCAAACCGGTAGGCGTTCTAATTACGTGAAAAAATATAACCGGGCGGAGAAAATATAGAAGTTGATCAGGGCGAGCAAACGAATTCCATTCAGTCGGGGTAAATGTTCTCGGCCAGAGAAGATGAAATTCTTTCTTTCGCCCGCGTCAAGGTAAAATAAATCAGACTCGAAGCTAGAGCGAGAAATATAAAGAATGAATGATATATATTCTCTGGGAGGGGATGTTTCAATAAATATGCATGACGTTCGGCTCCTGGCTTTGACGTTTGATTGTTTGGGCAGCATCCTGCGCCCGGGGACGATTTCGAGAATGAAGCGTCGGAACATGACGCGGAGAAGAGGAAAACCGGGATTGGCATATTGTTCCGTCGGTCTTTTTTCCACTTGAGCCAATTCCCTGGCTCAACTTGTGACTTGAAGCAAAATCGTTTTCTATTCAATTTTTTCCCTTGCGAATGAAAGAGATCGGGATTGTTTATGACGTTTCCTCGCCGATTGACCGGTTCTATGAAGGCGCTCAAACCGTTACAGCTATGTAAAAATATTGGGTTGGATGATCGTTGTTGAATGTATGAATGAAACAAACGAAGCGAAGCGGTATATAAATCGTATGATTTTAAATATGACTCGATCGCCTTGATCCAAAACTTCTCGGTAAATAAATTAAGCATTCTGGAGATATTAAGACCTTCGAGTGGAAAAATAAGGTCAGATTTATTCTGGTTCGACGACTTTCCCAAGCTTGGCAGGTTTTTAACGCAAGACGTGTCTAATTCATCGTAGCAGATTCGCTAATTCGTCTCGAATACTCGTAGATAACCCATGACGAAGCGAGAGCAAGTTGGATACAATCGAAATCGTTGTTTAACTGCGGGAGGCAGATCTATTTTGCCAGCCGTGTTATCAGGCGTTTGCCAACTTTCCATTTATTGCGCATAAAGTCGGAGGGGAAAAGTTTTAAAGGGGAGTGATTTATAGCCGGGTAGTTAAAGCTTTCCGCTTGGCCATAATTTGCAGATAAACACTACCCCTTCCAGGTTTTTGTCATTTTCAACCTGACCTTTGGCGGTGAATGTAAAGTGAGGGTCTCTAACAAACGCTCTGAATAAGGAGTAGCGATTGTACTATAATGCATTTTATTGTCCGAGCCTAAGGCACGCGATCATGTTGAAAATTTATGGCAGAGTAAAGATTCGGTGGAAAAGAACGTTGATTTTTTATTCAACTAATTTTGGGAAAGGTGTTATCTCTGCGAATTGCGATTACTTTGGTATCTGGCATTTGTAAAACCCGGATAGACGATTTGTGAAGGGCATTTTAAAAAAAAATTTACTGACTTTTAAATAAGAGTTTAGTTGGGCGCGCGTTCTTTCTCTTTGAAAATCGCGGCACGAGATCAGAATCATATACTTTTACAAAGAAGAAAGATATTGGTTTAAGTCGAACTTAAGCGCCAGAGCGTTGAGCTAACAATTTAAGCTAACTAAGTAAGCTGATTAAACGGGAGGTGTACGAGGTTTTTTATCAACACTCACACTGAGATTGTAGAATCCCAGTTCACAAGAATTAGGAGACGTAGAGATTGTCACAAATCTCATTGATTTTAAAAGAGTTACATTAATAGATAATTCGTTACTGATTATGACCTAAACGTCGAAATCGATATAACTAATTTAGAATCAGTGGAATTCGTGAATCTCTCGTCGTCATTCATTTGCTATGCTGCTATCATTCTTAGCTAGCGGTTTATTTATTGTACGGTAGTACAATCAAATTCAAATTTTGTCCTATCATATTCCAGCGTTATTCGTGGATTATAACAGATTAACGTTTAATGCTTCTAGATTCCCGAATCATTCACCTATGTCTAACGGTTCGCCGTTTATTTCCACCGATAGCGTACCGCTAACGATGTTTGCCCTAGAATACCGTTTGGGCGAGCGTTAGTTTCAATTATTTCTTGTCAAAGGCCAAATCGTTAGCAAACGTTCGGGACGAGTTTATCGGCCGGCGGCAATTATTAAAATTATACTCCGAAATTAGTTGGAAAACGGTCTCGGGCGAGGCTATGGCCATTTCTCTCACGGTGGGATGTATTTTGTGAAAATTGGCGCGAGTACGAGTCCCACTTGGCTTTAACTCGTTTCAACCGCCCCCATCAGATCCTCTGCCCTATTCTACACCCTGAACTCCCTGTAGTTCGGTTCTACCCTGTTCTTCCTCTTCTAACGGCTCTTAATGGCCCGATAAGCGCAGTGGTTGGGATAGGAGGCGACTAACGGATATAGATATTGAATCACTTTGGAACAGGTGCCGTTAGCGTTTGGAGTCCCGTAGCCCGCGCAGCCCTCGCCGAACCTCTTCAATTATAACCGGCATTGTGTTCACCCGTTTTGTGTTCGTATCCGCAGTTTCGGCTGATGGCCTCATTCCGACTTTTAATAGGAAGGAAATGATTATTTCGAGCAGGAGTTCGATGCGAGTGAAGTCGATTGCATCTTTTATATTCCTTACATCGAAAATTATGAAATGGGTCATGAACCAGGCAAAAAGAAATAGCTAACTGTGGGGAACACCCACTATCTTCTTGAGAAATGGCAAAGGATTGATTCAAATTCGCTACCGCTACCTTCTCGACAGGTTCGGTTGATACGCACAGCGCCACCTCCCTGCTAGGTCGGCCCGTTTGCAACCATTAGCTTCTGAGCTCGGCCAAGTTCGCAATAATTTTGCGAAGGGACTTCCTCCGTGGAAGTCTCGATAAATACTTGAATTTAGAGCGTTTGGTAGTTAGTTTTAGTTGGTTCCCTCGTCATCAACAGGGCTCAACCGACAGCTATAAAACGTGGTCAGTTGCAGGGCCCACACTAACTTTGAAGGAAACCTGTCGCGGTATTCTAAACCATCAGCATATTTGTTTGGCCGTTTAACGCTGTGGAGTAAAAATACTGCATAAAGTAAAGCCTGAGTAGCATTCTAGCAGCGATTGAGCGCGTACTCCAACGACGGAAGAAGGTTGACAGTTGATGGGGAAAAATGTTCGAGACTTTCTCAAATAACAAATCAAACTCTGATTTGTTACGTAGTTAATCCTTCGAATGGTTGATAATTTCCAACAATTGAATAATGAAACCGTAATTGCGGGGAGCATTCATATGGTAAGCAAGCTTACCCTTTCTCAAACGAATGATAAACTGAGTAGCTAATATAATGTACAACTGGAGCACCCAATCGTAAATTTATACAACGATAACAGGAAAGCCGTTTCACCCCGTGTTCACTTGTCGATATGAAAATCTACCTTTACGTTAATACGGTCGTAGGATAACGAAGAGTCTTGTTCCGATAGGGCAATTTGCCGTTCACCGAACGGTTCCAGTTGTAAAGTTCATAGGGCTCCGAACCAGAGGTTATTGGTGTCCCAGCTGGTGCTATCAGGTGAATTGGTTACTCCGTGGACGGTTTGCCTCTTCGCAGCAGCAGAACGCGGTCGGCCGGAGGTGGAGATGGACGCGAACTTGAGAAATTGAGAGTAAGAAATTATCTTCAGGCACCTGCTACCCTAGACTGTAATTTCACGAATCATAATGAAAAGCAGAAGAGGCCATCGTGTGTATTTAATTAGGGAAATATTGTAATCGAGGGAAAAATAGGGAGCAACCGGGGTCTCAGGGAGAACAGTTTGGATGGCCGAGCGAGGTTTTTTCAGCCACACATATCATTAATTACTGTGCGGAAATATTGTCTAAAAAAGTCCTATCACACTAGCAGCGTCACAATCCATCACATTCATGAAATCAATAGTTTACGGCGTAACAACAATAGCGAGGGTAACCAATTAACTAAGCAATCATCAAACCCAATCCGCCCGCCGTGTTGGACTGCTCCACCTCCGGACGATCCCTGGTCGCTGTCGTAATTGCCTTTGGAGAGAACATCCCGGGATTAGTTTTGTCCGACAAGTTATTGAGAGACGCCCATCGGTCAACACGAAGACGTTGACGACTGAGCCGGTGTTAATTGGAATTTATGCCGGATTAGTTTTCCACCGATACTGGCTTGATGAATAAAAAATAAGCAATTACTCGCCATTAGCGATTTGGTGCCTGGCTGATCGATTCGCCTGCTCTGGCTGTACTATAATTCAGGCTTCTTGTAATGGTCTTTGCTCTCCATTAGGTTGCCCTTGATATTCTTAGTCCAATACAAATCCAATATAAAACTTAAAAAAAGAAGAATTCAAAACTAATAAGAACAGCCTTGAATGGCTCTCAATATGGTCGCAAAAAAAAGTTGTACGGGCGGCTGAGTTATCTGTCACTCTCTGGTTTTTCGGGAACCTGCTAAATGTTGCATAGTTAATGTGAATCGCGAATATGCTTTTGGCTCTCTTTGGCTCATGAGTTCAGATGTGTTCGTTCAAGTAATTGCTAAGTTACTGCAACCACTATTTTGAAAAATAGCTCTTCCGAGGAATATGGACACAATTTCGACCCCAAAATAACTCGATTATTTGGGGAGCTTTAAAAATCGTTCTATAATCTTGTTACATCAAACACCACAGTGTACAAGCTGTTCAAACACTCTCAAGCTGTATCATTTGGCGATAAAGTCGCAGTAACTTTGTATTTATTCAAATAAATAAATAAATAAAAAATTAAAAAAAATATTTTTTTAAAATTCCGATTGCCGTGGAGTTTGCTCTTATTTACGAATAAATTATGTTTGATTCGATTTGATCCTCACAACTGCAGAGGGATAAATTAGTATACCGAAGGATAGCAGTGACGCTCTGGGAATGACATTACTCACCGAACAATTATTGGTGGAGTGCGAGAATCTCTAGGGATTTTATAAGTTCATTGGAGCTTGTCCGGGTCGATTGATGAGACGAGATATAGGGAAAAATATGCGAAATGTTGAAGTCGGAAATTATTGGTATTATTATGGGAACGAAGGGAAATAACCGTACTGAGGGAAATTCTAGTCTATTGACAGATTATAAATATCGCGATTCGTCCTCTTCGTACTTCGCTAATTTATTAGAAGTTATCATCATCCATATTTTTTACTTAAATGCTACCGCAAATAATAACCTAACTCACCGTATATATCGTAAGAGACAAAAAACTTTAAAAAAAAAAAAAAAAACCGACTTCAAAAAGTTTGTCTATAAAATACACTCTGAAAAGGAAAAAATAACAAAAATGTCCCAACTTCCTAGCAACTCATTCGCCAACTACACATTTTAAGGACTACTTAACTACTCGTATTGACCTGACCACTTCCTGATTGATTGGATCACCTTCCCTAATAATATAAAAATTACTATTTCTCATTTCCCAAATGATTAAAAGATTTTCCTTTCACCTCTGAATTGCCTCCAGATTGATCATCTTTTGGAGTCGGCGCCTCTCTTATATTGTATTGGAGAAGCCTATAGATTCCGAATTACCAGTAGTATGAATATAAATATCATGAGTTTTCACGATTCTAGAACAGAGCAAATCAGCATTTATGAGAACTGATTATTAACAATATCGATTTGAAGGTGACTATTCACGCCTTTTCCTAAAAACCATTTCAGATTTCTCTAAGAATCTTTACGTCCAGACTCAGACTTATTACCTGGCACCTACTAATTTATCGTGAATTCATAATATTTATTTGTAACCATCGGTTATTTTGCCAGAGAGGCGCCGACTCCAAAAGATGATCAATCTGGAGGCAATTCAGAGGTGAAAGGAAAATCTTTTAATCATTTGGGAAATGAGAAATAGTAATTTTTATATTATTAGGGAAGGTGATCCAATCAATCAGGAAGTGGTCAGGTCAATACGAGTAGTTAAGTAGTCCTTAAAATGTGTAGTTGGCGAATGAGTTGCTGCGAAGTTGGGACATTTTTGTTATTTTTTCCTTTTCAGAGTGTATTTTATAGACAAACTTTTTGAAGTCGGTTTTTTTTTTTTTTAAAGTTTTTTTTTATTTTTCTCTTTTTAGTGACTTACAATTATGGACAGCTCTCTTTACAGAATTTTCCCAAGCTTTCATTATTGTGTTCTTGTCACTTACTACTAACCGTCCAAACTCAATTCATAAGTCCGTTGAACGTTGAAGTTCTAAAGTATAATGATTACCTAACTATTTTCAATGTTATTATGTTGGTTTAGAGTGAGTTTGAACGTTTGGAATAATCCATCCACTGATTTGGGTCTCTTGGTCAACATACCGGATACTTTGATCCCATTGATACACCTTACAAAACTCAAATAATTGTCTACACCATTGCTGGTTACTGAATTGCATAATTCACTCGTTCTTTATTTCTCTAACGATAATAGAGTGATGATTTCCTGAAGCGTATCCGCATTCACACTGAATGAGAGAATCCGAACCAAATTTCAGTAATTCGCCAAACGTTTGTGCATTAAAATGGAGTTATTTGGCCTTGAAAACCATGTTATTTATTGAAAATTTAACGCTGAATTCAAATCTTCTAACGAGAATGCTATGACTAACGTAGTTTTTTTTCTACAAGCATAAATAGTCCAAAAAACGTGTTTTTGAAACAAATTTTCTAGAAATACGGCCTAAAAAGTATCTAATTGTAGTCCAATCAACACCAAATTTGAATCACGTAAACTAGACTCAAATTTGAACAATTTAAGTTTAAAAACTATGGAAAAACAGTTTTGGTTTGGAAGTTATGAGGTCTCAAACACAGGTCCATTAAAACATTGATTGCTCCCTTATTATGCCACCTAAACTTGATTTTTTACCATCATTAGAAAGCTCTAGCTAAGTGCTTCAAGGTGCAATAGTGTTCATATTTTTTTTCTCGACGTGGTTGGGAACGGTGACCGAAAAACCTCAAAAAAGTGAAAATCGGCATCACGTTTTTTGTTACACTTTCTTCTCTACACGCTATATTAGAATGCCGAACGAAAAATTGAAGCTAGGCCCTTGTAGGCAGATAAATTATGAACAAAATGACACCAGAAACAAAACAATCGAGCAAGTATTCTAGAAGTTATAAGCTTGCAAAGTCAAAACTTCCTTTTTTCGCGAAAATCACGTTTTCCGGCGTTTCTCCGCGTCTGGAGACGTAACTACTGGACGGACTCAATTGAAAAAATTATGGGACCTACCTGGATAGTAACCCTTTCAAACAAAAAAAAAAGTAACCCGATCGGACGTACAGGAGCTGAACGCCGGTGGACAACACATACCGAAAAAAAAAAAAAAAAAAATCCCGCTAGACGACCATAGTAACCTCCTCCTTGTTTGAAGTCGGTTAAAAAGTCGAGTATCGACTCTCATTCGACTGATGTCCCTTCCTGATGTATCGACGCATTCATCTTTTCTTTTCAAACATGATATTCGGTAAACGTACACAATATCATCTCGTGCCATTGTTATTTACGCGATGGTATTCATCATTTTCCGAAATAATTTCTTTCCTCGTTCCTGCATCGTTTTTGCAACAAATTTTCCTGATACGATTCGAATCGGTTTTCTTTTAAGGTACCTAGCTCGCTAGTATGGCTTCGATTGGTTCAATTTCCATTCGGACAGGGCTCATGACAAATGAGAACGACGCGAGAGAAATGGAGGTATTGAATTCCACTTCGCTCGGCCGACATTGCCGGTTGTATTTCGCATAGAGGGCGAGGAAACGTGTGGGACGGCTGTAGTCGGAGGTCCGCTCAAATGTATACCTGGCCCGATAACAACAGCACGTGTTTCAGCCTCATTTTTTTCAGCTTTTGTCGATGACACGACTCAGCATCACTTACAGTTTTTCTGATTTCGTCCATCCCCGATCGAATCGCTAGATTCAGTTGATTATCTAGGGAAAAATCTCGGGACACTGATTCAGTTGCGAGAATAGAATAAGCTGTTGAATAAGGTGCATTTTATCAGATCGCATAAAAACATTTCCCGTTATTTTCCTCATTTTTTACAAGTTGCTCTGTACATTATATGTGATAAAGTTCGGTTATAGAAATATATGACGATAGATGTAAATATTCTATGTAGTGAATTTCCCTACTATTTTTACGTTTGATTGAAATGTAAGCGCTGGGTGTGGAACTGGAGTCGAAATTCGATGTCAACCTGCCATTGTTGATTCACTTCAGTAGCTGGTTATTCCGATGGCCCATTCAACGGCTGTTGTGACGGCCTTCAACCTCCTCCCTTCGAATCATTATCGCCAGTTATCATCGTCCGCTTTCCAATAGCCACTCTTGCAGCTCGCCAACTTCAACCCTCAATATCAAGGGTACAAACTCAGCGAAGCTCCGGATCGCGTTATAATCATCTCATTTGCGATATGAACCTTTATTCTATGATGAAAGTAGATAGTAATGCCTAATTATCGTGCAGATACAGTTGAAAACGCTGCCAATTATTGTACAGTGGTTTATTATTCCTTCGCTTTAAATATGATTTTAGAAGACCATTTACTTATTATAGAAATCTCGAATGATGCTATAACTCAAGAACGTTAAAGCTATCCACTTCGTTATGGCCACATTCGATTCAGCGTTAAAAATCTATAGAAATTGATACCAAAAACTGCTTTGTTTGAAAATCCTTTCAAAATATCATTTTGTCCTCCTTTAAACCCCTAAAATTTTTAGTGAGCTAGGAACTATGATTGTTCATTATTGAATAATAAACCAAAATAACGGTTCGAAAAATCAATAATTTTTCGGGAGCTATGTATTGAATGATTTATTCCTTTCGTTTTCTCGATTCCATTCAACACGAAAATACTAAAAAAAAAAAAAAAAAAAAAAAAAAAAAAACTAGGTACTCTCTTCCAGACAAATGATGCCGCTGATGGAGCACTTTATTCCGAGCGTTCTCGTTTAACTCGGATAGTTCGCGGATTTTCGTGTTGACATCCGTTAACGTCAATTAATCCGCCGTTATCGTCGACCTCCCGTTAATATTTGATGACGTTCGGCAATAAATAAAATCGAGAACAGTGTCGACGACGGATTCTGTAAACATTTTCTCCCTTTCAGCTGCTGATCAAATGGTCTTTACGCAGGTATCCACCCTTTATCAGCACTTTAGCCAACTCCTCGCTCGAAGTTTAAACCGTTCAACAATTTACGGAGACGATTAGCCCCGTCCGTTCCTGACAACTTAAGCGCCTACAGAGGGAGTTCCTTCGCATTAGTTATTCAGCGCTTTCCCAAGTCTTCGAGACGATGCCGAACAAGCTTGCAGGATCTTTGGCACGACACCTGCCTATTCCGCAGAAACTTCTAATAACCTTGCGATTCGGGTTCGAAATAAGAATTTCCAATGTTGAGCGTGTTTTTTTTTTTTTTTTCAACCCGAGTCTCAACCGCACTTTCATTATCGGGCTTGAGAGAATTTATTCGGCTCTCGAGGCTCACGTAGGCTGGTAAAGCCGGTTTTACATGGAACTGGGGATTTTCCGGTTCGAACAATTGAGAGAAGAAAGCTGAAGAGACTTTCAATAATTTATTCTGACCCAGGCCGCAACAATATTGGATCCTGGTTTCTCACGATTTTTTACAGCCGATCACCTTTCCGGGAACGACGGCCGGTAGCAGAGGTTATACTAAAGTTGAGGGTGGCGATATATTGGGTTAATGAAAAGATTCAATTCAGTTAGAAACTAGTCAGGGTCCGGTAAATTCCGGTCGGAGTGGGAGGAAAGAATAACCGCTGGGTTATAAAACGGTCCAACAAGGGTTGACAGGCAGAATCATGCTCGTATATCGTCTTCAAATAAAGTTTTGTTAGTAGAAAGTTCGAGATTTTGAGAAATTTGTGCAAGATGGCATAACTTGAGTTTTTCTATAGCAATAAAATATTCTATACTCTTTGGAATGCTCGACAAACACTCTATTGGCCTGCATCATTAGGAAAATGATTTAACTTATAATTAGATAATCTAGAAATTAAAAAATTAACAATCTGTTGTCAAACGGAAACGTTCACAAATGTTCGGGATAATTGCTATCACAAGTGCATATCAAAGGAATAATAACTTCTGAACAATCTTTTAAACGTTTTTATGTCCACTTTGTTCGGACTTATGAGACTAAGATTAATCATTATTTCCCCGTAATTTTTATCGTCTTCAAATTCGTTTTCGATCAAGAAAAGCTCTTGGAAGTTTTGACGTTCTTTTCTCTCGTTTTTAAAACTTTTAACGTTCGAATTACCGACGAAGGAAAGTGTGGGAAGCTGCTCTTGGAAGCACTTATGATGGAAACATCTTCTCCTGTTTTCTTCCACGCAAAACTTGGAGGTTTTACTATAACTTCAAGTTGAATGGAAACAGTTACTTACCCCACATTGCGTGCTTGGGGGACTTCGCTGTTGCACTTCAGCGCAACAACTTTCTCCCCGGGTTTTATACAATGCCGCAAGAGTTGGCGGCATTTCTGAACGACGATTTATACGCTTGATCAGAGCAGCAAGGCCTACCAACTCGCTACCCTTAACAAGACTTTGCGCTTAAAACTCGCGAATGAAGTTTGCTTAGTGAACTCGTTACGGATGAGAAAATATGTGAGCTTCGTTAGCGGTCGCTTGTTTGCGTGACTGCCAACAATACGAAGTGAGACGAAACTAAATGCCTGGCGGGAAAAAGCCAGATGTTCCTACCGTTTCGTGTTTTTCTTCAAAGTTTTCCCAATGAATACGCGCCCTGAATTTATTTATTACGATTTGTATAACTATTTTGAGGAGAGTATCAAAATATAATGTTCATAATATGCACGACTTCCATTATTCACCCGAAAATGGGGGATATCTATCCTTACGATTGTGTTGTTCGATTGGCATTAAGCTTAATTAAGGAAAATTCAGATATCGGCGGCATCGCATCCTCGCTGCATAATATTTTAGAAGCAACACAAACTGTTCAATGGTTTTCATTCGATGTTCAGCGGAGAGAAACAAATTCGGTTGAACTTATTGATACAAACCGTCCGTCAACATAATTATATTCAAATCCCTATTCAGTTCTCAATGCGGTCCGGATTTCGAACGTCCATTACTGACAAAATGTGACGGAAAGTCGTCGTCCGGAGCTTTAACGGGATAGATGGCGACCGCTATAGTTCGTTCTAACGAAGCTTCACTGAAAACAGAGCATTACTCGCCGTCTGAATCCTATGTTAGCTTTTCCCGTTTCGAATTCATCCGCTCATGGAGAAATGCGATTATCCCGCGGATAGTCGCAACCGCGTTTCGCTCTCCAGCGTTTCGTTATCGTACTAACGTAAAACGAACACAGCAGTCGCTACCTGAGCGTTGTAACAAAGGAGAATTTCATTCGGTCGAATTTGAAATTTGCCGACGGAAAACGGCTGTTATTTTTCCGGCAGTTTTTCTCCATAGCAGGGACTGTCCCTGGAGGATGATAAAGCAGCAAACGAGCTGGAGATAAAATAGAAATGAAACGTTACCGCCGTTCAGGTGATGCTCTGTATTAGGGAGTTCGCCGGATGCCGGTCCACGTTTTATAACTCAGCGCCAATCCACGCCGAGCCTTTCTCGATCGCTAATATTTTATGACCGAATTGAGAGGGAACTGGAGAGCGTAGCAGATGATGGGATAGAGGGTGTTTTCTCGCTTTTCACGGAAGGATAATTAACCAGTTTGTCGATGGCCGTGGACCGATGTGGCGCCAGGAGCGACGGGGACCGGGGGATGAGAAGGGACTCGCTGGATCAAAGGCTCATCAATTACCTCCGTGCATTAGACTCCATTACGAGGCTCTGGCGATGTAAATTTTGGAGAGGGCTAACTTTATTAGCTTTGCCTTTCATCGCTGCCAGCAATGGAACGTGGGCTTTTCACCATGAAATTAATAGTATTCCGGCGGAAAAACTGCAAGCACCTTGGTCTTTGTTCCCTTTATTGAGAAAGCTTTCGCGAATATCGGAGTTCGCCGCATATTTCGGATACTTGAAACATTAAGCCGAATAGGGCTGCGAAGGCGGCTTCGTCGAAATCCGAAGAATTTACTTACCTCGTAACAAAGTTATATCTGCATAATATACGATAACCGTAGATAATCTATTGACACGCTTGAAACTGAAAATGTATCGAGATAGGCTAAAAGCTATTATGCTGAGCCTCAATAGCGGTGAAATTAAGTATGATGCCCTGTGTATAATCCTTCTGTCCATAATGAAGTAAAGGATGTAAGTGAGTTCGGTTCTTTATCACTAGACCCCCTTTATCACCCATAAAAATCTATTTAAACCTATTATCACAATGTTGATTTATTATTTAATAATTAACCATTATAATCAGCCAAGAAAAATAATTTCACCCCCTCAAATTTTTTTACGTTTCAAGGCATGTAGAATCCTCATATCTAATAGAAAACTCTGCCCGTCCGGTGTCCACCATGAACACTTTTCTGAGGAAACTATAATAGCTAAATTTTCGAAATCTTTACCGAAAATCAATCTTGTTCTGACAATGGCCCAGTTCTTTAGCCAAATCTCTACCTCTGTTGTTAAGTGGAAACCTTAAAAAATGATCGGAATAGTTACAATTACAAATGGATAGTCTTTTTAAATCGCATAATATCAAGGAACCAAAGGAATTACAAGTACATGTACAACCATTTGCAGCGTTGTTTTATAAATGACATTTTTATAGTTTTAGCAAAACGTCTATCACTAGACGATACTTTAAAATTTGTATACGATCAAAATATAAAATAATAACTTTTAAATCACTAAAGCCATATTTCGACTGCATGAAACGTTGTCGACTTGAAGTGAAAGGAAAATTGTATCATTCTTCCCCAGAAGCTAAAACTCTATCATCCGGGTTAATTATCATAGACTCCGCTCATTGTTTCGTACTTGGCGAATTGTCAAAGGTGAATTAATCTTTCTTATGAGATTTTGTTTGAAGAAAGGTCGTCAGGCGGCCGAGCATTTGAGTACCTACTCTTGGGACTGTGTCCTTCCTGGCGAAGGAACTTCACCGGCAGCCGGACGGAAAGAGGAAGCTCTCTAGTTACGAGTAGGAGGAATTAAACGCGACTACTGCTCCAGGCTATGGAAGGGAAGCCTTCCAGCGCAAACTTCTAGGGCCTAATGTGCAGCTCTTAATCCCCGAGTAGCTTCGCTTGCCAGTGAACGCTGTTGGCCACCAGTCCCTTTCTAACATGTTATAAACGCGTATATGAGTACTCTAGTTCGTTTACGTCCTTTTGCACGTGCGAGCGCTCGGATGCGTTTTTCTCAACAGCGAGCTAAAGTTGATTGCGACACCTCGTTCAGAGTGCTAGTGAACTGAAGCGTTCTATACCGAAATGCGCTGGGAAAAGAGCTCGAGGAAACAGGAAAAACATTACAGTCAAAGCGATGCTCATAATGCTCATATTAATGGAATATCGTTTTTGAGGGGAATAAATTCGCTCAAGCGAACAGTCGAATGGCTTGGTACTTGTTGATTCTCAAGTTCCGCAGTATGAGATGCAAAACCAATTGAAATAGTCGGAGCCCCGAAGTTGAGCCTATTGACTGCGGTATGAGATCGGATCCGAAGGGCTTTCCGGTTCATGCGAGCCGCTTTAAAGGTTATTGCAATCGAAGGCGTTCCCTGCCCATCCCTGTGCCAAGAGAATTCCAGAAATGAATACGAGATAAGGAGTAATGGCGGCACCTCAAAGCTCAAAGTACATTCCGAATCGTCAGCCCTTGGGGCAGTTATCGATTCGTACACGGCGAAGCGACCTCTATATGTGATGAGAGACTGTGAACCCTCGGAGGGTTCGCGAATCACGAATGCACGATACGTCAAGCGCTAGTCGAAACCTCGACAATATTCTTTATTCAACAGTTTGCGATCTATTTCAGGCGAAATCCGCCCCGCCAACGTTGACAATGACGTTCCTCGCCATCAGAATAATTCTGTAGCTGTGCAAGGAGTTGTGGAAAATCCGAGTGAGATGAGACAACCATTGAGGGTTCGTACATTGCGATGCAGTTACAGACGAAGTAATACAAGCACACTCGAAGAAATCGCTCGCTATTGAAGCTTCGGTAGAAATTAGCATATTCGGCATATGAATAACAAATGAACTGAAGCGAGAACTACAAAGTGACACCGTTCCAACTTGTTTGAATTCAGGTGGAGTGTGATTGCGTCTTTCAAGTTTTCTTTCGACCCCATCTACATTTCTTCAAGGGCGTTTCCCATTGCTTGTCAAACGAATTTCATATTTCAACCATAACGTGCTTTATGTATTAGTTTTATGAGCTCGAAGCCGACCGATTGGCAATCAGTACTTTGTACATTTTAATACGTAAATTTATTTCTAATGCAAGAAAGCTGCAAATGATTTACAGTGGTTTATTATTCCTTCAATTATGATACAAAGGCAACCCATTTGTTATCGTATATAATTATTTCAAACATTTTTTGTGAACGTTTCCACTTAACAACAGATTGGTCTATGTATACCGCAAAACTCCGTAGAGACTATGTAAATTTTAAACAGTCATCTTGATTTATATTTATTTACTTATGATCTTAATTTTTCAAAATAAAATTTGAATTCTTTTCCTAAAAATAAAGAGAGTGTTTGACGAGCATAAAACGATATATATTGCTTCGAAAATCCACAAGAGATACCCGCATGCCAAAATTTTTGAAAATCGCGAAAATTCTACACTAAAGTTGCGTTAACTCGAAAACTATTAAAGCTATCAACCCCGTTATGGATTCATTCGACCAGAGTCCAGAAATCTATAGAAATCAACAATAAATACACCTTTGTCTGAAAGGCGTTGAAAAATGTGGATTTTCTCTCCCTCAAAACCCCTACAAAAGTCTCTTGAGACTGAGGGAGTTATTTGGTTGAAGATTTATTTTTGGTGACAATTTCAAATATTAGTTTTTATAGTTACGCCAGAAAAGTGTGAGGTGTTTTAATCGGATTCTGCAGTGAAGGTGCTTCTTCATGTTTCGCGCAGGCACTACGAATTTTAAACAAGAGTTCGGCACAGTCCAGTTTCGGAGGAGATTCGGGAGAAGGCAAACTTGTAGCTTCCGAAAAATTTTTGGAGAAATTTTTGGCGCGATAGGAAAATCGCTTCAAGAACTGGCTCTTTCGATTGCTTCTTGTCAACTCCGTGGACGGGCTGTGTTGACAGAAGAGTCGCATTCCAACGTGTTTTGAACCTAGGAAAAACAAAGTACTCAGACAGTATCCAAGTTTGTAAAACCATGAGTGGTCCGCAAGATGAACGAACAAGAAGAACGACTGACACAATATCGGCTATTGCGTTTTGATTCGGCTTTATACGCAGGGAAAAGTTGCATTAAAATAAGTGTTTAAATGAATGATATTTAGAATGAAAAAGAATGAAAGTCCTCCGATGAATTTCATTTTCATAGCTTCTATTACCAGACCGAAAGCCCCAAAGACACAATACCTTTGTAACTTGCTCAGCTCTTGCGACATGTTCATTCAAGTTTTGAGGGTGGGAAGCGAAGAAGCAAAGTTTATATGAGACACCCATATCCTTCCGTTGCAAGAAGAACTCGAAGGTAGTGAAGGTCACGCGTGCTATTCATCAGCGCAAAGCATCCGCTTGATTGATCGCTCCTACTCAAATCACCGCCCTAGCTTGGTAATCAATCAATTTGATTGAGCCAGTTTGATTTGCCGATGCTCTTACCGTCAGCCCGACCTTAACCCCCATCCGTATCCGGTGTACCAAGGAGAAACACGAAACCCTTGATAACTACTTCTCTAAATCAATAGCCTCCGACAGACTTTTCGCTTGTTGATCGTCCTAAATATCACAGTTCAAGTAGTTCGTGCCTTGTCTCGGATGCTCGTTAACATTTACTCGGAATTCTTAAGGAGATACTGAAAAGAGATATTCCCTCGTCTATGAGAATAGAACCTTTTCAACGTGAATGATTTAATTCATTTGTAACGAGACAGCCTCCGTAGACCAATATAATCGGCACACTTGAGTGCGAGAGCGTTCTCGAAATTCCCTGCACTAAATACGATAGAAAGGTTACATTGTTCTGAATGTTGATAAATATCGAATTTCGCCTTCTTTTTTTATTACAGTACTCAATAGTCGTAGTCAATAGTGTTCTATTGCGGCGTATTGGATTGGTTTTCGAAGTTCACCTATTAAATCCAGAACCGAGACAGATATATCGTTTCAAATCAGAACGTATTGCGCGATCGCTTTTAATTTCCCCGAAGTCGTTCCAGCGAAGAAATGGGCAAAAATTTTGCCTCAAGCTGAGATTTCAATCACTTTAGCTAAACGAAGCGCATCATTGCTAGAGGGAGGATACGTTTCGATGGAGCACTGGGCCACGAGGAAGCAATCCGATTGATTTCGGTAAAAGTGCTTTTATTGGAGGGGCGAAAGATGGATTGGAACGTTCGTTGTAAGAAGTAGTCAATGTCTGATGTCGAAGCGAAAAGCACGTTCGGACCAAACAGGGAATGATGGAAGCGCACCTGCTAAAATGGAGTGTCCAATTGGGTGAAACTGGCAGTGAACAATCGCTTCTATTCGCTAAGTCACCTTTTCTCAGTGACAGCCACGCGATGAAATGTGCAGCCGCAGTTGTATAAAAACGCCTGGCTTTATTCTTTAGAAGATGACAAATTGAAGCCGGTTTTACTTCTACCATTCAACAATCGAACGTGGAGAAGTCTCTAAAATCCTTCACATGGTTGACACTGACTAAACAAGCGAATTGTTGAGTCGATCGTTAGTTTTAATTGGAGTTTGACGTTTACACGAGGTACATGATACATAGATACTTTCTGTGAAGATGTGTTTTGGTTTATGATCGGTAACCTTCAATCGAAATTTATCTAATAACTTGTACCACCAGCCGAACCGAGTTCACGAATGTAAAACTCTGATAGTGCCAATACAAAGCCAACTCCTGGGTATTTGAGCCAAATATAACTCCAAAAGCACCAAGTTAACTTTATATTTCATGCCCTATACTATGCGTAGTAGTATATTATAATTTTTTTTGCATTGTTGCCAAAATTTGGCTCTAGAGAAAACGATGAAATTAGCTTTAAAAATGGGAGCTCTGGAGCCACGTGAGTCCAACTGTTCACAAATATTTTTATAATTAGGGAACCTTGTAACTCACAGAATTTCAGTTACCGGACTCTCTTTATTTTGAAACAAACAGGAAAACATACCTATAGATCCTACTGTTGTCCAATAGAAAATATTGGGGACAGAAAATGAGGGTAGTAATAACTCACAACTGAGAAAACTTGGAAGTGAAAAAGTTATAAAACAACGCTCTGAGTGTATATTATGGAGGGCATCGAAAATGGCCGCCGTTTTGAGGCTCAGTTTGCCATTCGGAAGCTTCAATCCGCCGTTTGGAGCACTGCTGTACCCGATGATTGAATTTAAATAACCTCTCTAGAAAGTTTTTATTTCAATTTCATATTTTGATCTATCATGGTGGATGCTAATAAATCGCAGCTTGACTCACTAGTTATGACTTTTGTAGTGCCATCGTTGACCTCACCTTACAACCAATAATTGCACTTATTTTTATCGTCTGCAGATGCGTTCTTGTTCACTTTAAACCTCTTTGATCTTTGGCCATAAGAAAATACTCTTTTGGAATAAAATTTGCCATAAAGTTGGTAATGTATTTTAAATCCTTGAAAGCGCTCTCTAATGCCCATCCTCGGCACGTGAGAGGGCTCAGAAAGACGTTAGGGATCTTTTCTACGATCACGAGTCGCTTTCCTACTCCGTCTGAGGAACATTTTATTGCCCCAGTTAAACGAAGTGTGGCCTCCTCGTTCCACGTAGATTTTCGTCTAATCTAAAGTCACGTGTTCCTCGCCTCCGTCTTTTAGCAAAGCTTGGCGTGGTTCGATCCGTGTAATTTCGACAATTCGGAAGGAGTTGAGTTAAACAAAACAATTGACGTTTCTTTTGTAGTGAGTTTTTTTTACTTTCGTATGAGAAATTATTGAAATTATTAATGAAAATCCACGGCCGTGGATACCTGTAATGGTGCTACGAAGCCCTGATGATGCCCGAATGGGCGAAAGTGCTTGGCAGGCCAACAATAAAAAACAGGAGAACGAGTCGCCGTGGTTTTCTCCCCCTCAACCCCAACAGCGAAGAACGGAAAAAGCGACAAAACCACAAAAAAAAAAAAAAAAAAAAAAAAAAATAATAATAATAATAATATTTATAGTTTATCCGAGTACTTTCAGACACTTCGGCGTGTCTTAGCTATAGACCTTAATCACGTAGCTGTTAAAAATCTAATGGTAAAAGTAAAGAAGTAGTGGAAAACTTTAGCATCGGACAAGTTTAAAGATAACCAAGCATAAATTCTGGCATTTTGCCACAGTTTTACCATTTCGGAAAGGTATTCTTAATCAATATGAAATAATTATAGACCGCTGGTGAATGATTTGTAACACAAGTACAATTTTCAGCTTTTGTCTTCTCTTTTTTTTCTTTAGGAAATTTAGGTACTTGAATTATGACCGAGAGAAGCTGATGAGCCATCATTCGGACTTTTAATCAAGCCGAGGCTATCGTAATATAATCAACTCGGGATTTTCCGCCCTCAAAACCATCTGCTCCTGCGGTTTTCAGCTCGACCGTTCTTTTCTTCGCCAGCATCTCAGCCAGATTTATCCCGTTTCTCCTTTAGGTCCAATTTATGGAGGGAGGCTCAGACCGCCGGCTAAATTAAATAGGCAAAATGAGTCCCCCCTCGTCCTATTTCTTAGGCCTCTTATAGTCCCAAGAGGGACCGAAACGCCTGAGGTTTTTCCGGCCTTCTCGACCTAGCGGGGAAAACAGAAGAATCGCTCAATTAAAACAGCCGCTAATAAGACCTTTATCGCACTAATTGGATCGTTGGATCTCCTCTTCTTGGATAGCAAGAGCGTTTTACTCGAGCCTCTCTCTCGTTTTCTATCTTTCGTTTTGTAACAGCGCTCGTTTCATCCAATAACCTGTTTAGACGAGAATCTTCCTCAGACATCGCTTTCGAGGCATGAAAAACAAAAGAGGCGAACGGTTTGACGTCGAATTTTCAGCCGAAGATAAACATTGTGTAAACTGCCTGAGCTTAATCTTAAACCGCCCAACCTAATATTGTCGAATCGTGGAAGCTACAGATTTATACTGAATTTTAATATCATAATTGCCATTGACAAATGGTCCAGTAGAGGAGCCCCGCTTGCAGTAATTTGATCGATTCGTAGAGTAATGAACTCGTTAGTCTCATGTTCGGTGAACGTTACAATTCATCAATCGGCTGGATTACAAAGAAGGCAAATGAAAAATATCCCTTTGAAAGCACGGTAACAGCGACATGAGTAATTGATAATATTGCGTCTAGTCGTCTTTACCACCGATTGCTGATGTTGCTTTCATGCTTTCGTCTTTCAGGAATGACAGAATGAAGGTGAAAGAATGAAGACGGTCCAGGTGCTACTAAGGCGGATGGGTGTCCAGCCAGCACTTTTCACCGCCCTTCTCTGCCTAGTCACACTCGCATGTCACGCAGTCTCCGCCCCTCCACCGACAGGTACGTTTTTTACAAATTCAATTTTTGAAAACAATAATCCCTAGTGTCTCCACTTTGTCAATTTTTCTCCCGGAAGAGAGGGCGATTTTGGGACTTACGCTTGGTATCGTTGAATATTTGGTTGAATCCTATCTCTCAATAGGATGAAGGAATTTCCATCTGATTTCGTTACACAACGACATCAGTTTTCAGTGTACATATTTTTCTACCTGCTCGTGTAATCCAGGTAATTAGTCCTCTTTATTCCATCGTGTAATTATAAAGAGTTTTTACTTGAAGTTAGTTGGGCGCAGAGCCTGATATCCTCGTCCCGTGTCCGAAATCAGGCTTCTCGTAGGTATATAATGGGAGTATTAGCATCCGAAAAGCGTTTTAAATTCTTTTTTTTTTTTTTTTTTTTTTTTTTTTTGTGAAAACGTTTTTTTATTCTAGCTTCTGGGGTTTTCCGTCGGCTCCTTACTTATTTTATGCACATCTGCCTAGTTGGTAATCAACGCGTTTCATTACGAAAGTGTTTCTGAAGGAATTCCACCGCTCGAATTAAGCAATCAACTGTAGGTTAAGGGCCAAGCAGTTTTCGCAGCAGCTAGCTTGGGTGAGGTCGACCTCTGTTTTTACATTCCTTGACACATTCCGTGAATAGTCTTGGTGACTTGACGGTGTATTTTTTAAAATAAAAAAAACCTACGTGGCAAACTCCGGTTAAATTAAATTGCTGGCATAATTGGTAGCTAGTTAAAAAAAAATTATGCCTATGATGCGACCGACCCAGAAAGAAAGTTACTGTTGTCCTCCTTTATATTACTCTATTTTCAGATAGTTCTTCTTCTTGGAGAAGATGATGAAAGGATAATAGCCGAAAGTCATAGAGACTAATTCGTCAGTCCTAAACGATTTCGTTACCAGCATGTTGTCTAATTTAGGGTTCCCAGTAAAATAGTTACTTTTGTTTGCCTAGATTAATTAACCACGCACCTTAGTACTTTCTCAATGATGGATAATCCATTTTTCTCTACTCGCCTAGCACCTTGAAAGCAGAAATATCCTTGGGTTAGGGATTCATCCAATTTCGCAACCGGCCATTGAAAATGCTCGTCCTTTCTTCGCGTGAAAACGAGTATCGTAACTCGATGTAAGTACCATATTCGTGCCACTACTCGCATCTCAAGCGGAAGGTGATTTGTGGTTAGAAACCCTCGGACTCGCTATGACAAATGGTTAAATCTTGTTGCTTCTTTCTTTTCCTAACACCGTAAAATGAGTTGCGGGAAAAAATGACCGATAAATCTTGCTTTCACCCGAAAACCGTTGCTTCGCTCCGTGTGCAGAATTCAAAACCACAAAAGGGAACGACGATCCGACGGCGGGTACGACCGAGCAGTTCTGAACGTTATAAGAGGAAAAATGGTCCGTGATTTTTGCTTTCCGAGCCAAACAAGGGTTTTCCCTCGAGTAATCGATACAGAACAAAAAGACTGAAGATTGCGCCCATGCGATATCCGGGTCACGGGAAGGAAATCGTACCCGGAGGACTTCATCACTATCCGCCGGCGTACTTACATGTCGGAAGCATAAGAACGGTCATAAAAGTACGCAAGTTGCAATCAAAGAGCGCCGACTGTTCGCTGTATTGCGGCTGCAGATGGACTAGGAGGAAGAAACGATTAGAGTAGAGGAACGAGCAGATGAACAGATAAGAGAAAATTCAACTATAATTTTTTTGCAAGGTTCAGGTAGGTACTAGATAATTTATTAGTATTTTTTTCGCCGCGTAATCCTTGAAAAAAATCTACTAGAGATATTATACCCAAATCCTGATCACTAGTTTGAATAATTTAATTTGGTGTAAAAATCGAAAATCTGTTATTCAACTTTTTTGTCCGTATGAATAAATGACACAGTAATTTCATGTTTGACTCCGCAGACAGATAAACCAATTATAAAATCGAGAAACCCATTCAAAGGCCGGAATGTTCGTATGATAGAAAACTGACACTATAGCCAGGAGTCCCAAAAACCAAAATTTGCACGAGTTCAAATAACGCGGAGTTAACAGTGTGTGACCCAAAAGATACAGTAAAATTTTTGTAAAATAGATCATAAGACAACACACGAATAAAATAAGGAAAAATGTTTATCTCGTGGAAGTACGGTGTTTGACGATAAATATAAAAATCAAGCCTTCATATAATATATATTGATTTTTGTGGCCTGTAAAAATCATAAAATAAAATACGTAGGTACAAGTGAAACAACGAACAAAGCTCATACTGAGGAAGTACGTCGTGTGAGCCATAAGATAAAATCAAGCGTCACCTGCTCAACATAACGAACATTTCAAGGCCACAACCGTTCCGAAATATTGACTTGTATGACCTGTAAAAATAAAAACAGAAAACACGCATATATGTCGGGAGTACTTTGTGTTATCCAAAATCCGGAAAAGGCTAATTTTGTACGTTCACTTGGAGAACAATTCCTGTACATTTCTTTTCAACTCACCCATTTTTCATAAAGATACGGCACCTGTTTTTTCAAAGACAGGCGGAAACAGAGATGCTAATTCAGAATGTGTTTCCGAGTATAATAGTACCATGAAAATGTCTCCCGAACTCACCTCCGTTCCGAATTCGTTTTTCTGATCACAGTAAATCCTTCTATTTACACGTGAATATGGAAGTCAAAACCAACGATTCGTGAAGCTTTTATGACTATTAATGAGCCGCTGAGTTACTTGATCCGTCGATACCAAATGTAACATTGATACTGTCGGTTTACATTCGGTATGAAGGATATTACTAGTGAGTAAACATTTGCATTGATAATGAAACTATCGTCGGATTTCCAATCGAATCAACAATAATTATCTAGCAGCTCCAACATCTCTCAACTACATCCACGACCTGATTACGAAATGAAACGCGCGACGAGCGAGAATTTAATATCCTAATGGACTTTATCCGAGTGTTTTCATAGTGTAATTTTCCCAAAGTGTAATTTTGATGTTTCGTTCGTCTTTGAAACATTGATATCATTCTTGATTTTGGACTAGAGAAAGTTTTATAATGTTATCTGTTTAGTCAGGGGTTCCATTTAAGACTGAAATATATTTCCCGTACATTTTTTGAATCGCCTTTTCCAGGACGATTGGGATGCAACTGTTACCACCGTTAAAAATCCACCACTCGCCAGAAAATGATAAAATCTCTATTTTTATTTTTGCTGGCGGTTAGCTATTTTATCAGCCTTCGACGAAAACGACCTTCAACCGAGATCGTAGATTGTTGCTCTAATACGCCATTAGTATTCAACTGCTATTCGAACGAATACGAGATGATAGCCGTCGATTTGAAGATATTTGATGAACGGCGGTGCTAGAAGAGAAGGCTTGGCATGGGTGGCTAGGGACAGCATTATAGAAGCACTAGGGGTGGTACGGGGTGTTCTCTATTGATTCCCCTGGGGGCGGTGACGAGCAGAGCGGGTACCCCTCGTCCGTAAGCCGAACAGAGCGAACAAGAATGACGAAGCGAGTGAAATGCGCACTGACAGCGTTCTGTGTGTTTTTCTTACAAACCTAAAAGTAATTTTTAACAACGTCGCTCATAAAATATGGACGTCGGAAGTCTTTTTCCGTCGCGGGAAAGTCCGAATAAAAAATTCCGGCTCAGAAGACAGCAATTTATTGTATCAGGCTTATCTCGAAGAAAACTTTTTCCCTTCGGATCGCCGCTGGGAAATTAGTTCGCAGAAGTCGCCCTTGACCTCGTTCCATTTTAATGACCCCCCGAAACGTCGCTACCGAATTTGAATTTAAAATGCCGTCAATTCATGGCTAAGATGTATTAAAAACCGGCTCTTCGAAAACTATTAGGCCGGCTGATATATTGCAATAGAGCGGTCCGTTTGATAGCTAAGCCTTTGTACTCTCATAATGTTTTGCGGTTTCATTTTGGGTTTATGTTTTCTCCAGGGTTATATGTTGTATGAGACGTAAAACGTCACCCACAAAATGGAGAAATCGCCTCAATGCTCGATTTGTTGAAAGTTATTGAGAAAATTCGAAGAGAAGATCAACTTGAGGATAACTCAATTTACTCTGTAAAACCTTGTAACTCCTAACGTCCAGATGCGCTCAGCTTCTATTGTCCATCAAACTAAACTTCAAGACCCCTAGCCACTTGAATTCGAACAAGAACTTTCCCATTTATTCGGTATCGACTCCGACCGCAATCGAAGAGGGATCCTTCGAAAACTTACTACACTGCATTTCACAACGTTAGCCAAGAAACTTCCGGGAAGGGGTTTCCGAACAACCGTCCAAGCTTCCGGCTCGCCATATTTGCACCAATCTAGAGGAATTTAAACGAATGTTTGCTATTTGTTGCGTATTTTCTTACGTTATCCCTTGCCACCTTCCCCCTTTGTTACAACTTCATCAATTTATTGTTTCTAGGTGAATGAATCATTGATTACATTTATTCTTAATAAATTATAATTCCTTGTAAGATTGTATAAAATTGTATTACCAAAAAATATTAATTTCTTACTGAGGGTTGCCTGGCAAAAGTGACCAAGTCCACTTTTTTCTGAAATAAAATTTCCATAAATAATTCATTAGGTAACCACTAGCCTTGTTATGCTCATTGTATCAGAAGTAGAAAGGGCTTTGAAAATGTAAGAACATTTTCTGAAAATTTCATTGAGTCTCATTCATTTTTCACGGAGATATGATGATCCATAACATTTTTCGAACTGTTGTTCAGAAAGTGTTTCTGAGCATATTACAATGAAAATTCCTTCCAAATTCACCTTCGTACCGAACTCGACGTTTTAGAGGATCACAATACTTCAAGTTACTACGTAAATGAGGAAGTTATAAGTAATTTTCGAATTAACATCCTTAGTATTGTATGCCAAATTTTTTTCTTAACTTACCTTCGCTCCCAATATGACTTTTCAGACAGTTATAAAGCGTGAATTTACTCCGCAATCATGGAAGTTAAAAATATTTCTCGCTATAAGCGTTCATGTAGGGACGCGGGATTAAAAACAGTTTGGGAAAACGCAAGAAAACCATTACTTTGACCGACGCTATACTATCGGCGTTGTAAGGGCATCTGCCGAAGCCAGGATGCTTTCCCGGGTTTCTTCGACCGCTAAAAACCCTTCTCGCCAGCTTCGGCCGTTGCACGTATCTCAACTAAACGTACGAAGCCATTTCCCACCTCGTGGCGAAAGCTCTTCACGTCCTGACCTGACATCGCACCGTGCACCGTACGTCAAGTAAGCTCTTCGAACACAAAAGGGCTCCGAATGTTCGGTCCCTTTCAATAGCGGCCGTCGACGACGGAGGGAACATCGCAATCAAGGGTTGGTGCCCGTGTTACTGCTACTACTAGGTCGTGCCACTGACAACTTGCCCTTGCCCGTCGCTTCGAAAATTCGGCCAAACTCCTCGCGCTGTTGAAGCAGCCGACTTTTCGTTGATCTCCCTCGGGAGCGGGGGCGTTGATTGGAATCGCCGGACCTTGATTAATGCGCCAATGAGATCCGCGGGCGGTCGATAATGCTCGAGCCAAGTTGCGATCGATACTCGATTGGAAACCTTCGACCGGCGAAGAGCCGAATAAATCGTGGTCCTTTTTCTGGCGTAATGAAGACGCCTCCAAGTTTTAAATAAATATACAGTTGATAATCGAAATTGATCGACGATACCGCATTTGAATTATTACATTTTTGATCCAGCAAATCATCTATCAATATAGTAGAAAAATGTATGACTAGCATTCTAACGAGTATTGTACAATTAATGTAGCGACACCATCTCATGAGTTAATTTTTCCGATCGTCATTGATTTGTCTAATTTGTGGAAAGAATATGCAACTTACATACAGTCCTGCCAACCTGGCATGTTCACAATATCGAAATATCCCAGCTTCCTTCAAATGGGAACCTTTCCTAGTTGATCGACGGGCAAATCTTCATAGGGAATTAAGCATAGTTTATTCAACTCCTTCAGTTACTTTCACAAGAAGTTTCCCATAAAGCGCGCACGTGGGGCAATACTTCAGGGTTATATGGGCTCTTACGTTTCTTTTATAGCAATGTTTATCCCTACACAATGGGACAAAATACGCCCCGGTAGAATTGAATATCTCCTATATGTAACGGCAACTTGGCAACTAACTTGCGAAAAGTAGTCGCACCTCGCGAAACTTTCCCAAGGATTGGGTAGGCGATAGAAACGGGAGTCGTACGAAGAGTAGAGATCACTTGGTGTGGAAATGGGGGAATTTCCACGGCGAGTGGAAGCCATAATGCTGAAATATGGTGCGAACTTCGGCCGGATGAGGTAGCTACTAGCTGTAGGGATATCAGTGGCACTGTAGCAAGACTGACGAAGGTAGGAAGAAGTTTGAATCTTCTGTTCGCCTTGGCAGCGGCTGTAAATACGATCAGACGCCCTCATTTTTAATGTCCCCTCGTTCCAGTCGGTATCGACCTGATTCGAGGCTTCAAGCCACTGACAGTTTCGCATGAATTACAGCGCGGAAAGAGCGAGGAACGAAGGCGACGAGGAAAGTTGATGTTGAATGTTCGACCGAGTTGATACATCTGCATTGCGATGCGAGAAGAAGTTGAATGATTACGCTGAAAGAACAAGAGGATTGCGAGCGGTGAAATTTTCGACATTTCTCCGCGTCTACATTGGAGGCGATCGGAAAATAATAATAATAATTCAATTAATTTTAATAATGATGATCATAGTTTGAAATAATAATTTCTGCAGCGCTGTTTAACATTTTTTCACCACATTTTTTGATATTCACGTGTGTAAGGCGTCCAAATGAAAACTCCTGCTCATTTAAACAATTTATTCACATGAATTTTGACCCCGAAAAGCACGGTTAAAAGTCAATTTTCGAGAGTTCGAAAACGGATTTTTTTGGATCACTTGCGGATTTTCCGAGATTGAAAAAATCCATTTTGGTAAGATTCAAGTTTTCTGGAAAATAAGGATTTTTATCTGTATTGAGAGAGGAGGAAAAACCGTCAACTGATCGTTTCAAAAAAATCGCAGGGTCCCATTGAATTTTTCGGGAAACAATTTTTGATACCCTTTCAACAAAATGGTTCAACAAAATGATAGTTGATGATGTGCGTATCAATAATATTATATATAAATTACATTTTACATATATTATTGTAGTAGAGGGGTTGTGAGGGGGAGAAAAACCAGGCGACTTATTCTCCAGATTTTTAATGGCTGGCCGAACACTTTCGCCCATTCGGGCATCTTCAGGGCGACCTATGTACATATCAGTGTTGTTAGCATGGAGGTACAGTATTACTATTATTTATAGAGCTCTTTTTTACTTATTACTCACGTGGAACCATGAGGTCCACAGCCAAATCGGCACAGTTTAATGATACTTAAGGGTTACATCGTCTGCCTGGCTCCCCCTGTGTCCTGGAATATTAGTTGGAAATTTCAAAAATCTAAGCCTAATAATTTTTAAAATCTAAGCCCTCCGACGATGTATTTTAAGGTCGCTTACCCCGCGAATATCATCATCCTCGATAAATATCTCAGCCGTTTTCCGAATATTAACCGTGTTTATGCCATTCAGCCGTTTCTTGGAAAACCCTCATTTCGCAATCTGAGAACTCGTCTTTTTTTCAATTGAATCTTCGCTGGTTCGATAATAAAATACGCACGCACGATGAAATAGTCCTCGGTCAGGTCGTGTTATTGCTCCGCGTATAGAGAAACCTCCCGTATGTATTGATCTTCTTCAAGATAAGCCTCTCCGCGCGGTCACATAACCCATAATATATTACCTATCCACTACAGAGGACTCGCTCGCTCGCTCTTCATACATGAATCATGTGGACAGACCCTCTCGAAATACTCATATCTATAGTCCGTTTATAACGATCGATTAGAAGTCTCTCACAGTATATACGCTGCCTCTAAATTTGCCATAGAGTTAATTTAATTATAATTTGAAAATTGACGAATTTTTAATACGGTAGGAAATTCGAATTGACGGTTCGCTAATTGGATAGGCAAGATAGACTTTGTTCAAATTGAATTAATTGGGACTGGATTGTAGGGGGGGGGGGGACTTCCCAAATATTTTGAAATAGTCTGCCATTATATAGTTTTGATTGCGTCATTCGTTTCAGTTAAGGATCTTTTTTCAATTTTAGACTGTTCATTTTGAATTTTGAACTAACTCAGTTCAAGTTTTGGAGATCGGGTACTGTCAGAATTATTGAACCGTTACATTTCGGAAGCTATTCATGCTATGGGAATTTTTTATCTTGAATATTTCAACATTTTCTCCGGTATCGAAGTCGTTTGGCATTAATTTTTTCGTTAGCGATTGCTCTAAAACCTCTCTCGGTCATTGTCGTCCGATGTTTTCTAGACCATCACAAACCTCATCCTCCGAATTCTGTCCCGAAAGCCCCTGAGCTGAATCGACCCCTCTTCTGCGGTTCGAAGGGAACGCGGAGTGACAGATCGGCTCCCGAGGTTCCTCTCATTAAACAGTAATGGGAACTTAGCTCGTCTCTTCTGCCAATCTCTTTTCGATTTGATTCCAAGTCGTTGATCTTGATACAGGTGATGAAACTGCTCCCATCTAATGTCGAACTATTCTTCTCCGAGCACTTGTTTGGCTCGAGCTATACTATATTGGCGATTTTTGGTTTACTTTCCAGGTTTCATAACCATCGATAATAAACCATTGTAATCGACCACGAAACCAGTGGCGTACATATATCACACAGTACTTCCATGTTTGAGTCGGTAACAGGATTAACCAATAATTATAGAATCAAGAAGCTTGCACTTTGTAAGGGCTCAACATTATTTTTCTACAACTGTTGTTGAAAAACTAGGTAGGAGAACGCAAAAATAGAAATCCGCACCAATGCGAATACGCGTTTTAGGGTGTGTAAAATCCAAATAACGAATTAAAAAATTTCAGTCCGCCCGCCGTAGGCTGTTAACACTTTTTTGAGAAGACTATAACAGCTATATAGTTGACATTTTCACCACAAAACAATCTTAGCTCGACAATGGCCATCGCAAGGTTTTTCCATTAGAAATAAACAATTCAACAATAGAAACTAACACGAAAAAACGCAAGTCAACTAGATTAAGCTCTTCCTTTTAAAGTAGTTTTTTTTTAATCATCAGAAGTGGTAAAGTAGTTTATTTAAAATTGAATCGCCTTATTTAATTATACAGAAACTGTTCGGCCCCAATTCAGGATGCGATAACTTGATAAAACCGTCCCGCGAATAACTTAAACGTTTCGCTTTCAAACGGGTTTTGAAGGGCCGATTTATTCTCAAGATATTTCAAACTAATCACAGCCGAACCTTGGAATTACCGGCCTCGGTCGGCCGTATATTTCGTCCGGCTTGATAAGACCGCCGTCGTAGACTGGCGGTTCCCTCCGGCCTTCTTACGGCGAATTTAAGGGGGAGAAAAGGAGCGAAGGGGGCGAGAAAGAGAGCGAGCGGTTGAATAATATTGTATAATGTATACAAGCCAACAAAGCGCAATGGTTATCTCTTACTTTGCCGCTAAGAGGCACCGAATCACATTCTCTTAGCTTGGAGTCTTTATACCGTGTTTTATTGTGTAGAAACTCCTAAATCAGAGCTTTTATGTTATCTGCGGGTTCGCCGCCCGCCCGCCTGACACCTCAGTAAAGCCAAGTTCTTTTCAGTGCCAACCTTCCGGATAAGCTGAATAGTTATTCCTTGGGTAGTTACATTGTAATCTCCACATATTCACGTCCGGCTGGAAATTATTCTGAGCCGATGGTAATAATTTTCATCCTCCCCTTAAAAGCCGAGCTTTTCAAAGGACGGATATTGTCGGTTGCGATTTAAAACGAACCGAATCAAGACCATGATGCTTTCCCGACCAACGCTCGTTCATGTCCGATTAATATACTCGTAAAAGCGTAATATAAGCGTAATAACAAATCGTGAATTTGAAACTACTGAGTTTTCATTATAACAAGTGTTATTCAGAGGTTATCGTCGGCAGTTTTAGTTTATACATCATCAGTAACATAAAGGCTCCCATGAGGATAAAAGTTCTTTGTTCATATTCTGGTATCGAGCGACAATCGACCGAACGATCGCTGGCTTTAATGAGGAAAAAGATTTCCATCTTTGTGTCCCCTTCAACAAGATTAGGAGACGAATTAATAGGTATTTATGAGTTCCACAAATTTAAATGAGTGGTTTTGTTATAACGATTTTGATGTTGATCACATTACAACTGTGAGATGTTGACTGAATTGAAAGATTGTTACTGATACTATCTGAATTCTTGATATTTTCACAAAAAATTAATCTTGGTCTCACCAAGTATAGCTCAATTTTTAGCTAAATCGATACCACGGTTTCAAACTCTATTTTTAGGGATTTTGAGGGGGGGGGGAAATCGTATTTTCCGGAATTCATAAAATAAAGTTGTGTTTGGTTCGACATTAAATATATTTCTGGACGCTAAATCGAATTAGACCGTAACGGGATTGATAGTTATTGGTTCATTAGCTATCGAAGCTCTTGTGTGGCGTATTCGAGTTTTTTTTTAGACATACATGCCATGATGGTATAATTCGAGATTTTCTAAAGCGATAAAAATCGTTTCATGCTTGTTTGAGTGCTCATAAAACACTCTCTAAAGCTGTACTCATAAGCGAATAATATCAATAATTTATAATAATAATTAAGAAAAAGAAAAATTATTATAGTTGCTAACGAGTTTTCCCTTATGGTTACCAATATGTTGCCAGGTGGAAACGTTCACTGTTGTTCGGGATAGTTACGATTAGATAATGGATGAGCTTCTTAAATCGTAATTGAAGCAAAGATAGGAAGGATAGCGTTTCTGATTATTAAAAACGCATCAGAACAGCTCAAGAAAACAAATTTCAATTTGTTATCTATTTTTCAACACCGATAAGCTCTGATATAGTTCATTGTTCCATCCAGTTAGCGTGAGGAAATCGGAATGCCATTTAATGTAGGTGCATCGCATGCCGGCGATCGCTGACGTATCGCCAGATATGGTGAACATTGCCGTGACAGACTAGAAGGGATAATATTTAAAATCCTCTCACGCCATATCGTGCATCGCGTTGGTTCTTCCTCCTCACTTCGAAGCGGGGTCATCTTTCAGGCGATAGTGGGAAAGGGGGCGGTTTCAATATTAATAAGACGATCCGTGCAGCGCCCCTTGGAGGTGGTTGCAGCAAACCCTTCGCTTAACCTCACCTTAGGCCCATCACCTCGCCGCAATTCGAAGTTTGAAGGAGTATCACATCTGAAGTATGGAAAGTTCGCGCCAGTATCGGGAGGGCCTCCCTTGTGACGTTATAATTTATGCACACCAGTATATTTTTCTGCTTCGATTTTTTTTTATTATTCAATATATAATATTTCTTTGTAATTCGCCCAAGAAAAAAACGTCTAACCCCTCACAAACATGTTTTACTTTCAAGGGCACGCAGAATACGAAAATCCAATGTAACGCTGCAAATTATTGCTTGTATAGTGGTTTGTTATTCCTTTACTTCAATTAAGTATTGAAAAGACCTTGTTCTTGTGATAATAACTTTACCCGAACTGCCCCTCAACATTGAGCCAGCGATCTTGCTTAAGAATTGAGCCTTAGGGGAAAACTCCGTGTCAACTATTGTAATTTTAATCATTTTTATTTGTCTCAATTTCCAAATTAAAAGTTAAATTTCTTGCCTAACGGTATAGCTGAAGAGAGTGTTTGAAAGGTATAGTAGGATTTTTATAGCTCGAAAAACTCCCGAACTATACCCTCATGCTAAAATCGTGAAAATCTCCGAAATTAAAATTAAAATAACGATAACTCGACAACCAATAAAGCTATCGACCCCGCAATGATTTCATTCGATTAGACGTTCTAAAATCTATAGAAATCGATACCAAATATACCTTTTTCTGAGAAACCTTGGAAAAAAAGAAATTTTCTCCCCTTCAAAACCTTCCAAAAATACCCTTAAATTTGAGGTGGTGATTTGGTTAAAGTAACGAACCACTGTCAGGCCAAGATTGATTTTTGGTGAATATTTTGAGAATTAAGCGTTTATAGTTTCGTCAGAAAAGCGATGACTGCTTACGGCGGATGGTAAGGATTTATTCAGGTTATACATGTCCTGAAACGTAAACTATCAAATTTTGAAGGGGGGTTTAGATAATTTTTTCTCTCTTCTTTTAATTTTTTTTCTTTTTCTCAAATACTTTGAAACTGCGGACAATCATGTACTGATTATTTAAACTGGACCAATCGATTTATTGTTTCTTGATGTCAACTATTTTCCATCCTTGCCGTAAAAATACGTTTCCCCGTTCCGTCGGGATTTAGTAAAACGAAATTGTTTCAAGTTTAACCGTTTTAACGGAAGCCCGTGCGAATTCTAGTTTTCCCAGTCATTGTTTCTCCAGTCGAAAATGAAAACGCGCTGAGTAATTCCGGCGCGATAATTTTGCGGGAAAGGGGCTCCCGCAGGAATGGAGATGATGAGCGCCTTGGCACCGGGAGAAAACGGAGAAAGAGGTCGTCGCGAGGCGCTCATAACGCAGCGGCTGCTCAACGGGTTCGCCGAGAAGTCACGTGGCGTGATAAGATAGGTGGCGCGAGGGGATGAGCGCCCGCCGAACAACAACTCGCTAATCTCGAGAAAGCTCTCTCGCTAGTTGCAGGCATCCACTAACTCTCGCGCACGTCCGCCGACTCTGAATCCCGTCCCTTTTCAGACGCTGAGCAAACCGAGTGATAACCGAGCGTCAGCTGATTTCTCCAGGGGGTCGGTTGCCGCTTTGCACGCCCGAGCCAACATCGCGGACCGGCGCCTTAAAACGAGCTATACGTTCGCAAGGCGCCACCGCAGGTATCCTATAAACGCACACGCTGACTATTTCGGAAGCACACACGCCCAAACTTGCGCAACGCTCGTGGCAATAACCGTGCGAAACTGGCTAGCGAACGCCTTCGGAAGGTGGTCGCGCGATAAGGACTACGGCAAAGCTGAAGCCGGGGTGTCAGGGAAAGGCATATCCAATTAATAAAGCTTCCCGGAGCCCTTTTACCCTCATCTCGAACCCCCCTTGTCGCTCTAAACTACCATTGCCAAGAATCTGGATGGCGAGGGGTCTAAATATTTAGGCAACCCCCCGTCGCGCTTGGGAGAAATCCTATACAGTATTATCACCCCGTTGCTATTCTGCGCCGTCCCATCACACCATTCTTGTTTATCTGATGGTGCCCCAGCTGCAGCGCTATTCCCTCCTCAGTCTCTCCATCTTCACCTCCCCTCTCCACCTGCAAACCTCAGGGACCGACTAAAAATGATTTACGCCTCAACTTGCTCAAAATGACGAAGTGGAAGACTGTTAAATCTTCAACAGGTGCAGCAATATTTGCAATAGACAAAATTTCGAATGCGCTCGCACAAAAATATAACATTAATATTTATAATATAATCATAATATTTGTTTATTTTTGTTCATTATTGAACAATAAACCATTGTAATCGTCTAAGGAAATAATTTGTCTAACCCCCTCAAAATTTTGTTTTCAAATACCTATCCAATAAAAATAAAATTCTGTCAATATGTTGTAAAAACTTTGCTGAAGAAACTATAATAGGTGAATTCCTGTAACTTTCACCAAAAATCAATCTTGACCCGACAATGGCTCAATTCTTTAACCGAATCGCTACCATAATTTTAAGGTTTGGTGTTGCACCAATAATAATTCAATAGAATAGAATAGAAACGATTTACTCAAACTGAAACTCTTTTACAACACTACCAATTTTCTCCATAAGGATTCTGGTTGTTGTCAACAGCTGGTTTCCGGGTTGCCGATGCTGTTGCTACGTAGGATAAGTGGAGGGCCGCTACACTACACCCCTCCTTTTTAAAAAAAAAAAAATAAATAAATAAATAAAATAATAATAATAGTTATGGAACAAATCGAACTGGGAACCGAACATGACGTCCCGATCTTGTCTTATTGTCTGGTGATGCTGATGATTTGATTGCTGTCTTGAGAGGTACTGCATGATCTTGAGTAGTTGTAGATGAAGTGCAATCCGAGGAATTCTTGCCCATATGCCTTACTGGAATTTCGTGATTGAATGTTTGAGTTGATGATGGTTGTTCGGGGTCCATGAACGCTGGCTTCAAGCGGTCAATTGTAATGGATTTTGGCTTTCCCTCGATATTTATGCGAAAAACTTTATCCTTGCGTTCCAATACGGCATAGGGGCCGGCGTACGGGGGTAGAAGAGGTTTATTTACTCCGTCGCACCGAACGAAAACGTGTGTAGCCGCGTCTAATGCGGCCGGCACGTAGACTGTCTGCGTGCTGTGATTTGAAGCTGGCAATGGTCGAATACTTTGAATAGTGTCGCGCAGATCTTTTACGAAGGCATGAGGCCTGATCTCAGAAGATCGCGATGGCCGTTCAATAAAATCGCACGGAAGTCTCAAGCATTGACCGTATACCAATTCTGAAGGTGATACTTTGAGATCAGGTTTCACTGACGTTCGAAGGCTTAAAAGTATCAAAGGTAATACTTCGGTCCATTTCGCTGTCTGCTGGCAAACTATTGCAGACTTCAAGGTTCTGTGCCATCGCTCTATCATGCCATTTGCTTGCGGATGGTATGCCGCAGTTCGTTTGTGTTTGATTCCCAACAGTTCGGTCAAACGACGGAATAAATTACTTTCGAATTGACGACCTTGATCGCTCGTGATGTACACTGGAACTCCGAAGCGCGACACCCAATTTTCAACCAATGTTTTAGCCACAGTTTCCGCCGTAATGTCTTTGACCGGGTACGCCTCTGGCCATCGACTATATCGGTCAATAACAGTGAGGCAATAAGAAAACCCGTTTGATGGAGGCAGTGGCCCGATTAAATCAATGTGCAAATGACAAAAACGCTCCACATCTTGAAATGCTGCTAGAGGACCTCGAACATGGCGATGTACTTTTGATTTTTGGCATGTTAGACATGATCTGGCCCAATCAGCGCAATCTTTACGGATATTCGGCCAAAAATAACGCTTTCGGACCAAGGATGACGTCACTTTTACCCCAGGATGAGCTTGGTTGTGAACGGAATCAAATACTGAACGTCGATGATTTCGAGGGACGTAGGGTCGAGACACTCCAGTCGATATCTCACAAACCACGTCCGTAGATGCTCCGATAGGTACACATGGCCTGAAATTAGATGGTTTATCAATCATCAATTTAGCTAGTTCATCATCGCTTTCTTGTGCCTTAGCAATATCATCAAAATCAATCGATGGAGAGACGGTGATTACTTCTACCCTGGATAGGGCATCTGCAACCATATTCTGGTCTCCTGACAAATGGCGAATATCGGTTGAGTATTGAGCGATAAGTTCTAATTGACGCGCCTGGCGAGGTGAAAATTTTTCGGGGTTCTGCTGAAAAGCAAAAGTGATGGGCTTATGATCCGTAAATATTACGAACGTCCTGGCTTCCAATAAATGTTTGAAATGTTTGATAGTAAGAAAAATAGCGAGAAGTTCTCTGTCGTAAGTCGAATATCGTTTTTGAGCAGGATTCAATTTACAAGAGAAGAAACCTAAGGGTTGATACTCGCCATCAACTCTCTGTTGGAAAACCCCTGCAACTGCATTGTCCGAGGCATCGCATGCAATTGAAAGCTCGGCTGAATGCTGAGGATGAGTTAACATGGTCCGTTTAGCAAATAATTCTTTCAAATTTTGAAACGCCTCTTGCATAGCCGGAGTCCAAACTAACGGTTTTTTATCTTTTTTAGGTTTGCCGATCAATGCGTTTGAAAGTGGAATCTGAATTTCAGCAACATTTCTCAAAAAACGGTTGTAGAAATTTACCATTCCTAAAAACCTTCTCAAGTCCGCCGAATACTTAGGGCGAGGAAAATTCAAAATATCTTGAACTTTGAGCGGCAAAGGTTCGATACCATCTTTTGAAATAAGGTGCCCTAAAAACTGAACAGTCTTTTCACCCAATGTGCATTTAGCTGCGTTAATCTTGAGACCATTTTGTTGAAGTCTACTCAAAAGTAGCCGAAGATGCTCCTTATGTTGATCTACATTATCTGAAGCTATTAGCAAATCATCAACAAAACTGAAAACGAATGGTAGGTCGCGAAGCACTTGGTGAATGAACCTTTGGAATGTTGCCCCAGCATTCCTCAAACCAAATGGCATATATACATGTTCGTATAAACCAAAAGGTGTAGTTATTGCCGTCTTCGAAATATCATCAGCATTAATTGGAATTTGGTTGTAAGCTCTTTCGAGATCGATTATTGAAAAAATTGTTTTACCGCGTAAAAAATAATTACAATCCTGCAAATAAGGAACGGGGTACCTGTCAGGTGTAGTAATGGCGTTTAATCGCCTATAATCGCCAACCATTCTCCATTTGCCGTCCTTTTTAGCCACTAGATGGATTGGGGTTGCCCACGGGCTATTCGAAGGGCGTATTATCCCACGTCGGAGAAGTGTATCCAGTTCTGCGCGTACTACTTGGAGTTTATCTGGTGGAAGTCGACGAGGAGAAGCGTAAATCGGAGGCCCATGCGTCTCAATGAAATGCACCGTCGAATGCTTGCTTGTAGTCTTCACGTCGTCAGTAGACGTGATCACAGCAGGAAATTCCTGCATTATTTTCCAGAACGCAGATTCTGTATCCAACGAAGTCAGGTGAAAAGACTGCTGATTAGCAACCTCCCCTATGATAAATTTATCCGTTTTCGGATCAATGAGCTTCTTGTTCTTCAAATCGACGAGAAACCCAAAATGCTCCAGAAGATCCGCCCCAATAATCGGTTGAGATATATCGCATATTATGAATTTCCAAGTGAATTTTCGGTGTAGCCCCAAATCAAGAGTTATATCCTTCTCTCCATACTTTTTAATTTTGGTATTGTTGGCGGCAAACAAGGTGGAAGTAGACGGATGGTCGAATGAAATTGAGGGTAGAGCGCATACGTCGCTTCCAGTGTCAATTAAATATCTCCTGGCTGATAGTTTATCGTAAATGAACAAGCGGCAATTTTCAAAACCAGAACTCGCCGCCCCTAGAACTGGCCCGATTAGTTTCCCGCAGTGTAATAGCAGGGTGGTTGGCAAACCCGAGCATTATCTCCGTAGGTACGATGATACCAACATGTTGTATGGGTAGGTCTTGCTGGAAATACGGGTGAAGAACGAGGTGTTGCCGGAGAACGTGGTCGTGACGGAGAACGGAGTCTAGACGGTGAACGATATCTGGACGGAGATTGAGGCTTACGGTAGGTCTTAGGCGGAAAACCAGCAGAAACCGTACGAGATGGTGGCCCATTCTGCACTTGACGCCGAAGATCGGATAAATTTGACATCATTTGAGACATCTTTTCGTTCAAATGTCTTATTTCTGCCTTCAAATCATCATTTGGAGACATATTTAGATCGTTCGCTGATCCAACCGAACACACAGCAGGAGAAGACACGTCGATCACTCGATCTGCGGTGATAGCCAACTCATTTAATACGTCCTTACTGGCCATCAATATAGGTTGAATATTTTTTGGTAATCTTTGAAGCCATAATGTTTTCAACATCTCATCTGAGACATTGCCATCAGCAAGGCTGCGCATTCGGCGTAGCAAGGATGAGGGGCGATCATCGCCCAATTCCATTCCAACTAGCAGCTGTCTAGTTTTATTTAGCTGAGATTCTTCAAATACGTCAATAAGGCGATTTTTGAGGACTTGGTACGAATCGTACGCTGGAGGATTTAGAATGATATCACTGACTTGTAGTGTAACCTCGTTGTCCAGATGAGAAACAACCAAATCATATTTCATGCAATCTGAATTCACACCTGAGGAGCGGAAACTTGCCTCAACTTTCTGGAACCAGATTTTAGGCTGAGCGGACCAAAACGGAGGAAGCTTCACGTCGACACGAACTGGTTCATCTTCGTCTTCATCACAGCCGCGAGATTGGCGACGTTTCTTAGGCATTTTTTTAGTTTTCTTTTCAAAACGGTCAAATCAAATCACGTCGGGGTCACCACTTTGGTGTTGCACCAATAATAATTCAATAGAATAGAATAGAAACGATTTACTCAAACTGAAACTCTTTTACAACACTACCAATTTTCTCCATAAGGATTCTGGTTGTTGTCAACAGCTGGTTTCCGGGTTGCCGATGCTGTTGCTACGTAGGATAAGTGGAGGGCCGCTACAAAGGGTACTATTGGGGGGTTTCAATGAGGAGAAAAATCCATTGTATTTAATTCATTAAATTTTTATCCATTTGTATTTTCTAACGTTTTTCAGATAGATATTCGTTAGGAATCAATGTTTATAGATTTTGGGGCGCTGAAACGAATGAGACAATAGCGTGGTTCTCCGAACGTGTTCCGAAATTCGGCATGACTCGAGGCATAAAAATGGTTCCATACCCGTTGCAACGGTCGTCAATCAGTCTCTACAGATATTCGAATAATTTAACTTTTACTTTCCTAATTAGATATTTTAGGAAAATGAAATTAATTGAAATGACCATAGTTGCTAAAGAGTTCTTCCGAACCAATCTGTTGTTTGTTAGAAACGTTCACAAATGTTCGGAATAGTTACTATTACTAATGGATGGTCTTACTACATCGTTATTGAAGCAAAGGAATAATAAACCACCGTACAATCATTCGCTTCGTTTCGGTTATTATTCACTTCAAATAATTTTTATAGCGACTTCATACTACAATGCGGTTCCCAAAAAACACGATTCCGTTTCCTCTCCCTCGAGAAATTATTAAAACCGATCAGATCCGTTGGTTTATGTTGAGAAAGTGAAAAACTTTCTAACAAGCCGAAGGAATTTCAAACTTTGCGAAGAGAGTTAAGGCATTTTTTAATTCGTAATTTTCCGACATTGTAGCTAAGTAAGAAACCGTTTACGGAAAAAGTTCGCAGCTCAAGTCAACTTTCCTCTCGCTTTGAAGCTCAATAATCAGCTGATAATTCGCTTTTGATTATTTGATTACAGAATCAATTTGGAGCAGCTCGTATTTCGTCAGTAAACCTTCGTTAGTCGCCATTTGAACGCAATTCAATCGACCAAATTTATATTGAAAATTATTTGACCACACTGTTGGAAAGCTGTGCTTATGAAGCAATTTTTAAGATAACGGCAGAAGAGAAAAATGCAGAAATAGTAAGATCGCAAACTTTTGAAAAAAATAATTTAATACTTCAAGAATTCCACTTTTCCAACTGATTTTTCTCTCATTGTAACTGCTGAAAAAATTAGGTTTCACCTTGAAGATAAATATGAGCAATTCGATGCCATTGCCAACGGTACGATAACATTTGAATTATTCCTGTAAGTTGGGAAGTTATAGCTGTTGTAGAGGGAGTTGAAGTAAAAAAACCGTAAACATTTTGTAGGTGAAAAAATAAGGTAAAAGAGTGGATTAAATATGAATTTGGTTGAACGACTTTGCTCTGATATTATTAAAAGAATACCTACATACTTTGTTGTCTTATGGCGGCCGATTCCTTGTACATTATTGGGGAGATTTATTCGTATCCATGGACGTTGCGCCATGTTTCATTGTCCTCTTTAGCTTATTATCCTGGTCCTTTTCAATATTTTAGATCCCTTCAGTCGATCAGCCCCTTAATCGTTTCTCGTCGACACCGAATTCCAATCCTCTAAAAACCAATTTATATAACATATGATTCGCTCAAACGCAAGTCGTGGAGCGTTTTCGCAAAAAAAAAAAAAAAAAAAAAAAAAATCGACGTAAGACAAAAATTTGAATATTTTGAAGAGCAAGAAAATTATTTGATTATGACCTCGGGTGGAAATTTATAAACTATCGGACGGCCTTTAACTTGAAACTTTTCCTTCCTGCATAGCGACGATACTCAACTTTTCCTCAGCGTGTATACATTCAGCCCGGGGCGATAAAGGGTTTCATGTTTCTAAAGTAAGCCTCGCCGATGAAGTGTGGGCATATATCGCACCCTTGCGAGAATAGTGTTACAACTCAAAATTTCTCTTTTTTCAGGAAACGCAAAAAACAGTTCTCGCCCTGAAATCTTGGTTTTTTGAGCTCGCAATCATTACATAGTATCAAGTAGCATTAAAAAATCAGGTCGAAACCCTTTGTTGGTGTCCCCTGCTGTATAACTATTTGTAATCGTAAAAAAATGCACAATTTTCAAGTTATAACAGTGTTCCTGACTCATCATGGCCTAAGTCTCTGTAATATTTTGAGTTGTGACTGTATTGCTGAAAATATTTTGAGATACAACTACTCTTGATGAAAGAATGCTGTTACCACTACTCGTTATTTTGAGTTAACGCTATTTGGATCCACTCGCACCGGATAAATGGGTCAATTGTAAAAAAAAGTCGTTTACTCAAATGAAAAATACCCACCGCATGGAATTAGAAATAAAAATCTCAACCATTAAATGTCTACTTCAAAAGAACTTAAGAGATACCTACAATGAGATACAAAATTTGAAACATAAAATGAATGGAAACGAACGACTGAACATTGGTAATTATGAAACCACAAAATGAACTCAGAAACTTTGAACGAAAATACGTAGAAAAAAAGGAACTACTCAGGTACTTGAAAGTACTTTATCAATCATTTTACATGGAACTTCTTGTGATCGAAAACCATGAGTTTTGGCTAGAACATAAAAATTGTAGTTGAATCACAAGAGTTAAGTGCTTTGTCAAGAATTATTTAGGTAACGGCTGAAGAGAAAAATGTTGCTACCGACCCCGCGATGGTCTCATTCGATTCAGCGTCCAAAAATTTATGGAAATTGATACCAAATACACCATTATCTGGAAAACGTTAGAAAATACGAATTTTCTCCTCCTCAGAACCTCCCTAAAATACTCTTAAAACTGAGGTAGCGATTTAGCTAAAGAATTGAGCCAATGTCTGGCCAAGATTGATTTTTGGTGAAAATGTCAAGAATTAAGCTTGTAGTTTCGTCCGGAAATGGTAACGGCGGACGGACAGAATTGTTTTAATTGGATATTCGGAATCTACGTGCCTTGAAACGTAAATCATCCAATTTTGAGGAGGTTAGAACAATTTTTTCTTGGGCGATTACTATGGTTCATTATTGAATAATAAACCAAAATATCTCATAGGTTCGAACCATTTTAATAAAAACAATCGTAACAGTATTGCGGAATGATTTTTCTCTGGGCTGAAACTTCAAGATCCCTCTTTTTATTATCTGCTAAAGGAATTTTTGCCGAGTATGCATGAACAAGTTGAACGCTACTCTGCGACGACTGGGACTTTAGGGATCGAGTCTTTTTGGAGAATATTATTATTTTTAATTCTTCTTCTTCGAAAGAAGATTTCCTCGGCTTGGTCTGTTGTGTCCGACAATTCTCTAGGAATTGATAGAACACACTCTTCATTAGTATAGATCGGGCAAACGAGGTACATGATTTTGCCTGCTCGGGAGTTGGGGTTAATTTTGAATCATGATTAGTGATACATTTTGACTTATCCAACAGAAAAACTGCAACTTGAATCGTCAATAGCGTTACAACTCGAATTGTTACACTTGGAAACCGCTACTTTAATCATCGATACAGTGCCAACTCGAAATAAATCAACTGATTGAGGAAAAATGTACGTTCACACCAGGGCGGAAGGGTCACAACTAAAGTTATGTCAGTATTGAAGAATGGTGGGGGAGTGCATGTGGGTCGTCAACAGCGTTTTAACTGCTTCCTGATGGTGACTGGAGAAACTAAACATGAAACCGTTCTTTGAGATCGATAGAGCTTGTAATTCTGAATCCATTGATACCAAAAACGCAAAATCGACAATTTTTGAGTTGTAACACTATTCTCGCAAGGGTGCGATATGTTGGAAGTTGACTCTACCTTCATTACGTTCGGAGAATTCCCCTTGCGCACCGTCTTCGAAACTTGTCTTTGAAAGTCTCTTCGTCTGAGAATCTGCCAGGAAACGCACAAACAAGAAACTCGCGAGCGGAGTCAAGTACAACCTCCTTTGCCGTCATCATCTGGTAAAACATCCTCGGTGAAATTACGAGGAAGTCGAGGAGTTCGGTGAACCCGAATTTCTTGCCACCTTCTTCAACTCGTTTCCAATCGAAATCATGGAAAAAGCTGCAAATTGTTGTACTGTAGTTTATTATTGTTTTGCTTCAATGATGATTCAAGAAAACTATCCATTAGTGGAAGAAACTATACCGAACATTTGTGAACGGTTCCACCATATCAATAACTTGGTAACTTAGACGATTGAAAGCTAAAACCCAACTGAAGTTTTTTTGTTTTATATAAATTAATATCTCCAATCTACGTAGATCCCTAAGAGATCTACTTTGGAGATATTTAGGTTTACTACATAACTCCAAATCCTCTCAAAAATAAAAAAAAACTCCTTAGCAACTTATTAATTTTGATTAGTTTTATTATTATTTTTTTTATTAAGAAGTTAGGATTGTGGTTGTCATCAGATCTCACAATGTTTGAAAATAATTAGCATCATTTTAGGTTCTTCATAATAGAACACATGGCACAGAGTTTGGTCACCGAGTTGAAATTGCGCAACACTATCATGTTAGCACCTTATTTAAAAGAGACAAATGACAGAGAGAAAATTAAAGCCAAAACCGAGATCACAGAGTGACACTAAAAAATAATACCTTGTTAACTATTTGTTACTTATAGCTAATAACATAGCGTTTTTACTTAAGCTATAAACCCTGTTGTGATCTAATTCGATTCGTCTCGTCCAAAATTTCAGTTTCCTCCCTCAAACCCACTCAAAAATTTTCTTAGAATTGTGGTAGCAATTTGGCTGAAGAATTGGGCTAATGTCAGGTCAAAGACGATTCATGGCAAAAATTTCTTATTGTTTCTTTAGTTAGAATAGTATTGGCGTCGGACAAAAATAGTTTTTTTTTATTGGAAATTCAGTTTCTATATGCCTTGAAACGTAAAACAACAAATTTTTAAGTGGCGTTTAATTTTTTCGCGAGTAATTACTATGGTTTATAATTGAATTATAAACAAAGGGGGGGATCGAGAGACCGACTTTGGATAGCCGCTAGAGTACTCTTGATCAAATACGTGAAAATATACCACTTTCTTAGAAGTCTATGGTCGAGCTTGTATCGCACGTAGTTGAGGTAGTCGTCCTCTAACACTAACTTAGAGGCCTTCAGCCCTTGAAATCAATAGGCGTAGACAGCTGTTCGGATATAAATCAATCATGTAAATGTGGTTTAAATTTCTTGTCAATTAATTGACACGAATTGTCATAATTCGGCTCAATCTGTTCAGAGAACTGTGATTTCATTTGGAGTTGGCCTGGTAACAACTGACGTAGTAAATACGCTACAGGTGGGTTTACTCTTCGTCGGGAATGGTGGCTCATAAAACGTCTCGAAAGGGCTTGTCACGTTCTCGGAGGCGTAAAATGTTTCAAACGATTCAAATCGCCGATAACATCGTTCAACCCTCGATAGTTGGGAGTTTTTGAAACACCTAATGCCGAAGACACATTCGCACACCTTCGAATTCCAACTCCTCGTATTGAAATAGCAAAAACGTTTCAGTTTTCTACTGTAGCTCAGACCTGTAGCGTTCATTTGTTGTAAAGTATCTTCGAGATTCAACTAAGGCTCAGATTATAATACGACGAAATTAAACTAATGTAAAAGCTCTGGTTGACGGTTCTTGTTTCAACTGTTACTCTGGCGCAGTACAAGACGATTCTCGTCGCGGCGTTTCAGCAATAAACTTCGACATTATCGCTCGAATTTTCGCCATTTTCTCCTTCCTCCGCTTTTGTCTTCGCATCCCGGCTCGAATTATCAACGCAAAACGCCTTAACGGCGGAAATTCACTTCTTAATCTATTTGGCTCGACTCCTTTTCTAATTGCTTTCCACCCCTCGGATTCAACGAAAAGTTGAGGGAACGAAGAAACGTACGTTTCGAACTGTACGTTGTTAATCACGCATTCCTAACGATCCTTTGCCCCGTTCGTTTTAAAGGGTTGAAACCGCACGTTAATTATTGGGCAACGTTTGGACAGTGGAAAACAAAAACAGCGAAGCTTCAGGTGGTACAAATGGTGGTAGAATTTTGTCGTGAACTCGAGGGTCTTTGAATTACAACCGGCAATTTCACGAGGTAATTAATCTTGAAAAATTCATAAGAGCAGCTTCACATATCGATTGATCTTTGTAGCTGTAGTGGAAATGTATCATAAGCGGAAATAGTAATTTATGAGTAATTTAGTAATTTATGAGTACAAATAGAGTAATAAACTAGTCGAAATAATTGTTCGTTACTATTTCTTGGTAATTTATATTACGTGTGAATAGATGACTTTGTTCCTCCGTCGCAAGCCAATTTTCTAGTGGCCTAGGTTGAGTTAGGCGTTGGCTGAATTGGATTAGAAAATGGAAATCGTTTGCATAACTGAGTTTCCTAGAAAACACTCGTTTTATAAAGATTTTATATCTTCGTGGAAACGCTATTCGCAATTCTTCGGGAAATGGACGTAATAAAATGCTAATGAAGATGTGAACACGATAATGTAGTAAAGGGTTCCAAAAGTTTTTCATCATTACCTTTCTGTCGGTTAATAGAAAATTCATTTACCATTTTAATCAAACTCAATCTCTAATTTTAACATGGAAATATCCAGTTGGTATGGAGCATCGTTTTTATACAGCCAATTAGCAAAATTATCATAGTTATTGACCTACTTGAAGAAGCTTCTTCTGCTCAAATGGAAATTATTATTTTCAGAATAACAACGTTCTTCTGCTGAGCTTTAAAAACAACGTCGAATAGTAGAGTCGTATTTTGTAGTTTCTGTGTAATGTTTATCAATCTTAAAAACATTTCCAAATTATTTTATTATATTATGTTCCAGTTCTTAAATCTTATTAGAACATTTAGTTAATGATCGGTCGAGCTAGATAAAGCTGATTTACCGCCTTTTCGTACCACTTGCAACTACATTCGGGATTTCGGTGTCGGCTATTGAAATATTCGTCCTAACAGTTAACTTTCATGATGACCTGTTCAGTTCAATTATGCGTCGGCCGTTCCCCCTTACGACTGATTTCTGCGTTCATTTTACCCGCAAAAAAATATATCGTGAGCGTTTCCAAAATTTCTTAAACTGACAGAAACTTATTCGTTAGAAAACTTGTTCTATCTTCGACCGAGTTGAGTAGAAAAGCGGAGAAATAATGGATTTCAAAAGCGACCAATTATTTACTCCGTTCCAGTCCTGTTTGTTCTGCGGGTCGCGTCGATCCGGCTTCGAAGTTTTCGGCCATTGTTCGATTTCGTCGTGGAAAAGTTTTCCCAGCAGCCGTTCATTTGTGTAAAACTACTGGTGGAGGATCGATACGAATTTTCGCCCGCTTAGCGCTCCTCTATTTTCCCCTTTTCGAACTTCGAATTCAACGACGGATGACACGATGTTGCGGAGTTCAGCATTTTCAAGACTCTTCGATGGAATACGCGTGTAATCAGCTGGAAACGAGTTATCTTGCCGTATCACAATCAGAAGAAAGCCGACCCCCGACGGGGCCTCGCGTGTCCTCCCAGATCTACGTCAACCCTTCGAGGCGGAAACACGAACATCAAGCGGATGATCAATCAATTTATCATCTTGTCTCTTCCCCTTGCTTTTCTGGCCAACGACGGGCTCAAAAACAATGAACCGCGAACGAACAAGGGACAGCGTTGGTGGAACAATGAAATTCAAGAATCGTTATTATTCTGGGTCGATAACTTTCGGCCGGAGTTGCTATGGTGATTGCGAATGAGCCAGTGGCGAACTTACGTCGATAAATATAATCGGTACGTTGTAATTCTAGGAATCTGCGAGTTCAGCGTACCTGTTTCAGATACCTATCCGATAGGTATTCCGCTACGAAACGTAACCCGAGGTAAATCCATAAATAGAACGATGGCTGAATGCGTTTCGAAAACATGAGCATCGGCGACCTCACGGGTGATTGAATTTTTAGCCTGACCCCGAGGCTTGTGCGAGTAAAAGGTTTGTTGCCTAATCAGACGGTTTCATTAATTTTGTTGCCCGCTGTTTCATTTAGGTGGCCGGAAAAGCCGCACTTTTCCCTGCCCGTTCGGTTCCATTGGTCGAACTCATTCGAGTCCGGCGTCCAACGGAGCGAACAGCGGATAACATTATACGTGAGTCTGTGCAACGGAGGGAAAAAGGAAGAGAGGGAAAATGTAAGCGCTTTCCCTCAGGGCGTTCATAGCGTTACTAGGAAAATTGTGGCACAGGCCGATTAATTGGGATTCACCGCAGGACAAAAAGGTCAAACCGCGCCCAGTTCCGTTCCCTGAGACATATACAGAAACAGTTCTCCGCCGGTGGCAGGTGCAAGATCAATGCGATTGCTGTGACCGAGAAATTATTGCTTCCCGCGGGCTGAACATCGTTCGACTTTGCAATTCTATTTCCTGATCGTGATTCGAATGAGAATTTTTATTCAATCTGCATACGACTCTTTTTGCTTCGATTTTTACGCGGTAAATGGAAGTATTGTAATCGTCCGGAAAGTTAATGATTAAGAACAGAGATGAATCCGGTTGAAATTTTCATACTGCTATTATACTCAAAAACAGTTTCAGAACATTTGCAAATGATTGTAGAGTGGATTATAGTATCCCTTTGCTATAGTTAAATGGTAAAAAAACCATCCATATAGTTATGCTAGAAATTATTCCGATAGCAACGGAAGTGTTTAACGTCGAGCAAATAAGAACAATTTTTTCTCGAAAATTCTCGAGTTACTCGTATAACAAACTCTGAAAATCTCCAGCTACATAAAAGCTGCGATAATTTGGAAACCATTAAAGCTATCGATCCCGTACTTCCGCGTTATTGACCTAATTCGAGCGTTTTCGGTCTCCTTGCTAATTTTTCAATGACTGTATTGAATTGTTCGAACTTTTTGGCGTTCGAATGAGTTTCTCGAATTGGTTATACCTGTCTGCAGACTAAAAAGTGTAAGTACTGTGCGATATATGCACGCACACCAATGGTCAGTGAAGGACTGAGTGCGCAGACAATTACCTTGTCACAGAACTGTTTGAGATAATTGGTTTGACTAATTAATTTCGGTTAATTAACAGTGAAAAATTATACTTTCCAGGAAGATGAGGAAAGGTGGACAGTTAGAAGTGTCATAGCTCTCACTCGACGGTATCAGGCGCATCTGAACGCACTGAAAAATAATTGGTTCGGGCCTGATAGCATTCCTGCTTCATTAATCGAGCATGTTGATGAGGCACTGGTATTGGCTATTATTTGTTTCGAAACGTTAGACACCGATGAAAATCCTAGATGGAATCTGGTTACCGTTATACTCGGTTTTAATTGCCTATTCTCGGCGGAGAGAACTTTAGAACCGTGGAACGTTATGTTGTTTTTCAAGACGTTCTAGAACATTTACCATGAAACTACGCTATCCCGTGAAATTCAAGAGTAAGGGCCCAATATAATTCGAATTATCGCAAGCTGCAGTGACGTGATTATATTTGAAACTCATAGTTCAAGAAACCTTGGTTTTACCTCAGTAACATGACTCTTACAGCCGCACTGATCAAGTTCAAAGGGCGTTCTATTGAGTGAAATTCATTGTCGCCCCAGGGATCAAGTATTCCCGCGTGGGTTGTCCAATGGTCTTTATCATCGCTGACTGGGGTTAGCCAACGAGAGGAGGACCGTTGGTATTATATTACTTTTCTCGGAAATCACCCGGGCACCGAGTATTTTCTGCTTACTGCTCTCTTTGTATCCACAGCTTTGAGCCTTCCCTTTATTAAGCGTCCCCTCTTCTGATTCATTCGCCAAAATTGGGCTACTCACACTTTAGCGAATAATGCTCGGATTCGGATGAGTTGATGGAACCTCCCACATGCTAGTGAAATATTGTTCTTAATTTCCCCAGATACTGTTCAGGAGAAATTGACGTCTGTTTTTTCGGCAACATTAATTATCGGTAATTAGTAAGTTTTTAGGTAAATGTGATGTTTATTTCTATAAGCCAATAATGGAGGCAACTGTAGCAGCACACACCGAATTAGATGTCTGGCGTAATTGCTTCGCTGCCGCAGTAGTTTGGCCCCAAAATCGTCAATAGGAGACAACATTAACCGCCCGTTATTACCTCGTTTCCTCCTTATACTCAACCAGAATCCAGAGTTGGCAACATCGTAATTTTTCCGGCCCGCCTAATTTCCCGTCCGCTACAATGGGAACAGAAATCGTTGTACAACCATCTGCAGCGTTCTTTTATTTGCATCGCGATTCAGTCTCGACGCACGTGCGACGCGATCATTTCGAATGCGCAGCCTTATCAGGGAAAATTGGGAGTGCAGAAGAGAAAGCGCGGTTTTAAATTCGAACGCCTCAGCCTCGCTCAGACAAGCGCAAAATGTCTCGCGTAATCAGAACGCAGAGCCAATTCCCCGTTCGAGCCTCGTTCGCTAATGGAAAGAAACGTGATTGAATGAACAGCTCGCCTGCAGCTTCGCCGAATCCACTCAATCATGTTGACAGCTCAATTTTCGGTCTCATAGCTTATTCATCAGTGCGGTTCCCGTTGCGCAAGTATGTTATTTTATAGTAGCTAGAGCTGGAAAGAACCTTGGACGTTTTTCCGCTCTAACGTCTTATAACCGTAATGCGCAATCTTCGAGTGAACGATGCGCACAAATGTCGGTGCATGCGGAAATTGCACGGTCGTGCGTCACTGTCGCATTAGACTTAACCGATTCATGTTCGAGAAGGGGATGAAACGTCCCTCGTGGCCGCAATATAATTCTTAGTTAAGAACGAGCTTGCAAGATTGCGCCTTAGAGTCCCATTTCTTACATTTAAAGGGAGCGAATTAAGGGAACGGTTAAGAGCTGCAGCTGCATAATATAGTAATAATTACGTTTGACTTATGACGCATTACGACAAGTTAGTATGAGGAAGTTATTGTTTGAAAAAAGCATCAATTAATTTAGTGAATTAAGGAATGAGTACCTACTTTATAAAGTCGATAAAACGAGAAATACAATGTTTCTTGAAAAAAAGGAACCCTCGCTGCAAATTGTTTTCCTCATTATTTCTAAAAGCTCCTACGACGATTTAGGAAAAATATATTTTGCATAACAACCGATGTCGAATATCATACAAGAGGAAAAATGTCACCGACTTATACTTGTGGAAGCAAAGTATCATCTACTTCAATTTAAAAAAAATATTAATGGTGGCGTAGCAAACGAGTACCTTTTTACTAGACAATAAAGGGGAATTGCTTTGAATCCTTATAGTATCCAATAACTGTTGTTCGAAAATCATGTTGAGATATTTGCGAACCTTTCGAAACGAACTCTCGAATCAATTCGATAAGCCGGAGTTATTAAATGACGTTCGGAATCTTGATTTAATTTGAACGAGAGCAGGAAAAACTTGCGATTTTTTCATTACATTTCTGTTTGAACTTTTTTGTCCACGTCTGAACGTTCGTTATACAGTTCAAAACGTTTAGTTTCTAAGAATTAAATCGTTAAAAGCGTACCTCGCTCGATTACGGTGAAATTACCTTTATTGAATCGTTCAAATTAGTCGTTGCCAAATCCCAATTTCCATACAACTCAATGTAGTTGGGTATTCGCCGTTCGATTTCCCGTAAGGCATATAATAGCCGAGATTAGTTTTTTATTTCATCGGGTCATTATTATTTACGCGAGCCCGTTACTGCGTACGAGCGCTATTCGAGATGGAAATTTCGTGCATTACATCGTTCGATAGCTGTTAACAAAAACGATTTTCCTGTAATACTTGGAAGGCCGTTGTTATAGCTGGAGGGCGATTGTTCGCGGTCATATTTGTATCTACATTCGCTCTGCCTCGGATGAATGTAATACTGAAAACTTCAAATTAGTTTTCAACCGAGAAAAAAATAATTGCAAAGCATTGATGTAGTAGAAATATTGTTCTCCGAAATATTGTTATGAAACCAAACGAAGTTGGTAGGTGTAACTCATTTATCATATTGGTATTATCGTTGTTGGGGTCAGATGATTGTTTTTATCAAATTACCTGTGAACATTTTTCTTTCTTTTGCTAAATTTATAGAATCTCGAATAATTCAGAAAAATGGCATTTTTCAAAATCAATAGATGTATATAAAATATGTAAAGATGTAAAAATATGTATGTATTTTCTTAGTATGTCGTAACATTTGTTATATTATTTCGCTGCTAGTCGACCGATTTAGATCGTGTATGGGAGCCCGTCAGAATTTACAAAATCCAAACTGAATCTCCTTACAAGTGTAATTTTAGTATTGCTCGACTCACAAACGGAACAAATGACAATAGCGACGGCACGAAGAAGTTACAAGAGGAGACTGATTCAGCGTAAAGTTCGCATAATGAGGTCCGATATCTGTAAGCTAACTATTAGGATTAACGAGCGAGCCCATTGATAATAATATTCATTATTTACGCCACAATGAAACCGCAATCAATTTACTGTTACCGCTGCCACCGCCCGGGGCGTATTGTTGTGAAATCTGCTTTGAACATCCGACGGCGAAGGGAGTTTCTCTCGGGTGACTCGGTCCCCCCACAAATGATTATATTACCACAATCGCCAGGCGTATCAATATTTAGAAGCGGCGGAGGCGGTGGTGGCGGAGGCGCTGGTGGCGGTGGCGATGCTGCTGGAAAGCCAATGGAATGGGGTCGTTGACGTAGTTAGCTGGCGCGGTTAGTTTGGGCGAGGAATGGGGATATTGGACGGTGTAGGTAGAACCTGGGAGAGCCCAAGGTTTCCAAACTACTTTAATTAGTGCAGATGGGTCCTACTCGACCTCCATTGTGCGCGAAGTCGATAACCGACCGCTTCAATTAACGTGGTGAAAGAGAATCTATTGTGTGCGAAAACGGTAACGGGTAACGCCGATTTTTTCATACGCTTCCTCGTCCTCCGCGTATTATTCCTTTCGATCAAACCGTTAAAAGCCAACATTTTTGTTTCACGCCGAACGGGTTATTTCCGGGTGCGACGGTAGTTTCTGACAGCTATTGTATTCAGCTTTCTCAGGCTAATGAAGATGTCCGGTATTAATGATGTTGAACGGGGTAGAGGAGCTAGGAAAGCCTCAATACGTCAGGTCTTTGGATGGAACACTTGGTGTCGTTAGTTTAGAAACGGATATAGTGTAAAAGTGAAACTGTCTGACCGTAGATTTTATTAAACTAGTAGAAATAAGATCTATTTCAAATAACTGTGACCATTGAATTTTATAAAATACCTCAAACAGTCTAAAAATTCAAATCACTTACTTCGTTATTGTTACGCCTAGAAAAAATACCCTGCAAATAATAATTTTTTTGTAGTTTATTGTCCCTATTTGCCTTTTTCTTCGATTTCAACCGTTATTGTATTTCAACCGTTTATTTTAATAAATAAGTTTTCCGAATAGAATGTTTTCGAATTTTTTTATTGTAGAGGACAGAGTACGTAATAGAATTGGATTTTCTTCGTACATTATTCAACGCTGGCATTATTGAGCTTCAATATCCGAGCGAGTCTTGGCTAAGCGATGCCTAGCAACAAAGAAAAAGTTCTTACATTAGTTTGAATAGATCTTTATCATTTTAACAGATACCGTGAGGCGAAAAAACGGAAAATACTTCCTAGGCGGGCGGAGCGAAAATTCTTTTCGAGCAGAGCGCGATCTTGAATAAGAATGAACGGAAATTTCGGTGATTTCTCCGGGGGCCACTGCGAGTCCAACTTTTGGAAGATAAGAATAATTCACCAGGGCGATACGAAGGAGCTTATCTCACTTTTGTGGGTATCAAAACTAAAATTGCTCCTTCGTACGAACAAAATGATCTATAGACGCTGTCATAACGTCAAACATTACTGTTGATATAGGTCGACTCATACACAGTTTTTATTATTGATTGATTTTTCTTTTTGCTGAGCGGTATTTTCTGAACCATCGTAAAAGCTGTTTCATATTTGTTGACAACTTGAAATCGATATTGTCTTTGGAGTTGAATTGGAAAGTGAGATATTCATTTGTAACTTTTCCATCCAAATAATATTCGTATCACTTTTTGTATTTTCAATTAATAAGCTTGTTAAAATCATCTCACCGACAATGATGGGTGTGATTAGGAGTTTTATCGTTCCAACCATTCTTAATAATTGTTTGACGGTTGACACTTTTGACGTCAATATTTACCTTTGACCGACTGTGCATGTCTTAACTGATTATACTTTGAAATAGGTGTTTTTTTTGGTTTATTATTCAATAATAAACCATTGTAATCGCCCAAGAAAAAAAAATTTCTAACCCCCCCTCAAAATTTGATGTTTTACGTTTCAAGGCATGTAGAATCCGAATATCCAATAAAAAAATTTCTGTCCGTCCGCCGTACGCCGTACGCCGTCCGCCGTACGCCGTACGCCGTACGCCGTCCGCCGTACGCCGTAAGCAGTTTTCCGGCCAAACTGTAAGAGCTAAAAATTTGAAATTTTCACCAAAAATCAATCTCGGTCCTACGACGGCCCAATTCTTGAACCAACTTGCTAGCTCAATTTTAAGGGTATTTTTGGGGGGTTTTGAGGGGGAGAAAATTCATATTTTCCAAGGTTTTTCAGAGAAATGTGTACGTGGTATCAAATTATATAGATTTTTGGACGCTGAATCGAATGAGACCATTGCCGGGTCGATAGCTTTATTGGTTCTCGAGTTATCGCAGCTTTTGTGAAAAATTTGGGAGATTTTCAGAAATTTGACACGAGGGTATAACTCGAGAGTTCTTGGAGCTATAAAAATCGTTCTATACTCATTGGAATGGTCGTTAAACACTCTCTCCAGCTGTATCGTTAGGCAACAGGTTTAGTTTTTAATTAGGAAATTAAGAAAAATAAAAATGATTAAAATTACAATAGTTGTTACGGATTTTTCCCCTATAGTTACCATCTGTTTTTCGGTGGGAACGTTCACAAATTTTCCGAATATTTAAAATGACAAATGGATGGTCTTCTTAAATCAATATTGAAGCGAAATAATAATATTGTAAGTATAATGTTGCTCTTTTAACGACTGGAAGCGGTGAATTGCGACGTAATGTACCCTCTATCCAACGGAAATTTAATAAAAGGTTCAAAGATGATTCGGCTTAACCATAACTGGTATTTCTAGACCTCAACGTATGTAATAAGAGGGAAGCGCTTAGGGATCTATTAAAGCAGTATATTTTTCTTTAACACTGGATCAGTTTAAATATAGCTGATTGTCAGGAGTGTGTGTTGTAGAGTTGAGTTGCCTATGGTTCTCCTCTGTTTATTTTTCATATTTAAGGCCTCGAAATTCCGGAAAATCATTATTTTTACCATTTTTCTTTGATGTATATGATATCACAAATTCTATTAAAATTCTATTAAGGCTCGACCTTAAAAAATCTATATCAACATAGTTTTTTTTTTCAAATGGAAATATTCTTCTTTCTATTGAGAATGGGAATTGAACGCTAAATTTTATAAAAATGAGATCATTCGCTCGATTTTTGCGTTTAATTTGCTCCCGTAAAATGTGCCAAAAAATAAAAAAACTTGGTTCCATTTACAGACAATTTTTAATTGAATCCAAATACGTGAAAATTTGACATTTTTATTTAAATTAAAACAATCTTGTTCAATTTTTTCTTATATTAACTATTATTGTTATTTTTCTTAAGTTTACCGGAAAAGTCTCATAAACAATAATTATTTCTGAAACGATCGTGTCAATAGTTCGAGTTCGGATGCTCCTCTTTTTCGAGGTGGTTTTTTTCTCTTCATTTTCATCTCGTAGAAGCGTTCTTATTGCTCTTGAGCCCTAATGTCATTGTACCGCCGCTACGTGAGTCATTTTCCCCGAAGGTGCGAAAAAGCGGACGGCGAAAGTAGAAACTGGTTGAATTTTCGATGGAGCCAGGCCATTTTTAGCAGATTGTCCTCGAAGTTGAGCAGTTAACACCTGCTCCATCGGCTCCCACTCAACGTGTTTTGTCGCCACGGTAGGAACGAAACGATGACTGTTCAGGACCTGAGATTCGCGACGAAGGCGTCGAAGGGCGATCCACTTGAGAGCTTTTATCTTCCTCTGCCTGGATGGAAGGATGGAGTTGGCATTACGGCAATTAGACTGGAGCCTTTTCAGCAGTGCCTATTCCCGGAGAGTCGTGGAATCTCGGCAACCTGATGGGTCTCTCAACAGAATTGATGATCTGTCGCTCTTCCTATTCCACACCTTCCAACTCAAAATCTGTCGCTTAATGGAGCATCGCAAATAAACGAGAAAAATGGAAATGGCTGGCGAAAGAGGAAAAGTTTCCTGACGCTGAAAAGAACGGAAGGTGGGGTTTGTTTTGTCACTTTCACTTCAGTCATCAGGAATTCAAAAAAGTTATCCCTCATGAGGGTTGACACACGATTCAACGGTGTTCCACCTGCCTCATCAGCGCTTCAAGGGTGCTTCTGTCGAGGGGTTTCTCGTAACAGCTTTCGAAACTTCAATCCGATTGTTCGTAACCGAAAGGCAGAGAGGCCAATATTTTTTATTATTGGTAAAATTATTTTCACCGTCCATGTCATGTTTTTATTTCTAGGATTCGCATCTCTTCAGCATTATTGTTATTGTTGTCAATGTCAAGAAAGTGCCATCGCAATAATTCAATCATTACATCATTAACTTGTCCGAGTTGTAATTATTCTGCTATGCAGCAATCGAACTATTGTTCACTTGAATATGATTATTGCTTGATAGATTCGTCAGTACTCACCTCTCAGATTCTACGTGCCACCAATTGTTGGTCAATTGTGGATACCGTACTTGGAACAACTTCTAGCATTCAACTTTGGCCGATTCGGCCGCCTGAATAAAAAAGCAAGCAATTCTGCGATTGTGCTGTCGCTTATATGCGACCGCGGCGTTTCGATTAGCATCAATTAATAAGAACTACACCTGCACGAATGCTAAACACGTAGCGCGGGCGGATTGAACAAGGGCCGAACTGAGATAGAGTAGTCATCAGAGGAACACCTCGATTAGAATGCGTAATGCAAAGGGTGTAATCATCCTCATTAGTCTAGTGGCCAGACAGACGTTCCGCATGCGAAGACCAAATACCGCGAGCGTTTCACGATCCAATATTGCGCCAGCGAGAGAGATTGGATCTTCTCGGTATCGGAAATGGCGATTGAAATTCAAATATCACGTGTGCACAATCAGAACATCCCTTATAGTCCGGTTTGCTAAGCAGTTGTTCACGAGCGAACGGTTAATTACGACGGAAAAGTGTTCCCTACTGCCGAACGCAAAATCCGGTTTCGCTGCAGTGGTTTTTTATTTTATTTTATTTATTTATTTATTTTTTTATTTTTGTGCCGTTCATCTGCGCTACTTTCCGTCCGTCAGTATTTCAGAATGAGAGTAGTATAAGGTATAAACTCGGATCTATAAAAATAATACCACAGTTCTCATTCAGAAGTGATGGAAGTTCAGAACCGGTTGAATAATAAAGGACATGAATGATGATGCGTGACGATAGTTGAAAGTTAGTTAATATTTCGTGATTGAAAAATTTACATTAATAGTCTCGTCGTACTGTTAACTTTCAATAATATTACGCTGCGGCGATGGTCTAGTAGAAGCAGTTGGGGCAATTGAAAATTCTCACTTCGCGAAAGAAACTACTCGGGGAAGAAATACGCCAGTAAGTAATTATACGAATGACCAGCTGGAAAACTTTAGATTAATCTGCAATTCGCGAAACGAGAAGTTATGAACTCGAACTTTATTGCCGAAATTAACTTCAGCTCGCAAGTGAAAATATGGGCGCCCTGCTCAATTTTATAAAACGCTCGAGTATCTAGCCGTTAATTTATCAAGTGCTCTGATAGATAAGAAGTTTGATTCCTGACGCTAGAAGTCTCTCTCAGTCTTTCACTTCCTGGGCAATCATTTACATTGGGAGTATATAGGTAAATCAAAAACTTTCCCGTTTTTCGGACATTTTAATTACTTTTCTACAAGAACTCCGACGTGAGTGATGACGCGGGTTGTTGGTTGCTCGCGCCGCCTTGGGGAAAAGAGTGAGGCCTTAATGCTGAAATATTGCTCAAACTTTGGTAGTGGGAGGTTTTTGCCGCCGGTGGTGAGACTAAAAAGGTCGGACTTGGATGACGTTGGGGTAGGAAGAAAGGATGATGCCCTACGGGACTTAAAGCTGACTCCTTTTAGCTGATACTAGAACGTTTTCATTAGCATCAATCCGAAAGGTTCATTTTCCCTTCCCACAAGCGAATCGAACGATCCTAATCCACGCCTTACCATCATTAGTATTTTATTTATCCTCTCCAAATCATAATTAGTATTCTGACAGTAAGCTATCGGTTCACGGGGGATGGAAGATAAAAAAACTGGCTAATTACTGAACATCGCTGCATTATGGCACATGTAAAGACAACAATCGAGTTGTTTTTTTCTTGCCAATCAATGAAAAAGTTACAATAATCGAGGTATTGAAAAACAGAATCGCCGAGCCAATCTACATTTGAGTAGTAATTATTATTCTTCTATATTTAATATTCGAATCATTATATTGACTTTTGTTCGGTACCGGTACGGCTCTGGTTTATTTGGTGAATTGACGTGAAGCGAAAAACGAGCTTCTCATTATTAACGAGTACACAGAATCGATGCTCATTCGTATATGATTTAGCTAGTGTAGTTCCCAATCTGAAATCGACAGAATTAACAATATATCAACAAACATTCACTCCGAAAACATTGATATTAATTGAATTGATTTTTTCATGTTTCAGGTAATAAAAAGCACGAGCCTTCCGTTCAGTATTTGAAATACAACGTATTGGTAAGTGATGAACGTCTGACGATTTTCTGATACCATTTTGTTACTAGCGTGATCTACATAATAGATGGACCGATATAAACGGATATAAACCGATGGACAAGGTTTGATCAAGTTTTGAGCAACCTTTAATGTTTTTTGCCCATCAGTTTTTTTCAATCGGTGAACAGAGTCTGAAAAGCCTTGCATTTGTTGTCGCAGTGCTCCAAAATTTGTGCAAAAACTTGGCTTGGCATTGGCGTGAAAAAAGCTAATATTGTCATTGGTTTGATACCTTAATCATTAGGAATACCGAATAAATGTTCAACAAGAATGTTATCCACTGAGACTGGAAAAATATGTGGTTGTTCCATCTATTCTACTTAAATGACATACCTAATAATATCGACAATTTTTTTTTCAAGCGATCACGTTTTTTTTTCATCTTCAAATCGAAAGTAATTATGGTGATTCTGAGCTTAGGTGGTAAATTATGAATGTTCCTCGACCATTATTAATCTATCAAAACGTGCTGAGTAGTCTCTCGCGACAGTTGCAGCGTACGACAAGAGAGCAGGTGGCATTTTTTTCACGTTATTCATCTCGAGAACAGAGAAGGAGAGATTGAGGTTAGACGTGGAGCATGGGGTACCCAGGGGGGCCGTTCACCCGCGAATCTTTTCATAAAGTGCGACAGCTTGCGTTTGAAAAACGGCTCCGCCTGCTCAGCCCGCCCTCCAAGTCAAGCAAAATGGGCCGTGGAATGGTCGATGAGATGAGATGAGTTGGACGGGCCCGTTTTCCATTCCCTTCTGTCTGCCCCCTCAACATTGTCACATATGAACTCGCATGAATACAACACAATGCGAACAGTGGTAGGCCGGAACGACGACAGCACTCGAAATCCTTTTACGGAATCTGTCGGAGAACGGCGGACCCATATGGCTCTTCACGAATCACGACCTTCGCTCCCTTCATCGGACAAAAGGAGACGAGGGCGTGCAATTTAGGAAACTCGCGGTCGAAAATGTGCGAATATAATAGCGAAGTGTAATATAAAACGTGCATATGGCAAAGCGAGATTTTTCTATGATCGATATTTTTAATAGCGTATAAAGCCACGGTTTCCCAGATACTCGTAGACGCAATACGCACATCGCCAAAGGCGTACGCTCACTCGATATTTTGTGGCACCACACTTGATCATCCGTAGGAGGATTGTGCTCACCAACACTCCTCCAATACTTTCAGCAAACAATAAGTGATTCCGATTTACCTCTTTTTGCAGAATCTTTTTTTTCAACACAGTGAAAGTTCGAATATAACGCCAACTTTCAGAAATCAGTGGTAAGTACCAATTTATTAATCTTCAAAACAACGTACTTACTTTACTTACAACCCCATCAAGTGAACCTAGATAGTTTTAAATTCAATTTTTCAATTTCAAAGGAAATAATCTTCCATATGAGACGTAGCTCGTGTCGGAAGATGAGTTTGTTCAACAGCCTGCTATTCTTTCTTAATTCCGAGTCAGTGCTTTCATCGTCTTGCTCTCCATAATATATTCAGTAATTAAATTTCACTAAGAAGGAACTCCGTCAGCTACCCTTTAATTGATCCGGTAAATTTGTTATATAATAGTTTTTTTCTCAGAGTGGTTGGAAAGTTATTGAAAGCTCGCAGTCCTGTATATTTATATGATTTTTGTGCAAATGAGGTGTGGAAAAGCGGAAGCTCAATTTTAAAATCGGTTTTGAATCTAGTGTTGGCTATATGTGTTGGGAGATTGTAATGTTTGCTTTTAAATGACCGTGAAAGCAGTGTTAAAAAATGTGTGTGCTGATGAGGTATTAAATCTATTGTTCTGGAGCTGAAGAGGAGGAAATTAAGGGTCTCTCCATTTTTCCATTTGGTCCTCCTTTTTTTGAAAAATGGAGCGTTAAGATTAAGATATTGCACTCCAATTCGTCCATTTCAAATTTTAAAGATGCTTCTCTCACGAAAACAGTTTCACAGCTCAGGAACGACACACATTTCAGTTCTTTCCGCAAACGATTCCCACCGACATTTCATTGTTGTCACGGAACTCACAGATTCGCAGAGTCGTATAACACGATGACGTCAACCGTATTAAATTATACCGCTTCTCTAACTTGTCCGCTTATTTCAAAGTATGAAAATAACCCTGAGCGTGTTTTCCTCTGAGCTGAGCTTGTCGTCGGCGCTCTAAGCACTTCATAGTCAACTTCATTTGCGTCTTTGACCTAGATAGTTACAACGCCCTCAATAGGAAAGCGCAAACCACCTCAACACTAGAAGCACTTTTTATACTCGTGAACTATAATCAACTTTGCGGGTTTGAAGATCTTATTGATGAATGAAAGTAGTAACAAACCGTGAAGAGAGTTATTTTACGTTGGCGGCGCTTGTTGATTTTTATGGTGGGTAATATGGTAGTTAATGAGTGCTGACAATTATAATTATACTACTATTCCGTTGCTCTAAATAATCATAACCTTTTGACACGCGTTGCCTCACTGCTCGTGTTGCGCTCATTCTAATAGTCATCGACGCCGGGAGCTCTTGAGCCAATTACAACGGCACAAAAATCTCGCTGCAATAACAAGCACAATAAGCGGCTTGCGAACATACAAGAAAAGGAAGAGGACATTCTTTCTCGCGCGTGGCAACTCATGTGAACGCTTGCGGAATTTTTCACCTGAAAAGATCCTTCGGAGAAATAGCGAGACGAGAAAAGGGGGACGCGCTTTGCGACTTTGTTGTATACATAAGACGCCTTTTACCCAGTTTCCATTCTGTGGTCGGCCACTTCGGCGGATTGAAGTCTTTTCGTCATGTTTACAGCGATATTGCAACAATCCCGTTGAAAGTTTCACTCGGAGTCACGTCGCAAGTTATAGTTCCGAATATAATTGACAATCTAACAGTATTACGCAAGTACAAAAGATCGTGAAATGTTAATTTACTAGCCACTCAATGCATTAAGCACATTTTCCTTTAATTTCTTTATTTTTGAGCAATCGGAGCTTTTATTTGGAAGCACTATCAGCAATCAATAGTATACATTTTGACATTAGCCTTTTTTTTACGTATTGATGACGCGCCGTGCCTCCCTTGCAAAATCGTCTCATCTGGTTATTTACACGGAATTTCAACCAAATTTGATAGACAGTTACAAAGTGATGTACTTAAGAGATGTGTCGTATCATCAAGGCATTTATTAGTTTGAATCGGACAGAGGTAAATTACACGTGCCGGTCAATTTCTGCGAAAAAATTGAGCATCCAAAAATTTGTCAATTTTTGCTTTTGGTTTCAATTTTCAGCATGATTGTTTCAAACCGCTCGTGTACGAAGGTCCTTCTTTAAAATATCGTGTCTCAGTCAATCTCGTGTGTTTTCGGTTTTTGGATCTCTTGACTAGTTTATCGATAGCGACACAAAAGCAATTGTACTGATGTTGCGGCCTTTGTATGAGTCTCTAGATTTTATACCTGTTTACCGACTCAAACATGGAAGTTCTGTGTGATCTATACACACACCACTGGTTTTAGCCTCTTCAAATAGAAAAGAGCGGAGCAAAAATAGTTCCGCGAGGAATTCTACGCGTTCAACTCAGTTCCGAAGTAGAGGCTCGATGGAAAAGTAACCAAATCCTCTCCAGCTGCACGTTCTCTAGTCGAAAAAGGAAATTTCAAACGGATGGCGAAAGATCAACCTTTCCCAGCCGCTTCTACAAGGATCCCACTGTTGGTGCTCGGTTGTTTCATAGCCATAGCACTCAACCCTTTCGGATTCAACCGGTCCCAGTCAGCCAAACCGCAAACCTCGCGAATCCATTCAATTCAGCTCTACCTCAACGGCTGTCGCAGTCAGATCCACCTTCAGCACCGGCCCTGTCGGCAACCCTTAATGGAAGCCAGACCGAGCTCTGTATCGTTTTCCCATCTCCGTCACGCACTCCGACACGCGATCTCGGCCTACACCTGTTCAAGGAACGTTCTGCCTTTGCACCATCTGGCGGCCCAGGCCATCAGTCAGTATCTCAGCTATTACAAATTGTTTTCTTGACAAGCATTTATTTAGTGGTCCCTAGATCAGACTGTCAAGCATGTTTTTCGAAAGAGAAGCTTTATGTGTCGTCCGATTGTTTCAACTTGGGAACAGTATTTATACTTGGTTTGTTGTTACTCGAATTTTTCGACAGTGATTTTCCAAGAAAAAGTACCTTATCTATTATTGTATTTTATTTTGCCGAATATCCAATGATGTAAACATTTTTCTCAGGAGCGAAGGTATGGGAATCACTATCATGTTATCGACTATATACGAAAACAAGTGGTTCCAAGCGAACTCTGAATGTTTTGGAGTACTATATGCTTAGTAAACTGTTTTCTTTCTTACCCAAAAATAATTGCAAACCTACAAGCGAACGTACATTAAACGGCCAACCATTTAGACGAACGGAAATTCCTTGTTTTCCGCGTTAATGTGAATCTCGCCAGTACGAACAGTTTCGGGTGGATCACTTCGCCCATTAGCGCCGTCCGTCGACCAATGACGTGTCAGATCTTGTCGCCTGTAACTCGCCAACTCGGCAGGTTTAAACTTGCGTCACGTCTCGAAGATACGAGGAACTCAGCTCAGATGAAACGCAGGTGTGATGACACAGCCATCTCGTTCGGACGATCAATCATTTCAACCTGCTGTTCTTTCATCGTTCAACACTCGTCGAATTGGGTAATCAGAGAAGCGGCGTAGAATGATAGAACGCATTGGTAACGAAGACGGAGAAACAGATTCAATTTTCATTGAGTTTCAATAAATTAAAACGCTGCAAATGATTGTACTATGGATTATTATTCCTTTACATAAAAAAATGATGTTATAAAATCATCCGCTTATTCTAGTAACAACTCTATTTTCTTGATTCAAAAAGTAGAAGTTTAAATTTCCGCCTAACGGTACAGCTAAAGAGTGTTGACAACCATTCTAAAGAGTATACAATATATAGAACAATTGTTATCTATTCTATTATATTTTATCTGTATTTAGCTATTTTTCAAGGGCGATTAAAGTGTCTACTATTGAATAATATATTGAACGAAAAATAAAAATAAACTTCAATAGTTTTTCTCACAAACAAGTCAAGAGTGCTTATGAAGTCTTTAGTCCGAAGCTGAGAACGTTCAACCGTAAACCTTCAACTTGCTGATGAATTTGAAGCGTCTCCACAATTGATATTTTTTATTGAAAGTGGATAGCACCCTCTGCCCTCTGACTGAATGTCTTCACACCCTTTCACATGAAACGTCATCGTAGAGGCTAAGTTTTCGGAAAACAATCGAACCAAACAAACGGAGTTCCAGGCTTCTTCATAGCATGAAGATGTTATATTCTTTCCATGATGATTATTTTTCTTCTCCAGGTGGTCGCATTACTTCTTCCTGTAGGTTGAGGGGGAGAAAAACGAGGCGACCTCTTCTCCATTTTTTATTCAGCCGGAGGCCATAGGTACCCTTGGTCCTATAATGCCCTGAAGAAGCCCGAACGGGCGAAAGTACTCGGCTGAATAAAAAATGGAGAAGAGGTCGCCTCGTTTTTCTCCCCCTCAACCTACAGGAAGATGATGATTACTGACTATAGAAAAACTTTGCTCTTACTGCACGATCGTATAATTCCAAAAAAAGCTTAGATTCCAGAGAAATTGCCCACCTTATATTTAATTAAGTCACGGTGAAAGTTACGAAACAAATATGTGCGATGGTGATAAAATTCAATTTTTACTGGGGTTAGGTAATAACACGTGAAAGAAAAAAAAAAATTACGAAAAAGTGGCGTCGTGCGGAAATGGTAGGAAACCTCTCATACGGCAGGTGAACTGGAAAAAAGGTGTAGAGCGAACTGGTAGACTTTCCGAGTGGTTGACTGTATGACTGAAAACGGAAGGTACGCAGGTTGGAACCTATAGGTGAGCGCGTTCGCTGTTTAGAATTCACCTCAGCACCTCACATTTGCACGAACCCTCCAATGAATTGTAAAATGCCCCCAGCGTGGAAGCGCCAGACCGGGCCACGAGGTAATGAAAGCTCTATGCTTCTCTTTCTCTCGCTCTGTCTTTTTCCGACGCGAGGAGCACTAGTTGGCCCCCTCACTCGCTCGCTCTGTCCCTTATGGCCCTTTCTCATGCTAATTTCCAACTCTAGTCCCTCTTGGTCCCATGTTCATCCCAGAACTTCACCCCAATCTCGGGGGCCCCCATTATAATCGGTATAGCAACTCCGCGACGAACTTCCTACCTTTCTGTTGCGAGTATCAGAAAAAAAGGGTGGCAAATTATTTAACGACTTTTCCGCTTTCTTATATTTTATTTTAGTTATTTTTTTTTTTTTACAATCTCTCCCTTTTTTGCGGACGACGAGCCTTTTTATTTTGGATTTCCACAAGTTGATTATAGCGGAAGACCAAAGGGAAGTCAGCCGAACTTGAGGGCGGAGGCTGCTGCGAAGGGATGTAAAGGAGTGTTTTCGGTCAATTACTCGCGTTTACAGTTAAACCACGTTCACGGTTGATTTTCTACAAATGGACCTCAAGCGGTCGGGGGCAAAATCGAAAGGGGGAAAACCGTTCGAACTAGATGCAAGAATTAACAAGCACAAGTGAATGGTAATGAACTGGAAAGTTTAGAAGGTTAATAGGTATGAATAGTTTCCGCTTATGAACACGTACTTATTCAATTCGATTGGAGAAATAGGAAAGCTGCAATTTCTCCCGATCGTATATAGATTTATTTATTTACAATATTACACATTTTGTAACGCACATTTCGTTCGGCAGGATGGTTTCAAAATGTTTCATTCTAGAATTTATATTAGCCTGACAGCATCTGTAAGAGATGAAATTATTAAGCGACGCACAGCGAGTGGTGTGCTCCATTCTAACACTTCAGCTTGATAATTCGAAGTAAATACATTATTATTGAATTTTAACGCTTTTCATTGGTGAAGCTTCAATTAATTGACCAATTCCGAATGCTGGGATATATAAAGCGTTTGGAGAATTATCGAGTGTTAAGACGATGTTTTACTCGAATTTGTGTTTTAATAAGACAGCCGATATGATGATTTATTACATTTCGCAGAAAGGATATATGTACGTTTTTTCACAATGAACCAATGATACAGTTAGCGTCGAATAATTTCAGACTCAACGCTCACTGGCATTGTCATTTGTGTGACAAAAACCAATTAGTTTTCTTCTCATTTTCGCCAAAATTAGATTGTTTCTTCTTTTCCCTAAGAATAGCTCCTGATGCCTGAAGTAATTAATGGGATACCTTTTCTGTGTACCAAACTACCTCAAGTTAATTAGTTTTTTGCCATCGCTTCATTTCTATGAGGTTCCTTCAATTTTCATGATCTACACGAACAGCCCATAAAAACAACATTCAGTTGCATATCCCATTACTTCGACCAATCTAAATATTATCCTCAAGGTAATTTTTTAATATTTACCAAAGATTGAGTGATAAGGAGACCGCGATTCCGACAAAATATAAAAATAAAATAAGAAGAGATTGAAAATGAAATTTCGTAGCGGAACAAACGATGACCTAAGTCGAACGCTCTTTTTGGAAACGTAACGTCCTCCATTAAAAAGGGGAAAAAAGATACAATAATTTATCGCTGATTAAAAATACAAGGGTCCACAACGCGAATGACTCGACCCCCGATATTTGCGATAAAGATTACACCGTAAATTCAACTGTATCAGTCCTGGTATCCTGGTATCCCCAGTGTTTCAGCCACTCTGGCTTTCAGAGAAGGGTTATACATTCATTTCCGTCGTAATATCGGGAGATGAGGATGGCTATGATTTGAATGACCTTTCAGGGTTAAACGAAAATGGCTCAAGGGGACGGGGAAACGGCAGCTAACACCCTTTTGCCATGACAACCGACCAACCGATGGAAGGCCGAGTCAATGACTTGCGATCCTTTTTGTACTTGCAATTATGTTTTTCCCTAACTTTATAACTGGTCATATTTCTGTATTGTGAAGTTATTACGGAGCTTATGCATAACATGTATGATGACATACGAGATATATATGCGAGACGTTTGGATGCTGTATGAGCACTCCATATAGGCGACCGGTTTGAACGTTGTAACAGGCTCTGAGATCCGTGAGGTATTCGGAAGTGGGGGCACCCAACGCTCTTACTTCTTTCGATTGAATATGAATTTTAAAACTTAGCCTTCGTTTTCTTAGGGCTGATAGAAAATTAAGTTCAGGACTAAAAATTCGAACTACGAGTTACCAAACGAAGTTCGCAGTATTGCTGTTTTGGTTTATTATTCAATAATAAACCATTGTAATCGCCCAAGAAAAAAAATTTTATAACCCCCCCTCAAAATTTGATGTTTTACGTTTCAAGGCATGTAGAATCCGAATATCCAATAAAAAAAATTCTGTCTGTCCGCCGTACGCCGTACGCCGTACGCCGTACGCCGTACGCCGTACGCCGTCAACACTTTTCCGGCCAAACCATAATAGCTACATTCTTGAAATTTTCACCAAAAATCAATCTCGGTCCTACGACGGCCCAATTCTTGAACCAACTTTCTAGCTCAATTTTAAGGGTATTTTTGGGGGGTTATGAGGGGGAGAAAATTCATATTTTCCACGGTTTTTCAGAAAAATGTGTACGAGGTATCAAATTATATAGATCTTTTGACGCTGAATCGAATGAGACCATCGCGGGGTAGATAGCTCCATTGGTTCTCGAGTTATTACAGCTTTTGTGCCGAATTTGGGAGATTTTCAGAAATTTGACATGAGGGTATAACTCGAGAGTTCTTGGAGCTATAAAAATCGTTCTATACTCATTGGAATGGTCATGAAACGCTCTCTCCAGCTGTACCGTTAGGCAAAAAATTTAGTTTTTAATTAGGAAATTAAGAAAAATAAAATTGAATAAAATTACAATAGTTGCTACGGAGTTTTCCCCCATAGTTACAATCTGTTTTTCGGTGGGATTGTTCCGAAATGTTCGAAATAATTACTATCACAAATGGATAGTCTTTCTAAATCAATATTGAAGCGAAGGAATAATAAACCACTGTACAATCATTTGCAGCGTTTTTTCGGCGGGAACGTTCGCAAATGTTCGGAATAATTACAATCACAAATGGATAATCTTCTTAAATCAATATTGAAGCGAAGGAATAATAAACCATTGTACAATCATTTGCAGCGTTTTATAATATTATTGCAATAGCAAAGAAGGGATCCCATTCTTCCGTATTAATGAATCCATAGAGACAACTTCTTGTACTCGATGGAAATTGCGGGCTTGAATGAAAGCAAAACTACTACTAAGATTAGATCATATTGCTATTTTGTCAATAAGATCTTATCGTAGCAGTAGTAGTAGTAGTAGTTGAGCATTTACTTTTTCGTTTGTCGAAAAAAATTCGAAAGAGCAACTAATAAGACACAGATCAGTCTGTCATCGAGTATCCACGATATTGAGGTATTTGAATTAGCGTGTGTGTCGGTTCTGATCCGTCTGTACTGAAAATAAAGTGAAAGCAAAATTATTTTCTGTTTTCACCCCGAAAGAAGATCGGTCTTTTTAGGGATGTTTGATATGAAGAACGAACATCACTTTAGTCGACGCCCTGTTGAAAAAACAAAAAATCAACAGCGATCCAGCGAGGCCGGTGACCTGCCTCGTGCTAATCTCTCAGACTTAGCCGGTCCAATTCAATTCGAGAGCCCGGTCATCGATCCGATTCGACCAGCGATAGCACTCAAGTCGAGATCAATCACATTAATGCGGGGATTTTCATCGAAAATGAGCGAAACGGGATACTGAATAACGTAATAATCGGACTGAGTTCGGCGACCGAAAAATATCCAACTAACGAACCCCGGCACCGGCGTAATCGCAGGTAAACAACAGAAAACTGTTCGGTTTAGGAAGAAAAACACGGTTGTCAGTGTGTTATCCAACTCAACCCCCGAGCAAACTGGCGGCTGAAAAAACCTTCTCACGTGAAAAAAAGCAGAGCAGTGACGTGGATTCGAAAGAGAGGTTAGAAGGACTTCGGCGGGGTTTAGCGTTTGCAGTCCCTCGTTCGAGCTTCAGGTTTCAGATTGGATAGCGTAAGAAAAGAGTGCAAACAACGTCTTTCACCAGCCACGCTCTGTATAAACAGTTAAAAAGAGGGAAAAAACTGAGTGGGCCACCGTGTTGGGAATTGGAAAGGGTTCACTATATAGAGGTTCGTAATCACGGCTGTTTTCGCATCACCCGTCACTGACTCAGCTGTTGGAGTGCAAGAACGGAAATAAACTGGGAACGAGCAATGCTACTTATCTTATTCTGGTACTAATTAAAAAGTTCATAGTTCTTAGTTTGTGACGAATTTTAACTTGGGAATGACCGAAGAAACTTGGACGCCTTGCCATGAAAATATTGAAGGTACCAGAGCATTTGTTCGTTGCTCCTAGACATCAGTTAGATCAGTGCGTAATCTAAATATGTCTCCAAATCATGAATTAAGGGCAGAAATAAGACGTCTGAACGAAAATAATTGTGATCCAGTAAGTGATATCTAATTTATCCGATCTTTATTGGGAGCAAGTGCTAAATGGGTCACCATCTCGCATGTTTTTTGCTAGCTCTTTGCGAAAATTCCGTTCGCCATCCAGACTTCTTTTTCCCCCATGACCATTCTCGTTCATTTTCTGCGAATTGTTGACGCATGTTCTTTCATTTATCGTTTCGGCAATCACTGTAATAAATTAACTAATTTGGACGAGAGAATTCGAGTATCGAGTTCGAATCATTAGTTGAGCTTAAAAAGCTTTCAGCCTCAGAAACTGTAATTAGTGAGCAATCTACCGAATTTTCACCCGGTGCTTTCCCTAGTTTGTGCAATTAATTTCAATCCCTGGAGCTACTATTTGCCTCATTTTATTGCGAAGAGCTTGCAATTTCTCAGTTAAATAGGTGACATTATTGTAGAACTCTGCATTTCCCCCGCTGTTATCAAAGTTAGGAGAACGAAAATACGAGAACACTTAAGACTTTGACCTGAAAGCCAGTTTCAACTAGAAAATAAAGTAAATTGGGTGCGTTGTAATTTTCTCCTCGCCCTTCAAAATTAGCTTCGGTGAAAATATCAACCACAAATCACCCGTTGCTTAAAACCTCTGCTCTACGAAATTTCCTCAAGCCTTTCCCCCTGCTACGTGTTGCAAGTTATCTCAATTCTTCTATCCGCCTCCGCGGCGTTGTTCAATCTAAGTTAACTCGACACTAATGGACGTTTTCTAATGCAATCATATCACGACCCAGTTATAACAGGGATGCTTGGTAGAGAAGAGGTATTTTGTGAAAAATTTCTAGTGCAATGGAGAAAAAATCAGTGATGGAACATCAAGAGGATGAAGATATTATTTTTTCTGAAATAGCGTTCTCGTACCTACGAAAATGGGAATAATTATTCATTTTCGTGTCATCGCATTCCCTTCTACGTTGATGAGTTAGGAGAAAGAAAAACCGGGATGTTTTCCATATTTTTATTAGCTGAACGAGCGCTTTCACCCTTAGGAAATGATGAATTAATGGTTTCTCATCGCTCCATGGATGACCGAATGGGCGAAAGCGCTTGGCTAGTTAATGACGTTATGAAGAATTAAGTTACATTGTTTTTCTTCTCATCAACACATCAGTGTATCAATGCGTAATGATTATTTTCTTTTTAATTTGACTGAAACTGGAGTAATATTTTTTATTTGAATTGTGAAACTAATTTTTTCAGTTGTTGAGAATTTGAACACAAGGTGGTCAAAACTAAAAAAAAACTTTGTAGGTACTAAGTCATTCTTACGTATTACAAGGATCTTTCAATATAAAGAGATATGCAAATATCTCTAGGCCCGTGTGATGGGAGACCTATAATAAATAATGGGTGATACGATTGACCAGCACCATCTTCATTAATTCGCAGCTCTCTCCTATAATTTTGTGACGCCAGTTGTATTTATCCTGGTGTTATGGATATAATCATTTTATAGCTAGTTAACCGTTCTAGGAATTACACTTTTGTTAAGTTCACTTGGCCGCATGAGGAGACAGTGAAAAGCCGCTGTAGCAAGGCGCTCAGAACGTGGCCAAGCTGAAGCTTTTCGTCCGCCCGCTGGGACATCTCTGTATACGGGGTACCATTTCCTTTATCTTGAAATCCCCTAGATTTATTAATTAATGTTTTGCAGCGTAATAGTATACACCTAATGACCATTTCTATGTAAATTCCGCTACGGGGAATGAAAGAAATTCAGCCGCTCCATGTTTAATACTAGAAAGAAATTCTTGTAATAGAAATGTACACAATATATATGAATAAAGAAACCCTTCTAGTACGGAGAACTCGATAGAAAAAAGCAACAACCTAGATCGTGGTCTTTTGCTCTCACCCCCAACCAAAAGGGACTTCTTCCTTAGGGGAACGTTTAATAAAAAATGAACTTGTTTATTCCTTTAGTCTCTCGAGAGATGTAATTTGCCTTTAAGACCAAAAGGACGACGGAGGTGTTCTTTTTCAATCGAGTTATTTTTCCAACCAACTCAATGGCTAATTTATTTCGAAAACTCGCTCAATAATATAAACTTAAGGGTTTTTTACGTATACAGCTCGTCTCTGAGTATTTTATACAGTTGCTTTAGCTCAGTATTTTCCCAATAAAGGAAGCCGGATAAAATCGTAGAAATCTTTTGACGATTCGATCGAGGGAATAACGAGATTTCCATTATCAGATGAGAAAAAACGTGTCATTGGCGATAAAGCGAAGGAACGAGGGAAAATATTATTCGAACGAAGGAAAAGAAATTACGAGACGTTCCTTCACGTTTGTCTCCGAAAAGAGTTTAGTTTCATCCGACCGGCGACACAAAAATGGTACCCTCAATCCTCGGGCGAGGCCGTCCAATTTAAGTGACACTAATGGAAGCTGTAATCTAATCATATCCAACCTCTTCGATGCGACAGGAAGAGTACGGAGGAGGCGGGTCGGCTACGGAGGGCAGGAAGAGACCTTTTACTTTCCTAGCTTTTCTTTTACTTCCGCCCAACGGTGCCAGGATGTTCACCACCGGTGGAAAACGGCTGCTGAGACGTCGGGCGGGCCAAAGGAAGCGTATAAGAGATGATGGTACTTGGCAACCTCCGGTAGCTTCCTACCTTCGAAACTCGCGAGACACGACGAGGAGGATGAGGGTGGGATAAAAAAATTGTTAAAAGGGAGATGGAAAGTGGGAGGAAAAAAATCCGAAAAACTTTTTGCCTCGCTCTTTTATTTTTTTGCATCCGCTGACTTCGCTAACGCGCTGTTTTCTTCGTCGGTTCGAGTGTCTTCGCGTTGTAAGCCGTAGCTACAGCTTTGCCCCTCGATTCGGCTCGCCGGTTTTCACATTCAAAGTAATTGAAGCGTTTCCATTACGAACACAACAGGTTCCTGCAACCGGGAGGAGGACCTTCGTCGAGGACAAGACAGTTCTTTGGAACGGAAAACAAACCGCAAGTCATTGAAACGAAACCGAGAACCGGGGTGGAAAAAACGAACTGGAAAATCCTCACAGTCGCAGACTTGTACTTATTCTTTCCATCAAGTAATTAACCTTTACATTGGAGAAGGATCGAGGGATTCTCAACTGAATAAGCGCTCCTCGATTTTTTCCGATGAGAGATATTCCAAGAGGAAACGCAAACGCCGCATGATGAACTTGCGCATCTCATAATGGAAAACCTGCTCGAGATTGTATACATCGTTGGTTCGTTCTTGCGAAATTCTCAAGCTGTTCGAAGAGAGAAGCGCTCCCTCGATGGAATAAGATCGGGGAAGATGTCTAGGAGTTAATTCATCCGTGAACATGCCGAGCTCAGCAAGCCAAGAGACTGTAAAGCTTTAGTTTTTCGTGTCCAGGTCAACGATTATGCTACTCATCCGCTCGTCAAGCACGTCAGGAAGGAGGTAGAAAATTTTCCATTCGGATTCAAGCAGAGAAAAATGACCGTTTCTTAAAGCATTTACAATCTTGAAATTTATCTTGGCTCAAGCTACACTAAATTGAGAATGTTATACCTCGAGCTAGTAAGGGAAAGAAATGTTCATTTTCATTGTCATCACGTGGTTTCGAATGGTGCTCGAAAAACTTCAAAAATGTGAAAATCTATATCACGTTTTTCGTGGCATTTTCTTCTCTACTCGCCATATGAGGAATCTTAACGTAACATTAAGCTAGGCCCTAATAAGCGGATGAAGTATAAACAAAATGACGTCAAGAACACAAAAATCGAGCCATACTTCTAGAAGTTTAAAGCTCGCTAATTCAAAAGTTGCTATTTTCGCGCAATTCATATTTTCCAGCATTTCTCCGAACCTGAGGCCGTAATTACTTGATGGAGTCGATTAAAAAAATTATGGGAGTTACCTGGAGGGTTTAACCTTTAAAAAAAAGTAACTCGATCCGGCTCACAGGGGCTGAACGCCAGCGGACAATACATGCCGAATAAAAGTAACCTCCTCCTTTTGAAGTCGGTTAAAAAGGTATAATGAGTCGTAACACGTGACAACGAAAATTCTATTGTCAGAACGAGCTATGCGATAAAGCATGGTGGCAAAGAGTATTGATAACGTTAACAAGAGAAGATACTTCTTTTGATATCCCGTGTGAGGAAACTTGAAAGAGTATCCGTGTATTATTTCTCTTTTAGCGACTTTTCCCAGCAAAAAACCGCGATTACTAATAGCAGATGCCTTCTTCAGAAACAGCAGGAATTTTTCACAGTAATGTATTTTCTATCTCGCTCCTGTTGAGTAAATTGAACATTCGATTTTGGGTTCGTTCTCTTTGAACTTTTAGTCGGCGATCTGGAAACGATGTGTGTTTTTTATCAATCACTGGACTTCAAATGTATTTTGTGGTATTCCAGTCTTCTAAATTGAAATTGTCGACAGTTCATTCGTATAATTCTCCAAATCCAATTCCATGAAGCGTTGCGGTTAGGTTTTTCATACAGTATTAATGGAAAATTCGATCGCTGTTTTTGCGAATAGTTCATGGGAGAGGATCGCAAGGGTAAATATCTACCATATTTACGGCGGAGTGCGTCGATTCGTTCTTGTGTCTGCAGTATAGATGTAATGTAATATAGAAATGTGTTCTATCTATCTATCTTCCATCATGACGAGCCGATTCCTGAATGTGTTGAATTTTTATCTTCATGATCCTCGATTGCATTCACTTTTAATGTGATTAATTTTCTACTGAGCCGAACCGATTTGAACGATTCCACTAAATAAGCTTTTATCAATACTCGAGAGCGGAATTATATTCTTCCGCGCCGCAAATCATGTTTGCGTTTCTTCAGTTGAAAATCTTTTTAAAAAATGAATAAAATGTAATTGAAAACTGGATATAATTGAGAGAAGGTTGCCTTCTTTGGTGAACTAAACCTTTTTCAACGTTACCATTTTCTTTTTCGCATTTTATCCCTTTTGGATTAAAAGGAGAAAGTTCTTATTTTTTGTCGATTGTGCAATCAATGCTAGAATTTACTGACAAGCCGAAGGAAAATCTTTCGAGTCGATTCCGAGTGGATCTCCTTCTCCGATTGTTAAATAAATTTTAATCCCAACCCACAGATTGGATACATCTTGAGAGCGCTCATTTCGTGTATTCAACTAATCAATCTGAATCCTTCGGCGATAAAGCCGCTTTGCGATGGAAGGGGCTCCCGATTCGTTTACTCCATTGAAGCTTTTTCGCTTTGACCGCATTACGTTTTCATTTGCTCCGAGAAGATCAGAGGGAAATTCAAAAACTCAGTTAGACGGACAGGGATTAATTAATTTCGTTCAACCGTCCAACTAGCTGTGCCGAATGCTTGCCGAGAATTTCAAATAACCAGATGCTGCCAAGGACTTTTCCTTTTACTGGAGTTCGTCGGAGACTTCTTTTTCTTTCAATACGACCTAATAGCTCTCCGCATTCTTCGCTCTCGTTGCGGCCCTCTCTTGAAACCTTTTCAGATTGATTCAAAAGCGAAAATAATAATTGTTCTCTTCTCGCCGTCAAAACGGTTAGATGAACAAGAGCAATTCGTATTGTTCGCTCAGTGAAAATTCGTCAGAAATGGCGGGAAAACGTGGAAGACGCTTGACGTTTGAAGTGATTTCAGTTGCGGGAGAGCTGAAGTAATTTTTTCACTTTTCTAACGGCCTCGTCACGAGTTAGGTGTTCTAGGTGAGGTAGGCGGCACATCACAAGGGAAAGGGAGGTGAGCGCTATAATAGCATTCTGCAGAACGCTATACAGCTATGGAGACGTACGACCTGCGAACGGACCAATGGAGGGCCGTTGTTCAACAAGCTTAACATTCCGTACGACCTCGTCTTCCTCGACTAATCTAACTCCAGCAGGAACGGCTGTTTGTTCGTACTAGTAAATCATCTTGTGGAAAAGCTCTCGACGCTGTTCGTGTAGATACTCTTTAACGGAACGGAGCGGAATAGCAAACATGAACCACTCGGGGATGAAGTAAATTTGCCAGTGGATAGCCCACACTATGCACACATCATATATTCCGATGGCGGGAAATCGACCGAGAGCAATCTAGCACCCGTTGGAAGTGGCTGAAACTGTAGACTCTACAACACATATTGAACGTGAAATGAGACAGAAACATTCGCGTAACTTGAAAAATTAATTATTGAAAACGTGAAGAAAAGTCGCTTGTTTTGTCCGGGGAATCGTGGGAAGATACTGCAATCATGTCGCCTTTACTTCCATTTTCAAATATTCGGTGTAAGTGGGCAGTTCGAAATACATAGTTGTGAATCAAGTCGTGTCCCGTCGAAATTGTATTTTTTTTACTTTTCAAGGCATACAAGATCCATTAAAAAAATTTGTCTGTCCACCGTACGCCGTCAACACTTTTCTGACGAAACTATTGTGGCTAAATTCTCGACAGTTTCCCCAAGAATGAATTTTGGTCGGAAAATGGCTCAATTCTTTAACTAAGTCGTTCTATCGATTTTTGGAAAATAAAAATAATTGAAATTTCTGAAGTTGCTGTTTTCGGTGGAAACGTTCACCAATGTAATAGTTGCTATCACAAATGGATGGTATTCTTAAATCATTATCGAAGCAAAGGAATAATAAACAACTGTACAATAATTTCTAGCGTTTCTTCCATGTATTGATAAAGATGGAGAAAATTAGACGACATTCCAATGTTGAAAAATCGAAAATATTTTAATTGAAATTATACGAGAAAATTGCGGTTTTTAATTTACGATTAACGCATTGATAATCTTGGCCCACTTTTCCATTGCCAAAGGTGGCAGAAAGGTGAATTCTTGTATTTATTGTTTACTTGAAATGCTATTAGTTTATGAAATCCAGTTCTGTTAAATTTGTAATTGGTCAAAAGTTTCCCTTCGTATTTGTTACATCGGGGTGATCTTTTGAAAAATTGTCATTACTTGCTTTCCATCACCTGTTATAAGTTATTGTACTATTTTTTATTCTATTATAAGTACCCTTTTAAATAAAGTACTCGGGTCATATCCGAGTTAAATTATCTTTGATATTCTTCAGACCGCGGCAACTTCAATACTTATGATGATTCCATTATTTAATTTTTTCTTTTCGTTTTATTTTTCTTTCAAGCTGCAGCGCAGAATAACTTTACATTTAAGTTGAGTAGCTCTTTTAATTATCGTAATTGAACCCGTGTTTGACTGAATAAATTCCCTCTGCCGTTCATTCTATTTAGCTTAGACCAGCATCGCTCTGACGGTTTTATTACGAATATTTACGCTTAGCAGCTGCAGCATTTTGAGTTAGCTTTTTGTTTGCTTTCGCTGTATTGTTTGTGTCAAACTCAAAGTTCGCTCACGGGATACTGTCATAGAAGGTCAAAGAACGAATGTTGTCTCCTGGTGAAAACATCAACGTAAACCCGCGTTAGAAATGATAGTTTATGATAATGATTTTAGAACAACTTATCGGTGAGTTAGGCCAGCGTACTTAGTTATAATTTCGATTGATAGTGTACACAAATTTCCGCTGATTTTTTCGTTGAAATTATTTCTAAAATTAAATCTTCCGGAAGTTTTGTCTTGAGCCATAATTGTGTGTATTCAATATTCAAACCTATAGACGCGGGTATTTTCTCAATTTGTCTCGTTCCAAATGTGATTCATCGTCTCACGATACAACGTTATCCGTCGACAACCGGCCTACCGACTAGCTTATTCCAAGTTAATTAATGGGCCGGGGTTATGAAAATAAGAGTCAACTCGCGGCAATAAATAATGTAAATTCGTCGTCCCGAGGAGGCCTTGCCGCAGGTATACTTCGCTTCTTTCATCCCTTACCTCAGCATAGCTCCGACTTCCACAACTTCCGAGAAAAGGAGTTGAAAAGGGATTGCTTCAGCTTAAGAAATATTGCTTCCTTGGCGGCTTAGAAAACGAAGCGTCGTGGAATTGTATTATAACGCGAATCCGACAAAGTCTCATCCTGTGACGGGCGGAAGTTTCTTAATTTTGGAAAATTACGGCAGTTATTATGAAGACAGATCAGGAACTTGAATGAACTAGAGTATACGCCTGTAGGGAATTCGAAAACCGATTGTATTCAACGACGACGACTTCGATAAGAAACTTCGAAACTTTTCTGAAAACATATATTCCACTCCATTTTATAGCAGGTTTTGTTTTCAATATCAGCACGCTTCAACTCGACGCCTCCTGAAATGCAATTTTCATCTACGTCCATACTAATACTGTTAAAGTTTTACAAGCATTGAAGCGATGCCACGGAATCAACAACTATTTCGACGTAAGCGCGATTTTTCGTTGAAATCGAAGCTGTATCCACAGCAAATGTTAGCTCGCTGAGTTAATCGCGGTAAATCGTTGGGTTTCATTTTCGCTCATCATCAGCAAACAACCTGTCTTAGCCTTTTGACTTTATTATTGACAAAAAACGTGCGTCAAGACCTTCTAAAGGGCCTTACAGTCTTCCTATATTCTCTATAAAGCTTTTTCCTCACCTTGCTCGATTTACGTTCCTCATGTGCTATTCTTCAGTACATCTTTTCGATTCGATGGTGCATTGAGCTGGAAACGGCGTATTATTTCATCAACCCCACTCAATAGAATTGACATGACTTGGAGACAGCTAATCGACTCTAAGACAGCTACTAAGTTAAGCTAATCGACAACTAAGCGAATCTACAATTTTAAAAGCGGAAATCATAATTGGAGGATTGGTGAAAGAAAATTCCCATTGAGCGAAAACCATCTTGGAATCACAAGTAGCTTAGAGGTTGTCGAGATAGCTGTAGAGAGCATAGTACAGGAGTTGACAGGAGTTTTCATATTGGAAATATGTGAAGAACACAAGGTACTTGGATTAACTCCTGTCAAATGATGTTTGCAGTTCTTAAAAGGCTGAATTCAACTTAGCACTAAAAACAGAAAATCTAATTTTTCGTTCCACGTTGATTAGGACTGGTGCATTAAGTAGTCGCTGGAAATCTTGGGATGGAAAAATCACGAAGGTTCGGTGCGCATTTGCTTGAATGAACAATCCATTTCCGACTCTGCACGTAAAGCTAACTACTTCTTCGAAGAAAATGTAGCTCCCCCTCTAGAACCTTGAAACATCCTCACTTTACTCCCACTGTATTTCATTTATATTAGACGTTTTTATTGTCCCGCGAGACGCAGTATTGAAGTAACAGCTAGACTAACGGAACCTGCCGCCATCGTTTCTAAAATCCCTAAAAGTTGTGAGGAAAGAGACATTAAATTTTCCAGCTAACACTGCGTTCCCTCAATCTCGTTTTCTCCTCTATAAAACCTGTCTAATAGAATCACACCCGTAGATAAATCTTTCCCTATCTGAAATGAGAACAAAAATTGTTCGCGGAAGTTCGGTTTGGAAAAGTAATCTCGGATTAACTTCGTAACGTTTGCTCTGGGCCTCGCCGACTGCCAACTTATTCGAACTGAAATTTCTTCGCTTGTTTTTTTCCACAGAATTCCCTCTGTTTCCACGCCATTTCCAAGCCAACTCCTTTTCATATCGGATTTGATTTGTTTACTACTCGATCTGTTTATTTTGAGCATCGTTAATTACTACGCATTCTTTCAGAAACTCAACGTTAGTCAGCTTAATGAGAACCCGTCGAAACACATCTCAAGGCGCTAATAATTCTAGGTAATCTTGTAGGTCGCAATACACATGAAGTTGAGCGGGCGCTGCATCTTTTCCGTAGCCACGAGTCAAGCATGAAATTCCACTCGATAAGATTGGTTGTAATATCCTGCTGGACGAGGGAGATGAAAGAAATTATTTCAGATAGAGACTATGAATTTTCTTAAGTGAAAAATTTTCTTTCAATATCCACGCAGATCCGTAAGCGCTGAAGTTGGTGAATAATGATTCGCTAAAGGTGATTGCACGTTCAGCCGCATCGAAAATTGCAAAAGAAGAACCAGGAAAGCGGAAGCAGATGTATTACTAAAAGGTCGCATCTCCTTCATCTAACTCGGACGATTTTTTACGAATGCGATTTACATGCTAGGCTGAAATCCGCTTGAATACCCTGGATCGTCTGTTGGCTGGAAATGAACGCGGTACCGCAGGAGTCACGAGTGCTGAAGAGGCGGGCAAAGAAAACTTCCCGGGTTCGTGCTGAACATGTAGATGAGAGAGCGCTGGTAAAATTTAGGGCTAGGATAAGGATTTCGGCTAGAGAAAAACGAAAAGTGAAGAGGGCGATGCTCGAGGGTTGGCTTGGGCTGGAGAAAGAGTTATGTAGTGTACACGCCGCCTGCTCCGGTTGGCGGTCGTGTTATCACAAAAAGGCTCGCCGCACACTAACCGCATCCGCAGTTCCCTGTTGTACTACCTTGCTGGCTTCCCAGAGATTCCCCCCTCTACATTTCCATACCCTGAGAGCACTCGTATCGCTTCATTTCGTGAGACTTATCTTTTCGGAAATTGTGTTTTATTGAGAGAAGGCGCGCGCGTTTTGTTCTCCGGCTGAATTTCGATTCTGCCCGGCCGTCGGCAGGAGCCGAGATCGCGTCTATATTTTCCCCTTCAAAGGAACCCGACTCGGAGCGACTCGTTCATCACTGTTCGATAGTCCCGTGAAGTTAATCAGTTCGGATGTTATCTAGCCGGGGGAGGTTACAAAAGGGTTTTGAAGGGACAGTTTTTTTTCCTCCCGAATTCATTTCGAACATCGATTTTTACTTCTTTATTTGCGGAAGGAATCCGTCGATACCACACTTTTAGTTGCGTTGCAACACTCATCACTCAGCAATCTCTCACTGTTGAGCGTAGTTCTGCTCCCTTAACTGGATGACATTGGGTCCAACCGATAAAAAGTATCGCAAATCATGCTACAGTTGGAAAAGTGCTCAGACATGTCGGAATCTACCGACGTTTCCCATGCATATAAGTAAATTCAATAACCGGATTCCGGAAGCTATTACGATCAGGGAAGATACACGAGAAATCGATGAATACGCAAAGACGTTATTCTCAAGGTGTTTCAAGAAATGGCTTCTTCGCATCTCGTACCGAGGAAGGGGGTTCTTTATTTTCATTCTTCCGCCGCCGCTGAAGCTACAATCGATTGGAGATTATCGAATGCAAATGCGTTTATACCGGTCTCTTCGACGATCGGCTTCGAGTGAATAATCTGCATTTCAAAGCACTTGCTAATCTTCTTTATTACCCCTTTATGCCAATTCCTTCGCCGTTCCCCACTGTCTCGGAAAGCTTTCTGGGTAAGTGGGTATTTCCTGCGTTTAGAATAGAGGGCAACGATAATAGCCAAGGCGTCGATGGAAGAGGTTACGCATTCCTCCATTAACCCCTTTGTTATCTATGCTTGGGTTGACTTTCAGATCGGATCGGATCGAATTTAGCCAATTTCAATTATTGTAACTCAAAGAAAATACCCGCTCCGATTTCGTCTGCAACTCGAGTGTCACGTCTAAAAAATCTATTTTCAAGGGTTTCTATGTGAATGAATCATTAAATGTTAAATAAATTTTATTTATAATTTATAACAATCGATAAATTTAGAAAAGATTTGACATAGAAAATTCCAGAGAGAACGGATACAAAAATCAAAATTACCACTCACGATAAGGTTAGGCAGAGCGAGAGACAGTCCTACAAAGCCAGTGCTGCCACAACAATTAATCACTTTATAAATTGATTACTAGATCAATGTTTGCCCAAACTTTGATCAATCAAACCATCTGTTATTTAGATCAATTCGCCAATTGATCATACAGTCCAAATTGTATACTTAGATTGAAGCTATTGTACATCCTAGTGTTTATATTAATATATCTATTGTCTAGATAATTTGTTTTTAATTCCGTACAGTTTGTTGTTCTCAAACCAATCCGTTCTTCCACTTTAAACCTTTTATTATGAGCCGTTCCGATAAAATTATTTGGGAATTTTTTCTCAGTTTAAGCATCATCAACGGGATGCTTTTATGTTGCGGGTTTTACAGTTATGTAGACACTCACTCTTACTGCATATTCCAATTTCAGGAGGGGAATTAGGTAAGTGAGCGAAAAATATTTTTCCAATTTATTAACATCCACCGTCTGCAATAATCGGTCGAAACACGAACTGTGTATTATTAGCTCGCAATCTCGTTTTACACTTTCCGATCGTTATGATTGTTTCGTTTCAAATTCTCTAAATGGTGAATGCGTAACGCATTCAGGCGCAGAGCAGTTTTCGGCCTTACATCAATATTGGCTCAACGGATTTCTTCACCCACCCTTTTTCGCAATCTATTATTCAGAAGATGCTAAAAGGATCCTTGGAGATTCCCTCTAACTTCAGCACCTTCTTCTGCTTTTCCCGTTCCCCTTAGGACCTGCGGAGCCGTTCCTTTTTCAAGCGTTAGTCGTCACTATTGAAGGTGGTCGATTTCTCAAAGGCGCCTCGGGTCCTGGCTTGGTTCAGTGGATGTTGGCATAGGGCGGATCAGTTTGCACTTCTGTTACATTTCTATTGAACACGAGAGCTCTCAACCCTGTTTGACGAATGAAAGAGCAAATTTTCATATTTTCCTTTAACGGTGCCCGATCGCCCACTAGCAAAGCCAAGTGGGCTCTTTATTCGTTTTCCACCCAGGAAAAATTCCGTCACAGCGGAAACGTTTTTTGATGGTAAAAACATATACAACGCCTTCCGTACTCACTCGCCATATCTACGTGTTTTTATTCGACTATACCATGTAAAGGTATGTCAATTTCAACGTCAGAAGGTATATAACTTTTCCTGGTGGCTGAAAATGAATAAATGATGGCCGAATCGCTACATTATTCGGTTACAACCCTGCCTCTTCAATATTCATTGCTGTTACTTTTAGCGTCAGGGGAATATTACGAATGTTCGCTATAGGCGTTTTCCTCTCTTTTAGTGTCCAATTTACATTGGGGAATAGTTTAAATCTATTGACCTTGGATTAAGGTGCGTAATTTGAATATCACTACAAAGTTCTTAACAGTGATTAATAAGTTGAGAATTCAGTTTTTCTTTTTTCCTGCCAATATAATTAATATTGTTAGAAGAGAACTGCTACCCTTCTTTTAACCGTAGCTGTGAATTTAGTTGAGTGTCACCTAATTACATTAACACGAATTTCCAGCTTTATGTGCTTTAGTTAAACGAAGAAATTAAGGCTTCTAAAGACGCAAGGGCTACTACACACTGAATTCAAATACGCGTGAGAGTCGTACTGATCGAGTTGAACCCTGGTGTACAATATTGTCTACGAATGAAATTGAAAAGATGAGCTATCCATATTCGTATTTTTAACGAGTTGCAAGGTCGCAGAATTTTAACCACATCCGACTTGCCCACAGAATTAAGGAATAACCTATCCCGTCGTTATTTACGCACCAGATTCTTTTCAGTTTTATTTTTTCAACCCTATCGCGAATACAGAGCAGGTGATTTCGAAAAAAGTGAAGATTGCGAAGGGAGAAAATCCGAGCCATTCGTTATTTTTTAGGGTGATTAAAGACCAATGCGGCGAGAGTTCGGCTTCGCTGGCACGGTCTCCTCGCGACATATATCTTCATCTAGGGATTGAACTCGGGAAAATCCGCTTCCAGATATATTATAGGTACGTTTTTTACTAGAATTTCAAGAGTATCTACCAAAAAATTTTATTATATTGGAGTCGAAAAAATGCATTGGTGATTTTCCCTGATATATCCAAAACGCTACTGAATTTATGCGAATTGTCAACATTTGCCATTCAAGGAGACTGACACAACTTTTCATCGTCCGCATTTTTTTGTTGTTCAACAACAAATCATTCTAATCGCTCACGGATCAAGATGCATTACTCCTCTCAAAATGTGATATTTGCACATTGTGCAGGTAATATAGATTTGAATAATTAAAAAAAAATTACCTACCTGTCTAATCCTGAGCTTTTAAGTACTCGTAAATTAATCATTTCATCGTATAAATTCACATGAGTTTGAAACGTTGAGTTGACAGATTACTTCTATCGTTGAGCTTGAACGATAATAAAGCCCATCCCTCCTACTGTACGTTTTCTCACACTATCAATTACCAATGATTCCGTTGAATCGATGATGTTTCATAGACTGAAGACTATTTGCTTTTCTTATCGGCGAACGTACGCATGACCTGAGCTTGTATCAGTCGGATATCGAGTTTGGATATCAAGAGGAATTGGCTCTGAATGTAGTTACAAGTCGGAGATCCCTCAGGGGAAACTAGGCCCCTTAAGAGTGGAACGGTTTGCTTCCAGCTAGTACTTGTGATACGTTGCTTCCAAAAGAGCTTTGCGATTTTGCGTCCCCTCAGGGCAATCTTGTCTTCTCAGACGTGGATTTCGGGGTAATGGAACCCGATCCCGTTGGACTCACTAACGAGCACAACTTTAGAGAACACCGTTTCCAACCTTTGGTGATTTCTCCGACGTCTTCGTTGCTCCAACGCGTTTTTTCAAGATTGTTAACCAGGCATTCGCAATTAAAAGTTTTTAGAAAACATGGAACTTCAGTTTCGATTCGAAAATTCGCAAGGTGTAGACTGACCTAACTTAATGATGAAGATGTTCTGAACCTCTTCTTCCTATTTTCAAAAACCGGCCGAGCTTGTTATACGGAGTTAAATAGGGAATTCCCCTTTCCTCTTCCGTTTTATTTATTCTTCCTCTTTGCGCGTTCAAATCCACTTAGTAAACTGCATTGAATTTCTAGGAAATCAAAGTTGAAACGGAGATGATGGTGTGAATTGCTAAAAGTTCACTCGAAATCATGATTTTCAAACATCTAGATCTCATAAATTCTAAAGGCTCTACCAAATGTCGATTCAATCGTGTTAATATTTTATTCGAATTGGGCAGAGAAAGCTTTATGAAATATTATCAATGATGAAAAAAAATCTTCAACATTTCAATGGCAATCGTCACATTTTCAATTGAATATTTTATTGGAGGTTTTTATTAGCTTTTTATTCATTCATTTAGAGCCGTAAAGAGAACATTTATTAATTTCTCACTTAGATAGCTCCTATTCTAGGTCAGCTTGATAATTGTAGGTCGATTTTTACGACAGACGCGGTCTGAAAACTTTATTATCGGTTCACTTGATGAAAACGAAGTATATTGGGAGAGTGGTAGGAAAATGTGCGGAGACGTCGAAAAAGGGATTTTATTTTTAAAGGGAAATGGAAATTCGTCCGAAATACTAATAAATTATTTCAGTATTTTACATAGAAGCTAACATTTTCAAAGGCCATCAAACTCGCCGGTTCACTTCCGGCTTTATGAAGGTTTTTCAATGATGAAACACCCGCTTCTATTTTTTCTCTTTCATTAATATAAACTCAATCGGGTCCAAATTATCCTCTATCAATAAAGGGACTGCTATTTGCTCTTCCTCCTTTGGAAAGACTGAATTGATATTGCTCCAATCTCAAGCTACATCGAATCGAATTGTTTCGCATCGACGACGCTAAGCTTTGAAGTTTTTATGAACCCAGCTTTCTGATTTTAACGAGCCATAACTTGAAAAAGCGCTATCATATGAATCCGATTTATTTCCATAAGTCGAAAAGAGGAGTGAACAATTTATACCACGAATTCAGCTTTGTGCATCAGCGATGAGCTTTACTGCAGGTAATTCTCGCACGCCGAAACTTATGTTCGGGCACCAAGTCTCCTGTAAGCCTCTGTTGAGGAATTCGTTCTGCTGAAAGTTATTTTTTCACTCTAAGAGAACACCTGGCTCGACATCAACGCCTTAATACGAAACTAAGTCCATTAACCTAAATCACTAACGCCTAATTCGGCGTTTTAATTACTTATTAAATGGTTTAGTATCAATCGGAAACACGAGACCTTACGATATTCATCAAACCTCACCAACTGCTTCATGCATCTTTCAACCAGATCGTATTCTCACCGTCATCTAATAGTGCATCTCCTAATGAAATTTCCTAGTTTGTCCTGATAAAATATGGTCGTTCTTGGTGCAATTGTGCTAAGTGTCGTTCGTGTCAAGGCGGAGTGGCCATCTAGAAAGAAACGTCGATAATGCGTTTTACTTGTCCACAAAAAGATTAGAACATGCCTTCGGAACCGTAAAAGTTATTAACTGCAGCAGAGATCAGTGCTTTTGATCCTGTTGTTTGGCGGTTCGGATGGTCGAATGGGCTGCTGGAAGTATCCTCATAGCCCCTCTCAACAAACCCGAAGGTTTCGCAATCTTCTCAACGTCCTCCACTTCACCACCCTATCATCTTCATCTCGCCTTGGTTTAGACCCCGTAGACCAGTTACTTCTTCCCTGCTCAGCCCTCGCTCTAGCAAAGGCGTTCCTACACCTCCACTTCTCTCTTGGTGCAGGAGCCTCTTCCGGAATTAAATTTACTCTCGCCCCTTCACGGTCATTACATCGTATCTTCGGTCAATACCCAGACCCGAGTGGATCCGACTCTCCTTCTCTTACTACCACGTGGTGAACCTCCCGTTTTGAGAAAATAGTATTCAATCCATGGCCAGTGCGGAATGTGGCAGTTCGTTCGATTCCACCGAACTGAGATCCGATTCGATCCGAACGAAATGGCTGGCTATATTCTACGCTAAAGTGGTTGGGGTTCACATTGCCAATTAGAGATTAGAAATTAGAGATCATGAAGAGTGCGTAAAGTACTATAGGGGTGCTGCTCGTCTGATACTGAGCGTTTGGGAGAACTGCTGAAATGCGAAAAGAATACTATTATATAATCCTATTTAATGTTATGTTTTTGTTGATAACAAATTGACACTCAGTTTATTTATGAAAAAAGTAGCTCTCATTGAAATGCTTTGTTTCAGGTAAGGAAAACCACGCCCAATATTCACTCACACTCAAAATCCGAAATCCTTTGCTTGGTGAGTGATAACCGTATTCGTATTTTTATTTTATTTATTTATTTACGAAATATTTTCGCTACAAAAGTACGAACTATTGTAATAGTTTGGTTTATTCGCTTGTATCTGATCAAATTAGAAGTACAGGAATCGGCAAAGGTTGCTCAAATTATCACAATAAAAGAGCCTCGTTCTATAAAATATTTCAATAAATCAACGGTTTTTATGTCGTAACATGGAACGAACGTGCTCTTAATTAATTCAACAACATTTAACAACTGCAGAAACGATAATAACAAATTAATGATAAAATCGACGACCTGTTACTACTAAAGTTGGATGTTGATAAACAAATACTTCGAAGACTTCATCTGTTTGCAACGAGCAGGAATCGCTGTTTCAGTCGGGGCTGCATACATATATTGTAAAACAAGGAAATGGCCAAGCCCCGGATTCGGGTGACATGCTCGGTTGTGCGGAAGTATTGCAACCTCATGACCTACATGAGGAAACAAAAAACTCAAGTTGGCTAGCCGCCATAAATCATTCGCTCTGGAGTCTGGAGAAATCCACCCGGTTACGAGTCGACGCGTGTTCCAAAACGAAATTTATTGCTCCCCGACTAGTAAACAAGATCGGTGCGGTGTGTCCAAGACCGAAGTTCGGTTATTGGCCCTGAAAGCCGTGAAATCGGAGACTGAACAACACGGATCGGCGACGGCAGATCAACGTGAATTATCGGTTTACGGTCTTTCCAAGCGGAATTTCGATCTTCACCTTTGAACATTTTCATCTTGATGTTTCTCGCCATTTCTCAACAAAGTAAATAAGAGTTAGCGTCGAACGAAAATAGAAAACTATCGTTACCGGGAAACCGGCTGGTTAAGAAAAATCTCGTATTTGAATTTTTTTTTTAAATGTCAAAATTAGCCTATTTATATTGCTGCTTGATTCTGGTCTTGTTGCGGCGGTCACTAAGGTTCAGTGTTTTTTGCAAGAACTACAAAATGTTTGATTAGTCGTTTATTATAGGCCTCGTGAATCAATAAAGTCCCATCGCTACCACAATAATTCATTCGGTCGAGTCATTACTATTCCTATAGGAATGGAAGTTAATGGCAGCCCCTAAATCTCAGTCGATGGATAACCATTTAACAATTTTTAACCGACTTCAAACAAGGAGGAGGTTACTATGGTCGTCTAGCGGGATTTTTTTTTTTTTTTTTTTTTTTTTTTTTTTTTTTTTTTTTTCGGTATGTGTTGTCCACCGGCGTTCAGCTCCTGTACGTCCGATCGGGTTACTTTTTTTTTTGTTTGAAAGGGTTACTATCCAGGTAGGTCCCATAATTTTTTCAATTGAGTCCATCCAGTAGTTACGTCTCCAGACGCGGAGAAACGCCGGAAAACGTGATTTTCGCGAAAAAAGGAAGTTTTGACTTTGCAAGCTTATAACTTCTAGAATACTTGCTCGATTGTTTTGTTTCTGGTGTCATTTTGTTCATAATTTATCTGCCTACAAGGGCCTAGCTTCAATTTTTAGTTCGGCATTCTAGTATAGCGTGTAGAGAAGAAAGTGTAACAAAAAACGTGATGCCAAATTTCACTTTTTTGAGGTTTTTCGAGCACCGTTCCCAACCACGTCGAGAAAAAAAATATGAGCACTACTGCACTTGAAAGCACTTAGCTAGAGCTTTCTAACGATGGTAAAAAATCAAGTTTAGGTGGCATAATAAGGGAGCAATCGATGTTTTCATGGACCTGTGTTTGAGACCTCATAACTTCCAAACGGAAACTGTTTTTCCATCGTTTTTAAACTTAAATTGGTCAAATTTGAGTCTAGTTTACGTGATTCAAATTTGGTATTGATTGGACTAAAAAAAGATACTTTTTAGGCCGTATTTCTAAAAAATTTGTTTCAAAATCACGTTTTTTGGACTATTTATGCTTGTAGAAAAAAAACTACGTTAGTCATAGCATTCTCGTTAAAAGATTTGAATTCAGCGTTAAATTTTCAATAAATAACATGGTTTTCAAGGCCAAATAACTCCATTTTAATGCACAAACGATTGGCGAATTTCTGAAATTTGGTTCGGATTCTCTCATTCAGTGTGAATACGGATACGCTTCAGGAAATCATCACTCTATTATCGTTAGAGAAATAAAGAACGAGTGAATTGGTGCAATTCAGTAACCAGCAATGGTGTAGACAATTATTTGAGTTTTGTAAGGTGTATCAATGGGATCAAAGTATCCGGTATGTTGACCAAGAGACCCAAATCAGTGGATGGATTATTCCAAACGTTCAAACTCACTCTCAATCAACATAATAACATTGAAAATAGTTAGGTAATCATTATACTTTAGAACTTCAACGTTCAACGGACTTATGAATTGAGTTTGGACGGTTAGTAGTAAGTGACAAGAACACAATAATGAAAGCTTGGGGAAATTCTGTAAAGAGAGCTGTCCATAATTGTAAGTCACTAAAAAGAGAAAAATAAAAAAAACTTTTTTAAAAAAAATAAAACCGACTTCAAAAAGTTTGTCTATAAAATACACTCTGAAAGGAAAAAATAACAAAAATGTCCAACTTCGCAGCAACTCATTCGCCAACTACACATTTTAACGACTACTTTACTACTCGTATTGACCTGACCACTTCCTGATTGATTGGATCACCTTCCCTAATATATAAAAATTACTATTTCTCATTTCCCAAATGATTAAAAGATTTTCCTTTCACCTCTGAATTGCCTCCAGATTGATCATCTTTTGGAGTCGGCGCCTCTCTGGCCAAATACCTAACCGATGGTTACAAATAAATATGAATTTACGATAAATTAGTAGGTGCCAGGTAATAAGTCTGGGTCTGGACGTAAAGATTCTTAGAGAAATCTGAAATGGTTTTTAGGAAAAGGCGTGAATAGTCACCTTCAAATCGATATTGTTAATAATCAGTTCTCATAAATGCTGATGTGCTCTGTTCAAGAATCGTGAAAACTCATGATATTTATATTCTTACCAATTCGGAATCTATAGGCTTCTCCAATACAATATAAGAGAGGCGCCGACTCCAAAAGATGATCAATCTGGAGGCAATTCAGAGGTGAAAGGAAAATCTTTTAATCATTTGGGAAATGAGAAATAGTAATTTTTATATTATTAGGGAAGGTGATCCAATCAATCAGGAAGTGGTCAGGTCAATACGAGTAGTAAAGTAGTCGTTAAAATGTGTAGTTGGCGAATGAGTTGCTGCGAAGTTGGGACATTTTTGTTATTTTTTCCTTTTCAGAGTGTATTTTATAGACAAACTTTTTGAAGTCGGTTTTATTTTTTTTAAAAAAGTTTTTTGTCAATTCCCTTCATCGGCGCTGGAATCGTATTTTTATAAGAACTGCATTATCCCAAATATATATAATTGACTGACAGATCGACGAATTTAATTGATGAAGAGTTTGCTAAAAAGTATTCCAACTAATAAATGACACAGAAATGACCCTAATATGTAAATTGAGATAAGAAAGGTGCGGAAGGCGCTTATCTTTGTCGCTCGCTGGTCATTACTCATCCAGCTCGACTCCACCGTTCCCATTCGTATCTCATTTGCCCCCGACGTTGGTCAGTCGGACGATTAACGAGTTCTACGTATATCTAACTCGTATTTCGCCCTCGAGTTATTTGAATCCTTAAATCATTTTGCCTCTGCGTTAACTTCAAAATGCCATGTGAGTGTCGTGTTTGAACTAACTTATTTGATGTCCGGGGGTTGTGAGGTGGAGAAAAACCAGGCGACTCATTCTCCAATTCTTTATTAACTTAATATTTAGTAACTTATTTAACTTTTATTTTATTAAAATAAAATGAAATTTTGGCTACTCTCAGGGAGAAAGAGTTTCCGAACAACTGTTTGTAATACATTAATGGAAAAATTCGTAATACTTTTTTTGAAAACGCTGCTAATGATTAGTACAATGGTTCATTAATCCTTTACTTTAATCATGATTTGGAAAGACCCACGCTCCTGTAAACGTTTATAGCTTTATATTTCTCCCCGTCAACTAGTGACAGTTATGCGGCGACAAAAATAAAAAGTCATAACCTTGCTGATTAAGACATTCCTCGTTTACCGTGCAAATTAATTGATAGCACCATAATTTTGCAAATTGAGGATTTTGAATTTTTTTATGAGTAGTTTGCATTTTCGGCGCTAAATCATAATCAAATAATGGAAAGAGAGAGAATCATCGTTATTATTCAATTTGGCGGCCCCAAAACATCTCCGTAACTTCTCGTCGTTCACGAATCTCTGGTGCATTTTTCATTACCGTTTTGATACATCTCAAACTGTGTCCTTGAGCTCACGGAACAATATCGTAAGGTCGATTTTACATGCTCCCATCGCAACGTGCGTAGTACTTCAAATTTCACAGATCGATGCGCCTGCGCGATGCATATCGTCGTGAATAGGTCCCCCTGGCTGCTCCGAATGCCCATCCATAGTCAGCTGACTATGATCGATAGCCGTTGTAGCTATGGATCATTGGCTGCCCGGTCGACTTCGGACCGTCGCATCGGCTGCCGTAAATTTCGGTCGCGTCTTGACAGTTGCAAAGTTAACTGCGATCTCCAGCAGGCGTGGGGATGTTAATCTTGGAAGATGTATAATCTCACGTTCCCAATTGCACCGGAACGCAATAGCAATAAGCGTAACGGCCTGATTGAACGCTTGCTGGCGATAATATAGTGGGCTGATTAAACTACAACGTCTAAGCTCCGTAGGTTCTCGAGCTAGTTTCCAAACAAAACTGCGTCCTTATTATGGTCGATTCGTTTGCTGTGGTGAGTTATTTTTCTTTGTACTTCGTATAGGTATTAGGTAACTATATATTGTTGATTATAATTTTGACTTAAGTTTTTTTTTTTTTCATTTCAAGTAGTATAGTGGGGTAGGTAGAGATCTCAATGAGAATTAGCATATTTTTTATAGCGTAATTTCTCGTTCTTGTACATTTGAAAAACGCTGCAATTAATTGTACAGTGCTCTATTATTCATTTGCTTCAATTATTATTTAAGAAATCCGTCCTCTTGTAATAGTCGACATTATTTGTGAACGTTTCCACCTACAAACAGATTGATAATTGTAGGGGAAACTGCTTACCAGCTATCGTAAGTTTATCATTTATATGTTCCTTAATAGTTGAATTAAAAGATAAATTATTCGCCTAACGACACTGCTGAAGAGAGCGTTTTATGGAATTTCTATCATGTATTGAATCATTTTTATAGCACCACAAATTCTCGAGCTATACCATCAGGGCCAATAATTTCAAAATCTCGACATTTCCACACAAAAGCTGCGATAAGTCGAGAAATATGCACTCCCCAAAATGCACTTAAAATTTATCCGCGATTTTACGTGCTTAACGTTTGTTGAATTTCTTGTACAGGTTCCCAGCAATTAAGGCTGTAGAACTACAACTTTAGGACTTTTGATCATGGGGTTTAATTCGGATTTCTACCTTGAGAAAGAATGGACGCGTTGAGCGCTGTAATTTAGCTATCGACATTAGTTTTGGCTAGGCATTTTAGGATCTTGTGCACGGTGCACTCCAAAACATCGTATGGAAAGACGATTCAACAATTTTCTATTTTTGATCCTGTGCTGTTCATATCATATACGATAATATATAAATTTCTGATACCTCATCGAGCCATCTCGTTTGTGCGAGATTTTTTTTTTTTTACCAGGTCTACGTGATTTCCTGTCGCAAACTCTCGACGTACCTTGATCTTTCTACGCTCCGTCGGAAGACTCGCATGACCCTACCCTTGCGCCTCAGACCGGTCCTTTTCTTTTGCTTTGGGGCTGGCGCGTATGAAATATTCATCACTTCTTCTTTCACTCAACTCAATCATCAGCCGCACTTTCTTCCTTCGCCCTACAGTTGCCAAATATAGTCGAGAGTTGTATCCCTTTTGAGCTGTCGAAGAATTTAAAGAAAAAGGCGCCGAGGAAATTTTATTCCTCCCTTCTTTCGTTTTTATGATTTTCTTCCGAGAGCGAACGTGCGCTCGGCTTTTGCATACAAGAAGTGATGACTTCGCTCATTCTCTCTGACAGCGCCCAAGGTCGAAAACGAAATGCGAGTCGATTGAAGTCGTAAACCACGTAAGGGAACCCGTTGTTGCAGCACATTTTTATCACTCCCACGCCAATATAATACGGATCCAATCTACAGCACCTTCAAAGATACAGAGCATTGCTGCATACTCGTTCGAATGCTCGTCAAACACTCTCTCATGCCATATTGTTAGGCGAATAATTAAACTTTTAATTAGACAATCAAGAAAAAGAAACATTATTACGTAGTTAGTACGATAGTACATTAGTACGATAGTTGCTATGGAGTTTCCTCGTATAGTTACCAATTTGTTGTTAGGCGGAACATTCACAAACTTCCCGGATAGGGACTAACACAAGTACCTGGCAGTAGTAAGCCTCTGTACAATCATCTGCAGCATTTTTAAAATTGTGTATTTCCTCGACTAATATTCTCTGACAAAACCATCCGAGCGACTTGACCTTATTTTTCCGCATGACGCCGTCGCCGAATAAATTTCTCGCTTTCGATGGAAAACACTTGCGACCAAGATGCCTAATTCGCTCCAAACACTAAAAGCCCAACGGTAGCAGATTCCTTGCTTGATATTATCGTGACTTGAACTCTGATAATTGGATTATGCGTCCGCGCGTGTCAAATTAATGGGTAATCTTCTTGGCGCTGATGTACCTCAACGAGATTAGTGCCGCGCCCTCGCCTTCCTATTTAGATCTGTCTCTCCCAAGGCATCGTCTCGAGGGAGTCTTCGTGCCTTCATTTGATATTCAACAACGCTAGGGGCTACCTTGGTACCTTCGCTCGGGCTGGAACCTTCTAGCCTAGCCTAGTCCCAGCAGCCTCGATAGTGTTATAGTCTCCTCACCCCCGTCTCTCAATAGAGGCTTTTCTCACCAGCAGTGTTGGCGAATGAGAATCGACCAGACACCTTTGTTATTGGTTATTGGTTCCAGTGTCAGGTAAAAATCAGAGAAGAAAGGTTTAGTTCTCGTATATCCTGTCAAATAGAGTTTATTGAAATCAAAATATAGAAATAAAAGTTTGAAACAAAACGGAAACTTGCATCAATTGAGGAAATTCAAAACCAAGGCCTTCTGCAACCCAATCATTTCTTGCCGGCCAGTTTCGAACTGCAGGGAAATGTGGTATTGAAGCTGGCCAGAATCACTATGACATGAAGTTAGCGGCGTTATGTTTTCATCTTAAAATTAAATTGGAATGTTCGTAGTAGATGGCGTGTTGCGAATTTATATTTATTCTTGTCAGTATTGCGGACACACAGAAAGGTTTTGAGAATACGTTTCTACGTGTAGTACCATGAAAATGTCTTCCAGATACACCTCCGTTTAGAATTCGACTTTACGGACGATCACAATACATCGATTTATTAAGTAAGCACTACAGTTGAGTAGAACCTTAAAAAAAATTTCAAAACTATTTGCCTACAAAAAAACAAAAACTCTGAAAAGAAAAAATTTAAATACAACAACCTCATTAATTAATTTCATATATTCATTCAATTAATCTCTCCTCGACCCCATCTGCATACACTGAATGAGAGAATCCGAAAGAAATTTCAGAAATTCACCAAACGTTAGTGCATGATAATGAAATCATTTGGCCGTCATAACCACGCTATTTGTTAACATTTTAATGCTGAATTTATACAATCATGTAATGCTGAATACGTAGTTCTTCTTTCTACAACCAGAAACCTTGCAAACCAGACTCAAATGGGAACAGTTCATGTCTACACACAATGAAATTGGAAAAGCAGTTATTATTCAGAAATTATGGGATCTCATAAAAAAGGCACATAAAACATAAACTGCTTCCTTATTACGAAAATTAATTTTATGTTTTGTTACTTTTATCCAGTATTATTCCTTGATTATTTAATCGATTACTTCCTTAAGCGGCCTGCTGCCATATCTCGTTCTTTTTTTGTGCTCCAATGTAATATTCCTTGCAATAAGTAAACTGTATTTTCATTTCATTTACCACGGAAATTATTCATCATAGAATTATTGTACGGGACACAAATGAACGTCTAGAATACTCACGTTAACAAAGATAAATCTCTCGTTTCCAACATACCCCTTCCTCCCACGTTAATCTATGTAAAAGCGAGAACTACACAGATTCGATTGTTGAAACTGAAAGCTGAAAAAAAGGGCTAATTGTAATGCAAAAGGCGAATTTCAGTTTCTCCGTTGCGAGTTCTTCACCACCCGCTTTCATCGTCCCGACGGATCATTGTTTCGGTGATAAATTTCCAACCGGTTCCCAAGGAAGTTTTCGCCTACGCCTGGCGCCCAACTGACGAACTGTCGGAAAAGCATTTTTGCCGGTGAGAAATAGCCGCCGCGGGGCGAACGCCGTCCGCATTTTATATTCAGACGGATAAGACGATATTGATGTTCGCCTATCATCGAGGAGGCATCCTATATTGATGGCAAAGTGGGCTTCTTTCCGGCTCGTTCACACCGCAACGCGCTGAGGAGAATGGAAAGCGGAGGCGAAGCTTCTCACACAAGAGGGAACGCACGAGAAACTTGCTCAAAGAACGCGAGAACCGCTAGGGTGCCCTGGGAATATTTCGCCGCTTTTAGCGGGAACGAGAGACCGCGTGATAAAAACCGTTAGTGTCCGTTTCATGGGTCCGCCAGGGGATGAAGGCCGCAAGCTGAAGGGAAATCATGTCGTCCTATATTACGTAGAAGCGATTCCACGCCAAAATTACGAGCGGGAATAATCTTTCCTGGGGGTTATGGCTCTTGAAAACATCAATGAGAACGGGGATAAGGAATGTGCAACGCGTTACCCGAAAAATACGATACTCCTCGACAATCGAACCTTCGACGTTGGGGTTTTTCAAAGAGCCCCCAGATTTCATCGGCGTATGAAATTCAGTATTAATATCCAAAAGCTCCATGTTGGGGTCATTTTTTCACCCGCGGAATGAAAAACGAGCTTCTATTTCAGCGTTTTAGCCTTTGTTGTAATAGACTCGAAAATGCGATAAAATTGAACGAAATTATCCCTGATTTGGAGACGTGAAATTAATAACTTACAACGAGCGACGTGGAGACAAAAGACGCTGCAAATGATTGTACAGAGGGTTAATATCCGAATTACCTTTTGTTTCGATTCCGATTTGATATAATATATTATATGTATATTATATATTTCATTGTGATATAATTTAAATGTTGTGAACGTACCCATCCATGAGAATTTGTATAATCATTGATTAACGCCTAATACATTTTATACTAATGATCACATGATTACTGTTGAATTATTGAATTATTCTCCTCTATTTGGTGTGGAGGGAAACGAAAGTCTGCTATGAATTGCAAGCTGATATAGCTGTTGAACGATGGGAGCTATCAACCCTCTTATGTTGTAATTTATTGTATTAAACGATGGAAAAAGCTTTCGAAAGCGATACTAAATACAACATGTTCCAAAATTACTTCGCTGCTTCACCCTTCTCCTCGAAATTTCGTGTACAAATTGTTTTCGGTCGTTCGAGAACCATTTGACTGCGTTATTTTTCAGAAACTTATCAACTCCATTATGGTTTCACTCGATTCATTGTTCAAAAACCTTTTATAACTGATTCCTAATGCTCATGTTTCGTGAATAATGGCTAAGAGGGATTGCTCCTCTTCTTGAGACTTCTAAAAACATTAAAAGTTAAAGTAGTGATTTGGCTGAAAATTTAGCCATGATTATGGTTGAAAAATAAGCTCTATAAAACTCGTTTTCCGAGCATGGATAAACTCGCGGGCAACTTTCGAGTTGAGGGTTTTATTCTGTGTCCACATTCCCAACTAAGCAATAATTTATTCTAACTAGTAGCCTAATTTTCCTGTACTTATTCATGTTGCTCGTCGAAGAACGTACCAATTTATAAAACTGTCGTTGATAAGTAAGTAGTTCTCAAAACTAACCGACTACCGTCACCGTATTCTAAATTACGCTCGACAAAAGAATTACTCGCCTGAGGTCGGGGGGAGAAAACTATCTCGTTTTTTTCTCCATCTTAAAACATCAGGTAGCAGGTGGTCCTAAGCGGGTACTTAGGTTGTATTCGGTTCATAACTACGGACATTACAAAAAGGGAGATGGGGGTTGCGAAAAGGTCGTTGCCATCGATCATTTGTCTTCCTCGCACACGCACGAGCTCCTCCGTTGAAAACGGCCGGGAAAGCCAAAAATCCTCCATCCGGAGAACGGAATTTTTGCGACGAAGGCGTAGAAAAGGAGCCGAAAGCTATCGCCTTACTTGTTTTACAGCTCGAATGTAACGAATGAACGGAGTCGTAAAGCAAACGAGCGAACATTATTGGGCTCAGTTCACAATGTATTGCTCTCGGTCCTTCCGCACTTCTTGCTTTTCCAAGGGTTTCCCTTTCAAATGCTACGAACGAGTCGTAGAGAAGTATTGGATCGGCCGTGCGCCGACAGCGGTGAGGAAGGTTGAGGCTTCGCTACGAAGACGCCAGGTGTTCGGCATATGCTCGTGCTGCGATTTAGGATATGCCCAGGTCTCACTTTAGGAACAATGTCGCGGGATCAATGCAGCGAAGTGAATACGTTCTGCCATGTGAGATTCAAACGAAAGACTAGATAGTTAAGAACCAAACGAAAAAACGCTGCAAATGATTTTTCTTAGTGGTTTGTTATTACATTGGTTTAACCAGGATTTGGGAAGTCACTCGTTCATTCCAATTGTTTAGTTCTAACCCAAACGCTTGTGAAGGTTTTTTTCTTCAAACATATTGTTAATTATGGGTAAAGTCCTTGGCAACTAACCTCATTTTAATTATGTTCATATATCTCTATTACTTAATTTAAAGTAGAATGAATTGCCTAAAGATGCTGCTACAGAGAGCGTTTGACGGCATTCATATAGAACGATTTTTATAGCTCGATAATTTCTCCAAGTTATACCATTTTTCCAAGTATTTCAAAATCTCGAAAATTTCACGTGAAAGCCAAGATAACTTGAGATCTGTCAATTCCATTATGGTTTCATTCGATTCAGCGCCAAAAATCTATATAAATTGATATTTAACACACCTTGTCCAGAAAATCTTTGAAAATACGAACTCCCCGTCCTCAAAATACCCTTAAATTTGAGGTAGGAATTTGGCTAAAGAATAAAGATATTGTAATTTCAAATATGTAAGTCTTAAAGTTCCTCAGAAAAGTGTTGACGGCAGACGGACTGAATTTTTTTACTTCCGTGTTTATTTCATTCGATATTTAAATTCTACGTTCAGTTGAAACAGCATATTTTTTTGGAGGGGGGTTAACATATTTTTCCATCAACGATTACAATTGGTTATCATTGAATAACCTACCAAATAGAAGCGTATCTACTCAAGGTTTGTTTTTACACAATGAAAATATAGTAGGTATCCCGTTTTTAGGATAGAAAATTAGCCACTCATTGCGAAATCAGCTGTTTAGAAGGTGTCTCAATTTCCAAAAGGGTCATCGAATTTTATTTCCAATCGCGAAAAATAAATTAATTCGAACTGTATTTTCGTGTATCCTCTTTATGGCCATGGAAGAGGCACTATTGGAGTAGTTTAGTTCAACAGTTGTAGTTTTTCCTATTTATTCCCAAATTTTCCTCAATGATTAGTTGGAACTCCTGTAAACGCTGTGTCAGCCTTTGGCTCTTGGTTTTTAATTTATAGCGCGGCGTTATCAGGGATCCATCGAAATGACGTCACAAAGGCGTCCTCAGTCAAATGACTCTGTTTTTCAAAAGCTAGGGTCTCGCATTAGCATTTAACTTTCAACGGCCCCTGAGCCAAACGACGCGTGACCATAGCCAACCCGGTCAACCCCTGTCGACCCTCGCGAACAGCCGCCTGAACAGTTTCCGTCTGCGGCCACTATAGCTCTGACAGGAGATGAAAAGAGGACAAGGACAGAGAGGGGACCTTTAAAAGTAAATTTTCCTGTCCACGATACAGAGAGAGAAGCGAGAAGCCGTTGCCAATTACATTTTGCAGGTATTCTCTTCTCTGTGAACTGTCCTCACTTTTCCGCTCGCTTTATTCCTGCTCCTCTCGCGACTGAAGCGATTCAGCGAAATTGTCAAGGCATTTGCATATTCTGACAGAATAAACGTAAGGGGTCGTACGCCGGTTTGACCCAGATAATTTGAGTTACCCACAAGATACGTGAACGAGTTTGAAATCTACGTTTGCGATATTTTGATGTCTCGTCGAACCAGCCGCGGATCCTTGATTAGCTAAAAGCGTGCTATCGTTTTACGCCAATTTTATCCTGCGAAACATGATGTATTTTCAGCATGGTAAATGAAAGTGGAGCAATCTTGCTTTAACAAGTCCCCCTCATTGAAAATCGTTATTTTCTTAAGCAATGGATAAGTAGTAATGAACAGGTGGTGTTTTACTTCCATATTTTGTAGTAAATGGAAATATTGAGAACGTCTGAAGAGTGGAGAATCATTTGGGGCACATGAAATACACCTGGTTTATTTAAATGGACGACGTAATTGAATTTGGGATACCTATCATACAGTACTACTGAGGATTAAAATATTCTTCCATGTTGTTTATTATGATATTTATTAGACATGAAAGTCAATATTTTCGATAGGTCAGACTCTTGAAACGTTCTTTATGATAAGCAGATTACGCTTGATTTTTATCTTTGGCTCACACACCGTACTTCCATGTTATGAGCTTTTTTGTGGGTTGTAAAATCTATATATTTGAATGCTTGAGGTTATTAAATTATTGTAGCTGTGAGTGAATGACGTGAGTGACGCTCTTCAGGGCTCGTTATATATTTTAGGGTCTATCATCAGGCTCATATGGAAGTATTGTGTAATTTATGCAAACCACTGATGTTCGATTGCACACGCAAAAAATCTGCAAATGAATGCTGTAGATTGATGCAATAAGACAAGGGATTCCCATTTATCCGTCATGCGATGTTGAACATAGGGGTTAACGTTCCAAAATATTTGACTGTAAGCTCACAACAGGCGATACCAGCGAAAAAGAGCGAAAACTACGTGACGTGCCAATGTTTGTCAGGTTCAGGTTGACAGGAGTTGGAACAGCGTTGATTGTGCGCCGCAGCGTCACCTACTTTTCCCGCCGTCTATCAAGCCTTGTACCTGACACTTCCGTTTTCCTTCTTTTCGACCGCACCATTCCCCAGTCGCACCAACTGATTTCGTTTCAGAAATTCTTAGCACTGTGGAACAGCACTGGTAAATTTTCATTCACGAACAAGACGAACTTCATTGCATTATTTGACTCTAGTTTTCTTATTTCCGAGTTTATTTTTCGCGAAGTTTGATCGACGAGAGCTGGCTCTGAGATAATTTTTTTTTAAATAGCGTTACATTGGTGCAAAATGGTGGTAAATTGTCTGTGCGTCATGTTACAAATATCGACTCAAAGTATGGAAGGCGTCAAGAAAGCCTAATTTGATGCCCGGAGACAAGCGATATCTGATTAGGTAGATCATTCGGAGTAACTTAGCGTGGGATGCGAACATTTTCAACTGAGCACGGTGAATGGGAAATGGGTTTCTCGAGATATTTGCAAGGGTCAAGGTAAAACAGAACGGTATTTGAAGATGTATGGTAGGTAGTACGAGTAGAATAGGATGAGAAGCTGAACCCAGAAAGAGTAGAAAGATGAAGACAGAAGCGAGCGCAAGGAACTGGGAAGGTTAACTTGTGACTCGCCTGGGACCTCGGCAAGGAAGACTTGATGTCCAGTATTAGGCATGACTTTATGCTCTTTTAGAGGAGAGAAACGTTAGTGGGTGGGAAGGAAGAAGTCAGCAGAGGAAGTTTGGGGATTCCTCGTCCTTATTACAAACGGAGGGTTGAGTACCGAGTACGTGAGCTCACTGCTTAACTAGGGCGTTCCTCTTTTGCCTGTATCTATGCTGTTCATGTTCTTTCAGAGCCGAGCTCACTTCCGTATTCTTCATCCTTTTCCATCGTGCACCGAAGGATGGAAAGAACGTTCGTACGCAGCATCACTCATCTCTTTCGGTCCATCACTCACGCCGAGCCCTCCCATTCTCACCAGAAAATCAACAACATTCGTTACTGCCACATGGGTTTTCTTCTAGGATTCATTTCGCATTAAAACTCCTGAATCTGGCTTGGGACGAGAGACGTTTCAGAAGATATGAGTTTCTGTGTAACAAATAATGCCAGAGAGAGGACTGGCATTTTCGAAGTATCATCTTCAAAGCGAGAGGGATCACAATTACTTCACATCATGACAAACTAATTAGTCGAATAAAATTCTATTTTTATCAAATACATAAAAGAGTAGTGATAATGTTATTACGTTTTTGGAGATTGACCGTTGTTGGATATTTGATAATATGTAATATTATTCTGATTTGTGCGGGCCATAAAATGCGATTTAGTATATCAATATATTATTTTGACGCTGGAGGTTTTAATATCTCAAGCTGAAGACGTTCGATTTTTATCGCCTCTCTTACACAGTAGGTATTAGCCCGACTTGAAGTCTGATTGAAATGTTTTCACAAATAATTTTTGGTTTATAATTCAAAAATGAACCATTGTAATAGCCCAAGAATTTTTTTTTCAAACCCCCTCCAAATTTATGTTAAACGTTTGAAGGAGGAAAACTCGTATATTCTAATGTATTTGGGACATAGGTGTGTTTAGAATCGATTTATCCAGATTGTTTTCACGGGATAGCTACTATTACAAGTGAAGCACAATCATTTCCAACGTTTTTTGCCTATAATTATAGAGCACGGCACGTGTGATCTACATACCAATTTTATTAACAGTGCAATCGATTCAGTGAGTCCAGTTATCGTTGCGTTAAGCCAAATTCCTGATTGAAATGAACGACCTAATAATTTTCCCCTATTTACACCGAAGTGAGAGTCCCGAGATCCGTTGCACGATTGCAAGGGTGGCAATGGCGGTCGGGGGAGCCTTCCAACTCCCGTTTATACTAATGGGAAATATGAACAGGATATTCGCGGCGAAAGTACTCAACTTCGTATTAAACATTTCAAAGGGACGAGGCCCGGAAATCGCGAGAGGCGGACCCTCGCGTCGGTTATGACCCGGCAACCTCTCACAAACCGCTTTCACATCTGCGAGACGATTTAAAGTTATTACTTAACGGGGAACCCTTGCGGATAGATTCCACAATTCCTACCTGAATGCCGCCCTATTCGAGAGGTGTAGTAGTCTTGGAGATAGTGAGAACCGGAGGAACCGCGTGGGCGTGAGCCACTTTCTATGGGAACCCAAAGCGATCCCTAAGGGTCCTATTGGAAGCGTTCCTCGACCTTTGTCGGTTCTCGGGTCGATACCGAACTTCGCACGACCTGCCTCCTACTTATGCAAGCTTCAACCGCGCTTTCCGTGCATAAACGCTATCGTTCCATATTATAGTAGAAACAGGCCTTCCTTTGCTACGTGGGCGAATTAGATTATTGCTTCCGACTGTATCTGCGTCTCGCTGAGACCATCCAATAGCTTTACCCGTTCCTACCTTCCTCACCCTAAGGCTATTCTAATTCTACATTCGAGCCTAGTAGTCACTTGGATCGCTTATAATCGCGCCGCGTCGGCATGTTAATGGATGTTTTAGTCGACAATGAGCGAGTGCGAGAAATTCCATTTTCTGCTGCTTGCGAGCCGCGGCATCACGTACGGAACCGCAAATATACAAAACAGCGTTAACATGCGATAAAACCTGATCGACTGCTCGATTCGATCGCGTACTATTGAGTTTTAAAAGATGACAAATGCACGAAAACAGCTGAATGACTGTCATCATGGTTCGCTGGGGACCTGAAATTAAAAAGCCAAATGTGACCTTAACTTTCATCTTTCTTTGGTGTCCATAATATAGGTCATACCTCGACGGTGCTAAATGATTGCTACATATTTTTAAATAACGTGTGCGCAAATTATGTGTTATAATTTTATTTTATCTCGAGTTACGATTGTTTGTGTTTTGATCAGAAAGCTGCGATGAAACATCCTAGCAATGGGAACAACTCGTCTCGTTCATTTCCTCCAGGAGTTTTTTTTTTCTTCAATACCCCGCGGACGCAGGTGCGGCTTGATTTCACACGATTTCTCCCATGTACTTCGATATCCTCGCTTTATTGGTTTATTGGTCCCGGTCTCAATTTGATCGAATTGAGATGGAAGGGTTTCTATGCTCCTGTACAAATTACATCAGGCTCGCTCACTCGAGGAAATCCGTGTGTTCCTTCGTTACCTTGTAACATCTTTTTTCCCATTTTGGCTGAAAATTCTAATGTTTGTCGAATATCTGAGAAACTGACGATTTACGGTAAGCCAAATGTTGGATATATTTTGAGCATAGAAAATTTGGAACCGTTTCTTTTTCAATTTGATAATTATGTGCGTCGATGTTTTCAAGATTTATTACTTCTTTTTCGGCCGTTCCTGTTCACCATGTCCCGTCTATCATATCATTTTTTCAGTCGCTGTTTTAAATTAGGTACTAGTACTAGGAAGTATGTACTGAATGTGGAAGTATGTAATATGAAGGAGTTCGATCTGATTCTCCCTATCTATGCGTCGAGCGCGTATTTTTTTCTAGAATTGAAAAGAGAAGTGGGATCTATAAATGTTTTATATTTTTACCATCGATATATTTATGGATATATTATTCAAAGCTATGTCCGGGGTCTTGGTGAGTTCGGTCTCGAGGGGATTGAAAAGGAAGGCAACCTTTCCTTCGGTCCAAGGTAAAGAGAAACTAGGTAAAGATTTATGCAATATGGAAAAAATCCGTGGTGAAAGAAACCCATTTTGAAGGCGATGTTTTGGCTGCCCTGTCGCCTAAAAGGCGAAAATGTTCAAAAGAATCGATTCCGTAAAAAATTTCATTTTTATATCTAACCTCTTCCAATTTGCTAGTGTTGACTTCGATTTCTCATTACGAATATCACCTCAACAATCGCTCTAGCAAGAGGTGCTTTGTATTTCCGGTTTTTTAGTTGATGGTAACAATTTATCAAACTCCTAATTACAGGAAAAATATGAAGGAAAATAGCCGCCTCGTTAGTTTAGTATTATTATTATAACATTTTTTCTATTATCACGTTCAGAGGCAACTGCTGATCATGATAAAATTGGTTAGAAACCATCCTTGGTATTTATGGAGTTATTTCGTTCTTATGGATGAAGCCGACAGATCGATGGGCACGTAATTGTGAATTTTTAGAAAGTTTGAACCGCCAATCGAGAGTGAAATCTTATTAAATCGGACGATGATCATTTATTGCATATTTAGTCACGGTGGGTAAGAAAATAAAGATACTTCCCTAGTTTGCAGGGGCGAGGAGGCAAAATGTTTTGCTATTCTTCTCTAAATTATGATACCATGCGTTTCAAGAACAGTAAAAATGGTGTAACTTCCCTCAGTGCTGGAATGTTTGATCTTCGAAGAAACGCCCGTAGATCTAGTCCAGTAAACTCTATACGAGCGTGGGTATTTGAATTGAAGCCAAATGAATAGTCATACAGTTCCGCAATAACTTAGCATTGCATTCCATTATTGCGTCTCTGGAACTTGAATTAGTCTCGAGCGGATTGATTCTCATAAAAACACAGAACATAACCTCGTTAGTCAGGGGCCGTCGTAAAAGTTGCCTCGGACCGCTACCATGAACGATGACCGCAGCGTCAATTCCAGAGATAACGATCCGTTACGATTCCCCTTTCTGCTCCTAGAATACTCCCGCCCGTCCCTTGTAACAGATACCCATGTACGAACGTTAGCCTACCGAGCGGGTAATGCAAGCGCCTCATCCGTTCGTACATTCCCATCTGACCAGCTTGGACGTCCAGGCCGCCAACGCTTGCATTCCCAGTAGCCAACTCGACGACTTCAGTCACCTGAACAGGACGGAGTTCGCTATTGAAACACATGCCTACATGATTTAAATCGTAGCCGAGCCGTTGCAGGGAGTGGGAATGATTAATCTTCGCCTAATCTACATCTACGGGCGAGATTCATTTACTTTTCAGATTAGTCATCCGCATAGTTTCATATTCACTATGACCTCAACGTACGATAACATTATACCTGTAAAGTTGAAGTCGGGAAAAGAGCGATGTATTCTGAGGTAGGAAATACTCGTTTCATATTACATCTGAAGGGGATCGTTCAGTGTGAATGAATCTTTTAGCATCACTGAACTTTTTGATATTTCCGACCGACAAGAAAATAAAAAGCTGCAAATGATTGCACACATCCTTACCAGTGCTCTGCTTCAATGATTGTTTAAGGAGACCATCCATTTGTTATCGTAACTATTCCGAACATTTGTCAACGTTTCCACCTAACAAGAGATTGCTAACTATAAGCGAAAACTCCTCTGCAACTATATACCTAGTAATTTTAATCTTTTTTCTTAATTTTCACATTGAAAGTAGTTAGATTATTTGCCTAACGGTACTGCTGGAGAGAGTGTTTGACAAATCATCATCATATACTTGAGCGATTACAATAGTTCATTATTAATTGATAAACTAAAACTAGGGTGACCAAATTGACCAGAAGGTTTAGTTTGGTCATATGATCATTATATATCAGTCACAATTATATTATTGATTTGACAATAATAATTATATAGATAATTTTATTATAATGTTAAACGCACATCTTTCTTTGTGAGTATTTCAATTTGATCGGTAGTTGGATTAAATCTCATTTTTAATTTGAAATGTATTTTATTTGTATGCATGTGTGGGTTTTTTCACAAACAGACATAGTTATATTAATACTTTAGTACTACGTTTGTTGATCGTGGTATTAATTTTTAATAGCATTGAAAAAACGGCGTGAAAATTACGAGAAAATTCCTTGGTGGCGCTGAATCTAGTTTATGTCGGCATTATCGACAATTGATTGATTAAAGTTTGATAGTGGCAAGATTGTTCTATATTCGGATTCAAATACAAAAAATACAAAATACAAAACTGGTTTTCATGGCTTCATTTATTGAATATCAAACCAAATTTTGGAATAATTAACCTACTTAAAATAGTGAAGGCTTTTTTCAAATGTCTTTTATTACAATTTGGAGTAGTATACGTATTGCAGAAAAGTCCCATAATCAAAATAATGTTATTGAAAATGTCCATTTCCAATGTTACATTGGAATTTTTAATTGTTCGTTGACGGAATTTTTCACCATTCATAGTACGGACCATGACCAAAGCCATCGAATCGTTAGGGAGGCTCGTTCATCCAAATCTAGATAAAATAGTCGTATTTATTAACGTTGATAAAAATTAGTGCCTAAATGGGGTAAACTGTGGAAATCGGCGAGGAAGACACGCTTAGTATGAAGTAAGCAAGGGTCACAGAAATGGATACTCGGAAAGTTGGAAGCCAGCTTGGAAATCTAATAAAGGTAATTGAAGAGAAATTCCCTCGAGGGAACGACTGCGTTTCGCCCGACCAACTAACCCCGTCACCCACTGTAGATTTCCAATCCTTAGCGCTTGTTAGAGATTCGGTTGGCATCGCCGGGATCTCGGGTTATCTTGTAGGTAACTCCATGAGAAAGGATTGTGTCATTTTCTCGCAAAGGTCGCACCCAAGAAGGCAGGTTACCAGGGAACTACGTGCAACGCTATCCGCTCCCTTTCTGTATTATAGCGAACACCGGTAAAAATGTTCACCGAAAGGGTGAATCGTTGTTGCAAAGTAGCACAAGCTCTCATTTCCAAATACCGAGTTACAGCGAACCGGATTTTCAACGGTGATTCCGTCCGCTATAAGATTACTTACTCTCGAATGTTGTTTAAGTTATTTGTAGCCGCTCTTTTAGTCAGCTCTCTGCAGCATCGACGGACTGTTGTAGAGCTTTTACTTGCTAATGGAGGATCACCCGCCTTTATTGTTTCACAGTCGGCAATTTCGAAAAATCAAAGTGAAGTTCTTAGTGTTTTTACTGTCGAAGAAAATGATGCTCTTTGTCACATATTTTCGAAAATTGTTCATAACTTCGAACTCGGACGAAATCCGTTTCAAGCATTAGAACTCTAAATTCTACGCAATAAATTTTGTGATTTATCATTTTCGCTCTTTCAGTTGATTCCACTTAGGAAATAATTATTATACAACAATATTATTGCTTTTTTTCCTTAACAACCTCATAGCAATGCGCTCAAAAGGTTCGTTTGGGTGACATTGCTGCTTTGCGACTATCCTAAGAGCACTCCCCTGCAATCTAAACCTCTTGTCTCGATTGCACTCTTAAAGTATGCTGAAATAAAGGAAACTTATTATTTTTCTGTTGTTTTTAGAGCATCCTCGAGCAGTATTAAACAATAGATGTGTTGATGTTTTTTTTTCAACGCTACGCGATAATACTGCAACGATCCAATCGGAAGGGCTCCTTAGTTCCAGCGTGGAAGAGTGAAAAGTCATTCGATCAGTGCGATTTATTTGAAAGCGTCGCTTAAAAAACAAACGACTCCTCTCGAAGCCCATCGCGAGAACGCAGCTGTGTCGCACTTCGGAAAAAGCTGAGCAAATCCGACGCAGCTACTCTCATTTAACGGGGAAAATACATTACGCAGCTACGGCCACTTATCCTGATCAACTCTCGTTATCGCTATCAAAAAGTCAAACTTTATTGCGTGGAAAAAAACATCTCCTGACGGAGGATGAAAAAGTACGCGAATCGACTCCCTCGGAAAATTTTTGCGTTTTGTCGCTGGCTCGGTGGTGGCGCAACGACGAAAAATAGGTTTCATAAATAACAGTGGCCGGTTGAATTAGAATGAATAACTACCCAAATTATTTACTTCTGTACGTGCCGTCAACTATTTGGCCACGTCCCAAAAGACGCTCCTGGGTAACGTTGTTTTTTCGTGCCATCAAAACTCGAAAGAGTGCCATCGTTATTTTTTCCATTTGCAATCTTTCATTCGTCGAACAGGAAATGAAATCGTGTTTTTACATATTCATGCCACTCATTCTACAATCTCGTCAATTATGACGATCGGGTAACTTCAAACGGAACTTGCGAATAATTCACATATAAAATAGACTTAAGTTGGTAGCGATGCATTATTATTGCGTACCAAACGTTGTTGGTTATATCGAGACGTTTGCTGACAGTCATATTATAATGTCTATGATTTTGATTTCCATAATATGTAAGGCAATGTTATAGCCGGAGAAATAAAATGGAATATGGAGAACAAGTAGCATTTAGCTGAATTTCAGCTTGGTATATCAGTGAACGTTGTCATCGATCAACATTTTAAATGATATTGTGTAGAGGCAGAGTATTCTCCCTTCGACCTGAGTCAGAAGGGCTTGCTGAGGACTGCGGTCGTATTGGAGTGAGCTATTTTTTTTCCGATAGACTCTTTGGGTCACGTACGTTTGAGTTGAAAGGGATTACCGATCCTAGCGGTCATGTGCGAGCAAAGTATAGAAAACTGGGCATTCGACCAACCGAGTAGAAGTTTTCTCGCCGGCAGCGAGGCTTTTTCCTTTATTCTCTATCTAACGCCTATCTACGCGGTTCGTTATTTTGCTTTCAAATCTTTTTCTTCTCCAATAGGTGCCTAGGATAGAATTGAGGTGTTTGGCCCCCTGGGAATATCGGGATTGACGCGAAAAAAATTATCACAACACACATAGAAATCACTTTATCGATTGTACGTCATAATATACGATACGTCGTATAATAATCTAGGTCTGACATGAACAAAGATTTTGTATAACACCACTTGTATTTGAAAATAATCCTGACTATTCGCTTGGAAAAAATTCTCGGTAGGTATTTGTTGTTTTTCTACCAATTTGCAGAACAAATTGCGACGTGGACATTGTGCTTATAATACCCTCAAAACACCTTAATCATTTGCCTATACCAATCATCATTAAGCTCGGTTCAATAGCTGTTAAAACTTTCACCGAATTTGCAATCGAAGAGAATTCGATTTTCCGATTCGCTCGGCCAATATCAATGGCGCAATCGTTTCTGTACGTACCGTCCCCGTAAAGTCGGTAACTGTGGGTCGGAGCCGGCCAAAACTTTGCCGTCCTCCTGACCGCCAGTTGTTATTGAAAGTTTCCCAGCTGTTGCTACAGCTTGTTGTCATCGGCCCTCTCCCTTTCACAAGTTCGTTCCATATTTTACGTACGAGTTATATTATTCTCAAATGTTCAACTTGGGCGTTTCAAAGTTGGCCGGAGCACCGGCGTGAGCAATCGCTCCTTGTTAGAGGCACACCTTAACCGTTTGCTGGAATGTGCGATCTACCTGAGTGCTGAGACCCGTTTCTGTTAAATCTTGTTCATCATTGCCGTTTCCACTTTCTCGATTGGGTCGACTTTCTCGTCTCCTGGTATACGATTCGGCCAATCAAACTGCACAGGCGATTCGTATAGTCATTTATTTTTATGTTGTTTCTTTACTCACTGAATCACAAAAAGTAGTTTCGTATAAATTCATTACAATGAAAAATAGGGCTTACGGCTAACGGATTCAAACTGAAAGTAAAAATTTCAACACCGAACATTTTGAGCTAAAAGCTAAAGTTTTGAAGTAACACAACTCCTCTGTTGAAATTGGGGTTGCGATCTGGTTATTCTTATTCTTTATGAAATGAAAGGTTTGCTGCAAAAGTTGAGACATTAAATTTTGGGATGAGTCACAGCGCGTGAAGTCTTAGCAGAACATTCTCTATGATGGACGAAGATTCTTTATGATGGTTAGTTCGCAATGTAGTTTAGTTATCGACATTAGTTTTGGCAAGAAGAAAAATTTGGGGGATTGCGCCATAGACGAAATAGAAACTTATAATGACGTAGACACTGATTAAAACTGTTTGATCGATAATTTTTTTCAACAGCCTGAGCGTTAGTTCTGTTTCTTGGTTGAGTCGTCGCATGTCTCATCGTACTGGGTTGGTGAGGGGGAGAAGAACTAGGCGACATGTTCTCCGATTTTTTATTTACTGGCCGAGTACTTTCGCCCCTTCGGGCATCCTCAGGGCGATGTGGAACCATAGGTTACCACAGCCCTGTGGTAACCTATGGTTCCACATCGCCCTGAGGATGCCCGAAGGGGCGAAAGTACTCGGCCAGTAAATAAAAAATCGGAGAACATGTAGCCTAGTTCTTCTCCCCCTCACCAACCCAGTACGATTAGTTCTGTTGCTCATCACCTGTGTTTAGCCTCTACCAAAGGATCCGCTCCCGTTCCCTCGGGCCACAAATCTGTCGTTGCGCTTCTGTTTCAATCAGTTAGCAACCGTTTCGATATCCCGATTATTGTTTGCTCGCTCAGTCTCCGCAACTTGCGAGCAACTTAATCGGACAAAGGTGCGGCGGAGCGTGGAAGTTGTAATTTGGAGATATGCCCTGGCAAACTTATGTTAGCCTGGCTTATTAAGCGTTCCTCTCAGCCGACGGTCAAAGTTTATGAAGCCATTAATCAGCTTTCGCGCAATATAATGGTGAATTATACCTTCCACCTACCGCAAGTTTGTCTCCGCTCCCTTTCTAAGCTATATTCATCAAGCTCCTCGCTCTGCGTTATCCTCGTTTCAATAACGATCTCCAGATATGCAAACAGTCGAGAATAACTTCGAATATATTTCGTTGATGAACGAATCCAAATTAGCACCATACGATGGGTAGTTTTGAATTTTGAAATGTACTTTTTTCCGACCAATACCTTTTATTTTCTCAACATTTTTTTTCAATTAGTATTGCTACGTGATTTTAGGGGAAAGTGATTCAAATGAGCACTTGAACGGGTTACATTCGAGGTCAGGTGAATGCTGCTATGGGCGTTTCTTTCTTTCTTCGCATTTGAAGGGATTTTACAAAACATAAGGTTAACTAACATCCGCACACCCCTAGCACATACCTAGCTCGTGCACTTTTCCGCCGCATTCTTTCATTTCTATGTTTTCTCAATTGGAATAGCAATTTTCATAATTTCCGTGTGGCAATTTTCTTGCAAGGCGAGTGCGTCATCTCTTTTCCGTTCTGTTCTTTCACACTTGATTAAATTTCGCACCGCCAACTCCGAATACGCGTTCATTTCCATCTCGGAACATTTCGTTTAATTTTGTCTGCCGACAATTTCTATTCGCCGCTTACTATTTCGCACTCTCGTTGTCACTTTGTCTTCCTCCTTGTCAGCGCTCGCTCCGTCTAATACTTTATTTTCACCGGCATCTCTCCTGTTTCCATCGACCTCGAAAGGTGAAGGACTCGGTGGAGCCCAATAAAAAAAGGCGCATCTCTTTCTTTTGTGAGTTGGCCCTGAAAGAAGACGAAGGGCGAGTTTCCAAAGACATTCCTTCACTTTTGTTGCTACCCCGTTCCCGTCCCGACGTACGGTCTTCCCTGATGTGGACTCTATCCCTTTCCAGTGTACCGCTCAATCAAGTTATATCCTCCTTTTCTTTGAGGAGCCTTTCCGTTTCCGACTTGAAATGCTCATTCCCAAGAAGGGATATCCAATAGAACGAGCGAATGATTGTGAGTGCGGACGACTCGTTTCGACGCACCCCGCTGCCATTTCCGTTTGATCGTTCATTTACGTTTTTCGACGACTTCCCTCTGAACTTATGATTATATATTGATGTCCTCCGCGAGCTAAAAGTATCTGCTCGAAGAGCGACCGCTGAGATCGAAATCGTATCGTCGTCGAGCTCGTTCGACCTGGTCGAAACGGAATGCCTGATCAGGTTCGGGTATCGGTATCGGTGCTTCAGCAAGCATACGAATGATGAGATTCTGTGAGGAAAATCATGAAAAAAATTTCTGAAAAACATGACCGAATCATGAATGTTTGTTTGATGAGGATTACATTTTCCTCGTTTAAATACAAGTAAAAATTTTCACCATAAACTGGAAGACGGCTCAATTCTTTAGCCAAACCGTTGCATTTGAGTGTGCTCTAGCAATCATGAGTGGATGGTAGAAACACGAACTCCTTCCTATATCGCTATCAACTGCTAGGAATAATGAAACATACTATACGATCATTTGCATTGATTTTTGTCGAAAAAAGCGCAATTCCAGGACTTCGAGCTTTAGAAATGTGTGGTATCAAAAACTCATCTTTCCGCTGGCGGACGATTTAATTGAACCGTAATTCAACAGCAAGCTATTCCAGCGAATCCTGTATGAATCACCCGGCCCACTGCGAACAAGTCATGCGTTCTTGAACCTTTCACGTTGGGCGAAGATTTACTGCGTTTTATAATAAGTTTCCCAACGCAGTTCATATATATAAATCTATAGACCGCAACAGAACCGTTTCTTCACGCCAACGCCCCGAAACGCACTGTTGTTCTCGTTGCGGCCTGCCTTTTCCCCACCTAATTACCAAATCGCTTTCAGCGTAGAATATTCAACGTTGCGGAGGGGATGAATAATTCAAACTTAACCGTATAAATTCATTCAGCAAGACCAAAATTAAAATCACTATGCTGCACAATTACATTTTAAAAAACCTTCTCCGCTCAACAAAATCCTTTTCTGCTCCCCTTTCTTTTCCTCCTGCGGGACAATTGCATCAAAACGATGTCACGAGTCGGACGATTGGACCGGCCTTTTTCTCTTCGTTAAATGTTATGCACATTTTGATCAGGACCACGTTTTTCTGACCGAATGAAATGCAAAGAATCAGCTCGGACACGGCCAATTGTCGGCCATTGTTTTCTCCATTTTCATTAGCAATAAATTTCAAACTCTTCAATTATTCCCGAGTGCAGACAGCGGTTTCGAACGGGTCCACCACTGTCGCATTAATCAGGTGTCCACGTTTTTCTAAGCAGGGAAAACTAAGATTGTATACTGTTCCGAAAAATTATAAATCCACGTATGTATTACATCTTGATATTTAGAAGGATATTGAAAATCTGTTATTATGTTTCCGCGCATCTTCATCTCAATTTATTTTCTGAACATTTGTTCTTATTTATTCAATTTTGAGAACCTTTTGTTGTCTTTTTTTCAAGACATCCTATCTCACTTGTTCTTGCCGAAAATATCAAAACCAATATGTTCTTTTCTTTTAAATATCGATCAAAACGGGGTCTTTTCGTTCGATTGATAAAACTTGCTGCGAAGGCAACAATAATATGCTACTCATTTATAATATAGCTCACATACAGCTGGATCAATTTATCGCTCAATAAATTGGATTCATTACTTCTTGATGGAAATAGATTATTATCAATGGATGCAGAGCAAGTGGGCCGATGAATTGGCGAAGGAGCGCTTTGAGCAGCCGCAGAACGAGTTAGCGGCTTACCGTTGCCTCCTGGCCAAGCCGCATTGATGTCGTTAAAAAGGCCGCCAGCGGTTGCACGCTAAGGTCTATTGATTTTCAGGTGCCTTCTCCATTTGATGCGTCAGCTGAAGAAGAGAAACGCAAGTATAATTGGATTGCGAAGAACACGCAGTAAAATTGTTAAGGAATCAATTTGCAATGCATCTGAACTACGAGGAAGTATCAAAAGCAAGTACTATCTATAGAGGCTATAGAGGTTGGCTAAATGGATACTCTTCAAAGCTCGCCTCTAGAACTATTGAATTTCCATACTGAAACTTTTGTGATAACGTTCAGGTAAGAATTTGATTCGGAAGGTCTTGTTACATAGAAAAAGATGGCTATTCATGCTTAATCCTGGGCAAAATTTGGAGACTGGAGTTGGCTCCCTCGAGATACAAAACTTCTATGGATTTCTTGAGATGAAGATTTCACTAGAAATCATCAACATGTGTATGCAACTAATCAATTTTCGGAAGTTAACAATAATAACGTCTATTCAGCTACATGAACGTATCAGAATAGCAACTGCTGATACGCAGTTCGCGTGACTCACCTCGAACAGGCCAAAAGGCCTAAATCTACCTGGTTTTCTGAACTTGAGGTCTGGGAAAAATCTACTTGGAACCTGAAGTTCTCGGTGAAAACTGCCAGACTAATTCCCACTATTTAAACTCAGCGTAGGGTAACTTTATTAGGATTACGGGGCTCTGGGAGCTTGCAGACTAAAAAGACTGACTTTAGGGTGAGGAAGCAACTGCAAAGGAAGGAAGAGGGGCAAGGTAAAAATTTCGTACTCGACGGGAAAGTCGCAGGGCGTGAAGGGCGGAGAGATCTTCCCTTGAATACCAATTACCATTGTGTCATACCCCTCGAGCTAACAACTTTCTTTCAAGTTCAAAGCCCAACCTTCCTACACAGAGCATCGTTTACTGCTGTTCCTCGACCTGGTGGCCTCTTCTTCGAAATGGAAAAGGGGTGCGCAAGAAAGAAAGAAAGAACAAAAGTTGGGAATCCTGTTACCAGCCTTCGTGGGTCCTCCCTGAAATGGCGGCCGAGTTTTTAGGTAACGTGATCTTGTAAATGCGAACTTCACCCAAAAGCCATCGCCGAGACTTGATGAGGCAAGTAAGTAAGCAACTTAGTTGAAAGCCTCGAAAAATCCTCGGTTTCTGTCTTCGATCTCACCACTCATTTTTCAGGTGAAAAGTTTTATTCTTCCGTCATGCCGATGTAAGACAGACATAGATTACCTACAGTTATTCCTAGTTTTTTTCGGTGGGAGTGGATGAAAAAAGGCACAAGAGGAAAGTTCAGATCAACTAACAACACTGTCAGGCCTTCTGATGACCATTATAATAGTAAACACCAACCGAATAAGTTTCAGAACCATATTCTTCCATTAAACTGTTTGTATAAACCGTCCGGCCTACTGCTTTGGGTTTCCCTTAATATATTTCAATCAAATATCCTTCTACCATGTAAAAACTCTAAGTACTTGAATTTTTAAAATTGCTTCTTGTACCCCTCTTTTCTTCATAAAACAATTTTTTTCTTCAAAAACCTGACTTAGTTTATTGCACTGCCATTGACAACACGTATTCATGTTGGATTCCGTGCGAATCGATAGGAGGCGTACTATACGATTTGTCATATAAATACTTGCAAAACTACTAGGAAAGTGTAATGTTAAAATTTCAAAGCCTTGTGATGTGTCGAGAAAAAGCGCATTTTCAAATAATCCTCAGTTCAGAGATCATTTAGTCGAATAAGTTTTGCAGCTACGGTTTACTGAAAGTACGGTGAATTCTTTTTGCTGGAAAGTTCTTTATCGAATACGTTGGGTAATATCGATTTCACTAGACCTGACAAACGAACTGACCTACCTGTCCTGGCTGCTTCCCTCCGTTTCACCTGTGTTCTCTCTCGTTGCGCCCTTGCCGCTATTCAAGTCGCCTATCGCTAACTACCCCTATCCCATCTTCTCCTTCTGATTATCCGCTCGCTCGGCCCAACTTCTCCTTTTCACTTCAATCCGATGTGCTCGTCTTACAGAGATAAACAAGAGAACCAGCCGTTCCAACAGTGTTCCCGCTAACTCATCCCGTTCCAAAGTTGTATAACTGTCAAGGGCTGGCCATCCGAGTGAAAGGGAGAACTTAGTATTCAGATACGATAACGAGTCAGGCCTGTGGCATCGATTCATCGGAACCAAGATCAAACGTTCTCTCCTACAAAGCTAAGCTTATGTCAGTCGAAGTGTACTATATCAATACTTCGGATTTCGTGTTCTAGCCGGCACTGGTAAGTTATAATACTCCATTTCCAAACCGTTAATTATTGGAACCCAGTGCGTTTTGCAAAATTAGAATCGATCGCTTTCCATTTGAGAAGATTTCACTGTATAATTATCCTAGGAGACGAAAATCTTCCTAAGATGATCTGATTTCACGTAATCAAACTCATGATACTGAACCCTATAGCCATAAAGACACTGAATAAAGACACCACAATTGTTTTCGACGCAATTACCTAAATAATAAATGCGACCGGAATGCTGAATTTTCGTTAAACTAGAGTTTTAAATGTCTAAATCACAATCATTTGCTTAGTACCGATAAAAATAATAAGAGCAGTGATCAGCCGTATAAAGAGTATTAATTTTGTCGTGCCGTTTTCTCGAATTCTCGTCCCCCTGACGATTTGATGTCGCATAAGCGGTGAACGTTTCAGTCAAGGAAACGTTCGGTACCTACGGAGTGTCAAAAAGCCCGTTCGACCTGTCGTGTTGCTACATTTCAAGCACGGTCGCTGAAGGGCGCGAGAGTGATGACGTAATAAATTTCCCTTCGCGCGCTGCCGGTGAACTCGTACGAACGACCTCAGTGAAGCTTTTAGTGATCTGCGAACACGGGGATAATTTATGAGCCGTCTTCCCCGGAGCGAGTTCGCTGGTGCCTGCGCGCAAGCGCCTTCCTAAACAGTCTTACCGAACCTCAGTTCTTATTTACCTCGGTTCCTCGCTTCCAACGCGCTCTTCCGCCCGCGCAATCTTATGTTTGTATTTTGTATTCCGACCCTTCTCATGGGCGAGCACTCGCTTCCCTCGGTTTCTGTTCTACGCTCTCTAAAAGCAACATCGCCAACTGTTAACTCACCGTCCGGTATGAATATGGAATGCTCTAGCCTGCGAATGAGACTAAGGATCACTTCGCTTGATTTATGAACGTACGAGCGAACGTTTTAGTAGCGCCAGAGCATAGGACAATGTCGTAGCTGAAGAGTCTAGATCTAGAGCTATTCGCTATTCCGCCCGACACCTATTCACCGGCTGAGTTGGTGCAGAATAGTTTCGTTGAGTCGTTCCGCGATGCACGTGAAGTAAAGCGCGTTGCGCAACGTGTCGGTCTACATGAGAGGCGCCATAACTCGTGTTGCGGAAGTCGAATCCATTTCAAAGATGCAGACAAATGGCGCTTCAATTTCACTCGTCTTGAATAAATTTAACGGAAATTGATCAAATGTTGATAAATAAGACTGTAATGCAATTAACTATTCATGCAATCAAGATTATTTGATTCACATGGAAGCATCACAGAAATATGTTCGTTTTAGTTACCAACAAAAAAATGTGCATGAAAAAAGAATATTTAAACTCTGTATTATCATTTGTAGCGTTTTCATTTTCCAGAATTACTTATTTTATAGTCCGTGTTTACTCTTATCGCAATTGCAGATGGAAGAAATTGCGTTTACGCATATTATGGACGATTTGTACAGCTTTCCGAGCTATGTCATCTCGCTACTGTCTAATTACAGCTTTTAATTTTTGGAAAATGACAAAAATTGATTAATGTTGAATGTCTTCCGTTGAACTGGCTCTCAAGTGTAAATTGACTTCGCTCGTGCGGGGATTCTCCTCTTTTTCGCACCTGACTTTCCCAGTTTTCCTTGGGTATTTTCGCGTGTAGAAAAACGTTGAAAAGGCGAGATGTTTCCCGGGTTAACGCGTTACTGGCTGAATCATGGAGGGAATTCGATTCTGGACGGTTATAGCATCAGAGAACGAGGGAAATGGCGGCTGAAAATCCTTCCTCGGAACGCCTCGAGGTACTGATAGTTTACACACTTCGTCTTCAAAGTTGGCCGGAGATCTTGAGCGAACGAGGGAAATCCTGAGATGAAGGAGGCTGTTGGTTAAACAACGTCTCGTCTTCTCGTCCCAAACGAATAAACTTCATCGTTATTGCAGCGGTCTTCGAGGCGCAACAGGCTCGATCAGACTTTGGGCAGAAAAGGCCTCGTCAGATCCGCAATTTCTTTCAGGAGCGAAAATATTTTGTAACATGTATCTTTCAATTTTCTTTCGAACCGCCCAACCTTTGAAAAATTGTGTCTCCGTTTCTATATCTCTTAGGATTTAAATTTTAATCATCTTCCGTAACATCGTGTGCTGACAAATTGAGAGGTAATAGTTTCGAAAACCTTCGAAGACAACTGCAGCATCAGTGACCAATGATCGGTTCAACAATCACATCTCTGTTGGAATGGATATACTGGAAGGAGAATATTCTCACTCTCGTGCTGTGCACATGCCGTTTCAAGATCTTTGAAACCTGAGGCTGTCAAATATTCGAGCCTGTTATCAAGGGGAAGATACTCGCAAACCACGGAGAACGACGCGACCTCTTGATCATGAGCCTTCTCGTAACCACCATATTCTGCCAAGATAACAGCAGTTTAGATTATCTTAATAAATGCCTTTGGTCGATGTTCGTTATTCCGAAGCTCATAATAATTTCATAGTATGCGTTAACAGCATTATAAAGATAGCGTGAGTGAAATTTTGAAAGCCTCTTATATTGTGCCTCGTAACGTCTTCAAGTTCGTTATTTTACGTTACTGCTTTGTTCTTCATAGCCGGGAGAAACAAGAATATGCGGCATTTTAACGGAGCCCCGCGTGCAATGAATAAAAACTATGAAATTACTGCAAGTGGAAACTTCGTTTTACGTCATTCATTTCCAACTCGTATAACCATTTGCAACCGGCTTCGTTATGTGGACTCAACTTCCTCGCTCTCGTTTTCTTCTACCGGAAAAGTGGTTTATTAAACAGGCACCGAGGGCCCTTAGGAAGTTCAGTCTCGTGATTCTCACTTAGCTTATTGGTCCCAACGAGCTTTCATGTGGCAGGAGTGCGGCTCTCTAGACCCTTGAATCCTCTTTACGCTATCACCTCGCAGCGATTCTGCTTGTTTGCTTAGTTGGAATATTTCAACACTCTCAGTGCCCGCCCGCTTACTATATTATTCCGGTTATACAAGTACACCGTCGATCCGTCTCCCACTCGAGCCTTGCGCTAATTAAAATAACACGAGGAGATGATATTACATTAGGTATCTCTTCACGAATAGCTACGGTGCAGCAACAACACGTCTTGAAAATGGAATAGAGATGTAAATCTAAGATGAGTTAATTTTTTTCCGAAAATTAAGGTTGGTCTACGAAAAATAGTATGGTTTACTCCGAGAGAGCAACCAAAATTGGGCTCTCTCTCCCAAAAGCTGTTTAAATCGAATTACACTGGCCAGGCTCGTATCTCGGACGTATCCGCGAACCACCTAAAAGCTATCTCTGCCCAGTCTTGTTATCCTCTCCTAATATTTCACTCATAAACCTGTATTCCTAATATTTCATTTTCAACGCTCCTCTCTGGAATAGTGGTGAATTGGTATTATTACTGTCCTTGCGTAAAGTTTAACTCAAAAATGCTCAAAACATTCAACGATAAAAAATATTCCTTCTATCCGGATTGTATGAAAATTTAGTTTTTATATTTTTTCAGGAGAAACCGATGTCTCCGAGAATAGTACCGGTGATGTCCCCTCGGCTCCTAGATCTATTGGAAGTTCGGCAACGAGCACGCGGGCTTTCCGAGAATCGTCGGCAGTCAAAACTACAGGCGGAGGATCAGTTCCACAGCCTTTTTTCGACGATGTGTCGCCGAGGAACGTGACGGCTGTCGTCGGACAATCGGCGATACTGCATTGCCGGGTTAAACACGTCGGCGATCGTACGGTTAGTGCCTAGACTTAATGGAACACGGTTTATAGGAAAAATAGATAATATCTAGTTTGAAGTACATCTTTCCTCCGTACTTGGTGTTCGTCATTCCTAAACGTCAACACAGGAAAATTTTCCAACCGTGGAGCTCTGAACTCGACTGGAATGGAAATTCTCAACGAACTGTGACTTGAAAACTGGTCGAAAGTATTCGCCATCTGCACCATATAATTATGAATAATAATAAAAAATATTAAATAAATATTTTTTTCATATTAAATAATATTTTAATATTTAATAATAATATTATTAATAATATTTTTTTAAATATTAAATAAATATTTTTTTTCAAATGGTTCTAATTTATACGTCGCTGATAGTAAATATATATTCGACTAGTTTTCACGTCACAGTTCGTTGAGAAATTCTATTCCAATTGAGTTCAGAGCTACACGGTTTGAAAATGCTCCTCTGCAGACTTTTGGAAATCACGAACACCGAATGGTAGAATATGCAAATAAATCGCGAATTTTTTTCGATCTAACTTATCCCTCGTTTCGGGTGCTCAATCGATGCCAAACTCAATTAGTTACGGCTCAAACCTATTTAGAAATCCTTTTTGCGAAGCGGCTCTAGATTTATTCTATCTCGTAGTTCGTACCGCCTAGAGCTGACTATATTTCTAGTGACCGCCGTTCATTCAATAAGCCTATCCGATCGATGGAAACTCCACACCAAAGGGAGAAAGAGCCCGTCGAAAAAGAGGATTGAAAGCTATCGCTACATTAGATTACTCAAACCGAGAAAGGTTGAGCTGTTGAAGGGGTGTACTGAATCAACAAGCCTTTCCATGGCACTTTTGAAAACCCGGATCTTTGCAAAGCAGAGCATCGAGTGCTTTTATATTTTCCTAGCATCAGTGCAGTTCCCAATTGATTGATTCTAGAGTCATCGATATCGACGACATTTGCTTAGCAAGGACACGAATAATTGTATGTAAAATATATGCGGCTCGATCAAATACGATAATGTGGTATCGCGGCAGAAACGTTTAGGAATGTAGAGGGCAGCATAATTATTGCGATTGACGAGGGTAAGAAAATCCATGAAACTCATTCATCGAATTTTAATTCCCTGGCAGAGTACTTCCGCCTTCTAGGGCCTTCAGATGATGTAAAACCATAGGTAATATAGTATAATTAATTTGGCAATATAATTACAGCACAATACTACATTATTTTCCAGTTTGAAAAATCACAGTATAAATATTGTGTTTTTGAGTTTCATCGGGAGAATTTCTTATTTCAATGTGAATAATATAATTTCACAACCCCATAGCTATGTCCAACGCTAACAAGACTTGAATGGGAGCTATTTATTATTAATTCTATCTCCAAAGCATCCCAATATAATAATTATTATTATTGTGTACGTTGGTAATGGATAGGATAAATTAATTGGTAATATTGACGTCAAATGGCAACCAAATTCGCTCAGGTGCTCAACAGAAAACGAGATTTGCGAACTGAGTGAAGAGCCTTTTTATGCCGGGCATTTCATTCCTTGGGGGACGATCATATGCGGAACTGAGAATATGGGCCGTTAGAGGGAGAATTTATATGAACGGTCTGTTGACCACTGAACAGGGATTGCTGTATAAAGTGTTTCAACCCCTCTTGCGAGTGAAATGTCCTCGTAAGTTTCTCTTCCATCTATTTCTCCCTTTCGTTTGCCATCGACCGAGAATGGGCCGGAAACGGTAAGCAATTACATTTTGGAAAGCTGGGTCATTCTCGGATGTTGACCGTAACATCCCAATTGATTTTCGACCTTCTCGTTTCCATTCGTCGTCCTCCATCCTCAGCTGGATGACTATATCGTTTCATGCAATGGATTGCTTAGACCCTTCGGTTGCCTCACGTTATTTCCTAGGCTCAAGGAGGTTCCGAGTTGAGGGGATCTATCAGAGGTTCCAACTCGTCCAATTATCGTAATCTGGAAACATCTTCATCGCTCTAGTTGAACTCTAAATGGTTGATAATTACTTTCACTAAGTAATGAAATAATTATTCCTATGTAATTCTCCTTCGTAATTAATCATACTTACATGGGATCGATGGACGGATAATGATCGACTATGTGTTCGAGGTTCACGATTCCGCGCTTTTATTGAACAGAAATTTTCCCTTGGGAAGTCTTTATACTTGGTACTTCTTTATATATCTGATTTCTGAATACATTGCTGATAAAGATATCTTGACTACGAAATCTGCCAGTGCTTTTAACTCTTATCAGATATCTTCGAAATTCAATTATTCGCTCGTATTCCAATCCTATTCCAAAAGCTGGTTTTCATATCGACGTAATAATGATTCTGACGCCTGATGCAACTTTTTCAGTATCTATCATGAAACGACTTTTCAAAGTTCGTCGTTGCAGCTCGGCAAAAGCGCTCGTACTTTTTTCCGGCGAGCATTAATATTTCTCGCTGGATTAAAAGTAGCTCGGGAGCGATTCATTGTTAAGATTCATTAGGTCGTTAACTTATTTATCACCCCACCTCCTCCATTATATTCGCTCTTTTTTAAGCGCCAAGTTTTTAATTAAGTCCTGGTAGCCTCTCACCTTGTATCTATCCTTCCCCTTCATTCTACGATAGCTCCGAGCTAATCAGTAGGAACTGAATATATCTTCTAATTTTTAGTTTCAATTTTCTCTTAGCGAGAGATTTTTGGGCTCGATAGAGAACGCATTGAGGAGGAACCTGGACCCTAGCTCGAAACGCAAAGTTGAATTACATTTTACAAACGAGGAGCGAAAGTGCTCTTAAACGAATGACGTAGATTCGTTCTTGATTCAGAAATAGGTCTGCATTGAGTCACTTCGGACCAGGTGCGTGAAAAGTTCAGAGAGCCTTGAGCTCAACGGCTTCTCGTATGAAGATCTGAAGAGGAAAATAGATGTCCAATCCAACACCTACTTCCAAACGTATAGGACTTGCGGGTCTGAAGACTAATTCTGTTAGATTTCTTGTTCGTAAAGGATGGCACTATGGTGCTGGAAAAGACAGTGAGTATAGACTCACTGGGAAATGATGAAATTTTTTTAGAATGATGACGTCATAGCTACGAGACAAGTGTTTTTGAAGGTATATACATAGGTTACGATCCTGCGTTATTCAAACCTACTTATACGTCCTCACTATCCGGAGGAATCCAATTAATAATCTTTCAATAGTTGCTCTCAGCTTGTATGTATTTAAATTCGAATTGTCATTGGTTAAAATTCACCGTTTTCTTAGCCTTTCTCAAATAAATTTTTCGAATTTCGGTTCTCTGGTTAAAACTCTGGATAAAATGATCGAGTGCTAAATGTTTTTCCACTTTTCCAGCCTCCGCTCAATATTCGCGGAATTCTGCCAATTTCCGTCACGCACTGACAATAAGAGCAGCACACCGGCATGATTGGGGACGTCTTGAATTTTGCACGATTGCCAGGCGGCTTAGGAATGTATTTGTCTCGAAAATTCTTTCGGGTTCCTGTAAATATGTCAAGGAATGTTAAGGGTTCACAGCTTCTGTCGATTTTTTAGGAACGTAAAATAGTTTAACACCAGATGAAATGTAGAAAACTGGATTTACAAACAAAAGCTCCCTGCCAATATTGAATCGATACTCTATATTGGGCTCTAGCATTGGTTTTTCATCTTGTCGCATTACTGGTTGTAGCCAGTAAGGATTGATTAAAGGATGGTGACACATGTTAAACGTGGTACATTCCTTTATCCTAGTTTTATCTCATTTATCTAATACTGTATTGAAATAGACACTTTACTGTATTGAAGTATACACGTTTATGTCGACTATAATTCTGTAGGATAAATTCGATTCTGATACGGGATTACTTTTTCGAAGGGTTAGACAAAGATGAAATATCATTACCTCGCCTGGAATCGCTCATGTTCCGAATAATGGCGAGGGCACGAGGATACGCGATGGGCAGGGCAACGTGCAGACAGGGTCAGAAGGTCCCAAGGCCATTAACCCGCTCGTCGCGAGCTCACCAAACGCCGACCATCCTTGTGAGGATATAGAGCAAGGCGACCGGTGAAATTGGCCCAATTCGCGAGTTTCAAGCAACCTCGTTTTCACGGAGGATCGACTGTATGTTTTGTGTGAAAGACCCGCACCAAAGAAAATCTCTCGACCCTCAATGTACTTCTGTGTAGTAAAAACCGATTAAGCGCAAGACATCGCGATAGACGATTCGGCAATGGCAATCCGATCGGAAGGACAGATTGGATATGGATCTGAAGGAACAATTTTCAATGTTTTGAATGTTCGTTTAAAACGGGCAATAAGCTATGTTCCATCTATGAATGATACACCGTTGAGATTGCTCGAGAAAAAATCGTAACAGGTTTTTCATCCGTTGAAAATGTGATGATTTTGCTTTAAATATCATGTAAAATTTGAGTACCGAAGAGAACAAGATTCTATCCGTCCACCGCGTCGGTAGCACTGAGTTCACTTTCTTTTGAGTTTAAGCACCCGTACCTACTACGGTTGTCACTCCGGCGTGATACCTGCCCTTATAACTTGTACACTTGAAGACAGATACATCCTGGGCATTAATGAACAAATTCAGTTATAGGAAGTATCTGTTACACAATCTTCTGTGTATCAATCAAGAAACGTGCAGTTTTCCGTTGCAATTACGGACGCTTTGAATGCAAAAATCTCAGCCTTCGAACCGAAGTTTTAATTGAATTTTTTTCTGGAGAATAAGTCGCCTGGTTTTCTCCCCCTCACAACCCCTCTACAACAAATGCGACGACAACCAAACAATGAATTTTTTTCTTTAAATTACTCAATTGTTCCCTAAGTTAGCCAAGGTATTGGAATAATTATCCATCTCCGGGAACTACTACCGGTGTAAAGCAGCTCATAACATACATTTACGTTAAGAAGAAAAAAATTGCTCCGTGTAAGTATTCTATCATCTCCATAAAACTCGTACGCATTATCTGAATGAACCGTATAAAATCGTCTTGATCTCCCTCGGTATCAATTGAAACCGAACTGAACAACCCTCTATTTCGGTTCTGCGCCTCGCGTTAGGTATCATGCAATTTTTATGCGAGCACTAACTATTATATATAGGGGCTTGGCATCTCTTGTATCCTTACAACAAGCGCCTAATACTATAAATTCACGGTGAATTCCGATTTAGAGAGAGCCCGTGATATCCTATTCACCGCGGATACAAAGGCCATGGGTGGCAGTGAAACGAGCGGGACAGGTTACGCGTTTCAGCTTAATCCGCTCTAATTAATATTTCTCTTGGCCGTGGGAACAGCTTCCCCTTCATCCGCCGTTCCAGAACTCTCTTCTGAAGCTGCGTTAAGGGAGAGACTAGTGATTCATTACATCCGGGAAATATATCATCGGGTACACCGAGAACTGTAAGGCACTGCTGGCAGGACAAGCCAAGCCGGGACAGGTTCTCTCTCGTGTCCCAGTAGCGATGTTCCGAGCATGGGATTTCCTCCTGTTCCTCGGTAATTCGATGAGAAAAATTCGGCTTGAATCGGCAGACTAGCATTGAGATCGCAGCTGATTTTTCAAGAGCGCGGTTCGCCTTCGATATCTAGCGATGCGCGCGCGTCCACACCATTGTTGAGTAGAAATCCCGCAACATGCGTCGGTAAATTGACAAAGGGGCGTATCTGCAAATCTCCAGTTTTGAGATATACACGATCCAAGTTCTCAGGTGTACTATAAATCCCCTGATGAAATTTTCAACCCCTTATCGGCTATAATCTCCTGTATTTGCTCCGTTTTAAGATTAAATGGGTTATCCGACGCTCAAGATTCTTCTAGGGGACCTAAAAAGCAGATACGTCTTTCTGTCAGAATGTCGTTTCGAATCGTTTCACTTACGACTTTGGGAAATTTCAGTTTTGCTGATTAATTTATGGATAATGATGGCTTTTCACCGTTTCAAGAACCGAGTACCTATTCTTACAAAAAGAGAGGGTAGGTAGTTTTTAATCAAAACACAAATTTTATTGAATAAGAGGTAAAATATTAATGAACCATTTTTTAAAAAGTTAAACCATTTTAGTAAAGAAAAGTTGAGAACGTAGTAAACCAATTTGTCTCTCCATCACCTTCTGCCTCTAACCACTTTCTTCTTCATACTCGGAATCTTCATCTTCATTAGGTTCCGGCAACCTATCTTCGACTTCATCGGAAGGCTGGAGGCTTGCGTAATAATGATGGTACTCACGTGGAATGATACCATCAGCACACATTTTCATGAGGTCCCTGTATTTGGGGTTTGCGATGTTCAGTGGCCGTCGATAAGCCGGGGGAGTGAGCCATCGCTGAGCCGTTGACGTCCTTTCGGTTGTTTGAAATTGACAGACTTGAAATCCTCTTCGTAGTCCTCTTTGTACTGGATCTCTACCGAGCCGGCATTGAATTTTTCGTAGAGTATCATGCAGACTTTCCGCCACGGGATTACCTTCTTTAAGGTCTGCGAAAGAGCTGCAAAATCGATCATTTGGCCATAGGCCAGGGAGGTGACTTCAAAGGGAAAAGGTTTTGTTCGAGCGCACCTTATTACTTGCGCCCACCCCTCTGGGGTGTAAACTGGTGAGTATTTTGACTTTTGCTCGATTTTTGAGTGCATAGAGTCACATTCCATCTCTGAATGGCCTACCTCAAAAAACGTATGGCGAATGGATTTCAATGATGGCGTGGATCTCAGCAAATGCACACACAAGGCCGCAATAATGGAGTTTTTATTCTGTCCTCCACATGAGTCGGACATCATCCTCACCGTCGTAAGATTTCCATTTTCGGCCATCATTTTTTTTAAGAACAGAAAAAGACATGTCGATATTTCGTTAGCACCTCTGTTTCCTTGGGTTTCGTCCCACAGGAAACAGTGGCCTCGGTGGGAAGCCAAGTCAAAAATCGTAAAATTATAAACCGCCAGTTTTCTTAGGTAAAAAATCTGGCCAGCTTGTCCTTTGGGAGTGCAAAGCACAGCTTGCAAATCAAAATTGAAAGATAATGTCGACCCTTCTTGGTCATTTTCCGCCAAAGACTTGTCACCATCCCGGCATTCTCGTGCAGCAGCTTTCCTCCTTTGGTGGTTTCTAAATTTTTCCTCAAGAGCTTCTCTCTCTTGAGGGTTTGCATTTTCGTAGGAAAGACAAACCTGACATTGATCTTTCTTAGGACGGAAAAACCCCACGTTGTAAGTTCGAAATATTTTCCTGAACTTGTTGTACGCGACCTTTCGGACCCCTTCATTTGTCGCTTTTCTTGAATAAATCTTGTACAATTCATTTATACTTAGGGAAGCGTCCAAATATTTCTTCGAGGAACTTTTCCTACAGAAGTGGGATTCCACGGCTGGAAATGATTCAATAAAGCCTCGAATGAATTGTTCGTCTGATCCGCTAAGCTTATGTTTCGGGGGGTGTTTGCCCCTCTTGTCTTTCCGGACAACGCCTTCAGGTGTGAGCATGTCTAGCGAATTTCTGATGAACTTTTCACTGACGTTCAAAGTTGCTGCGAAAAATCGCAGGCATACCTTGGTTCGTTCACCATCAAACGTGAGAAAATAATTAACAGTAAAATTTCTCCGGGACAAGCTTACAGTCGCTCTTTTCTTCGCAACCCTTTCAACGTGCTGGTCGATAAAAGAACGCTGGTCATCAGTCGAAGTTAGATTTCGAAAAGCCTGATAAGCAGCCTGCCGTTGACGTTCATTCACGTGTCGGCAGGAGAACTTCATGCGCAAATGCTGGCAATTCCCTCCCTCACAAGGTACTGGTAAAAGAGGACGAGCTTGGAGGACAACGTTTCCATCTTTGCTGATGAATGACTCACCCCTCAGCCTCTTCGTTTTCCGAACCTCTTTCTCTCTGATTGACACTCCTTTCTTCCTCGGTAGTAGGCCTTAGAACAAATCGAAAAGAGGAATAGAAATAGGAGAGAATAGAAAAGAGGATAGAAGAATAGAAATAGAGAATAGAAATAGAAATTCTCACCTTCGCTCTCATTTTCTCCATTTCCCTCGAGCTCATCTATAGTCGGAAGTTCCTTTTCCGGATCACTGTCGAATTTTTCCGAAGAAATTTGGTTATCAATACTAGGTTCATATTCGGAAGTAGATGTTTCGACATCCGAAAGAGGGTCCGAATCGGTACTCAATTGAGGCTCCGGGGCAGGTCGAGAATTCTGCGTGGTCAAAGCCATAATCCTCATGGTCCGTTCACTAACGGCTGGATGTCCGGCAGGACGAGGCATTTTCGATTTAATAAAATTTTGGAAAAAGAAATAACCAGAAATATGTACTAGGATACTGAATAAGCAGTGGGAGAAAAAGGCTAAGTGATCGCACCACAGGTTTTCTTCGAGAATGCGGACACTCAGAATAAAACAAAAGAGCAGAGGGAACCAACACAGCTGAGCTAATAAACACCTGGCTGTATTAGAAAGAAAAACAAGCGATACTGCAACAACTATTGGAGAGGTCATGGGTAATAGTGTGTTTGAAAAACGACGTAATTGGAATTAGTTGCCAGGAGAACTCGACAGAAAGACGTATCTGCCACTTACACCTTTTTGTCAGATCAGGTTTCAAATACGTCCCTTTGTCATGTCGGTGATTGCGATCGTGGCAAATACGTCCCTTGTATCTTGTTTCATACACTGGTTTCCCTGAGGTGCGAGTCGTGGAGATGAGCAGCGCTTAATGGAGGCTAGAGCTACGGTTTACAAAGTGAAGCTAACTCAAAATACCCAAATTTTAAGATACGCCCCTCTGTCAGATTACCGACATGTGATAATGCAGCCCCAACGACCACCGTAGTAACAAATGATTGTAACAAACGCTGCAAATGATTGTAGGTACAATGGTTTATTATTCCTTCGCTTCAATTATGATTCAAGAATACAATTCATTTGCGATAGTTTCTATTCCAAACATTTATGAACGTTTCCACCTTACAATGTATTGATAATTATAAATGGGATAACCCCTTAGCAACTATGATCATTTTAATTATTTTTATTTTTCTTAATTTTCTAATTAGAAGTTAAATTCACCTTACGGAACAGCTGTGGAGAATGCTTCCCGACAATTCCAAAGTATAGAACAATTTTTAGAGCTCCAAAAGTACTAGAGTTTACGCTTTTGCCAAATTTCTTTAAAATCTCGAAAATTCTACACTAAAGCTGTGGTAACATGAGAACAAATCTGGACAGCTATGGAAGCAGCTTTGGATTAATTTGACCCCCTTATAACCCATTGAACTTGAGATTCTGTTAGTTGTGCTCAATATCCGGAGGATGACAATAGCTCGTGCTAAGTGACCGTAAAGAAAAGGAAATCCATAGTGATTGCGAACGAGTGATAGAAAAATTGAGTTAACGACTAGCTATAAATCAAGAGATTCAATAAAGACTTGAGGTCTCATTTGTTCAATGAAGGGTGGCGAAGTGAAAACGCTCTAAAATGAACTTCGTCCGATGAATGACGAATCGTATTTTACACGTCGTGTTCGAGCGATAAAACCTCCCCGAGAGGGAAGCATAGACGCAAATCAAATCAAGATTACTGGAGGGCGTTGACGCGAACGTCATGCGCGGTTTAGCAAAGCCGTCTAATCCAGGGACGCGATACGAACTAAAATTTCGCCCGAGTTCACTGGCACCGTTTTGAATGAATCCACAAATTCGGATTTGATAGGGAACGAGGCAATATTCAAGAGGCGAAATGAGCGAAGATAGATATATTATATTCTCAATTAAAAATAAACAAAAACAATAAGTACATGGCGATTAGTATTTATAAGGAATCGTATCTTAACTCTTGAGATAATTGTTAATTTTACGAATTTCAAATTGTGGTATGACCTTGAATCAGATTCAACTTTGTTATGAAGTTTTTTCGGCTATAGATCCCTCAGTTTTTGCATTTCCTAAGCCTGTTATTTTTCGCAGCTAGGTCACCGTGGCCCAAAGTAAACCATCTTCAATATTAATAGATTTTCTCGTCCCTGCTTAAGAGCCAGCTGTAGATATTTTCAATCATATTGAACCGAGATGCACCCCAGGACAAAAAGAACATTCATATTCGAAGGGACGCATGTGGTCTTCATAAGTTACTTGTTTTCGATTTCTGTATTTTTCCAGCAACTCAGACAAAAATGTAATGTGCGCGCCAATTTCATTTAAACTAGGTAAGTGAATAATGTTCGCTGCAAATCATTCGAGCTTCGGAGAGGAAACAATCCAGATCAATGAAAAAGAGGATAAGATAAATGTCGCGCAGCATAAATCGTCAAGAGAGACGCTGATATTTTATACGGTATGTTTGCGGAATCGTTTCTGACAGGCGGAAAAAAAGGAAGAGGGATTTCACGGAGTCCCTCGGTCCATTTTGAGGTGAATATCGTGGACATGGAGAGCGAGAAGAGGATGAGACAATAAAGTTTTCGACTTGGGCCTGGCTGACGGCTCGGCGGACAACAGAGAAAATATAAGCGATTCCAGGTCTTGCGAATAGCCCGCGGCCTGCGGAAGCGGAGGGGGAGGAGTCGTGAGAATGTCCACCAGGAGCTGTGCTATGCTGCCCGCAGACTCAAAAGGCCGGCGTAGCGATAACAAATGATGTAAGAGGCAGCCGAGAGCCCACATGTCGGTTTCTTCGGAACACCTGGAACAAACAAGATCGCCACTTGAAGAGGGACTACCTTTTCCAGTAGGGACGCATTCGGTCCGTTGAGTACCTTATTCTGAACGAGTCCCTTCAGCAGAAGTGCCCTCATGATGCCGACTTAACATCGGCACACTTGTAGTAGCATGATTTAATGCCGAACGCTCAGCGTAAAGGTTAACGTTCACTTTTCCTTTGCTCCGCGAATTTCCTAACAATGCTTAGTAGAAAATAATTTATTCGCTACTTCTTGGTTGCATTCTCTCCTCTGCTAAGAATTGGTACGTATTCGATTAAATACCTACATTACCAAATAGTGAAAAAATCAGGGGACAATAGAAGGAAAGTCAAAATTTTGAAGGAACGACAGATAGCATGGCTAAAATACGCGCTGTTGGTACTTTCAAAGTGAGCTTCACAAAAGAAATAAGTTACAAACACTGACGGTTATCATGAAGCGGCTTTATCGGAGTATCAACTTCACATGCTGCTAATGATTTACGTTGGTGTTCCTTTGCTTCAATTATGATTTGACAAGACCATGGACTTGTGTTCGTCACTGTTCCTAACATTTGTGGACGTCTCCACCAAACAACAGATTGTTAACTAAAACAGAAAAAAAAACTCAGTAGCAACTGTGGTAATTTTAATTATTAGTATTTTTTCAATTATCTAATTACAAGTATTTATCTAAACAGGATTTGCCGACCATTCCAACGAGTACAGAACGTTTTTATAGCTCTAGAAAAAATCGTGTTATTCGTTCCTCTCCAATTTCTCCAAATCTCAAATGTCCTATTTAAAAGCTGCGATAACTTTAGAACTATTAAATATATTGACTCCGTTATGGTTTCATTCGATTCAGTGGGCAAACATCTATATAAATGTATGTTCAACACTCCAAATACAAATGTATGGTAAAAATTGCGATTATGTAGCTTTTATAGTTTCACACGAAAAGTGTTGTCGGGGACACTATTTTTTCTCAGTCCGCTCCGAACGTTCATTCGCTTTTATCAGGTAACTGCGATATATTGGTGGTAGTGTAGAAATATTTGAATCAAATGTTCAATAAAATTCGAGAGTGTACCAAAAGAGTCTTCCGCTGAACACGTTCAAACAGGAAATAACATCCAGGTAAATCGTCGTATTATAAAGACCCGCTTTTTACAAAAGAAAGTTTTTTCACTCCTTCCATTCCACAAAATTGCGCTGTTGGACGTGGGAAGGGCAGTTTTTATAGCCATCGCAACGACCAACGAGGTAGGTAAAGGTAGTTCTGCCGACTGCGGATTGTATTACTTCCCAAGATTTACCGGTCACGGCTAGATTAAAATCCGGACTAAGACAGCTATGTATCATCAAATTTCTAATGCTGTACATCGCGAAGAACGAACAGGAAATTCCCGGCTGCTCTAAATGGGTTCCGGATTGTACAAAAAAATCTCACTTTCGTTCTATTTGCTTTTGAATTTCTCTGTAGTTTGTATACCTACCCGGGCGTCTTTCTACAATTATTTTATCTTCAACTGAAATTATTCTGCGACAGATTTTGTAATAAACTTTTTTGTAATAAAATTTTTTCTGTGTTATGTGGGCATTTTGTAGACCTTTTCCTGCTTGATATTATTTCTTTTATCCGTAACATAAATAATTGCGGTCTACATACATTTAATAACCAACAATACATTTTCCATATCGTATGTATCCAGATTATGAATCTATTAAACAATGGAGTGCTTACTTATCACTATTTAAGATTATTACCAATACCTACATTTTCCTAATTTGTTCATAATTTTTAGCGACATTTTATATTTTTATATTTTAGTTACATTTGCGTGCAGTCTCTGTTATTTAAACTGCCTCCTATTCGACGAAAATAAATGTATCGTTTACTGTCTGGAACTGAGCACTTGTCTATGTATTAAAGCTTGATTAGCTCCGTTATCTGAAAGCGCTGTCCTCTTAAATCGTGACGACGATGAATCAACCGTGTTGAAACGCTCGGCCGCCTATATCGAGCGTAAAATAGTCCTTTCCAAGTTATTTATCGATGTGAAGGATGTTGGCTCGTAAAATAATTTTTTCTTCTCTTGATAAAATCCACCCGCATTGCGTTTTGGGGATGGTAATGTAAGAATGTTTTTCGTTTTCCCAGAATCGCTACTCTGAAAGTAAAAAATACATGTATGCGAATCCGTTTACATTTTAAACCTCGAAATAAACCTAACAGAAAAGAAATGGAAAAGCAAATGCAGTGTGAAGTTATTATTCTATCAAGAAACTTCGTTCGATGATGAAACGGTATAAAGAACTTAGAAGGAAAATATGGGACCTGGGAATTTTTTAATACAACTGCATAGAGAGGTTTTGCCTGTTGTAAGCCTATGAAGCGATATCTTATTTTTAGTGCGAGATATGCCCCTATAAAGAAAACGGAAAAGAGCCAAGTCTTTGGTTTCGATATTTTTCATTTCATCAGCCAAACCAAAATACCTAATAAAATTAATTTATTGCAACAGCATAGGTATCAATTTTTCCGAAAGTTTGCATGTGATTGAGAAATTCAATTCAACCCCGAATTTAGTTCTCTGTCAGAATACTTGCCCGCAATACTGCCCTGATCACTTCAAGAACTTTCTACCATGACTATGACGTCGATAAGACGTCATTAAATACTAATCGATACGTTTAGTCTACCACAAAGAGTAATCTTCTTTAGAAGTTTCATAAAAAAGAAATTCGTGTCGCGTAAATTAGTAATTAGAATAAAACATTATCAGCTTTGAGTAAAGTTTGAGCCGACGGTAATCGGTTTTGATTGTTGAGGAGTCATTTCACAGGTTTGTAGGCTGATTTAATTGAATAGAAAGTTGGGAGAAAAACTTGAATCGCCGGGAAAACCCGACCGAACCCAATTATGCTAATTCGTTAGGAAACCGGTGAGACTTATCGAATTTTAAATCAGCCCGTTCGAACTTATTCGACTACCTTGCGTAAAATCGTTCTGTCGAATTAGTCCCCCGCCGCTTTTTCGATGAAATCGCCGATTAACCGATTGTGAATGCAATCAAATTGTCAACGCGCTGGGAGTAGTTTTCCCGAAATAATTGTTGCGACAGCTTTGAAACTATATTGGGAATTACTTTATTAAATGTGCTATAAATTCCTTCATTCATCCTGTCCCCAGCTGTAAGGGTTTTTCATATGCAGTGTGTCTTAGGTGCCTATTGAAATTTCGATCAGGTGTAAGTGGTGTTCATTTCTCAAGTCATCGCAACTTTCATGTGGAATTTTTGGAATACTGAAGAATTTACCGTGATGCTCGAGAATTACTGGAGCATCACTGGAGCAGCTATAAAAATCGTTCTATACTCGTTGGAATGGTCATAAAATACTATCTTCTCTTTACCCCAAGACGAATAATTTAACAAGCAAAGGAATAACAAACCTTTGTACAATCATTTGCAGCGTTTTATTCTATTACCCTCTATTTTACTAATTACGGCAACGACTTCACTTTCTTAACTAACACTGGCCTTTTTGTTCGTAGTTTTTTTTCTGGGGACCTGATTCGTAAATTGAAAAAATCATAGCATTCTATAGCCTTTGCTGAAACGAAGCCAGAAGCGATTGAAGCTAAGTACGAAGACGAATGCCGTGATTTATTCACTCGGCAGTTTTCGAATTCGTGCCGGTTAACTTTTGGAAAGTATCGACCGGATGAAAAGAGTGTCGAAGGCAACAGTCTATAAATTGTCACCGAACGGTTTCCTGGACAGGGTAATAATAGGGCGAGGAAGAGAGCGGCGAAAAACCCTTTTGTTTTCGGGATGCGAAAGGTTAGGAGAGAGGCAGTGCCCCTCTGTTGTTTCTTCATCGTCCACTTTCCACCGTCCGGCTCCCACCCATTCTGTTTCTTTTTCACATGCTCTACTACCGGCCCTACACGTTCGTTTTCGGCCAGGAGGACGACAACACGCGGAATTTTCGACGGAAATGAAAGGGAAAGGGGAGAGAAATTAGCGGGCGAGACAGGTCGATTGTTGCGGGTTCACAGGCTCTGCGTCCAGCAGAAAATAGTCTACTCTGGCGAGCGAGCACATTTCCAAACCGTTGTGAAAAGCTTGGCCGCACCGACGGGGGAATTAGCTACGGTTGTTTCGAGCGATATCATTTATGGAAGTCTGAACAAGGAGGTGGAAATGGGCGGAAAAACGAAGGAACAATACTACGCACACTCTTATCACTAGGGAGGTTGATATGAATGCGAATGAAAACCGCCGAATAATTACCGGTCAGGAATACTCAGCGAAGCATGTAGGGGAGCGGAATCTTGAAAACATAAATGTGGAATGAATCTAGTTGATGATTTTTTTCGTTTTCGGTTAGGGCATCTTAATTCTACTGATGGTATGTTTAGATAAACATGGCTATTTTTTTTCATTGTTTTATTATCAGTTCATCTGTACCACAGGAGTCTAAAGACTCATTAACGGGTCAAACATAGTGTATAAGACAAGAGATTATAATGTGGAAAAATGTGTAGGTACTTGCGGCGGACGCCCAACAACCACGAGTCTTTCAAAGTAGTTGGTTTTTGCTTCTCACAGTTTTTAAGTAGATGTAGAGAAAACTTTTCGATGAAAACTGAAATTCGTTTTGTGATAATGGAAAGCTGTCTCAGCTGAAAAGTTCTTTTTCGCGAAGGTTTTTAACTGACTTGAAGGGTGATAATAATGCTGATAGAACCCGAAAAACATGCTTGACTACACAAGGCCTTCCTTCTCAAACCGACATCATGCGACCTAAAACGGCGGTCCTTATCACGATTTTCTAACATACATTTTTCACAGCTGATCACAACGGAGATTAAATTAAATTATAACTACGACATTTCAATTATGATCATTAAAGGAAAGTTGAGAGGAATACTAAATTCCGATTCAAAATTAAAGTCATTGTTGGAGCTCGATTAGTTAGTTTTCAAGATTAATTTGTTACCTTTATCGATCTAAAAGGAAGTCGGGATCTTTTACCATGCACACGCTATTAAGACCGTCTTGAGCATTGTAGCCTCGAAGGGCTGTACGAGTTTTGACCTTAGAAACTAGGTCGTCGTTGGCCGGCATTAATCTACGTCGAGCCATCAAGTCGAAATGGACTACGCTGTTCGTCTCGTTCCATTCACTTCGGACCTCTTGAGCGCGGTTTTACAAATTAGGCAGCGCTTCGAGCTATTCCTAGGTACCAACTAGTCCCGTCCGATCTTCAACCCATCAGCGATACATCCCGACGTCGGGCGGAGCGAAATGCGCCGTAATTGGACACCCCTTCTATTTTCTGTGCTCCGTTCTATGCCGACCCCCGCCTCCGAAGTTAGCCGTCTATCTCTCCCCGGTCCATCGAACGCTTCCGCGAGCCAGTCTTGGCCTATCACGTTTTTCGAAACAGAAAGGCAAACATATAGAAGCGCGAAGCTGGAAAAACGAATCGGTCCCGTGAAGGCGCGATGACGAGAAGTACCGAGTCGAAGTAATATATCAAGTTGTAACAATACGCCTTTCCTCCAATACCACATCGAAACTATCACCACTTACCTTCGCTCTGAAATGTGATTAGCTCAAATAAATATTTTACAACGCTCTCACCACGTTCCTCAAGAAAGTGCTGAAGAAGGACAGGCAGGATTGCTTTTGAACGATCGTTGAATTCTGCAAGCCTTGAAACGTATTATTTGAGATTATGTGGGTTTTTTAGACATTAAAGCTGTTCGTTATTGATTGAACAAACATTTTACTTTTTGATACCCCATAGGCGCTCGAGATGAATTGAAATTACTTCTCGTCCGGAAATAAAAATACAGCAACGCGTTTCTTTATTATTTTAGAATTATAAATTGGGTAATTAGCGAAGTTGAGATCGAATTTCAGAGTTAGTTGCAAGCGAAATTCTGCCGATGAAAGGGAGGAAAACTTCTACCGTTGAAATCAACCCGCTCTCAGGTCTCTACTCGAAACACAAGGTAAACTTCACCCGACTGAAGTTGTTCACATATCAAAACAACACGTGAAACGGTGAACCGCAAGCGCAAAATAACTCGAATCAACTTCAAAGGACATTCGAAAGCTTGTGGAAATCTACCGGAAGACTTGGAAACTAGAGCGGTTTCGCATTTGCCTCGAGGGTTTGGGGGAAAGAATGAAACCCCGGCTAATACCTTCTTCACACGCATGCGGTTCCGTCTGGTTCAATCAAGACAAAACCATCTGTCGCTTATATATTATACTAATTATCAAACACATCAAGTTGTCGCCATTGTTTTCTCTATCAAAGCAACAGAATATCGAAGAGAGGGAATATTGGATGCACTTGATTGTCACATGACAAAAGAAAATTTGGTAGCAATTATTCTAATATTTTCCATAAAAATGTAGGTGTAGCTCCAATCTATGGCTAGGGAGGGTCGCTTTCACGAAAATATTTATTTGAGTCATGATTTGAGCTTGAGAGACAGTTGCTTCTACTGTGTACTGAGTATACGTTCTCGCTCATTTTAAATTCATCCACATTCAAAATTGACAGGCTCTTCTTTCAAATATTCGATTGATTCAAAGCAGATCATCTGGGGATTTGACAATTCGTCAAGTCAGGAAACCAAGGAATATAATATAGAAAAACGCAAGTAATACCTATGCAAATAACGAGCAGCATGCGAGTAGTACTGTATGTTATCTTACTGATAACAATTATTGTTCAGAAATACCTACTGCAAATACCTGTATGCAACAACGGATGATTTTGATGTTATAGCAAGCTACTATTTTCAGAAATTCCTCGGATCATTTTTTCCCTAAGTCGCCTTTTTAGACGTTTTCAATATCCGTACGATCCCATTAACGATGAAGATATAAGTAAAAATCTAGAATGATTTTAATTGTTACTGTATATAGTACTAGTAGTTACTTATAGTGTGAAAACATTCATGAGGCCGCATGAGTGTGAACCAGGTCTTGAGAGAGAGCAGTAACGAAGTAGTGGGAGCGGATAGATTTATCGCTACATCCATCTGAGGGAAGGAGATCGGAAGGGATTAGGGTACAATGGCGCCGCCTGGTTGTTAGCGTTCCAAGGTGCAACTCTAACAATCGGAGTAAAGCGAACTGGAAACTGGATTCGGGTGGGCCCACCGTTCCCTTACAGGAATAGGGAGCCGCAGGACTGGCGTGGGGGTTCCCACCGAGGAATGAGAAGTCGGAGGATGGCGAAGAACCGAGACACGACTTCTTGAAACTGGCTCGCTCCTGTAACGCCCGAGCGGGGCGGGGCGTACCTCCCGCTGGGCAGTAGCCAAATTGGTAGCGAAAAGGGGACAAGCTAACCGTGGAACCGAGCGGCTGAAAGTCAGGTAATTTGGGGCTAGTTTGACTTAGGTTGGCAATTATTTATACCTTTCGTGGCAACTGCCTCGACGTGAGGTGGGAGATGCGAAGATTGGATATCAACAGCTGAGAAAATACGTGGTAAGGTTCGACGCGTGGTTTTGCCTGAGCAAGACGTACGGAAACTACCCTAAATCTCTGTCACAAAATTTAATTTGCAACGTGATTCACGCTGAAATATGACAGAATTCTTAACGACCAATCTTAAAATGAGTCATGGTAAATTTTTCGTAGGCTTAGCTCTCATAGTTACCTCAGCAGTGTTGTGAAATAACGTTTTCTGGATATTTTAGCATTTTTACATGCCGTCCAACACAAGTTTTGGCGGAGCCATAATTTCTCTGGTAATTGGAATTGTTTGTTGATCAGAAGTATAAAACGCTGAAATGAATTTAGTTATATATAGTACGAGTGTTGTTAGTACGATCTTCTGGTTAATCAGCTAGAACCAATATAATTTTCCGTCCATTCCAGAATTTTCCGGTTACTGATGACTGTAACGCTATCCTCTCTTAACTATGTTCTCCTCTCTGTATTGAAACTCGGCCAACGACGTCTTCTCCAATCGTTTTCAAATTTCGTTAATGTAATCACATCCGATGTCTGGGAACGCTCTGTTTTCAGAGGTTGTACAACTTTGTGGACTGTGGATGGTTGGACAAGAGTCGAGCAAAGTTTTCAATTAATTAACAGAACTTGCATTTGGGATGAGAGCATGTAACGAGTTCGCGTTCCCTAGCCGATTGAAACTGGTTAAGCTGATGGAACCGTTGACGGGCAGTCCCGAAAATGGACACTGTGATTTCCGAGTTGATTTCAACCGTATTGAGAATTTGTAACTAACAACAAAACGTTCAAAGAGGAAAGTTTCCAATTAATTAATGTAAGCAACTTGAAGCTGGCAGTTAAGTGAGTGTAAACCGTTTTTGATCGATAAATTAGTTTAGATACTTAACGGGCATGGTTTTTGGTATTTTTCAAGATCGACGGATCACCTAATAATAACTAAGTGAAAAAACATTTCGAGTAATCTCATTATTATGCTGTAAATCGAATCTGGTAAATTGATCCTCGTCATTTTAGTTGGTGCTTGGCAATGGTCGGTATTCGAATGCGAACGATTAATGAGCTGCCTCTAATTCCGATGTGATTTCGACGAGAAAACCGACGTGATCACTTAGAATTAATTCGCACCGAACGGGGGAGATATGAATGGCCTTCAGTTGTTAAAGAGCTGGTTTCAAGAGTACTCAGAGTTCGACGTTAAGACAGGATCGGACGCGGAACTGAGTTGGTAGGGAGGGGAAAATAGATGTTAATAGCCTTTTCCGCATTTCTATTGGTCCTTTTTTCCTCCAAGTAACCCCGTCGGAACGATTGAGCCGGAGAAGGACGGCTGGCATGGCAAGAATGAAAAATCCTGAGAGAGACTTTACGAGTGATTTATTGAACCAATCAAGTAGCGAACGACGTTGACGATTTGCCATATAAGAAAACCCGAAGTGGTTCCCTTGCTGGGGCTTTTTCTCTGAGTAAATCCTTTTTGAATTCTGACGCCGAAAGTTCGACGTTTGATAACACGTAAGCACGTCGTTACGCTTTGAATCGTCTGTTGTTTTCTCGAGTTGTACTGACTTAGTCGAGAGCTAAGCCCTTGGTGCTTTTGTCAGAAGAATTTCGCAAAAGTTATTAATAATTCAAAGCATCGATTTGAGAAATCCGGATAAGAGCCATTTATTGCATAGAATTATTTCAGTGGGAAAACATATCGTATTTGTTAATGAATTAGCGTGGGAATTACTTTGACGTTCATGTTTCAATATTGGTGAGTGCGCTGAGAAAATCGCCACCAACTTGAATGTAGAGTATAATATGTTTTATTGCCTTTAATAAGTGGATAATACAATTTGCGTGCGATTCGCGTGTGTACTTCAATGAGCGAGAATCGCTGCACGTTCCGTTAGTAGGATACAAAGCCGCCAGTATCCGCCGATGAATGCTGAGAAGTGCGACAAGTGTGGCAAACATAATTTTACATTCAGAATTAGTTGCGAAGACTCCCGTCTGTAATTAGAGAGGGTAAGACCGGCATCCCTTTTCCAACTCCATGGAAATGAAGGTTTCAGAGGTCTGAAAGCATTACGCCGAGCTCATGTAATGAATGCTTCAAAGTTGAGTTCGCAACAGCCGAACTTCGACACTGTGGCTTGAGCGAACGACTAGCAGCTGGAGCTGAGCGGTAGTTTCGGAATAAAATGAAGGTCTTGCACTCAATTGGATCATTTTGATACTCATTCAACGACCGCGTTGGAACGTTCGGATCAACTTCTCAATTTGAATAGAAGTTCACACGAAAAAAGCAAGTACGAACTGTTGTGTACTCGGAAAGTCAATTTATAAATCGTACCACTCGAAACTTGGGATTAATTGAAGCAAAACTCTGAAGAAAATTAAAAATGCGAACCGTCAGTTTGAAATTAATTAGCAGCCATGGAGAGAAATGAAAAAGTATAAGTAATAGACGAGAAGGGAGAATTAGACTCATAAGCCGAACAAGTTTTCCGCTTGACAAGGTGTAGGAGCGGTCGGTTGGCGTTTCTTTCATTCATTAGGTCACATGAATAAGCTGCGAAGAAGGAAATCGCAACGGAACGAGTCGAGGGCGATTTCTTAATGTCTGAACTTGAAAATTGGCGCTTGGGGTTTGCCCATTGTCCGCCCTTTTGAGTTTATAGCGACGACATCTGTTCAACCCTGGATTTTCTCTTCTCTCTTATTCCCTTCCCTCGGTTATTCTTTGGGAAGAAAGTTAATATAAAAGGAAACTTTTATAAAGACGTACCCATTCAGTTAGTTGGAGTTATACTCATGAAATAGGAAGAGAAGAAAGAACAGCGTTGAACCAATGGAAACTTTTCCCGATTGTAGTTTCACCGTCCAGAATACTTGCTGTGAATCTACCGGTTGCTCTCTGCTCGTGTTGCAGGTTGCGAAGGAACCGGTACAACATTTGAACGGCCATAAAAGAACGTCGTCGTAAAATTTATGTTCTCCCGTTTTGAGATGATTTGTATTACGTTTTCCAAAGCGAGCTTACCATTATTTATTCAGTTTTTCCTGCTTACCATTTCCTTAAAAACGTATTTAGCCTGCGAATTATTGTTCTATTGAATGAGGACAAACATCATCCTGCTTAGATATTTAGGAAGCTTAGCAACTACGTGAGATCCCGACAAAAACATTTCAACGTTATTTATTTTTGCTTGATGCTGTTTCAACACATGGAAGGGACGGTTGAATAAAATTTAAAAAAACATAAATGTGGTTGAATTTATATTATGGATTGTAGACACAAAACTGGTTTTTCCTATATGGGTGAGGGGGGAGGCACTGGAACTATTCTAATTTCCTTAATTACCACCATTCTTAGTTTGGAAGCCTGAATTTTTTTTAGTTATTCAACTTGTTTGGTTGAATCGATGAGAGAACTAAGAGAAAACAAGAATACTTTGTGCTCAAAGACCGTTTGTGTCAATTGGAGATTTTTTGCCCAACGGTGCAAAAAATGTGTTGCTACCAAATGAGCATAATTATATTGATAACTCTATTTGGTAGTAGTATAATAATTTAAGATTTCAATTTCAATTTCATTCAATTTAAGATAGCTTGAAATGGAAATACATAAGTAAATTTATTATTGTGGTTTTTGAAGCAACAGATCGAGTTATAGTAATCCGAACAAGGAGCAGCCCTCGGACTGGCTTTTCGACTACCTAATCTAAGATTATCTATCTGTTACCTTGATGAATAATGAGTTCAGTTCAGTTTAACACAGAGTTAGCATTCGATTTTTTTTATTCTTACCCGTCTACCTCCATTTCAAGTATGAGTCTCTTCTATAACTGGATCGATATGCCATCTAGACGGCCTTTGTTTTGATTTAGAAAGAAACTTATTTTTATTACCCATCAGCTTGTCAATTGCCAAGAATCCGAACATTCGTGAGCGTTCTAAATTTAAACGTAATGGATAGCAAACAGCTAGCGCCCAGATAGATAGACGGGAAAAAGTGACAAGAATTATTATCAGTAAAATTGCGTTATGACCTGCGGACGATTGAATTGCATAGGTAAACAAGATTTAGATTAGTTTTGAGAGGAAAATTATTCCATCGTGTTCAAAGGTCGGGCGGTCAACATTTTAAAGAGGTTACAACCGTTTTACTTTTTCAATCCCGGTCGGAGAATTAGCCGTCACTCATCGTTAATGTAGCTTAATTCTAGCCGACAAGTTGTCTGCAAATATTTGCGGGAAGCTTCTCTTTCGCTGTAGTACCTTAGAGTGAAAATGAACCTTTTGATAAGCTTGAAGGAGTCGGAGTTGCCTGAGGGAAAAGTGAATGGCATTAGGTGGAAAGCGTCGGTGATGATGTCGGCCCTTGATTGGCTGAACAGAGCCCAGACCCTCTCCCATCACTTGCCTTTTCTCTACACCGCCAGCTTTTCCATCTGTTGTATATTAATTGCAATTACTAATCGATTCATCGATAGTATCGACCCGACGCTCTTCGATCTGTAATCGAGACGAACTCATTCATTAATACAGTGCTCTTCCGAACCACGTTGCTTATTAACCCTCTTATCCCTACAGGAGATTCAACAGATATAAAACTGGCGCAGTCGGTTTATTTCGGACCTACAATCCTAACTTCAATCGTGATTAAATATTCGTGTGGTCGGGAAGTGTTTACGTTCGCGTTTTACATTCATCGCGACTTAGCCTACCTACAGTATGGCACAACAGGCTACTCCGTCGAACGCCGATTTATCTCGGATGATTCACAACCTTTTACAAGCTATTCAGCTGCAGACGACGAGCGGAATAAATAATCGAGGTATTTCCGGGATCTCATTCGACAAATATGATGAGTCGGTCGAAGATTTCGACACGTACATCGAACGCTTAACGGCTTTTTTCAACGTTCAAAATGTCCCTGAAGATCGGAAAGTCTCGTGTTTTGTGTCTCTGATTGGCCCGAAGCTGTTTTGGTAAATGCTAACAGAAAGTCATCTATGGGGCCTCGCTCACCGTCTAAATACAGAAAACCTTCGTCCTTTCAAAAAAATCAGCCAACCTCGAACTTTCATCAACCTTCTAACATTAAATTACGCTGCCTACGATGTGGTAAATTTCAACACACTGCTAAACAGTGCACAGCTCGTAATTTACACTGTACATTTTGCAATGCACCTCGTCATGTAGCAGAAGTCTGCCTAAAAAAGAGATTTTCACAAGATGTGAGGGCAGTCACACAAGACGGGGAATCCGAAGCGGATGAACCACTACCAATTTATACAGTACAGGACCACCCGGGAACCCAGCGATTTCCCCCAATTATAGTGCCTGTTAACGTAAACGGTAGAAATATTTCATTCGAAGTCGACACGGGCTCGCCTGTGACAATTACTTCGGAAAGGGTTTTCAAAACGATACCAAAGTTGTCGCAGGGTATACTACACCCTACAATGAGCACCTTCAAGGACTACAATAACAAAATCATTACACCTATCGGTGAAGTCTTGGTTCAAGTTAACCATAATAATCAAACTCGTCAGTTGAAGCTTTATGTGATGCAGGGCGATTACGCTTCAATCATGGGCCGAGCATGGACGGACCCTCTTGGAATCGTCTCAATCACAGGGCCTATCAACAACGTCTCTCTGTGTAAGAAAATCACTAAAATCGAAGATTTACTTGAAAAGTTTTCATCGTTATTTTCACAGGAGGTAAAAGCTGTAAAAAATTACACATACTCTGTCGAACTTCAAGATCATGCGCAGCCTGTGTTCAAAAGACCAAGGCCTGTTGCTCTGACGCTGATGCCAGGTGTCGAAAAAGAACTACAACGACTGGAAAATGAGGGAGTCATCAGCAAAACTACATTCAGCGACTGGGCTACACCCATCGTCCCAGTTCGAAAGCCTAACGGCGACATCCGTATTTGTGCGGACTACAGCGATACTGTCAACCCGATGCTAAAAATCCCCCAATATCCGTTTCCGGGCTACGAAGAAATTTCATCGCGGCTAAATGGAGGGCAACTCTTCTCAACGCTAGACGTCACAACAGCCTTCCTACACATACCCGTCACTGAAGCATCCTCAAACATCCTTTGCATCAACACGCACAAAGGCCTCTACAAGGTTCATCGATTGTTATACGGCATTAGCTCTGCTCCCGCCGTATGGCAAAAGTACATAGAAAGCGTGATCAAGGATGTTGACGGTGTGGTTATCGTACACGACGACATCATCGTCACGGGTCGAAGTGAGGGCGAACACCTACAAAAATTGGAGCTCGTATTCACTCGTCTTTCGAATCACGGCATTCAGCTTAATAAGAACAAATGCAAGTTTTTACAGAAGCAGGTAAAATTCTTAGGCCATTTAATCTGTAGCGAAGGAATCAAGAAGACTACAGACAAAGTTGATGCCATCCTCAAATGCAGAACTCCGGAGAACGTACGAGAGATTTTATCATTTTTGGGAATGGTAAAATTTTACGCTAAATTCTGCAAAGGGTTGTCGACGATCTCCGAACCACTAAACAATTTGACTCGCTCGGATGTTCCATTTACCTGGACCAAGCAGCATCAAGCCGCATTTGATACTATCAAGAAGGAGATTTCATCAGACCGAGTTCTCATGCACTACAGTCCTGACCTACCGCTTACGCTGTCGGTGGATGCGTCACCAGTGGGCCTCGGTGCTGTGCTCGCCCATCGCATAGGAAAAAACGAATATCCTCTAGCTTTCGCATCCAGGACTCTTCGCCCAGCCGAAAAAAATTATTCCCAGATTGATAAAGAGGCCTGTGCCATACGCTGGGGAGTAGAAAAATTTTACAACTACCTGTATGGCAGAAAGTTTGTCCTGGTCACTGATCATCGACCACTGATACATATCTTCGGAAAAAAGCGTAAACTACCGTCGCACACGGCTACGCGTCTCTTACATTACGCTATCTACCTACAAATGTTCGACTTTGATATTGAGTATCGACAATCGGAAAAACACGGGAACGCTGATTTCCTCTCAAGACTTCCGCTGAATTCCAAAGAACTTGAACTGGAAGAAAATCAGTCACCAATCGACGATACTGGAGTGTTCCATTTGGAGCAAATCAATACCTTGCCCATTCTCCCAAAGGACATTCGCAAAGCTACACTGGAAGATCCGGAAACCAGGGAACTTTACAAAAAACTCCAGATTGGCGACACTTATGGGCCTAACGACCACCAATTCTCCCTACAAGCAGGATGCATCTTCAACGGAATTAGGGTGTACATCCCGAAATTGCTCAGGCACAAAATTCTACAAGACCTACATGAAGGGCACATGGGCATCGTGAAGATGAAGGCGCTTGCGCGATCCGTCGTTTACTGGCCGAGAATTGACCACGACATCGAGGAACTCTGCCGTAACTGTAATGAATGTCTATTGATCCATCGCCAACCCAAAAAAGTTGACAAACATTTTTGGGAATACCCTGCGTATCCTTGGGAGCGACTTCACGTCGATTTTGCGGGACCATTTATGGGGCACCAATTTTTCCTAGTAGTTGACTCTCATTCAAAATGGTTGGAAGCCTTCATCGTCAACTCAACATCTACAGATACGGCGATTTCAATTCTCGAATCTCTATTCGCGCGCTACGGATGTCCCAGGACGTTAGTCTCTGACAACGGTACTGCGTTCACTAGTCTGAAGTTTAAGACCTTCATGAAAACGTATGCAGTGAAGCACATCACGTCCGCGCCATTCCATCCAGCCTCGAACGGCCAGGCAGAAAGGTACGTTTACACATTGAAGCAAGCCTTGCGCGCGATGAAAAACTACGCTGGTGGACTACAACATCGCCTTAACGTTTTCCTGATGGCCTACCGTCGAACTCCCAACATCACCACTGGGGAATCCCCATCGAAGCGTTTCCTACAGCGAGAGATTCGATCAAAACTAGACGTCCTGAAGCCAGATCCTATTAGAGATGTAGCGGATCACCAGCGCAAATCTCAAATTTCATTTATGGACAGATCATTCTCAGTCGGCGATTCGGTAGCTGTCCGTGACTACAGGTCTCCAGACCACAAATGGACCTTCGGGACGGTTCTCAGCAAGGACGGGACACTCAACTACTCGATTCTCGTTAACGGACAAACGTGGAGGAGACATGTCGACCAAATGCGTAGACGAGGCTCATCCACTCCACCAAGTCAACTTCCAAGAAGCCACCAACTTCCATTGATACTGGCTGAAGAAGATCTCCCGGAAGTCCCTTCTCGGAAGAGTGGATCAAGTCCCAGTCGGTTGGAAAACGCATCGACTCGTCCGTCTCTTCAACTGCGTCGTCAATCGGGTGCTTTCGCTCAAGCAACTATTTCTGACAATCGCAGGATGTCGATTGGACCTCAGCACACCGATTCCTCTCACCCTCCCTCTGCAGTCGAAGAGGAATCTGCTCCACTACGCAGATCGGCCAGAGTGAAGAAACCGGTAGTGCGACTTCAGATGTAAACTAAGCACTAAGCACTTGTAAACTTTTTTTCCTGCTACAGAAAAGTAACCTTTAATTTCACTACAGAGAAGTAACTTTATTTTCACAACAGAAAAGTGATGTTGTATATTAATTGCAATTACTAATCGATTCATCGATAGTATCGACCCGACGCTCTTCGATCTGTAATCGAGACGAACTCATTCATTAATACAGTGCTCTTCCGAACCACGTTGCTTATTAACCCTCTTATCCCTACAGGAGATTCAACAGATATAAAACCATCCGACGCTCGCAATTCGTTGATATTTTCCCAGAGATCGTCTCAGCTTGGAGGTGTGTCTGCTTCGAGATCCATAGCTCCAACATCACTCCTCAAGTTTCTGATATCGATTGATCTTCGCTTGTCTATGCCGGTGACTCCAGTTGGATTCGCTTTGATGATAATTTCAATCAAGCAAACTAACTTGAATGGCATGTGAGGGGTTAGTGAACCGTTCTATTTTGGAATAAAATTCAGTGATGATATGAGATTCTTCATCTGGAAAAAAATTCCTATTACGACTTCACAGTCTCTCAATTTGGTTGAAAAAAGCGACCGAAAACATGTAATTCCTGTCAAATCTCTGTATTTTTTAAGGTAGCATCAAATTTAATTTTTGGGCAGTTCAGAATCAAACATCCAAACATTCAAATCGTTATTTGGAACTATTCAAAAGCTGCAGTACCACAAGGTAGGGTTTTTGGCTCGGTTCTCTTTATTTATACTAACAACAGAGGCTCCCCTAATATGAATGGTCAGTATCTGGTAACCGGAGCATCATTCCGCCTTCTTATTGCATTGATCATACTGTTTAAAAATCTTAATTACGCACTGATGTAAATTATTAGAAAGTAGTACTCATCAGTAGTACAACAATATTAAGATTGTTATGATTGACACATTTTCCCCTTCCTTGTAATCCATATTGATCCACCTTTTCTCTCATGACAGTTGATTCTCTATCCATTTTCTAAAGCATCAATGAGAATTGGGATGCCGATTGTTTTAAACCAGTTCATGCAGTCATCGCATCCGCGTAAGTTGTTTCATTGTTATCTTTATTTGGACATTCTCCGGTCGAATCATGGTTCTTTCTGTATGTAACTTGAAGTGATATTGAACCGCATAACCTTCACCTCCACAGCGTATAACTGCGTCAATCTTATTCAACTTAGTTCGATAGCGACGCTTCTTATCTCCGTCCTCTACTTTCAGCCACCTGACAATTTCTATTCGAAGAAAACGGCTACCTCCAACATGAAAAGTGGCTTCTTTATCGCAAAATAGATTTTACCTCGTGTAGTTCCAAACTCGTTTTTTCCTACACTTTCTGTCATGAACACAGAGTGAAGCCAAAGAAGATTTTCTTGACTCGCTGTGATAGATCGGCGGAGCTGACGGGTTCCCACCGGTCTGAAGGGTGTGGCTACCAGTTCACGTTGCCGCCCTTTTTTCTTTAGCCTTTGCTAGACCGATCGGATCGAAGTACTAAAGGGAAGACAGGCCTTGGATCGCCTAAGGAGTTCCCTTTGATACATGAACTCATCAAGCGAAACGAGGAGTCGCTTCAAGCTAACGTCCACGATATAGATTAACCTCTGTAGAGATTCATGTGTCTCTGAGTAAGATACGCGGTTTCAGTTCCATTTCGAGAGGGGTAAATATTCTTAAGATACCACAGGTACAATTTCTGGGTTACCATCCTTTCTCGTAATCGAATGAAATTTAACCGTGGCTATTCTTCAATTTCATTTACCGACATTGCTTTCCCACACAAGCCTGACTATTCTCGTTCTTATATTCTCGTATCGTAAAATTATGAGAGTCTGAAAAATTTCTATAGACGATTTATAAGAGTAAACATGAACCGAATTGAGTTATTATTTTTATTCGTGAACAACAAGAAAATTGTGCACGACTAAATTATTTGGATAACGCACTTTTTGGTTTATTATTGAATAATAAACCATTGTAATCGCCCAAGAAAAAAAATTTCTAACCCCCCTCAAAATTTGATGTTTTACGTTTCAAGGCATGTAGAATCCGAATATCCAATAAAAAAATTTCTGTCCGTCCGCCGTACGCCGTACGCCGTTAGCAGTTTTCCGGCCAAACTGTAAGAGCTAAAAATTTGAAATATCCACCAAAAATCAATCTCGGTCCTACGACGGCCCAATTCTTGAACCAACTTGCTAGCTCAATTTTAAGGGTATTTTTGGGGGGTTTTGAGGGGGAGAAAATTCATATTTTCCAAGGTTTTTCAGAAAAATGTGTACGTGGTATCAAATTATATAGATTTTTGGACGCTGAATCGAATGAGACCATTGCCGGGTCGATAGCTTTATTGGTTCTCGAGTTATCGCAGCTTTTGTGCCTAATTTGGGAGATTTTCAGAAATTTGACATGAGGGTCTAACTCGAGAGTTCTTGGAGCTATAAAAATCGTTCTATACTCATTGGAATGGTCGTCAAACACTCTCTCCAGCTGTATCGTTAGGCAATAGGTTTAGCTTTTAATTAGGAAATTAAGAAAAATAAAAATTATTAAAATTACAATAGTTGCTACGGAGTTTTCCCCTATAGTTACCATCTGTTTTTCAGTGGGAACGTTCACAAAAATGTTCGGAATATTTAAAATGACAAATGGACGGTCTTCTTAAATCAATATTGAAGCGAAATAATAATAAACCACTGTACAATCATTTGCAGCGTTTTTCTATTGTCTACAGTCTTATACTCAAGAGGGGATGAAAATCGAAAGGGTGAGATTCGACAACGATAGTTTCAAAACTACCTGATAAGTTACCATTAAACTACATGGTACTCTAGTAACCTGTCTAGGTTGCGATTTTGAAAATTATCAAAATGAATCAGTTTTTGATGACTTTGTGTTCAGAATTCAACTGCGAGAAGGCTTGTTCTCAAAAAACTGTCAAACATGAACTGTAAAAAAGTAGACATTTAAGTCACATTAATGATCACGATGCCTGTTTCCAGTCAATGCTAGGATGCTGTTTTCTTTTCTTCGTTCTTGTACCAACAAGACATAAAATCGAGAGTATTGTATTCCAGTTCTCTCAATAATCCATGATAGAAACTTCCTTATTAAATGTCACTGTGACGTTGCGTGGGACACGCCTTTCGGGCGTGATAAGAGCCTACATGCCGCGTTTAAACGTGATCGCCTGGTGCGTGTATTCTTCATATTACTAGTCTGGTGTACCTTCCTGGTATGCTCAACACGTTCCCAGCGGCTTTACAATTCGCATCTGGCACAGGGATGTACGAGCATTCAGGAATGTCTGACAAAAAACGGCAGAGGGAATATTGCTGGTGTCTCAGAATTCAACAAGACATGACACGCCAGACGTTCATTTACCATTTCGATCTCGGAGCCAGTTTTATATTGCTTTTGGTTGTTTATCGATACTCGCCTAGCCAGCAGAAGTGTGTTTTGGGTCTTAGCTAATATCGACAAAAAATATCCACTTTTCTTTACTTCAACGGTTTCTGGAGCCTGTAAGTTCATGGCTTTGTTTTTTCGGTACGATATTTTCTCGATCCATTCCTTTCACCTTACTTTTTCCCATTCCTTGCACGCCCCGTGCTATTATTTTATCCGTAAACGCAATTGTTAAACTTGAGGATTTGAATGCGGAACTTGAAGGAATGCATAACAGTGTAATTATGGAATCCTTCCTCCTCCGTTCCAGTTTGTTAAGCTCGACTCGCTAGAAGCGGCGGGACTATCTTGAAAACTAGGTACTGAGAGAGGATAGAAATGGAAAATGCCGGACACGTCGAGATGACGATATTACCGGCTTAGCAAAACAACGAAACAACAAAGCTCCCTACCGCCGTTCGGCGACTCCTGTTGAAAGGGAATTTTCAACGTACCGCCGAGACGAGTGTAGCAACGTCGAGGAAACGCGCAGCCCGCCAGTTCTAATTCGGTTGGTCGGCCTGGGAAGCCATTGGGTTACGCTAAAGCTCTTCCCTGGACGGGGAGTCTCGCCTCACTTTACAGCTGGAACAACTCTCGCACCCGGTTATTATTCAAAAGGCGCGCTTATTTCTGCGGGGAGCTCATAATTTATGATCAGCGGGGCCAAAGGGCGGTCTCACCTGACGGGGTGGCCTTCCGGACCTCGATTGCGGCTAAGAAAACTCCGCGGCCGAACTTAGTGGAGTTGTGTTGGAATTATTCTTAAACGGCTGTTAACTAAAAACATAAAATCAATTCTCTTTTAAAATCAGGGTGAAAAACTTAGAGTTTTACATGAGCGGGAGATTCGAAGGGTATTCCCGAAGAAATGGAGGCTGGAAACTAACGAAGATGACAATGTTTGGGTTTCTACGGTTACTGAGAAACTCTGCGGTTATGGATCGCCCTGAGGATGCCCAAATGAACGAAAGTGGTCGGCCAGTTAAAAACTTGAATTAGAACCGCTTGTTCTGATCCCCCTTACTTTCCGAACAATTACAATGGGTTGTTGTATAATACCGATCAAAATGAGGATGGAGAAATGGTCACCAAGTTATTTGCCCTTAAACTATTAATTATTTGCGCAAAAATTATTTGCAACACTGGCATCATTAGAAACCTCCCCCCCTCCACCCCCTCAAATACTGTTTTCTTGAAATAAAGCAATGAGAATAAATAATGTTGATACCGACATATAGGCGAAGTGTATTTTGTGATGATTAACACTTACTTCCCCCCGGTGCACATTTCAGGAGCAAAATGTGACGGATTGCCAGCTATGCTGTTCGAATGCACACTAGCGATTCTCTTCGACTGTCCAAAGTCGCACACTTTGATCACGCCGTTTTTGCAAATTAGGACGTTATTGGCGTTCAGGTCCCTGTGCAGGATTTCATTTCTGTGCAAGTACTCGACGGCCAGAAGAATCTGAAATTCGAAAGCCGAAATTTATAATCCAAGTATTTTTTCGCACTGCAGCTATTCGATTGGTAAGATACTTGGGTTTGTCATTGAGAACCCGCTTATTGTTTCCCATTGCTGTGGGACATAAAGAACTTCAAACAGACGTTCTTTTAAGTTTCACTTAAACAGCTTGATTTCGTTAGCTGAAAACCCTGAGAAAAGCCAGCCTTGTTGAAATGTTTTTTTTTTTATTTTTTAGTTTTTGAACACAAAACAGGCAATTTTTCTTCTCGCTCAAATTTTCAAAGTTTTATCCGATGCAAGTTATTCGTCGCTGAATCGTATCGTGCTATTTAATTTTGCCTGGTTAAAGTCGGGATACTCAGAGCGTCGTAGAAGGTAGCTAATTGAATGTAATATCTGGTTCGAGAGAGAAGAAATAATAACCAGGCTCACCGTTCTTTCAGAGTACGTATAACACCTGGTTGCTGTTTTATATTTATTTATTTATTTTTAATTAGCCAGACGTTTTCGTAGTAATTGAGATCGTTTTCCGCAAATGTTTTCTTTCCCCCGTAGCATACGAGCCATGCAGTTTAGGAAAAATTACGTTCTGAATTGAATTCTCCTACGCGTAAACCTTAGGAGGAACGAATGATTCTCGTTACGTAAAGTTTCTACAACCATCACATTGTACGTTTACCGATTCACCTACCGTCATTTTATTTTAAAACCGTCCGAACAGTCCGATTACTTACGTGTTGATCTGTATTATGTGTTTATGAAAGATGAAAATCAAATCTTTGGGTATTCATAGGACGAAACAGTTTTTTTCGGCTTTCGGAAAAATGTGAGGCAAACTGACAGCAGAAACCCGTTCGTGAGTCGGCAATTGTAGCTGAAATGAGGATGAGTGAGTCTCCCGAACGTTTTAAATCCCAAGGAAAATGCCATTTTCGAATTCAGTCTATCCATTCTCGCGGGCCCGTCCAATTTTTCTCCTAAAATCCCATGTTCAATTCAATTTCAGGCAATTGTCCCTATTCAAAGAGCTTTCGCGTTTTTCTTATTCCCGAAGCCATCCCACTTTCAATTCAACCGTCATATCGTTCAAACACCGACTTTCCGACTCAACGCCTTGAGAAAATGACGACCCGCCTGAAAAAGCTTGGCGCTTTCCGAAACGTTCGCTTTTTATAGAATTGTGTTGAATTTGCGAGAAAAAAGGTTTCCTTCACCTGCTTTGTAGAGTCATACGTAATTTATTACCCGACTATCATTACCTCAACTTATGCAGCTTTATTGTGTGTTAGTTTTATACCTGGACAAATATTTCCAACGTTTCAACCTCCTTGAAATAGTTCGTTTGTCTTGAAATCAGCTTTTCGAGGCTGCCATTCTCCGCGTACTCCATCGCGATAGTGAGGACTCCTTCGGATTCCCAGTGGTCGAGATAATGAATTATATGAGGATGAGATAGAGAGCTGAGCAGAAGAGCTTCTTTCCGAGCCACTTGGGTTTTATTATCGTCCAAACACGCCACGATGACTTCTTTGAGAACCGCTTGTCTCCCCGAAGTATCTTTCGCTTCGTAAACCGAACCGAACGATCCTTGGCCGATGAGTTTCATTTTCGTGAAACTGTTCATCTTCAATTCGCCTGAAAAAACAATTGCATCCGCACGTAAATTAGCAATGTTCTCAAAAGAAGGCTAATAAGAAGTTCTAGTGCGCTCTCTGGGTGAAAAGTGCTGAGCGTTTCAACCAAGGAAAGCGGATACCCATAGCATTAATATTGCATTAAAACTGTTGATTCGAACGGTGGTGAAAATAGCTATTACAAATAATATAATATTCGTCTGCTCGATTTGTTTTAGAAACTAATGGACTTTGAACGTATCCAACAGAAATAATCGCCCTCTCACACTGATCTATGATTTCAGTAAACCTTTCCGTTGAACGACATCATTCACACAAAGGTTGGATTCTCATTATTTCTACGTACTTCTGTCTAGGCGATAACTGCAAAATAACATGAGAGATTCGACACTGCATTGAGAAACCGCGATTTCTGTGAAATTATCTCCCGAACCAACTTCCATAATCACAATGATGTAAATTAGCTGTATGAATATTAATAGTGGAATGCTAATGCCCTGAAGAAAACGTTTCCGGAAACTTGGATTCAATCCTTGACAGCTGGTTGTTTTTTCGGCTGAGAAAACTCTCTTGGAAGGAAACTCGCAACAATAACAAACTTTCAAGATAGAATAATTTTAATGGGTCATGTGAATAAGAACGAAGGCACGAGAAAACAATTTCCTATCCGCCTTTAATATTCTAAACCGATGAGTTCTAATATTTTTATATTATTTACCTGATTAATTCTTTTATGGTAAGGTGGTGGTGTATGTGTATGTATTTTTTCTCTTATCCTCTGTTTTCTCGAATGATATTGTTCCAGCAATGAAGAAAAGCTCGTTGAATGCCGATTCAGTCGTATAGCGGTGTTAGTATTTCCGTCCCTGGATCGTTAGTATTTCGTCGAAGGTAGAAACGACGTTTAATTTACGCACCGATAGCACCCCTTCCTCTCCCTAGTTCCACAAGGCTGACTTCGCATCTGTCAATATTTTGCTCTACGATCACAACTTCTGCACACATAACCCCTGCCTTCGAAACCTGCCGACTGGCAGTTAATGAAAACTCGAAGCATAAACAATTTTTCCGAAGCGAATATACTGGAAAAGCCTCGGCATCCGATGCTTTTTATTTTGCGAAATTGGTGTTTCGTGGCTTACGTACGAGCGAAAAAATGTTGACTTATATTGATCCCCGAAGCATTGTCATTCGCAAAAAGGCGAGTTTACCACATCATTAAGAAAAGTGAACAATATTTTTGTTGAACTGAATGGGACGCTTTTACCACCTCTAGTTTGTCTAAGTCAAAGGGAGAAGAATAAGTTAAATGCCTATTATTTATTTTTTGTAAAAAAAAAACTCTGTTTCACTTCCATGTTTACGTAGCAGTAAATGGAAGTATAGTGATCGTCTGAAAAGTCAAATTCGGAGCGGAGGTGAATTTGGAAAAAACCTTCACGGTACTATAATACTCAAAAGCACTTTTGAACACTTGTCTGTGTATCCTTTTGTTTGTGGTCACAAATGACAAACATAAAATCGCCATATCTCCCTGAAAAATGAATGAAACTCTTTCATAAGCAAATTAGCAAAAATATGCAAAATTAGCGTTTATTGAATGTTGAATAACGCACTGTGTATTTGAGATATAACCGTTCAACGTTTTTTCCTTTTCGATTTTTATAAGAGTCAATAAGAGTCAATATTTTTCTACGTTTGAGGTCTCAAAATGTTCGTTATAGTGAGTAAATTACTCTAATCTAAATCATAAATCATGAAAGGAGCTAAATGGTGCTGGTAAAATACTACCAGAGCTGGCTTTCTAATTACTGCAACGAATCGTTGAAAATATCCATTTAAGCTAGAGAACTTCTCACTTTCTCTATCCATTACATTTTGTATAACCTATTTCCTCGCATGTTTCAGGTCTCATGGATGCGGAAACGAGACCTTCACATCCTCACGTCGAACATTTTCACGTACACAGGGGACGCGAGGTTCAGCGTCATTCACCCGGATCCAGGCGACGACTGGAATCTCCGTATCGAATTCGTGCAGAAACGGGACAGCGGAATCTACGAATGCCAAGTGAATACCGAGCCAAAAATCAACTTAGCCATTTACTTGAACGTTGAAGGTTAGTGGAAACTTTTTTGACAATTACGAAAATTGTCAATTTCCATTCGCAGCCAAATGCCCTCTCCATTATAGCGTGTCTTGCGCAATCGTAGAGAATAACTTCCCCTATTTCCTCTCCTCTTCAGTGCAATTATAGGGTACCCTACATAATCTAAGTTGTAACACTTCGCAAGCTGTAACGTTACAAAAATTGGAGCGAGGCGGAACATTTCTTTTAAACTGATGTTGGAAAACAATCCATAAGTACCTAAAGAGAATTGATAACAGCGTCGGTTCTATTTGAACGATCATGTTTTATGAAGTCATACGAAAAATGTGTTTCCTGTACGTTTATGGCTCGAAGATTATTCGATATTGACTTTTTCATCCGCGATACAGGAGAATATCCACCTGCGTTAGAACAGTTTTTGCTTTTTTTCTTTCTCAATTTTCCTCGTTTCCCGATTTTACGGGTTTTCTCCTCTTATCAAATTTCCACTTGTTTATTTTTTAAGACCGCCTTCGAATATTGTAGTGTGAGGTTTCCCCTTGGAAGTTTCGCCGATGAAATTCTACTACTGATGGGTAAAAGGAGCCGCTCTAATGAAACCGGGGTTTGGTATTCCCGGTTATGAAGTGTTCGACGTAATGAACTTGTTAACACTCTTGGGAGCCCCTCTGTTCTCGACTAAACGAATATTTTTCATCGCTTCATCTGCTCCTGAAAAAAAAACTTGAGTTTATGACCGAAAGAATGGCTAATTTTTCTCAATTAATGTTTAGCGGTCACCGAGTCGTTAATGCGTTTACTGCCTGGAATTGACCTATCAAACAAAATAGACTCCCATCAATCAAACATAAGTAAATAAGAGCGAGTTTATATTCGAAGTTATGTACTATTTATTATGCAACATGTTCGTTCGAACCGAAACGTCGCTATGAGCGTGCAAATCTTTCATTCGTCCATCACTTACGTACGCTTGCCAAGTGTTACTCGACACTTCCGCATCCTTTTTCATCCATTTACAACCCTCACCGATTCGTAACCACCAGGAAATTTTTACTTCTACCTACAGACATATGCCGATCGCTTGAACAGCATTAGATGTAATGAATGCAAACAACTGTAAATATTTCCAACAGAGCATAATATTTTCATTTATTTCTTCTCGCTATACAATTTTTTTTCCTCAAGAAAAATTAAAACAGTTTTTCTTCAATTATTTATTTTTTTTTCAATCAATCACATAATATTACATTTCGAGCATTATTTTCCACATTTTCTTATACTATTGAAGTACCGCTTTTGCTAAAATCCGGGTTAGGCTGTAAATACTGTATCACTTTCTCGATATCGTTTCGTTATTTTTGCGATCGTAATGCATTGGGAGATGCGATGGTTTGTTGGCGAATAATTTCACGCGCACTCAACGTTTCAACCGGTTCACAAAAATTATATTCAATAGACGGAAGAAAAATAATTTTTTGAAGTAGGATAACGTACGTACCTTGCATGAAATTCGTATTCTCTGTTAAAATTTGATCAAAGGTTATCATGGATTCATCTCAATAACTGGATCCTCCATAGGAAATTTGCGAAGATCACTCACGTTACGTATGTAATCCAATTTGTGAAAAACTCCCTCTGACAAGTCCGCCTTGCCCTGAAGGAGTACATACAGAAAAGTTGTAGCTTTTGGGCGTTTCAATTTACGTTATAAATCGGCCATTTTTACAGTCAGGAGTCCCGAGAATTTAACAACGTCGCAACACGTGAATAACGTGTAAGTACGGTGTGTAAGCCCAGCATTAAATACAATGGTTGATCATTGAACTGCGTGTTATCCTGTATTCCACAACGGGTTATTTTGCACATTCGCTGCAATCATAGAATTTTATATTTTTTTTATACACTTACTGTTTACATCATCTTCCGTAGACTGTCGAGTGTTCCTAACTTTGAGTCGTAGGACGTCGTTTAGCGCTGAAATAAAAGCTGTCTCTCGGAAACAGGTAATGAGCGCTGGAGATTTTCGTAACTGTTGTTGTCACTAGGGTCACTTCAGAGAAGTTTTATTACGACATGTATTTTATCGGAGCAACGTTCCATTCTGCGCTTTAAGTTCACGTTGTTACACGTCGGGACTGTGTCGAAGAGCGAACAGATTGAGTATTGTCACTTGTTACTACTTGTATGTTCCAAACAAGGATGATTGTTTGGAAGGACGGGTGGGATAAGATCTTTCGAACTAAAAAACTTTGTATAATGTCGCCTGCACCATTCGTAATCGACACAAAATACCTGATCATGTCGTGCACATTGCACTCACTCAACGCTTGAGGGAAAGTTTTGAAATAATTTCATAAATTTCGGTTAGTTATTCTGTGAGTAATGTTTGTGATCACTTGGAAAAAATTGCTTACTTCATGGTACAGATTATTATTTAATATTAAACCATTGTAATCGCCCAAGAAAAAAATTGTCTAACGCCCGCTCAAAAGTTGATGTTTTACTTTTCAAGCAAGGCATGTTGAACCCAATTATCCAATTTAAAAAAAAACCCCGCTGCAAATTATTGTACAGTGGTTTAGTATTGCTTTGCTTCAATAATGATGTCAGGTTTGTTTAGATCACTCTTTTCTAATAGGAATTAGATGCTCAGTTCAAAGGCAGTTTGGTAGTGTCCGGTTCAACTATTGTAGTTTTGAGTAGTTTTAATAGTTTGACAAATTTACGTGAAGTTTTGATATCTGCTAGGCATGTTGGGATAGATTTGTGCAACGATCCTGGTATAAATATCCCTATAAATGCTATCAAGTTAGAAAACAGTTGTTAGAAAACATCTTGCAATATCTAAGTCCATCACTGGTAAGGTGTCTTCATTGTCACATACTCCGACGATCAGCATACTACTGGTAGCAAAGAACCAACGAAATTGCAGTCGACTCGGTTCTATGCATAGGATAACCGTCTAATTCAACTTAATATATGCTAGTATTAGCGTACTAGGTATAATCGTAAAAGTTAGCAAAGAAGTCCCGGCGTATAATCCGCAGCGTATGAATACGTGTTAAGTTGAAAAAGGAGGAGTTTTCTTTGCTCTACATTACACGAATCTCCCACTGGCGGCTTCACATACCTCGGCGAGACCCGAACTATGCCGACCTTTTTGAGTTTCGGAGAGAGCAGAGCTTGAAATTAGCATTTTTATTCCTGCTTTACGCGAAAAGGAAAAAAAGGTGCTAGAGAAAAACGAGGAAGACATCAGGTTAAAGTAAGCCGTGGTGTACAGTGAAAAGGCAACCTAAACGAAGAGGTTGAAACGAGCGAGGGAAAATTAATGCAGCATATCCCTGAGTTTCAAGGAGCTCTTTTACTCAAAAAGCCTACACCGGATTCCTCCTCAAGCAGAACAGAATGGTCTGCCTGCGTAGGTAAGCTAAGTGATTTGAAATGTATCTCTCGTTCCTTACAAACTGTACTTTGAAAATGATTATAGCTCAAAGAAGTTTCAACTTCGGTGGTTAATACTACGGTCGCCTCGGTTTTCCCAGCTCAAGAAAATCTGTTGTTCAATGGAAGCTGCCACTCTGTAAACAGAACTGTTCACCCCGTTAGTGAAAGGTACTCCCTGATCCAACTATCTTCATCTCGCGGCTGTATAATCTCTTACCTCGATCGGTCAATTTCTCATCCATTTCCAATCTCTACAAGATCCATCCCGATTCGGAAGGAAAATATTTGCACAGAGCAATCCCGGAACTGAAGTCGTCCCCGTTATATCCCATCACCGGTTAATAAAGCAGAGTCCCTCTACGCGTTGAACATGCTTTCCAAGCTGTAGGCTTTACAACGGGATGACAATTTCCACTGCTAATATTTTTTCCTAACAGGTAGTTAATTATTCTAGTTTGTTTTTGAAAATGTATTACAACAATATATTCATTTATTCAAAAAATTCTTCTTCCTGTTTTGCACGATTATTATTAGTTTATTGAAGCTTAATTGGGATATTGTGAAGGCGACTATTCCTATTACTTGGTGTTATTTCGAATGGCATTAGGAGCTGCATCATCTTGAAACCATCAACCAGATACGTACCGTGCGTGCTGATTTAGGTTACTAAGACCTAATACCTCATTATCGATGGTTGGCGGGTAACGTCGCATTGCACTCCTTAGCCGCTAGTTACGTCTCCCATTCGGCGAGTCTACGTTCAATTATCTCAACGTCGAGAAGGGACGGTCCATTTCTTCGTATTGTCCTTGTTTTGGCCATCTTTTTGACATTGCGGAAAAAAGCCTTCGCGCCTGGAGAACCTCATTTCGAAAGGAAAATGCTGCCGTCAGCTCTTATCTCCTTGTCAAACCGACCTCATCCACCCCGCAACGTTCCATCCAAAGGCCGTATCCGTTAGGCGAGTAATGGTGTTTCTGCGAAGACGCGCGCCCAACGAAGTTCTGTCGTTTAGGTTTGAGACCAAGTAAGAAGAAGTAGGCGAAGAAAAAAAAGAGAAGAGAGAAAAAACACGAGTAAAAGGAAGACGAAGACGGAGAACTGTAGACTCGATGTCATTTATCAGCGAGTAGAGTTGTCTCTTTTCGCGCCTTCGAAGCTCCTTTCGCGATACCGAGTGAAGAGAAGGCTAGAGGGAGAGCGTTAACGTCCGTAGATAACCGTGATACTCTCGGAGCTTCAAATCCACACCTTGGGTTGGTCGACCTACGCGCGTCCGCCGCCTAAAGCATCCTTTCAACCGCTAAATCCCGTGAAAAAGTGGATTATCAATAAAAATTTCCCAGCGGCCTAGAATGGATACTGTCTCGTATATCATCGATCGTTTCGCCTTCGGATCATCTGAAATAAGCGCACTTTGAAGAGAAACGATGCACAAACGTCAATTATCTCGGCATATTTCCGAGGGACACGTTTTTACGCTTACGTTGGTAATTGCACGACGGAACGTAGGAAATGAGAAGGATGTGAAATATTGACGTTGATCTACTAGAAGAATGATAGATTTTTTTCAAACCATTGTTACTATTAGTCCGAATATTGAGCAATCAAACACGTTGGCGTCGACAAAATCCGTATTAGAGCAACCACCTGTACAGTTTCGCAGGAGAAGCGAAAGTTCACCCAACCGTTAGATACGGTATTATATTTTGTCTCAAAATACCCAAAATTCTGAAACCATTATTTGCTTTCCATCATTGTAACCTTGTCACTTCGATTTGAAGTTCTCCTAATTGTTTTCGTTAGAACAAACCTCGACTATGTTAAACGAACGAAAGCGAAAGGGAAGGGTGGAAAGAATATACTGTGGACGAGGTTGCTGGAGGCAGTAGAGACATTCATTTACTTATTCTGCCATTGCATTCGCTTCTAATTAACAAAAAACAAAGCCAAACGTGAGTAAATGTTTCGGTTGATAGAACTGTTCAGCGAAAAACAATTTCAGCCTTATCCTGTCCTATGTTGCCAATTCATTTTTCCGTATAGTTTCTCCGTTTCTTATGTTGGAAGCAGCTGTACAAAATACGTCTCTGCTCTTGGAATATGTTACATTCAAACTCGACTGCGAAACTAATTGCCTGCCTTTTACACGTTGTCTTTCTACCGGAGAAATTTCAATTTATTTCCTCAGCGCTATTCTGACAAGCGCGAAGCAACTTCGCTAACGAGGCCATGGGTTTTAGTCTTAGAACTCTTTGTCGAGGGACCCATGTCAACAAGGCCTGTCTTGACGTTCAAGTATAAACTCCGCGTATTGCAGAGTATGGATGTTTCTAACACTCATCCGTTTCAAGCGAAACATTGTGCCTTGACGTACGGCTCACTTCTAATTATCTCCGATGTTATATCTTGGTTATTTTCTCTTTTAAAACGACTCTCAAAGTTCGATATTTGTTTGAAGCCAGCTGAGTCCGGATAACACACAGTGCATCCATGTTGGCGCACAGTGGTGTACGAAAAAGAGGGAGGAAACCTTCAGAACCCAAAGAACGTTCTATTAGAACAAAGTGTCTTGTTTTAAAGACGAGACGATTATGGTAGATCACATTCGACTCATAGGGCCATAGCAACTGCAAATAACTAACATCATAGCTTAGGAGCCAGCGTCCCAAATAACATGTTTCGGCTTCCGTCTGTAGTGAAACCTCTGAGCAATAATTTCCAAATTAGGGTAAAGTACCTGGACGGTCGAGCCGTCGTTGTTCCTGGCACGATTACAAGTGGAAATTCACTGATGTAGCACTGATGTCCGATAGTATCTTCTGAAGAGTATTAGCGGTGGGATTTTTTCTATTCTCGGATTCTACATTCTTTGAAACGTAAAACATCGAATTCGTTGGAGAGGTTCAAATTGTCTGTCGATTTAAATGGTTTATTATTGTATAATAATGAGACATTTTATGGAATTACTATGCAGTATTTTTCCTTCCATTCTTTTTCTTTGAATTTTCTGGCTCACGGATGAGCCATTTTCCAAGGTATTATGCCTAATTCAGTTTAGTAGGTTGCCATTAATTGTACGCAAAAGGAATCCCGTAAAGTACCCAGCCATTGTACGGTTTTCCTGGTGAAATAAGTTAGGCACTGGAAGGCGGCTGTTCCGTTATGGTATCCGAAATCGTGGCTGTTTTCAACCGCAATGTTCGGTCCTTGCGAAGAACCTTCAGAATAGGAAGAGCAGGTCATTATAATGCTCACCGCAGGAGCTCGAATTCACCCGTTTTAGCAGCTGGATGGCTGTCCGCAGAGTTCCCATCGCTCCGCGAATCACCCGCGGAATCCGACCGACAACAAATAATTTCACTTCCTTCCTTTTCCATGAAGCCCACTTTCAGATCTACTCCTTTTCCTTCATCTAGAGCTTCGGGCGGTCCGTTTTCGGAAACCGTAATAAAGATGGATCTTGATGAAATTTCTCGGCGTTGTCTGCGCCTTGGAGTTATAATGGGATCCGCGAAACGAGGCTTTCAAACCCTCGCACCTGCTCTGTCATAATATACCTGCGCTAACAAGGATCAGTAAACCTCGCTAGATTTTGAAATAGCCTCGAGTCTTCTTCTCAAATTATCCAATACAATCGTGCCTTTATGCCGAATCAGGAGGAGCTCTCCTACTTGCTCGAAAAACATTAAATAACAAAAAACGCATAGTCGTAAGGCGTTATGGGCGGTATTCCAAAATAGAAAAGTCGTCGTTCATCCACACGCTCTACTGAAAACTTCAGAACCCTGGAGGGTTGACAAATATATTACCTCTTGGTTTGCTTAGTAAACGAAAGTGCGGACGGACTTCATAAATAGTGCCTTATGTTATTCACAAAGCGATCAAATCAGTGCTATTTTCGTGATGTTTTTCCCCAAGCCAGAGATTAGGAGGCCGAAAATAGATCATGTTGGAGTTTGGATCTCACTCAATACTTCCATGCCATAAGCGTTAAAACGAAGCCTGATTTTAATAGTTTGAACCGCAGTTTTGTGTTCTCGCGCATAATGTTCCACTGGCTGGAAGCCCTAACAAATTTTGTCTCAAATCAATCTACTGATTGAGTTAGAAAGTTGTTAAGAGAAAAACTGAACGTTCTCCAGGGCTATGAGCAATACAACTGGCAACTCTCGCATGTGAACTAAAAAAATGCATCCCATAGTTGTCGGTTATCGCTTCGGTCATAGTTTTTTTCAATTACCTCAATCGACCGACTTGATTGTCTTCTGGTTATAAATTTTATTGTTTATATAATCGGTCATCTGTCTGCTGACGCTATTATGACACTGCTGACGCTGTGTGGGTAAGAATTTTTTATTCCCTCGGCCTGTAGGAAACAAATTTGTATTTATTTCGATCGCTTGCGTTATGAAGAGCTTTCCGATTTACAGATTCTTGTCTCGCAGAAGTTCGCGTCGAATAGAAAATTCGATTTGCCGGGAAACCCTCATACGCTGGGTTGGAAGTTCTTCCAAGGCGAATAACTGCCGATGTAATCGCCTTGAATTCCTAATCGTCCGGCACGCTAGCTCCAGGAACCTTCGTTCTCCTTTTCGTTCCATTCCTTAGATCTTGGTCGAGGACGTTTAGCACGAAAAGCCATTACCTTCCCTGGAAATGTCGGAGGGGGAAGTCGTTATTGCCGAAACCCTATTTATTGGCGGGGCAATGCGTTTAGCGCTCTGCAGCTGGCACATCCCGAGGCTTCGTCCATCCTTCCTAATTCCCGGTCGCGTTTACCTTGTGCGGATCCTTCCGGGCTATCGGACCGATAGATAGTCGCTTTAGGCTGAAAATATCGCTCTTGCCGACCGCGAAGCTTAACGGTAGCCGGGGTGATGATCACCGAAACAATTCACGGACTTGAATTGAGTGTTTTGTCGATTTGGATAGTACGAGATGAGGCGATCCTCGCTGCTTCCCCAGATATCCTATGCTACCTCAATCTAGATACGCTGCTTCCCTCGATACGTGTGGCGGTACTGCTCTTTCCATTTACTTACGAGGCTGAGAGCAATTTAATACTGAACATGATGATGCTTCATTTTTTGTTACTACAGAGGTGTTGTTTGTCTCTAGTTATGCTGTTAAGGAATTTTTAACTAAGTCAGCCACAGTAGTTTGACCATTCTCGCCTGCCAACTGAACCATTTATCCGACTAATTACCTACCACGAAATAGCTTAAATAATGAAAAATAGTTCATAAATAATTCAAGTTCCTATGTGCCACTTGAAAATCGAAGAAATGATTAATATAGGGACGAGCATTTAGTCATCCATTAGATGGCCAAATGTTCAGGAGAGCGGACACAGTTTCAATAGTTTCCTGGACGTATATAGCGATCAAACGAGCAGCCAAGCGACGGAAAACTCGCTTCTTTCCGCCATTGCTGAGTTGTTGGGCGGTCTTTTGTTTTCAAACGGTTCACTTAAACGATTTCTTTGCTCGCAAAACTATAGAAATTCCCTTAGGAATTTTACTGTAGCCTGAAGTGTTTCAACGGATGACGGGCGTACATCCTTCTCCCTTGCCACGTTTCTTCATCGCGTTTCTTGAAGTTATTACTTTCGAAACGCTTTGTTTCTTTTTTCCCGCTATTTTACAATTCTTCGCGCTCTCGTTCTTTTTTTTCTCCCAGTTTCTGTCTTTTTTTTTATTAAAACTCCAACTTAAAACTCTCCTTAATTCAAATGCGTCCTTCCCAAAAGCGGTAGCCATGATTCATACCGCCCTTTATTTCAAAGTTTGTCCCCTTTCCTATTCTGACAGAACAGTTTGAAACCTGCGGTTCTGCACTCGCTTTCTTGGCAGGCAAGCTTGGCGAGGGTCTTAGTTTTTGGTCTTATTCTTGCGTTGAGCAGCGAAGAGAGATCGTTCTCGCCGGCTGCGAAATTCCCAGATTCCAATATCACGCATGAACTTTTACCCTTGCCTATGAAAACCCGTTCCTACGTACTTCTGCTGACGAAAAGAATCTCGACTAGATAAAAAATGAGGCTTAGAAAACTCGAACGGGCATCTACGTTATACTGGGTGTCCCGTCTCATACAAACAGTATAAACAAATGAAGGGTGAAAATACCTACGCAAAATGGAGTAGATAATACAAGAATTTGGTAAAAAGAGTTCAAAGCGATCAACGAGATTTACGGTGAGCTCTAGAGTTAAGAGGGCGTTAAGCTACAGCGGATATTAAGGTGAGGATATCTAAATCTCGACTAAGCACCTTCGCATTCACTGCAACTACCTCACAGAGAGAAAAAGCCGAGTGCTTACATAGCCTTCACGGGTCTCCTCATAATAATTCACGAAAATATAGTCGAGATTAACTCGAGAAGTACAACACTGCACCTTCAGGATCGAGCGCGGTTTTTAAGTGGTAATTAGGCCTTTTGATGCGGTCGGACTAATGAGATTGCAAAAAGACCGAGATCTGCAGCTATACTTGAGAGATTGGCTATCAACAGAAACTTTTGCCATTTGTACATTTAATAGGCACTGAAATGGTTGGTTGGTTGGATTTTTTAGATACCAAGCTTTAACGCGAGCAAACGAACAAAAATACTAAGCACGATTCCAATTTCGCATCATGGAAGTGCTGTGTGTTATTCGAAATTCATGAATATTCGATTTTATCCGAATTCTCCTTTTTACTCGGAGAAAATTTTCATTAAATTTGATTGAATTTATGGCAAGAATGAATATAATGAGGATCTTTGTCATTTCTTGACCACAGACAGACAAGTTGCACAAGGATACACAAACGCTAACGGACTGTCTCAATACAGGCGTGATACTATACTTCCATTTACTATTGCTAGAGGTGAAAATACATAAAACTGCGCATGCTAAAAGAACATCCTCTGCTATGAGGGCTGTATTTGGACGTGCTCAAGTTACCCTGTTTAGCCACGGACGCTAATCGATGAACCCATAACCATGTTGAACAGTTCATAGTGAGCATAATGGAATCCAGCCGCATGGGACAATATCATCCGCGTCCACAATCTACAAAAGCAATTAAACCGAATGGGCTACAATCCGACAGGCTGTATATGGCGGAATGCGCGGGAGAGAGCTCCTCTCCAAAAGCCGCCAACCGTGATGTATTACAGCCACGAACTAAAACTGAGCGTGGAATGTGATGCATCAGAGTAGGAAACTATTGCATTCCACCATGTTATGCATCCAAAGTCATTTCAATTCGACTTTTCTACGCCGAGAGTCTCGACAACTATACGTTTCCCGTATTCAATGTCACGAGTATATTATAATTCTTCCTCTTATATGAATGTTGTACAGTGCTCTGCGTCATCCCTCTTAGCTTGTGTTCTGTAACAAAATTTGATACGGTTGGGCGACCGGGAGAATGAACAGTTCTTCAGTCGAGGATTCGAAGAACTTAAAAACGGAACGGTACCCTTTGCCCCGTCCTCTCTAGTTTCCTCCTTTGATATCTGCGACGGTGGCACTCGGCCAACACGCCCGTCTGTACTATTGAGGTTTTCTTTGTAGTTCAACCGTCACGTTCACGGTGTATCCATTGAGTACTTTGTTACTTGGGCGTACCCAGCATTGGAGACTTGTCCGGGTTCTATTCTAATCCTGAGGATGTGAAGGTTCTCCGTAGCTGTCGCTCGTTTGTATGTACTGCTTCTTAACTGATAGTATTTCGGAGTGCGAGAATAATATTTGCGAAATACTAGATGATGAAATTTGAGGTGCACACCTTTATGTAATCAGTATGAGGCAATATTAATACGATTAACATGACATTTCCTGTATTTCGAGTTTCAGACAATCACAGTTGTTGATTATTTGTAATAGGCTACATTGACTACAATTTTGAATATCTCTTGAGGTCGTATAACAAACATAAGCCTGCTTTTCATGAGCTCGTTTAAATTTTCACTGACACATGCCCTTTAATGAGCGACCCCGCTTTTCAAACACATGGGTGATATAATTTTAAACATTATGCGCGCTGCTGTTTAATTTCTAATTCTAACGCTGAATAGAATATAATCTGTATAATATCGATATTGCAACGTCTAAATTGATCAAGATGATCAAGTTAACCGTAAACATCAAGCGGATCAACTTGTGCGGTTATAAATTCAGTTATCCGCTTGCCAACGTTACGACGATACATTTCAACGTGGAGAAGAGACTTCAAAAGCCATTAAGCGCCTATACGAATGGAAATTAAAGGGCAAGGCGCGTCTCTCGAGCTTATGTAGTTAGCGTAAAACTTTGATCGAAATCCATCGCATCTCCCAGGGCAATCTTGTACATAAACTAATAGCACTTTAGTGTCGTCAATTAGTACCTCAATGGAGCTTATTAGACCACCAAAAAAGGTTTGAATTTGATTTGGAATATTCCTATTTTTTAGACGATTAATTTACTATATTTCCTCCTTTTTTCACTTGAGCATAAGATACCCTTTGTCGCTCTTTTATGTGATATCTAGTGCGCTCTTGCATCTAAAATGAATGTTTGATTGTCTATTTTTTTCTCTCCCTTGTCTCCCCAGAATCCAACCCGGTCCAAATCGGCACAACAGCTCACACCGGCCCGGCTTCACAAGGTTATTCTTCTACCCTTTTCTATCTCTCAATCCTCTATTTCTATATTTTCTTCTTCGAAAGCTATGTTCTATCGTTTTCGTTGATTTTTCCCCCTTTCCCCCTGGAAAATGAGAGTTCCTTTGATCACTTTTCCCATCGCCGTTATTTCAACGGATGAATTTTTTCATTATTTTCCACGTCTCAAACAACCTTTTCCCGTTAACAGTTCCCGTAAAGTCTCACACGTTTCGTTCTGCGTCTCTTCGTATCCAGTAAAATTTATTTCCTCCCGTGTGCTGTTCCGTACACCGTCTACACAAGGTTCATTCCACCTCTGAAGGAGTTACGGTTCGTACAAAAAATTGCCAGCCATTAATTGATATTTTTTCACGGATATCCTACTTGTGAATGACTTTCATCGAAGAACGCTACTCATAAATCTCACGCTCTTGCTTGAACTCACGAAGTAAATTTTTATTTCATCGTCATTTAGGTAAATGCAGTTTTCTTTTTACGTTGGCCAGTAGTGCAAGAACGTCATCAACTGTTGTTCAGCGATAAAACCAGATTCAAATATTTCTCCGTACCGACGCAGACATTAATTACACTCAACGCATATTTTTCTAACAAAGCGTATATTTCATATGTATAATATCGATTAAAATCTGCGTCATCTTTTGTTGCAGAAACCTATCGCAAATACGGTAATATTCTCAAATATTCCTAGCGCTACTCCATAGGTTTTTCAATTGGAAAAAGTATTTTCACCAAGTCTTTTAGCTCGTCGCACTTTTTTAAGCCATTAGATCTCACGTCTAGTCTCACCTCGAAACCTGAAAGCCCAAAGCTCACGCTTGTGCAACAATTGCGCACTTGAACGTCCGATTCGATGGGCAATGCAGACGAGCTGACACGTTAGTAGAGTGACAGCTTCCTCCAGTAAAATGAATGCTAGTCACTTTTGCGAACCAAGGTCGAACTCGTTAATATTATAATGTGTTGCCATCCGCATGAACGCATCGCATTGCCATACAAATTTGCATACGATTTTTTACGCGCCACTTTATATATAATATATACAGTATTTTTAAAGACTCGTCTTCGTCTTCCCGAGACGATCGAAACTCAGTAGGTAGCTCAGTAGGTAGTAGATAGCTTTGTATAACCCGAGAGAAGAGGGTCTTCTCAATTTCAGGTTCACTCAGTTCGTTTGTATTTTCGTCATCCGATGGAACTTTAATCGATTTGAAGATGAACATTTCACTCTGGGAATTTTTCAGCAATGAACGAGTGTTAATTGTCTAAATGAGGCTTTTGTAAGTGTCATAGTGCTATGTAAGGATATACATATTTCGAACTACTTATTCATGCAGCTAATATAACGAAGGTTAACATATATTTTCAATGTGTCGCCGACTTTAGAAGATTTGACGTTTTAAAGCATAAATGCGACCTAGGGCAAACAGAAAAAGCTACATTTCATGTGATTTTAATATTACATGTTTAATACCTATGTTTTATAGAATCTTTTTAAAGTATAATATTCTGACAATTGGTTCGATTTCAGAAGTGATCCGTGGAAAGAAAAGTGTGCAAAATTAATAGGTATCAATTATTCATCTCTGTACTTTTTCAATGGTTTTTTGTTTTAATACCTATATTGGAATCTGCCCACTGGTAATAATTACGATTACCTCGGATGTTGCTGTGGAGTCTTGGGGATGAGTAGAGCTGGTCAGCTGGACTTTCTAGCCGAAACAAGTTGGAATGCTTTGTTTAAGTTCGAGGGAAAACTGTGTAAAAGTGAAGAGCAGAGAGGAGTCAGTGCGAGGGCGTTCGAGTTCGGGCACTATGAACCTTGAAAAATGTTCCAGCCATAAAGTAAAGGGCTTTAACTGCGTTGAAAAGCCGAGTTAATAGCTCAGAAGGGTTTTATTAAAAAAGAGCCCAAAGCGAAGGGAGGCGACGCCCATCAACATAAATAAGAAGTAAAAATTAAATGGTAACATCGCAAACCCAATTATCTCCGTCTGTTAGTGTTTTTCCTTCTTTTTTTTACAAAAAAGTTTTTTAACACTCGGAATTTTATTAACACTCGTTATTCCCGAATTGAACCGACTCGAATGTTTCATTTTGAGGGTGGAAGACTTTCCAAGCAAATAGACATTTTTACAAAAGCCAATCGGTTTCAGGAATTGCAAAAGTTCGATAAATTCCATATCTGTTTGTCATTTAAAAAATCAAAATTCTTTCAAATCGTTTTTGAGATTATATAGATAGGTGCATAATAATTTATATTAAACTAGAGAAATATAAAGACTCTAATTTTGATCTTGGGTAAGTATGTTATTCTTTCTTTTTTATTTACTATCGACCATTTTTCGGGATTTTCCCTTTAACTAAAAATTTTTGGAAAATTACAATTTAAGGAGACCCGGATAATGAGCTGAACGCTGAAATCTCAACCAAATTTTTGAAAACTCCGTTTCACGAATTCCGCTACAATTACGCTTTCCTGTTCCTTTAACCCGAAGTCCAATCACAAGTCCGTCTTCATAGGTTGCGATCTTGGAATGCGACGCAATTAGCTGGTTAATTCAGCCAAAGGTGCCGCCTCAGCGGGCATGTTGCTTTAGCCATGTTCTACTGTGCGATAACATTCGTCCAGGTCGAAACCGCTGGTACATCGTTAAAGCGGCTCATCTCGGCCTCGGGGACCTCAGATGGATTCGAGGAACTAGGTAGGCGGTAGCAACGTGACGTGACAATAACCGAGGGTTAAATCCCCGCCCTCCGAGTCTATTTTAGCTTTAATAGTAATCTTCTCGTTTCCCACCCTGCGCAGTCTGACACTCAAACTAGTCCGTAATCTGATTAGGCGATCAAAGGACGGCGTCCCCTAATCAGCTATGAGAATGGATTGAGATCACACCGTAGATGCATAGTACACCCCGCGGTCACGAATTACTCGTTCTAATTATTGAAATCGCTTTTGCTTCTGAAATCTTCCGAACACTTTTGCCCTCTAGGGCCTCTGCTTCATCCTTGCTATGGCATCAGAAAATATAACGTAACAATAAATTGTTGATTGCATCTGCGTAAGATGTCTCTTGAGAACGCGAGCAACATTTGCCCAAATAGATTTCGAAGAAGGAGAGACATCTCATAGCTGAAGCAAGCATTTTTAGTTCTTTTTATGTGATTCGTTCTCTCGTGTTCTTTTCTTGTTGCTATATAAGAACAGAGCCCAAAACTCCGTCTTAAACTGTCCGAATTTTTCTTTATGCCTAAACTGGGCTGGCGCGCCCCTCGTCTCGGCTCTCGGCTTCAGGAAGTATTTTCTTCGCTTATTTCCCTAGTAACTATCTCCTCCACAGACCACTCCGGCGCATCCCCTGGACCGCTAACGTACTCAGCGCCGAACTCAACGTCGACTTCTTCGAAATCATTTTTCCGTGTTTAAAAACAGCGCCAGACTGCGCCGTTGTCTAGCTATAACCATTATTATAACTCCATAATTATTTTCTTTCCCTGTTGTTTCGATGTTTTTTTTTTTTTTTTTTTTTTTTTTTTTTTTTTTTTTTTTTTTTTTTTTTTTTTTGTAGATTGGGCTTGTCCCGTACGTGTGAATAAATAAATAAAAACGCGTGATTAAAGTGATTTTTTCATTATCGGCCCTGGTTTAGAGGCGAAAGTTCTCGGCCACGCAAAAAATAAAAATTCGAACAATCAGTTGCTTAGTTTATTTCCCCCTCAACATCGCATCACTTTCTTTCACTTTTTTAGGCAGTTTTAAAGACTTAGCGGACGTATCGCGCCTTCAACGTTCTTGTCAGTTGGGTGACGTTATAGTCTTTTCGAATTTTCCGACGAGGTGGAATGAACTTAACGTTGAACTCTACGACTGAATCAATATCGTCCATGTAAATATATTAATAGAGGAAGAATCACTGAGAATCTGCTCAGTAGTGTATTATAGTAGGTATTGCATGCATTATTTCTGTGGACAATCAAGTAAGTACTTCCATTGTCGAAGCCAACTTTTTTTCTTCCTGAGGAACCCAGTAGTAGTAGATTTGCATTTGAAAAGACGTAGCGTCCTATAGCTTCTCTGCATGGTGTAGATATCATCTCTGTGTGCAGCTTCCTGTACTATGCGAAACGATTTTTTCCCTCATAATTACTTTTGAGTTAACTGCGTCGAAAACCCGATTAGTCACTCAGAAAATATACTACGCCTATTATAATTAACGTCCTCCGTAAAATGACTTTCCACAAACCGACGACGATTGGAAGAAAATTTAAAGAAATGGAGCCTATTCGAAAGTGAATTCTAATCGAAGCGGTTTCGAAGAAAGCAAATTCCGTTGAGGACGTTATTTACCTACCTACTTACTTGTTTTATAGCATTCTGCGCACATTCCATTCAGAAGCAGTTTTTAATGTGGTCAAACGTTTGTGCACCATATTCTATAAAAATGTTCGCACTTACAACTTTTAAGTGTTTACTCTCGTTTGATTTATTTCTATGTCTAATCGAATACCTGAAGTTCCCATTCTCCTCAAGTTGACTTCGAACTTTTCAATGCAAGTGAAAAGAGCGATAAATCAAGCAGTACCTACTAATTTAGTTTACGAGAACTGGAGCTGTTGGTATTAGGCAGCATTCCTCCATGAAAATCCACCAGTGATGCAGTGTAACACATTCAGGTTTTCAAACAATTATTTATCGGTTTTTCGCTTCTACTTTTACGTGATGGTTGGTTATTTTTGTGTTGTGCGTGACTTTAGTATAACCCGTTAGAAATGTTAGTACCTATTCTAGATTTCTGGGATAACGTCCAGCTCACGGAAACTTGATAGTAGACGACGAAAGAACTGCGACAAGCCAATGCTGACGATTTACCAGAGCATCTCAGTTTTCTTCAACTCTTACTTCTGGGCGATGAATCGTAAAATTAATAATAAATTGCCGAATCAATAGTCACGAATAACTCGCTGCAGCTTTACATACTTTCAGATATTATAATCGCATTTCTACGCTTCATATCTGAACAAGCTAAAAAGTCGGTTGGTTTTTCTACTTCAGTAGAGAAAATAGAATAGTTTTCAAATTGCAAATAAAATTGCTACTTTCTAGTACAAAGCAGATTTTACGAATCCTTCGATTTCCGGAGTTTGAAAGTTCGCATTTCCTTACAACCGGAGGAGGAAAGCACGTGGCAATTAAATGAAACCGATTACCATGTGATTCGTACAAAGGCACAGAAGGACCGAGACCATTGAAATCCCATTAGTACTGGTACCTAGGGTGTGTATGCGTTCGTCAGCAATTATATTGCAGTACAGAGGCTTTGTTGGTTAGTTGTCGTCGGCTGCGTTGGTTGGATTTCGCCATAACCCGCGGGTCGGTCCAGTTAATGATGAGAGAGCGGCTCGTAATTGTCGAGATTGGTAGACGGTAATCGGGCAATACTCTGGGTCAAGAGAACTTGCGTTTCAGTGTAATTAACAAATACGTTTGACGTTTAGATGCGGTTTCAGGAACCTCTTTCTCTCCCTTCAGTTAACTATTCTTATCTCGTACAATGTTGGAAAACCTTGGAGCGCGCTGATGAGCGGAAATATTGAAGCGACCATGTAGGAAAGGCTCTCCGTCTCTGAAAAATCGCGGAAAGGTTACCTATACGAACATATTTCATCAATACTATCGAAGTGATTGTAATCAGAATCGTTTTAAATGTAATGGCAACCAGTTAAATTTAAGAGAATGCCATCAGTTGGAAATTCGAGTCGATCCATGTTGTCGAAATTACGTGCGAGCACTTTTCCGCCTGTTTAGAAAGTGAAGGGATAGGGTGAAATCTTCGTTTACGTTGGCAGTTTCTTTTTCAAGCGCATCTCCGGGTCCTGGGCTGCGGGAAGTGGAGTCATAGCTTTAGGAAGTAAAGGGCAATTCCATGTGAGGACGCTCTTTTTTCGACGTACGGCCTCCGTTCGCGAGCATAAAAAGCCAAGAACGTCTCAATAAAAGCACTCCCAGGTGAGCGCTAAAAGATCCTGAGGTCTTGAGTCTGAATTGAGTCAACCGCTTCCACTCCCGTTTTTCCAACGGTGGAGAGAGCGAATTGAGATGAAAAGATCAAGAAAGACTCGAGCCAGCCCGAAAGGGCGAGCTTCTCAAACATCTTTATGCAATGCGTTGCTTCAGCTATGGCACGTGTAGAAAAACACTCCTCTCTGCATGATAAAAATTAAAAGCGAACATTTTCTATTTTCAGAAATTTCTTGCTTTTCTCATTTCCTCAACTTTTTAAATCAATTACCCACTGTCGAGTATTGCCATTGCTCGGTGTCATCGGTCAAAAATGAATTATGTAATACGTTATAGCGCGCCGACGTACATTATTTCATCTACTTGTTCTAGTGAGTCTAGTGTTCTTACGGTGCACTGCTGTCATGACGTGGAGGTTTTCCTAAGAAAAAAGTTGAAACAAAGTTGCATTATGACTGACTCATCCTTGGCGATTGGTCTGCGATTCCTGATGTATGGAATGTACTTTGACGAAATAGTCTACTTTAGGGTACATATTAAGTGTAGTTAACTTAAGTACAACCACTCCACAATAATTTCGACCATCGAAACATTTATAGCTATTTGCATGGCTGTTTTTATCTCGAATCGGTTTATTCCAAAAAGGATTTACCGAAAGGTTTCAACGTGGCAGAGTGGTCACTGATGTATTTTATCCATACGCGACGTGACTTCATGTGAACAGTGTCGATACGATAGTTGAAATCCTTCCGACCAAAATGCTCCGCTTTCTCCGCTCTATTTTCACACTTTTTCTTCCCTCACCAATCCCTGTAAGGTGATTTCGGTCATTGGCTGCGCTCGCCCGATAAAGTTGTGCAAACAATGCTGCGAATCAGTCGGGCAAAGCAACAGGCGTTTGCACAGGCAGAGTGATGATATAGCAGAAAATCCACCGCCGCTCTACTTTCGTCGGTATACGCCGGCGAAAAAAAATCTCTTCATAGCTCGAGAGTTGAGCGGTACGAGGGAGACTAAAAAACGCTTGAAAAGTTTCAAAAAGTTTGAAGTTATTTTCTTCGAAAAAAGAAAACAGTTAAATTTGTTGGTTAAAAATCTGACTGCTGCTTGCGCTCTTCGGATAATAACCCATCAACCATATTTACGTCTGCTTCAATACGTACCGACAGTCTCTCTATAGGTTTCTCCAGGAAACGTTAAGTCACTTCGTTTGAACGCTTCCCCATTTATTCATACTGTTACGATGACGAATATTATTTGCCCTTCCTGCTATCTACTTCATCCATTAACGTAGGAGTGTTTGGCGTTAGAGAGTACTGGGTTTACAGTAATAGAGCACTCACCGACTCTGCTGCATCCAATCCAGCCTCGAAGTGGTGTCTGTTCTAATACGACCTCGTAATCGAGCGAGTTCAGAAACTACTTTTATGATACTTATAACTGACCCAGTATTCTTGGGCCATTTATAATAAGACTAGCTGCTAGGTGTTATGGTAATTGGTATCTTTGCAAAGGGGCACTATAGGCTTTGATTGTTCGTCGATTTGGTTGATTATTTTGTTATCGGATGTTGTTCAACAGTCTACTCGTCCAGGAAAAACTTGTATTAAGTAAATTACGTTGGCTGTTTATGATAAATCCATACAGCCAAAGATTGTTGACTTGTTCAGGTACATGTTTTGCAAGCAATGGTCTTCCTGCTTGCGTTCCCACCATTGAACCGTTGGTGAACCGTGGTCTCGTTTCCATGGTATGGTATCTACATGAACCAAATCCAATTGTTGTTTCTGTCAGTACTTACTAATTATTGACAATTTCCAATTATTCGAGGCGTGTTCCAGCCCTCGCTAAGTCAACTCATGTTCGCTAATGGGAACTTCATAAAATACTTTGACTTGGATCTGTTTGCACTATCAGAAAACGGAGTGTTTATTGACATTTCCACATGAAAAAACTACATTTTATTCAATTGGGGTTCACAGCTGCTCAGGCAAGCATATGGGGACCGGAGGACGTGTACGTCAAGAAAGGAAGCACGATCAGCCTGACGTGCTCCGTCAACGTACATTCGACGCCGCCCGGATCCGTACTATGGTACCACGGATCAGCTGTGGTCGACTTCGATTCTCCTCGAGGTGGCATCAGTCTCGAAACTGAGAAAACAGCCATAGGAACGACGAGCAAACTTCTTGTGACGAAGGCGTCGCTCAATGATTCCGGCAACTACACGTGCGTTCCTTCAAACGCCAACCCGGCGTCCGTCTACGTTCATGTGCTCAACGGTAAGTGCGCCGAGTCTTTTCACCTCGGCTAAAAAATTTGGATGAAAGTAATGCCTGATCAAGATCATTTTTGTTGTGTTGTGGTAAATCTATTGCGACTGCTTGGAAATCAATGACTGCGGGTCAATCGCGCTCATTTCCTTGTTAACTTCCCACTAATTACTCTGTTCCCAGAGGCCAGACGTAGTTGCCAGCGTTCCTCGAACTTTAATTGCCGCAACTGGATCACATATTCCTACTGTAGTCATCCCCATCCGTATTTTCTCCAGAAGATGCGGTTCCAGTACATTTGGAATACTTTTTATCTCCTGAGAACAGTATCCTCAGTACTGTGTTACAGGAGTACCTATTCGATCTGCATCACGAGTTCTCGGGAAACCTACGGCAGATACAGCTCTAGGAAAATTAAAAACGTTATAATTGGGTACCTTCAGATGCCAACATTTTCGTCGAAAGAAGTTCATCACTATTTGGAACTTTTTTCATTTTTTTTTTTTCTCTCTAGTGGGAGGAATAGTTTTCCAATATTACCGTCTGGCAAAGTTTGAGACCTTCCTCTTTCCGTTTGATTCGATTTCGTTGCAGCAGCTCAAAAGGTCTTATGAATCTTGAGTGGTCTTGAAGGGAGGCCAGGCGCTTCGGGAGGGTTATTTAGCTAAATCATAACGATAGTGTAGAGATACCTTACGATGGCAAAGCTAAGCTCAGCAACTTCATACGGCGAGTTATCCCATAGGTTAAACACTAACACCGCTTGCGAATCTCCTCTTACCGTCTCGAGAGTTTATGGAGGACTTTGCTTAGGGCTCTACTATTTCAGTTCGCGCTCTGTAGGCAAAACCCTCCAGGCAATGAGCGTATACTCAAGTTTGTACTTAAATAACTTTACCTTGTTCTATAGGTGCCCATAGCGGTTATTAATTTTCCATCGACCTCTGCAAAACTTTCGCCTGGATTACGTCTGCATATGAAGCTGGCTAAATTCTCTACTTGCCTACCCTTTCTGTCAACTTACTAATAAAGCCGCTCCAATGTTGATTCAACGCCCAACGCAACTTCTGAAATGATTTTGGCGACGTCTGCCGCTCTTCTCCAACGAGAACTTGAAACTGTTGCTGGTCGAACGTGAACTTGAAAGTTTTAGGACGATTTAGGGCGTGGGTGATCTCTACCTAGCGGCAGAGGTCGAAATTCAAGTATCGATGTTGTGATCAATTTTTACAGATTTAAAAGTGTCCTGTTAGGTTTATAATGTTAACGCAAGAAGTATCATAGTTTTTTGGAGTAAATCTTTCACCTATAACAGGTGGAAGGTGTAAAAGAAGACGTGGAAAGTTATGATAGGTGTGGGTTGTTAATGAAAGCATTGCCTCCTGTTTTTCCCTGTATCCATCACCGTAAACAAGCGGGATCGTCCGTTCTGTTCCGCACTCACGGTGTGGGTTTCTCTCGCGATGGACCGTAAGATGCCTGTCTTTCAAACCGTCATCCGTTTCAAGGACTGTAAAAAAATAACCTAGTAGTTATTTTGTATTTTTGCGTTAATCTTTAAGCAGTAAATGGGAGCATGTTCACTCTCATTATACCTAGACATGACTCAAACATCTTCCGCTCAATAATGGTAAGGGTGTTAAAAGGGGTTACGTTAATTCAGAAAGGTGACTATTCAATCAAATGTCAGATGATAATCATTAAACCTAGCACCACTGCGATTAATTTAAATCGTTCGAATGGAAAATTATAAAGTAGATTTACCTATCTCGAACTGACAAATATTTAATAACTAATTAGTGAGATTTTTGTATTTCGTACATTCTTATTGAATCGTTAGTTTTCAAAATAGGAAAACCTGCGTTTAGTCCAATCCAATGGAAATCAAGTTATTGCGATTTAACTCAAAGGATGCAATCCATCTTTTTTTATTCAACCAATCTGAACGTCATCATTTTCTTTTTCTACGTATGAGTATTTTTACACGTATTTTATCTAAAGTTGTCACTCGTTCGTTTTCGAATAGCGCGTCGGGAGCGTTTCGTTTTTCCGAACGGCAAAATCAGGTCAAAGATGTAGAATCTGCCATCGGCCTCAAAGCAATAATTTTCCTTCCCATCTTCGGTAATCGAAATTGGCTATATTTCGCCGACGATCTAACGATCTGCGTGCCGAAACTTAATTTCGAGGTTGGGTCTGGTTAATTGGTACAAGATTGAACCTCACCCCAATCACGATCGCCAGCCATATCTTTCGTTGCTTTTCTTCTAACTACTATCTCGTTTAACAGCTCCGACCACGTTTCTTTTTTCCTCAATTCAACTTCGCTCTTTTTCTCTATACACGAGTAGAACTTTTATTGAGCTTTTCACTCTCAATTCGGACTTTCTTCCTCGGTATTATGAAAGGCAGGGATTTCAAGCAATTTTTTCACCAAATTAACAATCCAATCGCTTTAAAAAATATATAAGTTCACGACTGACCTTTTCCCACTTCTACAATTTGGTAGTTCATTCTATCACCTTATCTTCATGCTGCATAATGAATTACATCGAGGACGGAACATTCGATATCGCGCGGCAAATCTCTATTACAGCTCCTCTAAACTTTTCCGTTGAAACGAAAGCCAAGAAAAACGGTAGGCCAGCGCTTTAGCTGTAGTCTGATAGCAACTGTACAGTGCTGTCGTCTGTTAACTCTCAACGAATGGGTCATGTTATGCAAATCTAATCGTCGACTTCATGCCGCTTCTATTAACAGTTTCCTCTCGGTGGCAAACTTGAAAGGCGGTAACGTTCTTGAGCATGGAACTGCGAAACTCATCTCGACAAGAGTAAACGGTTTCGGGAGAAGAGAACGCACTTGTCGCTTGATCTATTTTGCCGAGTGATTATCTGCTCTTAGGAAAATTCACCATTTATCGAAATTGGTGAAATAAAGGAAATACCTTCCCAATTTTCAAAAGAGTGACTAACTGTTGTATACATTAGAGATAATCTCACTCCTTTGGCTAAATAGTATCATTGTGATTAAATTGAACCAACGTTTTTAACCGACTTCAAACAAGGAGGAGGTTACTATGGTCGTCTAGCGGGTTTTTTTTTTTTTTTTTTTTTTTTTTTTTCGGTATGTGTTGTCCACCGGCGTTCAGCTCCTGTACGTCCGATCGGGTTACTTTTTTTTTTGTTTGAGAGGGTTACTATCCAGGTAGGTCCCATAATTTTTTCAATTGAGTCCGTCCAGTAGTTACGTCTCCAGACGCGGAGAAACGCCGGAAAACGTGATTTTCGCGAAAAAAGGAAGTTTTGACTTTGCAAGCTTATAACATCTAGAATACTTGCTCGATTGTTTTGTTTCTGGTGTCATTTTGTTCATAATTTATCTGCCTACAAGAGCCTAGCTCCAATTTTTCGTTCGGCATTCTAATATAGCGTGTAGAGAAGAAAGTGTAACAAAAAACGTGATGCCGATTTTCACTTTTTTGAGGTTTTTCGAGCACCGTTCCCAACCACGTCGAGAAAAAAAATATGAACACTATTGCACTTGGGAGCACTTAGCTAGAGCTTTCTAACGATGGTAAAAAATCAAGTTTAAGTGGCATAATAAGGGAGCAATCAATGTTTTAATGGACCTGTGTTTGAGACCTCATAACTTCCAAACCAAAACTGTTTTTCCATAGTTTTTAAACTTAAATTGTTCAAAGTTGAGTCTAGTTTACGTGATTTAAATTTGGTATTGATTGGACTAAAAGTAGATACTTTTTAGGCCGTATTTCTAAAAAAATTGTTTCAAAATCACGTTTTTTGGACTATTTATGCTTGTATAAAAAAAACTACGTTAGTCATAGCATTCTCGTTAGAAGATTTGAATTCAGCGTTAAATTTTCAATAAATAACATGGTTTTGAAGGCCAAATAACTCCATTTTAATGCACAAACGTTTGGCGAATTTCTGAAATTTGGTTCGGATTCTCTCATTCAGTGTGAATGCGGATACGCTTCAGGAAATCATCACTCTATTATCGTTAGAGAAATAAAGAACGAGTGAATTGGTGCAATTTAGTAACCAGCAATGGTGTAGACAATTATTTGAGTTTTGTAAGGTGTATCAATGGGATCAAAGTATCCGGTATGTTGACCAAGAGACCCAAATCAGTCGATGGATTATTCCAAACGTTCAAACTCACTCTCAATCAACATAATAACATTGAAAATAGTTAGGTAATCATTATACTTTAGAACTTCAACGTTCAACGGACTTATGAATTGAGTTTCGACGGTTAGTAGTAAGTGACAAGAACACAATAATGAAAGCTTGGGAAAATTCTGTAAAGAGAGCTGTCCATAATTGTAAGTCACTAAAAAGAGAAAAATAAAAAAAACTTTTTAAAAAAAAAATAAAACCGACTTCAAAAAGTTTGTCTATAAAATACACTCTGAAAAGGAAAAAATAACAAAAATGTCCCAACTTCTCAGCAACTCATTCGCCAACTACACATTTTAAGGACTACTTTACTACTCGTATTGACCTGACCACTTCCTGATTGATTGGATCACCTTCCCTAATAATATAAAAATTACTATTTCTCATTTCCCAAATGATTAAAAGATTTTCCTTTCACCTGTGAATTGCCTCCAGATTGATCATCTTTTGGAGTCGGCGCCTCTCTGGCAAAACAACCGATGGTTACAAATAAATATGAATTTACGATAAATTAGTAGGTGCCAGGTAATAAGTCTGGGTCTGGACGTAAAGATTCTTAGAGAAATCTGAAATGGTTTTTAGGAAAAGGCGTGAATAGTCACCTTCAAATCGATATTGTTAATAATCAGTTCTCATAAATGCTGATTTGCTCTGTTCAAGAATCGTGAAAACTCATGATATTTATATTCTTACTAATTCGGATTCTATAGGCTTCTCCAATACAATATAAGAGAGGCGCCGACTCCAAAAGATGATCAATCTGGAGGCAATTCAGAGGTGAAAGGAAAATCTTTTAATCATTTGGGAAATGAGAAATAGTAATTTTTATATTATTAGGGAAGGTGATCCAATCAATCAGGAAGTGGTCAGGTCAATACGAGTAGTAAAGTAGTCCTTAAAATGTGTAGTTGGCGAATGAGTTGCTGAGAAGTTGGGACATTTTTGTTATTTTTTCCTTTTCAGAGTGTATTTTATAGACAAACTTTTTGAAGTCGGTTTTATTTTTTTTTTTAAAAAGTTTTTTTTTTTGCTAATATTAGCCTTCGACTATCAACCCCCATTTTATCAAATAATGATCTTGTTTGCGCACTTAAAACGGCCGGCAGACTGTTAAATATACCTAATGATAAATTACGTCGATTAAAAGGATCTTCCTCTCAGTAAAATACAATCAGATCAGAGTTGTTGTTCAATCAATCTGCAACCTATTCGATTTGAACCCCCGCATTTGACTAATATTCCCGAGATGGAAAATGTACGCTCGATAGCTTCCTTCTCCGAATCAGTTCTTCGTGAAGCAAATCCAAAGCAGAACCGCCGGAAACTGTTTCACATTGAATCCCGTCGCCCGCGGGTATTTGGAAATTCTTAATTAAAGTTTGATATTTCGCGAAGGAGAGTCAACGGATTAATTTCTGGGCCACGGCTCGACGAGAAGGAGTTAGATTAAATTCTAATCAACCCCACCGCGCTGAATCCAAATGATAATGGAATCCGACGAACGTGACTGCAAGTAATTTCATAATCAAACCTTTTTTCAGCAGATTCCATCCAATTTTTGTTAAATATCAAAAAGTTTTCTTCAACGCTGGAGCTTTTCGAAAAGAAACCCCTTTCATCGCGATACGAAGAAGTTTCATTTATAAAGTCTTGAAAAAAAAAAACAGTTTTGCGGTTTTCATTTTCAAAAGGTTTTTCAGACTGGCCGGGGAAATTGAAATTGTCGTATTAGAAGAAAAGCAGAAGCGCTAGAAAGTATTTAGCAATTTATTCTTGTTAAGTTGATATCCATCTCATGGTGAATCGGTATATTACGGATCTTGTTATTACTACTAGGGAGTAAACACACGAGCGCTAAAATCGGTTAAAACATAATGTGAAACACGTCCTCACAGCATCTCATTGCGTCAGTAGTATAAATTGCTCTTGATCGAGATAGCATTACGAAGCAATTTCCCCCTCAGTGTACAGAGAACTGCTTTAGTAACGCTAACTTCAGTACATTTCAACTTCATCTGCGATAGACGGAGCATAATATGTAGAATTTTCGAGACGGTCGTCAAACACTTACTGCAGCTGTATCACTAATTGAATAAATTTAACTTTTATTTAGTTGATTAAGAAAAGTAAAAATTAATTAAAATTAAAACAGTTGCTACGGAGTGTTCTCTTATAGTTATCAATCTGTTTTTTGGTCAGAATTGTTCGGAATAATTACTATCACAAATTAATTCTCTTCTAACATCACTATTGAAGCAGAGGAATAATAACCATATCACCAGACCACAACCAATCATATGCAGCGTTTTATTATTTGGGCCTATGAAGGGAAAAATTACCTACACTTGTCCCGCAGTTTTCTTCACTATCTGTATAATTTGTCCGTCACCAATGTTTTCACCGTATGTCCGTACCTAATTCTTTCATCCCAATGGAGGCACGTCAGTGCCTCCTCAATTTTTTACGACGTTTAGCGAATTCCGATTATACCCAACTGCTTTTCAATCACGTGACGATTAATTTTTTTTTCAGTATTCTCGCCGAGGTTCCATGGAGGGAAACGTCATTCGTAAGGTTCCAAATTAGTTTAGGTTTGATTGGTTTCGTTCAATTAACAATTTTAATGCATCATTAGAACTCACGGTTGGCCGATTGCTGCCTTCGACCCCTTCTTTTTCACTCCACAGTTGTTAAACTGGTTAATCCAATCAGTATACGATTTCCCCGGCTCGTGAACGTCGTTCACATTTCCGCCATATAATTTAATCAAGTCTTTGACAACGGATTGTTTCACGTTTCAAGCAAGGGCAATCAAGTCTGTTTTCAAGTGTGATGATTGAAATGTGGTCCTATTAATTTTCAAGTTAATCGGACTGTAATTAACGCGCTAATTGAATGAGTTTCGATGTGATTCTCTTTCGATGATGAGTACGACGTGTCATGAAACAATGCAAGAGTTATCGTTTTATGAAAATAGTTGAAACTGGCTCACCATAGATCGGACAGAAGATACGATATGAAATAATATAGTTCAGGTTAGATTGTCGAACTGACACGAAAATATATTGTAGATTAAATTATAGATTGCAGTATTATAGGCAAGATGCCTTGACAATAGATTGGTTGGATTATCGAACGATGGTAAAAATCAATTTTAGGTGGCATAATAAGGGAGCAATAATTGCTGATAATTTTGAAGTCGGTTTTATTATTTTTTTAAGTTTTTTTTTTACGAGTCACTTCGTGTAGCTGTGCATGTAGCAAAGACGGTAAAAATATCAGCTCGTCAACCGGCTGGAAATCACAGAGATGAAGCGAAGCTTACGGATTTTCGAGCTGTCGCTCACAAACTTAGCTTCAACGCTGTAGAATTTCTCCGATGATCCCCTCAAATGTCGGCTGCCCTTCACGCGCGTTACGTGTTGCGACAGACGTATAAATAGTTGACACAGATCTGCCGTTGACAGATGACCGTGAAGCAGCGGTAGATCTGACGGAATATCACTATCTGCTGAGTCGATCTTCGGTGCCTATGCAGTTCAACGATTTCAAGCTCAAGCAACGGGATAAACATCAGGTAGCCAATAGAAATCACGAAGCCGTTTAAACGCATTCAGGTACATTTTGACGCTGGCTCAAGTATTTTTCTGCAGGTGTTTGATCTGAGCATGAAAAATCACCAGATAAAAGCTAGCACCTTAATTTTTTATCCCACCACATTCGCAGATGATCGACTCATTTCGGTCTTCTGGGTAGACTTCCAAGTCCGCAGGGTTTCCAGTCTTCTAGATAAGTCCATGTTTATTAGTAAATAAGTCCGCAGGGTTTCCAGTCTTCTAGATAAGTCCATGTTTATTAGTAAACGGAAGTGTTTTTAGCACGTAAACGCTGAAGTAGATATCAATCGTGAGTTTTGTTGCATTTCGTGTTTTTTGTTTTCATACACTGAAACTCTCCTACATCTTACTAGACCACGTATAGATCTTGTCAGTGTTAGGGCGGTATTAAATTTGATTGTTTTGAAATGGAGAAGCGACGGCTTTATCACTTTTTCACTATTGAAAGAGATAAGTTCTAAATTCGACTATTAGGGCATTCTCAATATTTCTACTCACCCATTTGACACACAAACTCTTACAACGTGGAAGTAATTATTTTATTTTATCATCAGTCTATCCAGTTATTTCTTCTCGTACTTTTTTTAACATCTCTCAGCATATTTCAGTTGCGTGAACTGCAAATGGTTGATCCGCAGCTGTCCAACGTTCTATTTTTATTCTAATTAAAGGGCCCTCATCAGTCGAACTAAAACAACGCTTAATTGCGTACGAGCTCGTGGTAAATGTTGAATTGTTTCACTTAACGAACGGAGCAATGAGCATCAACCAGTTCCACTCGGTGTTGCCGGCTTTGCCGAGTGGGAACTAAACGAGAATAGGAACAGGACTCCCTCTGGCTGTGGCGTCAGTTGTGGGAAGTTAATTATAATGGCCTTTCGGCGTCGGGTGTAAAGGTGAGAGATATCTTGGTTCAACCGTTAACGATTCTCGCGAGATGAGAGGTCGGGAAATGTGGAAACAGTGAGAGTGCCTACGGAAAACTGAGGTTGATGGTGACGTGGAAACGGTAGGTTTAAAGGGGAGTCACGGCGGTTGTAGGTAGTAGTAGGCCTGACTCTGGTAGGAACGGCCAAGATAGAAATGGCTGGTGCGGTGTGGTTTGGCCATGTTTTCTGTAGTTTGGGCTTCCCCGGGGAAGGGGTAATTACCCGATTACGGTTCTAACCTCGCGAACTGCCGACCGGCCTCTTCTTTCCTCCCATTACCACGCACTGGATCGGCCCAGGCGGCATTAGAAGAAGAGAGGCTGTAAGGAGAGGCGGCTGCGAATCAGTCTCTCTCTCATGGGATATAATTAGTTTTCAGTTCTTCCTCAACCCTTTCAGAGACCGCCCCCCATCCGAAAGACCGAGATGCCCGTTACACGCAGATTCCTCGCGATATCCCGTGGTCCTCGCAGTTCGCTAACGAAAAAACTTTCGCGAAGGACTGCAAAGCGGAAAAAGAGTTTCTTCAACAAAAGTTCCTACGTTACGAAAAGCTTTCTTTATTCGCGTTGTTCGCGGCCATGTCATCGACGGTGAGCATCAACAAAAAAAGAAAAATAATAAGATAGCTGCTCCCATGGCTTTGTTGGTTGCAAGTTTTACTTTTCCGAATCTGTATTCTCTCCTCGAGATCCTCGAAAAAAAATCGACGAATTTCCAAGTCAAATTCGTCTTATTTTTGCTTAAAAATGATTCTGGAAAATAGTAAGTTGATGTATCAAATCGTCTGCTTCTGGTTGACTTTCGTTCGCAAGAATTTTTCTCGGGTGCTTTTATGTATGTAATAACGGGCTAACCGGATAATAAAAACGAACCTCGTGTTAAAGTGACTATGTAATAAGTGTAAGGTAATTCACGCTACAAACTGTTATCAATAACATAACTTCTTCTTCTGTTTTACTCGTCCTCTGTACCTGACACCTTCCCCCTGTAAAAAAAATTTTCTTGTAAGTAGGAACGTATAAAATCTACAATTGTAGGCGGTCTGGCTGCCTCCGGATCCTCTGCGGGCGCCGTGGTATCCCCTCAGCCCCCAGCTGCGGCTCCCCACTTGACGCCGATCCGTCGCTTCTTGGCAGTGACGGAACTGTACCCTCCTGACCTGATACGAGTGAGGGCCGCCCCAAAGACTGACGTGGCGCGGCGTCCAATTCGCCTGGGACGACAGACGAACGGCGAAGTGCTGTAGGCGATCGTCCAGGTACTCCTGATGAGCGACGAGTTGCGGCCATAGAGAGACGAGGCTGAGGCGGTGTCGATCCATCCGGGGAATAATTCTCGGAGTTGTTCACCACAGTTGGTCGATAGTGTGTTGCGACCGGCTCAGGCGCGATGTCCTGCCCCACCTGCCTCAATTGATCGACATGGCGACGCTTGAGAGTGCCGCCAACCAGGACGGAATAATGTAGTTTCCCATCTCGGTTGAACACCTGGCCGATCTCCCATTTCTTGTTTGGTTGCGTATATGCTCGGACTGCTACACTTTCGCCCTGCGCAAACGATTTTTTGACATTATCGGGGGAAATTTTCTGTTCCGATTGTATACTTGGGCGAAGGATGTCCAGGGGCGAGCGTATTTCGCGGTTCAGCATCAATTTAGCGGGCGATTGCCCGGTCGTTGCATGAGGTGCTCGCCGATATGTCATCAGAAACGTGTTGAGCTTCTCAGCAGCTGACAAACCCCCGCTGATAGCAAGGCAACGTAAGGCATTTTTAAGAGTACCCACATACCTCTCTACCTGTCCATTCGAGGCGGGATGGAACGGGGCCCCTGTGATATGCCGTATACCATTTTTGTTCATGTAGTCTTGGAACTCCCTGCTGGTGAAACATGTTGCGTTGTCCGATACCAGGCAAATCGGTAATCCAAACCGGGCAAACAGGCTGCTTAAGACCCGAATTGTTGACTTGCTGTTGGTATGTTTAACCGGGAATACCTCAGGCCATTTAGAGTATGCATCGACCACCAAAAGGAACTGTTCGTTTTGGAAGGGGCCTGCAAAATCCACATGAATCCTTTGCCATGGGTGAGTTGGCGTCTCCCAATAATGTGCAGGCACCTTGGTGGGTTCCCTAGAATTTAGCTGACATGCCCGACAGTTTTTAGCCGTGCGTTCAATATCCCTGTCTATTTTCGGCCAATAGACATGGGATCGAGCTAAGGCCTTCATTTTAACTACTCCAATATGGCCCTGGTGTAATTCCGACAAAACGAACGTGCGGTAGCAGTTGGGAATATAAACTCTCATACCGTAGAAAACGCAGTTTTTGTATGACGAGTACTTGTAATCGCCGTCCCCCATGGACGTTCCGACGCGTAGATGCTGGAGAATCGATTGAAGTTCAGGGTCGTTGAGCGTTGCCTCTGCAATCTTCTTCGACGTAAGGGGAATGGTTTCCAACTGTTGTATATTGTGTACCTCTGCGTCGTCGGCGTATTCTTTGCACTCCTGCATCGTCATAGGTAACCTGGAGAGAGCATCTGCATTACTATGTTGATCCGATTTTCTGTATTTTACATCAAAGTCAAATATTTGTAGTTGCAACGCATAATGGAGCATGCGAGTTGCCGACAGGAGAGGCAGCTTTGATTTTGAGCCGAAAATGCGGACCAATGGCTTATGGTCGGTGTACAGTGTGAAATGGCGACCATATAAATATTGAAAAAATTTGAAAATCCCCCATTTAATACCCAATGCCTCCCGATCGATGACTGAATATCTCGACTCCGCTTTTGTAAGAGTCCGGGACGCATAGGCGATAGGTTGTTCGACTCCATCAATGACATGGGATATAACAGCCCCTAAGCCTACATTTGAGGCGTCAGTGGCAATGACAATGGGTAGTGACGGGTCATAGTGTGCCAAGAATCGGTCAGACGAGAGTTCTGTTTTAATTTTTTCAAAACTTTTCTGACAGGCAGAATCCCACACAAATTCGGTATCTTTTTTAGTAAGGTTATATAGCGGTTGGGCAATCGTAGCCAAACGGGGAACAAAACGAGCATAAAAGGTAACTAGGCCCAGAAACGATTTAACTTCCGTAACTGTTGATGGAGGTTTGGCCTGTACGATAGCTTGAATTTTTTCTTCAGTTTTGTGAACCCCTGCTGCATCCACTGTGTAACCCAAGAACGAGACTGACGGTTGAAAAAATCGACACTTGCTTAAATTTAAATGTAAGTTGTTCGCCTTACAAACTTGGAGAACCTTTTCCAAATTTTCCAAGTGTTCACGGTCGTCTTTCCCCGTTATGATTACATCATCGTGGACAAAACAGCATTGTACTGGTTTGAAAAGCGAGTCGATGTACCGCTGCCAAACAGCCGGGGCAGGGCTTACCCCATACATGAGACGTAGTGGACGAAAAAGGCCACAATGCGTATTTAAGGTCAAAATATGGGATGTTTCCTCACTTACGGGTAGATGTAGAAATGCCGACCGAACGTCAAGTCGGGTAAACCGCCGTCCTCCGCTCAGTTTCGAAAACGCTTCCTCGTAGCTCGGAAACGGGTGCTGTGTAACAGCCACCTGACGGTTTACTGTGCCGCTGTAATCACCACACAGTCGGATGTCGCCGGACGGTTTTATTACTGGTACGACGGGCGTCGCCCAGTCGGAGGTGTCAACGGGCTCCAAAATTCCAGCCTCGACGAGCCGCTGTAATTCGGTCTCGATCCGCCCACGCAGCGCAAGTGGTACGGGCCGCGCTTTTTGGAAAATCGGCGTTGATCCCTCCTTGAGGTGAAGGCTACAGGTGAAGTTCTTCACATTTCCGACTTCATCTGAAAAAACAGATTTATATTTAGTGAGAAGCGAGTTGTAGGATGGCGACGGCGTAGTGTGTACTGAATGGAGGTTATTGAAGGTAATTCCGAAAGCTTCCATCCACTTCCTTCCAAAGAGTAGTGGGTAGTCCTTCTTTACGACTATTGCACGAAGTGTTTGGGTTACCCCTTGATATTGAACTTCAAGGTTTGCGACCCCAAGCGGTTGTATGTAGGAACCATCATAAGTTCGCAAAACTTCGGAAGATGGTGCCATTGTAGTGTTGGGGGCAACCCTCGTGAAGGTTTTCAAATTTAAAATTGTGTATTTGCTCCCACTGTCCAGTTCCAATTCCACAGGATTTTTATTGATTTCAACTGTGATCAGTAACGGCGGACAAGTTTTTGATCGGACTGTATGTATGTGGTACGAATTGGCGAATGGTGTGATCGCCGACATCGAGCCTACCGAATATCCGTCAGTGTCAGAATCGTCGCTGTCATCGACGAGGTTGACATTTACTTTCTTTTTCTTCCAGCAAACTTTTTCGACATGGCCCGACGTAGAACAAAACCCACAGTGTAAATTTTTTGCCTTGCACTCTGGTGCTTTGTGTGAGTCTTGTCGGCCACATTTGTAACAAACTATCGACATTTTCGTGTTTTGTTTCGTTAGCGGTTTATTTTTACGTGTTTTAGCTTTTTTGTGTGACCGAGCTGTAGATTGTAGTTTGTTAATCCCTGTTGTTGGGGGACTCACGTCAGAGGGATGTAAGATTTCCGATGTACCCTCAGTTGCCCGCTCTATGGCTGTTGCCAGCTCGAGAGTCTTCTTGAGCGGGATGTCGTCCTCCTCAAACAGGCGATCAAGCATAGCTTTGGAACGTAAGCCACTAACAAAAACATCCCGAAGCATTGTATTTAACATGTCTTGGCTGTACTTACAATTTACTGCGAGGCGTCGAAGTTCGGACATATAAGTTGACACACATTCACCCTCGCGTTGCTTCCTATTCAGGAAGGCATGTCGACTGGGTATCACTAGCGGTTGTGGGCTCAAGTGATTTTTCAAGGTGGTTGATAGTTCGTCGAACGTCTTCGTTTCCAAGCTGCTGGGATAAACAAGGCTTTTTAGAAGAGAGTGATGCTTAGGCGACAATATTGACAAGAATGTACTTGTTTTGTCCTGTTGGTCAATTTTATGAGCACGAAAATACGAGGCTAGACGATCCAGGTAGTCGTCAAAGGTTTCTACCTCCTCGTCAAATTTTGAGAACTGACCCCCCGGAACGCTTGTACTTTTTTGCCTTCCGGCGGCCAGTTTCTCGACCAACTGATTCAAGGTCGCCTGTTGTTGAGTGACTACTTTCATGAGTTCTTTCAACTCACTCATTTTAACGTAAAATTCTGAATTCACGTACCTGTTCCGCTGACACGAAATACATACAAGCGGACGTAGAATAACCTGGATACTGCGATGAAGCAGTCACAGGTTCGTTGGGAGCCGACGTAAGTCGATGTAATCGATCGTAATACTGTAGGGATCGACGTAATGTATGAACTCGATCGGAGAACACTCGTTGCACGATCGATAACGTAATTGAAATTTTCCTGGCTGCGCCAATTTTATGTATGTAATAACGGGCTAACCGGATAATAAAAACGAACCTCGTGTTAAAGTGACTATGTAATAAGTGTAAGGTAATTCACGCTACAAACTGTTATCAATAACATAACTTCTTCTTCTGTTTTACTCGTCCTCTGTACCTGACACCTGTCCTACTGGCTGCGCCAATTTTATGTATGTAATAACGGGCTAACCGGATAATAAAAACGAACCTCGTGTTAAAGTGACTATGTAATAAGTGTAAGGTAATTCACGCTACAAACTGTTATCAATAACATAACTTCTTCTTCTGTTTTACTCGTCCTCTGTACCTGACAGGTGCCTTATTCTAATTCAAAAAGGATTTACAGGTAACGATAGAATAACATAACAAAAATATTCAAAAATATTGAAATGTTTCCTCGGACGCATACGAATCAACCATGTAAAACGATCGTCGACACGATCTGTAACAATGATGAATGGAACTGTTTGTATTAATAACCATTACTCTAGCGAAAAATCGAACCCTCGTTTATACTCGCTCCTCTCCAATGAAAGTCTAACACGTCGCTTTCGTCTGTCATCGTTTGTCCGTCCCTGGGCCTTCTCACGTTCCGAAGTGAAGACTTTCTCTTATTATGTGACGTCAGATATTTAATTAATTGCAGAAAAGGGAACCGGGAAGGGCAGTGCGACTGGAAAGCTATGAGGAACGGCGTCAGGCCTAATCTGCGCTGACAGTTTTGTGTCGCAGATGAGTAATGGTTTCGCTTCTACCGACGCCGTTTAGGCAGCGAGCTTGAATTGTTAGCGCTTAGCAAGCACCCCAGCCATCCGTCCGTCAACATCCTCTTCCGCATCTTCTCTCGGTCATTATTTTCCTCCGGCAACTCTTCCTTCCCTTAGCACTTATTGAAAGTGGATGAAAGCGAGAGCCTGCCGGATGCTCAACTTATCAATAAGTGTTTTCCCAACTTGGAGCATCAGTTCTTTCTCTTAAGAGTTCGAACAAATCAATGTTGGATAATGAGCGAATAAGAATAAGAGTGATGTATACCATGCGACATTGATATGGCGCAGAGTTTGTCTATTAAAATATTGGTTACCTCTGAGATATATATAATTATATTGAATATTGATTTTTGCGGCCCTTAAAAATCTCGACAGTAGAAAAACGGAATGCGGCGGAAGTTCTGTATGTGATCGAAACGTATAACAAGTTTTGTAAACTTGGTCAAATTGGTCTTATTTAAAGCAAGTAGTATACCTAAGTACACAAAAGTGCACAAATATAATAACTTAATTACGAAGAAGTACTGAGTGTGACCCCAATAATAAAAATGAAGCCATATTCAGCTGTCATATAATTTCCCACAAAATTTAAAGTCCCCCATCGTTCAAATGTATTCATTTTTGCGGTCTGTGAAAATCAAAATACTGCCGATATGTGGATAACGCCGAAATACTGTATGTGACCCACTTGATAAAAATCAGGCATCATTCAATTGCCTACCCCAACATTTAAAGACCTTGAACGTTCAAATAAATTGAGTTTGGAGGCCTGGAGCCTGGAGGAGTTTGGAGGAATCAAAATACAAAATACGCACTAGAAAAATCGTGAAAAAGGCTCATAACGTAGGGGTACGGTAAACACCCAATAAAAAAAAAAAAAAAAAAAAAAAAACGAACATTTTAAGACCTTGACTCTTACAGCCTGTAAAAATCAAAATAGAAAAAAACGTTGAACTGTGTATTATCCAAAATCCGGAAACGGCTAATTTTGCACAATTACTTACTTACTGGGAAAACGCACTATCTTGAAATATCTTAATTTCATTTTTTTTTACTTCCATGTTTACGTAGTATTTTTTTTCACGGAGATTATGACGGTTTAAATAATTTTTTGGCCACAGACACTTGTTCAGAAACTGTTTCTGACTGTAGTAGTAAATGCGTCTTCCAAATTCACCTCCGTTCCGAATTCGACTTTTCGGACGATCACCATACTTCCATTTACTTCGTTAACATGGAAGTAAAAAAAAAGTCAACTCACCGCAATCATTATTGTACGTTACCTTTCCGCTTGTGCCGTTCAAAGACAGATTAAAATGTCTCCGAAAAATTTGTATCGTCGCGTGATAATTTTTGCGCAAGTCCATGATAGCGAAGTATTGTTTTAACAGTGACCGCAAATCCGTTTACTCAGTTGTTTCGGGTCAGCGAGCTTCACACGGATACACAATCGAGCGGACTACATCGGGAAATCGGATACCGAGAGATAGACAACAGGTTGTTACAGCAAGTTGAACTGGCGCGATATTGATTGCGGTTGGTCAGTTACACAGCGGTCGAACTATAGCAATTGACTGAATCCCGGCCAAATATTTGAAAGTGATCGTTCGACCGATAAGCGCTGGTCTGCAGAAAAGAACCGATAACCGCCGGCTCCGACTGTAGGAAGCAGTTCAATTTAGCCGACCGACTAGTACTTGACTTGACATGCTTTATAGATTCTTTTTATGTGTACGAATACCCATTCCGTATGGAGAATACGTTAAAAAAAACACCAATTGTAACTCTATAGAAAAATATTAATTGAAAATTGAACCAGATGGACATACATATTCCCAAGGAAAGGGGTAAAACAGCTCGACCAGGTAAAAACTCTATTAGTGCATCAACAAGTAAGAAACAGATGCGTACGATTATTGTGCTCTCGTCAATGCAGAACATTTTGCTTTTATTCCGCACCGTCAGCAATGAGTAACTAATGTACATTGTTACTTTTTTTTAGCTTTAGAGTATAAAATAAACCACTGTTATTGCACAGGAAAAAATTCTGTAGCCCCCGCCATTGAAATATTTTGTTTTACGTTTCAACACACATGTAGGATCTGAATACCGAATAAAATTATTCTATCCATCCGGTTCAGCAGTTAACCGAGGCAATTATCTAAAAAGCGAACAAAAATCTGGAAATTACCAGCTAAAATCTTGTGTGTTAGCTCATTAAGGGCGCAATGCATAACGCGGGATTGTTGAAATCAACATGAAGGAGGCAACACGTGTGACACAATTTTGCCAGGCTCGCGATTTTTATAATTCCAGCCTTGAAATGCAACTTGCTGGCTGAAACGAGTGTAATTCTAATTAACTTGATCGCAACTTGTCAGACCAATTTTCGGACGCAACCGTTTGGCTGCAACTTTGAAGTCTTTGTAGCTTCTGATTCGCAACCTTTTACGCCGACTTGAGGCCCAAATTTCTGATCCATCTAACAATCTAAATTTTTGTAGCGGTCCAGTTTTATTTCGTCAACCGCTAGTTGTGCGTTTACCCTTTACACAGTACAAAATGATCAGGCAATGTGATACCGGCTTTACGTTCGTGTTACGAGGAGAAAAAAATAAATAAACCCGACCGGAACTGATCTTTTTTAACGCGGCTACGGTTCCAGTTCATCTTCCTTTTCGAGACGTACTGATTCAAAGGTTGTCCAGGGAGAAGACCGAGGACGAGGGAAGAATCGCGAGTAGGAGAAACAAGAGATGACCGTACTGTTCAGAAGTGGACATTGGTATTCCAGAAGAAGGACGATGGCCTACAGAACGGGATACCCAACCCTTGGACCGGGAGAAACTCAGATGCGCCGAGTGCTTGGGGCGCTGGACGATGAAAACACAACTACAGAAGTCACAGGAGCTTCCGAGTCAGGCTTTCTTCAAAATAAGCCAACCTTTCGGAAGCGGGTTTCCATCGTCCCAAAATACGTCACGTTATAACGCCAATCGAAGGGGCGAGAGGAACATGGTTCAGATTAGAATATTATGTGCCCCGAATTCTAACTAGATTCGTTATGCCAAAACGCAATTTGCTTAAATAATGGTCTACCACGAAATAAATGTCAATATAATTGTATAACAAAAACTCAGTATTGATTGACAAGTCGTCGAATCAGGTTAAACGCACAATTAGAAGATGCCGTATCGGTTTTGCCTTCTTTTCAGTGAAACTTTTTGGGAGGAAGAGCGTTTTACGATAGCTTGGCACACAATTAGTATTAGTTCAACGGGGGAAGGGAGGCTGTTCTGAGTTCCTTAACTAAGTAACACGAAACACAAGACAACCCGCTAATCTCCACGAGTAGCCAACGAGTCGGACCCAAATCTGTCGAGTGAAGTAACTAACTTCACCTTATTACCAGAAAGCAGCTTAGAGAACGGTGAGCAGATAATAGAGAACATAGGGCCACCTGCACTAAGGTATATCTGGACTTCATGAGGGAAGGGAACGGAGGTTGAGCGGTGATAGACGAGAAAAGCTTTCCTAGTTAGGTAAGGAAGAGTTTGGGGTTAGGTATTGTCTGAAAAGTTCCGTAGAGCCGCTCTAAGCTGCCCGCAGTGTAGTTTTCCTGAATCCAAAAACGAAATGCTAGTCGGTAAGGTAAGGGCATCAGAAAGTTTTGGTTGAAAATATGCTCTGTAAATTTATTTAGGTAGTTATTAAGTATATTATGGTTGGTTGTTAGTTGCTAGTTTATTTAGCTAGTAACTATGATCAGCTCCGACTTGCTGTATTGCATTAGGAAGGGTGCACTCTTCTCTCTTTTCTGAACGCCCCTGCTTTTAGATGTATTCATGAAACGTCGGTGTAATCAAAACATTGATATTTTGACTCCGGTTATTGATGTTACAGTTTGTCCCAGAAGTGGCGTTCCTACCATCTTAATCTCGCGCAATCTCGATAAGTTCATTCAGTACTGCTCCCGTACATTCGACGGTAAATTCTACCTCTCCCGATCCTCAAGGCTCGGTCACTGCAATGTTGTTGAGACTCCTTCAAAAGTTAACAGCACATAGTGTACCTAACTTTTTCCTTCGTCAAATGGCCTCCTTCTAGAGTTCTCCGTGGACTGATGTTACCTTCATTACAGGCTGAGGGGCATAATTAATAGCTAATACTAGGTGAAGAACTCGCGCTTTACACTTTTCTCGACGGATAGACTTGTTTAGCTTCACGGGCTCGTTTAACTCGTGTCTTGTTACGAACTTTCCGAGCAGCCGTAAGAAAGATGAGCATCTTAAAGCTCTAAGGCGAGGATTACTGGGAGCCTAGAGGACTTCTCAGAGAAGGTGTTAATTACGAACAGCAAAAGTATGGCTGGGCGGCCGAAATTCAAGGTCACTTAGGAGTCGTGAAAAATGTTGTGTCCAAAAATCGAAGTTGTGGCATTGGGAGTGGGCTATTATTCGGTCGCTCACAATTGATTTGAATCCTACGAGTTGTCCTGCCATCGTTACTGAGGGGGGGGGGAGGCAAAATGCGACAACTAGAAGTAATAGTATGACGACGTAATGTGATAGTATATAAATATATAACAGTAAATTCCTATATAATAGTATTGAATATAATATAATATAATACTGTGACGTCATAAATTCGTGTTTTCTACGCTATGGGTCTGTTCAGAAAATATTTTCACAATTTATTAGTTCTAACCTCGAGTTTGGTGATGTTTCAGCTGGCGAATACCCTGCGGCCATGCAGCATGGCGACCACGGGAGCGGTACTGCCTTATCGCCGTGTATACTGCTCTTCACGACACTCGTCCTCGCCTCTTGGCGGTGATTCCTGTAAATTCAACCTTTCGAATTGTATTTTCGCAGAAAATAAACACATAAAAATTAGAGATTTAGAGAAAGAGAAGAAAGATATTTTGAATGATGGAAGTCGAAGGATTTCGCTTAACCAAACAACGGCTGACGTGACCTGAAAAAACAGGCGTTTGCAACATGAGTTTTTGTCGTTATCCCTAACCGGTGTTTAATGAATCAACTCTAGAAAGTTTCGACTCTGATCGCTGGACACATGCATGTCTTCTACGTATCCATTAAAAAATGTGTTTCTTTACTCCTAATTTGATCAGCAGCGAAGAACGAGTGATGTGAAAAATCGAAGTTTATTTCTGCTGAATATGAATAATTATCATCAACTGTACCAAGATTTTTTCGCTTGTGTCAACATGGTTCTCTTCCACTTGTTTTAGAACTGTGGAAGCACACAGATGCTTAAATAACTTCTGAGGCCCCTCCGAGTAATTGGTTATCATTAGAAAAAGAAAAACCACGAAAAACAATGAATCGCGAGTCTGCCTTAATCGATTATTAATCATTCCAGCATTCGTTCGATCAATCACTCAAGCTCCAAGTAACATTGAAAAGTTGTCGACACTTGAATCGTTCATGCTCAATGAACTGAGAATTTTTTTTCGATTTTATCATTACATTTTCTATTGCCGTTGAGCTTCATTAGCTCTCGGAGTCTCCTGATCAGAACCGCATAAGGAATAACTGTTGTCGTTGTAGTAGCATCATGTTCGAAAAAATTATTTCATGGAGATGATTAATAAGATTAGAAAAATCACCGCACTTCACATTCGAATTGAGCGATTTTTATACTGAAGACAAGTAAAATATCGAGAGAAAATTTATAACGCGGGAAAAGGGAACGAATTGTATTAAATCATTCATCTCAGTTCCTTTAGGTTTCGTTTTCTTCTTACGGAATGAACGATAGAATCAAAGTGAAGACTAATTTTATCGTAAGGTGACGTGGAATGTAAAAATTTGTAAAGATGTACAGAATTTATCAATCGTTAAATGTCTTTTCGAAAAAAAAACATTTATCCGTTTCAATACGGCTTGTAAATACAAACAGAAAAAAACACTTCAATACCTATTCGCATAGTTGTAAGGAAAATACTGATTGTTAACATGGGACATTGTAAAAAAAATCTATGTAGAAAAGAGAATTTTAATTGTAAGCCTGCGTTTTTATAAAGAAGAAAAACAGTGTCACTCGGGGTTTTCATTCTGGTCAACTCGTTAGACTCTAGTCATTTTATTCCAAAAAAAAAAAAGAAAAAAACGAACCGTACCTTAATTAAATATTTCTACATGTAAGCCATTTCATAAAATATTATCGTTCGGAAAAGTGATTGTCCGTAATTGAGATGAATACTCTGGCCATAGCTGTTGTGATTTGTTGCCGCAAAATGTTTTTTCAGACGATGAATATTAATGGAGGTGATAGTTTTTCCTTGCAGATTTTATTGTAACCGTTACGTACGCCGAGCAATTTTATATCCGTAAAGTATCACTCGCATGGTAAAACTTCTTTAATGATTTTCAATCCGGCTAACGATCAGACAGTTCTTGCGTTGAAGGGGTCATTTTGAAAACGAATGGCTTTGTATGTTGTGAGAAATATTCCAAAACGATAGACGAAACAATCGCTTCGGGAATCTCGCTGTAAATTTATCTCGATCAAAAGGTATAGTGACGAAAAGTACTTCATAGTGAATTAAATTCTTTACTGAATTCAACTTTTAGCAGGGTCCATCGACATCCCCCAAATTCATTTCGCATTCACTGAAAGTGGAATTAAATATTCGGTAACTGAGAGGGGGAAGAGTGGAACTCTAAGTACAAAGTATCGCTTTGTTTTTCTTTTTACGGGGGATTGTATCGATTTACCCTAAGGCATTCCTGTAGACATGGATTTAATACGAGGAGACCTCGTGATATTTTGTCAGATGAGATTCTTAGTGGCAACTGCTTAGTCATCGTTTTCGTCAACTGTTGCACGAAAATGAAAATTGTACTGCAAGAAGGACATCAAAGCGCTTTAAATTTTATTTCGCATTTTCTTTTCATAACAGTTTCTAATTCGGGTGAATATAATAATTTGTCGTAAAGAGTTTTAATTTTGAGTCCGTCCTTCGCTGTGAAAATAAGCTAATCGATTCATTATTTTCCAGTTTCAATTGCTCTATCGCCCTTCCTTTATCATAAAATTGTACATTTTAACATCACGAAATTCCTGACTTTCTATTCCGTTTATAAAGCGTCGTTAATAAAATTACATAACGTCTCCCGAACAAATGCCGTACGAAACGTTTTCTTCACGCTCAATATGTGGTTGATGTTGATTTCTTTCATGATTCCAGAAAGGAATACATCTCGAACGCTAAGAGGGGATCACACATCCAAGTGTACATAATAGTTTTTGAGTGTCATGAATTCGTGTCGATCCAGTCTCCTCTCTTTGTTTTTCTTTCGCATAAAATCTATTTAAAAACAAATCGCTACTAAGAGAAAAATACGTATTGTATATTATGTGTACCTAAAATGGAACCCCTTCATTAGGAGTTTTCAGAAAACGCTGGAGAGAAAGATGAAAATAAAGATTATTACGAAGTGTTGTATCGTTATCCAACCCGAGTCAAGACGCTATAATAACGATGTGCTCCTTTCATTTTGAAAGGGTGAGCGAACAGAAAAATAAGATCTGTTTGAAACTAGTGATCTACTCTCAGTCCATGGTCTGGCCACAGGGCCGTAGCGAAAAAAACCGGGAGGGTTCATAACTCCACCAGCAGAATTTCCCGACATTCAAAAAAATTTAAACCAGAGGATTGGGTCCTGCTATAATACATATACTAATCTCCTTATTTAGCTATTCAAAGATAAGCTGAATGCTTATGCCCGATAGGGCATAGTATGCATTAACAAAAATAAATTGTGGAGATTATAAAAATAATAATGGGAATTCTTCGACCTTGGACCTAGATCTATGGTATGGTATGGTATGGTATCTATGGTATTTGGATTTGGAAGGGATACCCCCTACCCCCCTTACTTACTTGGGAGAAAACAAGTTTTATTGAACCCCCACTGGATCAAAATTTTTTAATGTTTTCAGACAACTCACAATTTCAAAGCATGGTAACTCCAAGTAATGCAAGTTATGCATTTGGAAAATCCCAACCTTCCCAAATTCTTACCATTATCTTATTCCCTCTCCTTATTTTTTGCTCTCGTTGTCATTTTTATTTATTTTACTATACAACTATGTTTTTTTTAAATATTTATTTAACTATAAAACTATGTTTTTTCCATCTTCACTGTCTGAAGTTTCCAAGTCGAAAAAGCAGAGGAGAGAAGCCCCCCAAGGCGATGACCCTATCTGGCCATCGTCTGTTGGTTGTGCTCCAAATGCTGAAAATCGGAGTGTCCTGTACATGATCATAACTATTATTAATTATCCGTTGGTGTCAATGCGAATGTATGAAGTAATGCCAAACACAACTATAAATGTTCAACCTGACAAGAACACATAATTTTTTTATCGTCATTCAATTTAGATGAAACCTATAGTGACTATATACTCGTCCTTGGTGACCACTGCTTCCCATGATTGTTGATGATGACGACAATGATACGATAGCAAACGGTTTGGCTCTCTCATCAAGGCGACTGGAAGGCAACACGTTTGCTTATAACAGCTCCTGATAACTGAATGTGGTTTCAATGGGCTCCACTCTTGATCTTGATTGGAGACGTAACACTTCTTGTATTATTTATGTCCACTTTTATTTGCAAATACAGTTTTACCAGAGACAGCTAGTTTGTTTACAGAAAATCAGAACAATTGCTTCATCAACTTACTTCTCCAGAACATTATTTGTTGGTTGAGCCTAGCAATGAATGAAACAATGAGAAAGTACCCATAATATTTCCAGGCAAAATTTACTCGTTTGTACGATAGGAATCATTGAGTCCGTTTCGTACAAAATTAAAGGCTTTAAATCATAATTTGCCATTTCGCATGATTAGTTGAACGTTAAACAATGCTGGACCCAAATTGATTAGTTGGGTTAAAATTCGTGGCATAAGGGCGGCTTCCTCTGACGCTTTTATAGTGCTCTGGCGATTCTTTTGTGCCATAGAGGTCCACTCGAACCTTGCGGACAAACCCTGTGAATATTTCAACATAGCCTTGCACTTCCCCGACATCTGAATCGTTCGCATCCTGCAACATATTATGACACTTTTACGCACTCTCATTTTGGTTTATTTGTCAATAAAATCCCATTGTAATCACTCAAGAAATTTTTTTCTAATCTGCTCATAATTTGATGTTTTACGTTTCGAGGCATGCAGAATCCAAATATTCAATTAGGAAAATCCTGTCCGTCCGCCATCAACACTTTTCCGATGAAACTATAAAAGCTAAATTCTTGCACCAAACATCAAACATGGCCTGACAATGGCACAATTCTATGAGCAAATCGCTAACTCAATTTCAGAGGTTTTGCAAATTTTCGGAATTGTTACTACGACAAATGAATGGTCTTCTTACATTATTATTGAGTCTAAGGAATAATTAACCACTGTACAATCATTTACAGAGTTTTTCATTTGAGTTTGGTACACTCATGTTAACTCGTAAAACATGAGCCCTAAAATGGTAGGCACTCGCTCAAATAATAATTTTGTGTCTGGTGATTTCAACGAAAATTATTTTCAAACGGCTCCTGAATTTAGTTGACTTCCCAATGCAATTACCTTCACTTCGACAGTGAAAATCCAGATGCCTTCTGGGTCTTCTCCCCAGTAATGAACACTGTCCATGGTCCATTCGCTTCTGACTAATGCTCCATCATTGGCTCGATCTCCATTTCTCTCCTCTAGCAATGTGCTTCTCGTTCCTATAAATTTAATAAAAAGGCGCGCCTTCAGTGAGTATCAGCTTGAATTCAGGCTAGATGACAGCTCGAGACTTGAGACTGAGGATCTACAAACTCGTTGCATTTATCATTGTATAACTCCTTAATTATGTTGTATTGAAATCACACTTTACGAAGCATTCGTATTGTAATGATCGGATTACATACCTGAGGGAGATGTGAGAGACAGACGGAGAGCACCTCGTTGAGAGCAAGGTATTAGAGCTGCAACCATGACATGCTCTAAAAATCGAACTTCAGATCGAGTGCCCTTGCAGCCAGTTGTAGCGAATTTGATATCAACAACACCTTGAGAGCTCAATGTTGTATTCCCTCTGCACCAATGAATGTAGTAGTATATTAATGAAATTGTAGGATTTTACTAATGTAGCCTGAAACCCAAAAAACCACTTCAAATATAAACTGGGGAATATTGAGTAACTCAAGAGAAAAATAGTAAAACAATGAGCAAATGCATTGGGTTTTTATGCCGATGATCTCTATTGTTCAGTTGATCTAATTGGGGAATAATAATCCATACACTACATGAATCTTTTGGTTTATTATTCAATAATAAACCATTGTAATCGCCCAAGAAAAAAAAATTATAACCCCCCCTCAAAATTTGATGTTTTACGTTTCAAGGCATGTAGAATCCGAATATCCAATAAAAAAAATTCTGTCTGTCCGCCGTACGCCGTACGCCGTACGCCGTACGCCGTCTACACTTTTCCGGCCAAACCATAATAGCTAAATTTTTGAAATTTTCACCAAAAATCAATCTCGGTCCTACGACGGCCCAATTCTTGAACCAACTTGCTAGCTCAATTCTAAGGGTATTTTTGGGGGGTTTTGAGGGGGAGAAAATTCATATTTTCCAAGGTTTTTCAGAAAAATGTGTACGTGGTATCAAATTATATAGATTTTTGGACGCTGAATCGAATGAGACCATTGCCGGGTCGATAGCTTCATTGGTTCTCGAGTTATCGCAGCTTTTGTGCCGAATTTGGGAGATTTTCAGAAATTTGACATGAGGGTATAACTCGAGAGTTCTTGGAGCTATAAAAATCGTTCTATACTCATTGGAATGGTCGTTAAACGCTCTCTCCAGCTGTACCGTTAGGCAAAAAATTTAGTTTTTAATTAGGAAATTAAGAAAAATAAAATTGAATAAAATTACAATAGTTGCTACGGAGTTTTCCCCTATAGTTACAATCTGTTTTACGGTGGCATTGTTCCGAAATGTTCGAATAATTACTATCACAAATGGATAGTCTTTCTAAATCAATATTGAAGCGAAGGAATAATAAACCACTGTACAATCATTTGCAGCGTTTTATTCTATGCTGTTTCGCCGCATCTGGCGTGACCTGTTCCTGTTCCTATCCTTAATACCTCCCTCAATTTCAGGAATGATGTAGGATGAACTGTACCACGAAATAAAATGAAACTTCCAAGAACAAAAGGATTCATGTAGCGCATGAATCAATATTGCCCGATGAGATCAGGGAGATAATTTTAAATCAAGGTGAACCATCCTCGACTCTTCCAGTATTACAGGCATGAACTTAACTTACAATAATTGTACTTTTACTCGGCAGACTCCAAGCGATGGCACTGTCTTGAAATCTCGAGCGGCTGAAACTAAAGCGTGAGCGTTTAGCAGACCAAATCCAAAATCAGAGCTGAGCCAAAACCGCTTGCCGTTGCGGATCCAACCTGGATTACGACCGAGCGGTGCCACTTCTGATGTCCAAGCGATCAAGTGCTGAACATCCCTCCATGTCAATTCAGGACTAAAGGATGTGAAAATCACAGATTTAGTCGGTTCTATAAGTTAAGAAAAACTTTAAGAGGGCCAAAATCAGAACATTACTTAGCTTGTAGTGCCAGTGCGATGACTCCAGAAGCAAGCGGTGTAGCTGCAGAGGTCCCCCCAAATTCAGTCGTGCATGTGCTCTTCAAACCAGTAGAAGCCTGTATGCAAAAAAGGATATGTAGCTACAATGACTAGTTGTCAAATGATTGGTTGCACAGTGGAATCTAACTGAAGAGATGTTTTGGTAGTGTTAAGCAGGGTTCACAGGCCTCCGTCAAATGAATTGAAGCATTTTGCATCAAAGCGTTCGGCCTTCTGATTAGCGGTTGAAATTTTGAGGTGGGAATGGTCTTTGCCGCAGATGCAAACGCTACCGATTATTTTCATTAAATATTTTCCACGCGAACGGATGAGCTCTGGGCAACTAGCGATTGTTGATATCAACGGAAGAGCATTTTTTTTCCGAAAACTTTTTCATCAGTCGCTTACCAAGGTATCAGTTAACGCTGTGCGTAGATGATTTTTTATGAACTGCCACATTCAAATGGGCAGAGCTTATAAGTGCCCGCTATGTTTTGCCGGATTCAACGCAAAACGCATCAATGCATTTGACGATGGCCTGTGAACAATGCTTTAGTCCAATGCAAAAATATCTGTAAGTACCATGAAGATGAAAGTTTACCACTTGCTCGGCTCGAATCCCTCCAGAGGAATAAGCCGTTGCCATTATAGCTGAACATCTTTCGCTGTAAAATGTTGGGCGCCCTTCCTGCTTAGCACTGGCTATAGCTATGGTGAATATTGAATTGACATAACCATCTGCTCCGCAATTATCACCCTTCATTTTTGCATTGCCTCCGGCAAATACGTAAATCGAGCCTTTTCCATCCCTTCCCTGAAATGAATTGCTAGAACGCTGAGAACAACTGAAGGTTTCTGTCCAAAGTTTAGATGAACAGTTACAATAATTACTTTCATGATGCCATTCAGCATTGCTTTTCGAGCTATTCTCCCAGGTCCTTCCATAGTTTCGCCGTCATCGGGCGGTCCCCATGAACACGAATATATATCCACTTTATCTAGCTTATGCGACAAGGCTTGGCCATCCAGCAAATCACTTGGACCTCCATCGAGAAGACGAACCCCTGGAATTGTAGATATATTTAAACATCTACTACGAATTGTACGCAATTAGTCAACTCAGCAGTTTCACATAATTTTGAGCAGAAGATTTACCTCCAATTTGAGCATTGAACGCGATTCCAACTCCGCATAAACTATTGTTGGCCACCATAGCAATAACACCTGCACATTGCGTACCGTGAGATGCGTGTATACTAGAAGGCGTTGGATCCAATTTATTCAATACATAGTCAAAACTAATTTGAGGGTCCTGTAAAGCTCAAGAATTAAATAGAGCAGTTGAGAGCTATTTTTTACCAACTAACTTTTGAAGCTGCAAATACTCACAAAATTATTTCTTAGGTCGGGGTGATTTTTTTCAACACCATCATCCACAACTACCACTCGCACTCCTTTGCCAGTGATGCCCTCTCTATAGCAAGGCACTACGTTCATGTCCATTGCAAAATAGTTCTCATCAGGTCGATAATCTTGCTGCAAAATCCAATTTGTAGAATTAGTCCTGGACTTCTTTCTTACTCTACCCATCGATGCTCAAACAAGCAATGCTAGTCCCATGATGACCGAAGTTTCTTGGTGTCGCAAGCTTTGTGCTCTTGCTCAGGATTTTTTAATAATCTATCTCACGTTGACTGATTAAAAAAAACTCAGTAACATTGAACCTGATGAATGGTTAAATTTTGAAAAATTGTACCTTGATTGCTACAACATCCATAAGCTGCTATTCTCCTTTGAACTTAGTTAACAATTTAAAGTTATTCTTCAGTTCGTCGCATTTTCCGCGTAATTGTTGGTGTGAGGGGGAGATGAACGTGGTGACTCTTTCGTCTTGCATTTGCCGAGATCTTAGGTCATAGGTACCTAATGGACCTATGCAGCCCTGAAGACGCCCGAATGGGCAAAAAATATCAGCAAATAAGATACAAAATGGAGAAAGAGTCGCCTCGTTTATCTCCCCCTCAACCACACAATTTCAATTTATTGAAAAATGAGGAAAAAATATTACCCACCAAATACCATTGTTTGTACCACAGCTCGTCATTGAATTCCAGCCTGTATCGACTCTCCATCCACGAGTACATCGTTGGAAAGATGCTGCGTACTGATTTTTCTTTCGGCTCTTGATACTCTATCCAATCGACCTAAAATTCAAACAGGACCAGGTTCAAAGTATTTTGGCGTATCGTGTCATCACCACTTCGCATACTTTCACAATAAAAAATGCATGAGATGATTCACAAAGATCAATCCTACTCTGCAAATACCCAACAGACAAAAGCGGTGACTAACAAGACTCACATTTGGTTCATTTTCAAAACTTAGAATGTCTTTATGGAGAGACGGTGACGCGTTTCTCCTGAGTACATAAATGGTTTTATCAAACTCGACCTGAAATTCACGCGAGGAAGATCAATTAGTTTTTCATTGTTGTAGAACTAGCAACGTCACGAAGCATAATCTTACCTGTCCAACGATCTCAAAATGGTGTTTTTTGACGATTGTTCTTGCAACATCTGGTTCACCGAGGATTGTTGCTGCCCAAACGTTATCGCCAACGAAATTATTTACGCTCATAACTCGCCCACAGCAAGCGATGAGTAGCCAAACGGCCAACAGCATGATTGCCCTATTGCTTTTGACTGACTGAGTTTGAGTATAGCAACTTAAATTTACTCAGGAAATTCTAGAAGGTAAACGAGTACGAAATTATGAATTGCAAGAAAGGATATGCCCTCATGTTCAACCATATTAATTATATTTTCATTTGTATCAGCATTTTTCGATTTAGGGACCGATTAATACTATTTGTTGCAGGCTTACAGGATTATTATAGATGAGTACTGTTGGAAATTAATTAATCTATCAAAATACCAATTGTACCTTTTGAGAAAAATTGGCTTCAGTTCAGACGATCATCCAATAAACTGATTCGACGATCAGAAAAACGCTCGGTTAAAACTGCGAATTCCATGAGTTCATCGGAAACTAGAATCGGGCCATCTTTTGTATCCGTCAGAGAGCAAACATTATTATTGTATTGCTGTTTACCGACGGTCCAGTTCTCGAATGAATCTCAAATTCGTATGTGAATGAAAGCAAAGGTTCACTAATCAATTCTTTAGGAAGCAATAAAGCAGAAAACAGCTTCGGTACGTTTTGAGCATTGAAAATACCTAGTACGAGTTTGTAGGCCAATTTAAGAACCTTATAGGAGTCAATAATACTTGTGATTTTCGTTATTCGAAAACTAAGCAATTCAAACAAAATTTAATTCGATACACAATTGAAAGGCTCGAAGCAGGAGTGGTTCTACTCCGAAAAAGTAAGCCTCAGTAGTCCCGTCAATCCTGATCACAGTACAATCACAGGTAATGTTTTCAAAGCTATTAAACACTACAATAGAGTCAAGGTCTGATTGTTGAGACAAGTTCGAACTTGAAAATAAAAAGTAAGAAAGAAAAGAGAGAATCAATATTAAATTTTAACCGCTTCTTCGGATGTGCTTGAGCGTGAAAAAATTTCAGACTTTACCTATAGTATTAAAAAAAATTTTTTTTTAAATGAATAAAAATAATCTTTCCATTTACTGCGTCAAAATAAATGTAAAATACAATCAAAATAAACACCAACTCAGTTTTTTAGTTTTTGACCTATGTTCAGGTAGTAAGTGGAAGTAGGTACAAAGCAGCTATTTGTACTTACCAACTTCAACTGATTGTACAGTGGTTTATTATTCCTTCACTTCAATAATGATTTAACAAGACTATCCATTATTGATAGTAATTATTCCGAACATTTGTGAACGTTCCCACTGAAAAACAGATGGTAACTATTAAGGGAAAACTCTGTATCAACTATTGTATTTTTCATCATTTTTATTTTTCTTAATTTCCTAATTAAAATCTGAATTTTTTGCCTTTCGGTATGGTCGAAGAGACAGTTCGACGAGCATTCCAATGAGTATAGAACGATTTTTATAGCTCCAAGAACTCTCGAGTTATACCCTCATGCCAAATTTCTGGATTCGGCACAAAAGCTGCGATAACTCGAGAACCAATAAAGCTATCGACCCCGCAATGGTCTCATTCGACTCAGCGTCCAAAAATCTACAGAAATTGATACCCAATACACCTTTTCTGAAAAACCTTGGAATATACGCATTTACTCCCCCTCTAAATAACCCTTAACATTGAGCGAGCAATGTGGTTCAAGAATTGGGCCGTCGTAGGACCGTGATTGAGTTTTGGTAAAAATTTCAAGAATGTAGCTAGGTACTACAGTTTGGCCGGAAAGTGTTGACGGCGTACGGCGGACAGAGAGAATTGTTTTTATTGGATATTCGGATTCTAGATGCCTTGAAACGTAACGGATTAGAAAAAAAATTTTTCTTGGGCGATTACGATGGTTTATTATTGAATAATAAACCAAAAACCATAGGTCAAGTAGAGTTACCAGATCCTTGCTAAGCAGGTTAAAAGCCAGGGGCGGATATGAAGGACCTACCTGACACTCAATATTTTTCGTGCCACTAGCAACTAGGTTGCTTATAGTTTTGGTTTATTATTCAATAATAAACCATTGTAATCGCCCTAGAAAAAAACGCTGCAAATGATTGTACAGTGGTTTATTATTCCTTCGCTTCAATATTGATTTATGAAGACTATCCATTTGTGATAGTAACTATTCCGAACATTTTTGTGAATGTTCTCAACGAAAAACAGATGGTAACTATAGAGGAAAAATCCGTAGCAACTATTGTAATTTTAATCATTTTTATTTTTCTTAATTTCCTAATTAAAAACTTAATTTTTTGCCTAACTGTACAGCTGGAGAGAGTGTTTGACAACCATTCCAATGAGTATAGAACGATTTTTATAGCTCCAAGAACTCTCGAGTTATGGCCTCATGTCAAATTTCTATAATCTCCCAAATTCGGCACAAAAGCTGCGATAACTCGAGAACCAATAAAGCTATCGACCCGGCGATGGTCTCATTCGATTCAGCGTCCAAAAATCTATATAATTTGATACCACGTACACATTTTTCTGAAAAACCTTGGAAAATATGAATTTTCTCCCCCTCAAAACCCCCCAAAAATACCCTTAAAATTGAGCTAGCAAGTTGGTTCAAGAATTGGGCCGTCGTAGGACCGAGATTGATTTTTGGTGAAAATTTCAAGAATTTAGCTATTATGGTTTGGCCGGAAAAGTGTTGACGGCGTACGGCGTACGGCGTACGGCGTACGGCGGACAGACAGAATTTTTTTTATTGGATATTCGGATTCTACATGCTTTGAAACGTAAAACATCAAATTTTGAGGGGGGGTTATAAAATTTTTTTTCTTGGGCGATTACAATGGTTTATTATTGAATAATAAACCAAAAATTTTATAACCCCCCCTCAAAATTTGATGTTTTACGTTTCAAAGCATGTAGAATCCGAATATCCAATAAAAAAAATTCTGTCTGTCCGCCGTACGCCGTACGCCGTACGCCGTCAACACTTTTCCTGCCAAACCATAATAGCTAAATTCTTGAAATTTTCACCAAAAATCAATCTCGGTCCTACGACGGCCCAATTCTTGAACCAACTTGCTAGCTCAATTTTAAGGGTATTTTTGGGGGGTTTTGAGGGGGAGAAAATTCATATTTTCCAAGGTTTTTCAGAAAAATGTGTACGTGGTATCAAATTATATAGATTTTTGGACGCTGAATCGAATGAGACCATCGCCGGGTCGATAGCTTTATTGGTTCTCGAGTTGTCGCAGCTTTTGTGCCGAATTTGGGAGATTTTTAGAAATTTGACATGAGGCCATAACTCGAGAGTTCTTGGAGCTATAAAAATCGTTCTATACTCATTGGAATGGTTGTCAAACACTCTCTCCAGCTGTACAGTTAGGCAAAAAATTAAGTTTTTAATTAGGAAATTAAGAAAAATAAAAATGATTAAAATTACAATAGTTGCTACGGATTTTTCCTCTATAGTTACCATCTGTTTTTCGTTGAGAACATTCACAAAAATGTTCGGAATAGTTACTATCACAAATGGATAGTCTTCATAAATCAATATTGAAGCGAAGGAATAATAAACCACTGTACAATCATTTGCAGCGTTTTTTATCAATAATTTTTAAAAAATCAACGCCCCCCCCCCGCAAACAACGTTTTAAGGCATGGTATTTATTTCGTAACACTATTCGTGTTGTATAGAGTGCACGGAATGGCCCATTGGCCCACCGTATTCTATTTTTAACCGACTTCAAACAAGGAGGAGGTTACTATGGTCGTCTTGCGGGATTTTTTATTTTTTTTTTTTCCGGTATGCGTTGTCCACCGGCGTTCAGCTTCTGTACGTCCGATCGGGTTACTTTTTTTTTTGTTTGAAAGGGTTACTATCCAGGTAGGTCCCATAATTTTTTCAATTGAGTCCTTCCAGTAGTTACGTCTCCAGACGCGGAGAAACGCCGGAAAACGTGATTTTCGCGAAAAAAGGAAGTTTTGACTTTGCAAGCTTATAACTTCTAGAATACTTGCTCGATTGTTTTGTTTCTGGTGTCATTTTGTTCATAATTTATCTGCCTACAAGGGCCTAGCTTCAATTTTTCGTTCGGCATTCTCATATAGCGTGTAGAGAAGAAAGTGTAACAAAAAACGTGATGCCGATTTTCACTTTTTTGAGGTTTTTCGAGCACCGTTCCCAACCACGTCGAGAAAAAAAATATGAACACTATTGCACTTGAAAGCACTTAGCTAGAGCTTTCTAAAGATGGTAAAAAATCAAGTTTAGGTGGCATAATAAGGGAGCAATCGATGTTTTGATGGACCTGTGTTTGAGACCTTATAACTTCCAAACGAGAACTGTTTTTCCATCGTTTTTAAACTTAAATTGTTCAAATTTGAGTCTAGTTTACGTGATTCAAATTTGGTATTGATTGGACTAAAAGTAGATACTTTTTAGGCCGTATTTCTAAACAATTTGTTTCAAAATCACGTTTTTTGGACTATTTATGCTTGTAGAAAAAAAACTACGTTAGTCATAGCATTCTCGTTAGAAGATTTGATTTCAGCGTTAAATTTTCAATAAATAACATGGTTTTGAAGGCCAAATAACTTCATTTTAATGCACAAACGATTGGCGAATTTCTGAAATTTGGTTCGGATTCTCTCATTCAGTGTGAATGCGGATACGCTTTAGGAAATCATCACTCTATTATCGTTAGAGAAATAAAGAAAGAGTGAATTGGTGCAATTTAGTAACCAGCAATGGTGTAGACAATTATTTGAGTTTTCTAAGGTGTATCAATGGGATCAAAGTATCCGGTATGTTGACCAAGAGACCCAAATCAGTGGATGGGTTATTCCAAACGTTCAAACTCACTCTCAGTCAACATAATAACATTGAAAATAGTTAGGTAATCATTATACTTTAGAACTTCAACGTTCAACGGACTTATGAATTGAGTTTGGACGGTTAGTAGTAAGTGACAAGAACACAATAATGAAAGCTTGGGAAAATTCTGTAACGAGAGCTGTCCATAATAAATTGTAAGTCACTAAAAAAAGAAAAATAAAAAAAACTTTTTAAAAAAAAAATAAAACCGACTTCAAAAAGTTTGTCTATAAAATACACTCCGAAAAGGAAAAAATAACAAAAATGTCCCAACTTCGCAGCAACTCATTCGCCAACTACACATTTTAAGGACTACTTTACTACTCGTGTTGACCTGACCACTTCCTGATTGATTGGATCACCTTCCCTAATAATATAAAAATTACTATTTCTCATTTCCCAAATGATTAAAAGATTTTCCTTTCACCTCTGAATTGCCTCCAGATTGATCATCTTTTGGAGTCGGCGCCTCTCTGGCAAAATAACCGATGGTTACAAATAAATATGAATTTACAATAAATTAGTAGGTGCCAGGTAATAAGTCTGGGTCTGGACGTAAAGATTCTTAGAGAAATCTGAAATGGTTTTTAGGAAAAGGCGTGAATAGTCACCTTCAAATCGATATTGTTAATAATCAGTTCTCATAAATGCTGATTTGCTCTGTTCAAGAATAGTGAAAACTCATGATATTTATATTCATACTACTGGTAATTCGGAATCTATAGGCTTCTCCAATACAATATAAGAGAGGCGCCGACTCCAAAAGATGATCAATCTGGAGGCAATTCAGAGGTGAAAGGAAAATCTTTTAATCATTTGGGAAATGAGAAATAGTAATTTTTATATTATTAGGGAAGGTGATCCAATCAATCAGGAAGTGGTCAGGTCAATACGAGTAGTAAAGTAGTCCATAAAATGTGTAGTTGGCGAATGAGTTGCTGCGAAGTTGGGACATTTTTGTTATTTTTTCCTTTTCAGAGTGTATTTTATAGACTAAGTTTTTGAAGTCGGTTTTATTATTTTTTTTAAAGGTTTTTTTTTATTCTCCATTCTAGCATAATATATAACGTACTCAACTGGACTATAAAAAAAAAACACTAATTAGATATAGAATTATATTTTTCTCCGGTACAGTATATAAATTAACGTTGATAACAGTGACTAGATTTTTTATGTACATTGCTTTCCAATGGTACCTATCGGTAAATTATCATAATTTTATATGATCTGCGTACAAGCTTGCATCTTGGCGGTCTCATTGGTGCAATAAATAATTGTGAAACAAAACATAAATTTCAAAGAATAATATTATAAAAGAGAGAAATTACTCGGCAACAGTACAAACGTTCTTTTTTATTGTTGGCTCCTCAACTAGAATAGAATAAAAACCGACCACAGTATTCCTTAAAGTAAACTGAAATTTCAAATGAATAAAAATAAATAAATTATTCTACTTATTAGAAATACTGGCAATTTCATTGAACACGAATCTGCAAACGGAGAATTCGAACAAGCTAACAGTTTTTTCATCCAAAATTCAATCACAATTATGGATTACGGCTAAAAACGATAATTTAAAACAAGTTAGGCGATCCAACACAACAAAACAAAAAAGAGCAACAGACATATTGAATTTCGCGTTTTTTCCAATCGAATAAATAGTTTGATAACAAGATAAATTAAAATCGACGTTTTCTTCCTCTATTTTACTGATTTATTAACCTTATTCCACCATCGAGTCGTACGAGAGAATGTACTCGAGAATTGGCATTCAGACACGTTGCTCAAATCCCATATTTTTCTTCTTTTTTTCTTCCAATTTTAATGAACATATTTTCTCGAGTGAATTGACTAATTTGATTTAAGACTAGATCTTAAAGGCTGATTTTTTCATTTTTTCTCTTTGTTGTTAAAATTGTCTATACGAGTGGCGGTGAAGGGACAGTGTAGGATGATGGGGAGGCCTAGAGGCGGGAGGCACCGACGCTGGACACCTGTTCGTAGAAGAGTAGATACGCCTCTGAAGAGACAACGTTCCTAGGTGAAATGCTGGACACTCTGGAAGAAAACAAGAACAGAATTTGTACAAATGGCTTTTTTGTATGACCGAATTCTGTGCCGGCTATGAATTGAAGGGACTACTCCCGGTTCTAGAACCTTGGGTATGAAAAAAACCCAATTCTTTGCACCTACTCGAAATTCAAATAATATAGCTAAATTCAAATAATGTGGCCATTAACATGTGGTCTACAGGCGCAGAGCCCGAACATTTTTAATAAGCTGTTAAAATTATAAATTGAAATCTGTGAGTGTCAGGGGCCTCAAACGATGTTGCTCAAAAGCTGTATGGCCCTACATTTAATGACAACTTATAAGACAGATTAGCCCACTTGAACTCTCCCCAAATCAATTCTTCTCCATAGACCAATTGCGTAAGTATTTGTTCTCTCTAAAACTGGTTCAATAATGCGGTTTTTACAAGCTTATAGTTCTAATTTTCACCTTGAGTCGTTGAACTCGTACCACTGACTGGTACCCGAATGGAGACAATACGCTGTGTAATGGCCGGAATATGCGGTGCCTGAATGGTTGGACACTGCGTACAAATTGTAAGTGCAGGCTTGTTTCGAACTCGAGTAGGCAGACATGTCGAGATTAATAAGCGGGAAATCGACAGTGGCTGAAAGTTTGCGATATCTTTCCGAAGGAGAGAACCTTTTCAGATCTGCGTATCAAACGTTAAGGACCAACTGGTTGAGACACTTGTAACATATTATTACAAGTAATTCAAGTAAAATAACGCTGAACCTTTTTAATTTTCCATCGCTCTCCTATGATTGCACTCACGTTCAACTAGACCAGGCCAGAAAACGTCCGGATGGGCTAAGTACTCAGCGAAATAAAAGGAAGACCATGGTGAAACAATCGCCAAGTTTTTCTCCTCCCCCCAACCAAAAAAGAAAGAAATAATCCTTATTTTCTTTCATAAATTAGAATTACTTTAACCGACTACAAGGAAGTTCACTGAGGTAAGTTCCTATACTGGTATAAAGAAAAAGATGAAAAAAAGAGAAACGCAGAGAAATTGTATGAGCTGGTAAAGGATACGTAAAACCAATATTTTGGGAAACTTCTGGATGGAGAACCGCTTAGTGCACTTCCTTCGTGTTTTGCATTTGGAACACGTCTGAAAAAAATCAATGTGCAGATCATGTTGAAAATTACATTACATTGCAGGGGTTGAATTGATTTGAATATTTATGTGACTTCTTTTAAAGGAACTGTCTTAAGCAGGGCATTAAAAGCCAGGAAATATGCTCAACAAATCCTTCTTATCAGTCTTACAAACATTGTTCTGACTTCACGCCATCTCAGATTTAGCGCAAAAATATCAACAGAGTTGTTTATGAGGGAATTTAAATGCAGCAGAGGAGACAAGGAATGCAATGTATACGTTCAATTTTGGAATCCGAAATGTGAAGTGTCCTTTCACACATCAGAGCGGTGGCTACGGAATTCAGCATTCCCTCAATTCAAAGTCTTCTGTTCTTCCAGGTTATACACAGCTATTATAACAACTTTCAACAAGACACTATCAGCGAAGGTGCTAGGTCAAATTATTGACATGTAATCGAGAGACGTCATTCCCATCTCCCTAATGGAAACCAAGCAAGAACATAGTAGAGGTAGAATTTATGATTGATTCAATTAGGGGCAGAACCACATGTTTTTATTTGGTGCGCCAATATTTTTAACAGAGTTGAAGGACTTACTGGCATTTCGTGGCCATCTAGGACTTCTTCCTTTGTGAAATGCTCCAAACATTGCGAAAGCCTGATCATTGAACTACTTGTCGAGTTGGGGAGAGGCAGTGACAGGTCCCAGAAGGCTTCAAACGTGGTTGAAGCATGGTGGCAAGTGGTGCACAGGAGGGTCGATTTCAGCTGGCCAACGAAGAGGTCAACTATTCGTGAGTTATCAATTCTCAAGTATTGCTTCCACGCTTCCGACGCTTTTACGCTTTCGCTGCAATTCAAAATTGAAAATAAACCTAAAAACCCCACTCAAAATGTGTAGATACAATGAATAAATTTGTGTTCTACCTGAAAATCTCCAAGGGCCACTGTTAACTCTGACAGACTTCCAAGCAACAACAAACCTAGTGAGTAGCATAAAGTCAACGACCATCAGGTTCCTGGTTAGGCTGCTACTAAACGTATCTTCTTAAGCAGGGTTCAAAGGCATCCGTCAATGAGCTTGTGTTGATGCGTTTTGAATTCTGACCATCACAGTGTAAGTATTTGGTGGTCGATCAAAATGCAGAACGCAACAAGCAGTTATTCCTTCACTGAGTGTAGGAAAAACTATATGGTAGCACCAAATTTAGTTCATCTTAAACCATCTAAATTTATCAGTGAAACCAGACATTTATCAGTTCCCACAATAGGCACCCATGATTCATTCCGCCTTTCAAACCATTAATGAGTTGAGATAATCTACTTGTGATTGTGGCTATCCCAAACATTTGTGAACGTTTCCAGCAAACAAAAGTTAGGTAACAGCCAAACTCCTCAATTTCAATTACTTTTCATGTTCTTATTTAATTAAAGGTTGAATTAACTCGAAAATTATACACAAAAGCTGATGTAACTCGAGAATTCAGTATAGTGTCCTCAAGTAAAGTGTAGATGGCAGACGGCCAGAACGTATCTATTCCATAATTGGATTCTAGAAGCCTTGAAACGTAAAACTTCAACTTTTCATCAGGGGGTTAGACATTTTCTTTCACTTGGGCGATTACAATGGTATATTATAGAATAATAAACCTACATTGATTACTTAGAATTGAGGAAATTCATTCACACGCTGATTTGGCCTAAGCACAAGGATATTCCCCCACCTGAGGTCGTCGTCGATTTCAGGGAGATTCTTTGGTTTGACAGCGACTCGGTTGATATCCTCGTGAAGGCCTTCAAGAAGGTAGCGCAAGAACTCTTGAGCGTCCTGTTGGTTGTAACCCATGAAACGAGGAGCATAGCGTTGTATCTGGGATTTGAACGCCGACGTGTTGATCACTTTGCCTTCGTCCGCCCATAGTTCAGTCACAACGTCTCCAAAAGCTGTCAGGAGGATGCAATTTAATTGAAAACAGGCCAGAGATGAAAGCTGTCCATAGGTAGTCAACATGGTGTTTCTAGGCAAGGCTCTACAACACTGGATCAGATTTATTTTATTTTTATACATTTTTCTTTTCCTTGTCGTCGCATTTTTGGATGTCCAGGCGTTGTGAGGGGGAAAAAGCCAGGCGACGCATTCTCCGATTCGTTATTGGCTGGCCGAGCACTTTCACTCGTTTGAGCACTTTCACTCGTTCGGGTATCTTCAGGGTGAAAGTTCTCGGCCAGCCAATAAAGAATCGGAGAATTAGTCGCCTGGTTTTTCTCTCCCTTACAACCCCCGGACATTTATAAATACTATGTTCAACGAGCCAAATGTACTAATGCCGTAGTTAGTTCTCATTTAATTTTGAAAATAGTAATCCCTGTGGCTACCAACTCGGACATTTTAGTGCCTTAATTCTGTTAGCATGGATTACAGAAACATGGACGAATAAATTTTCAATCATGACTTACACTGGACGCTCAAACTTCATTCCCGAATGTATCAACAAATTTCACAAGCATGCTCCCATTTCCCTTACGAATCACAACACTGACTCACAGACTAACACAACATCTGACAGCACTTGACAAAAATGTTCAGGTCCATAAATTTATGAGCCATACCTTCAACCTTTTCCCACAAATCTGCCACCAAGTCACCAAACGCTAAGGAAAATAGTACAATGGGTTCTTGAAGAAAAAATTAGAACAGTACACCTAATTTCTCATACTTAATGAAGGCGTTCTTGCCAGATCAGGATGATATTAACCTAGAAAACATTATAAAAAACGCTCAAGTGATGACGGTGATTGAAGCGACACGAATATTGGAAAAAAGAAGAGTGACCAGGACGTCCATGTTGTCCAGTGCACCACAGTAATGCACAGTTTAATTTTAATTAATTGATTTTTTATTTTGGCAAACGCGACTTTTCGATCGTCGCGGCTATAAATTGCAATCAACAATAGAAAAAATCGACCACACGTCATCAATAATTTAAATGGGAAATCACTGAAAATGATTGAAGGTGTTTATTATTCCTTTGCTTCAATAATGACTCAAGAGTATTATTCATTTGTGATAGTAATTATTCCGAACATTATGAACGTTTCCACATAACAACAGAGTGAAAATAACAGGGGAAAACTTAACTACTGTAATTATTATTTTTCTTAATTTCCAAATTAAAAGCTATATTTTTCGCCTAACGGTGCAGTTGAAGAGGGTGTTTAATGAGCATTCCACCGAGTATAGAACGATTTTTATAGATAATTAATATAACATTCCTCAAAAGAAAAAAAATTTTCGGACGATTACAATGGTTTATTATTGAATAATAAACCAAATTGACACGAAAGCGAACTAGAACGATCTCAACTGCTCGTACAATCAATAGCTCAACTGACGAGTAGGTACCAATTAGAGCAAACACAAATTAGATAATTGGCCAGAAGCCTTCAAAAATAAATTCTCAGCTTTCAAGGTAGGCTAGAACCAACAATGGGGTTAACCTTGACGTCTGGCGATAAACAAACGCTCATTGATAAACGAGATTATGGTCGAATGTTACCTAAAAGTACACAATAATTCCTAAAATACTCATTTTCGCCAGACTCTAGCATCAGTATAAAAAGATTTACAATGAGGGTGAGGTTAAATATGAAGTGACCAGAAGAATGGACCCAGGCTGGGAAAAATTACTTACATTTAATTAGAGAGCCTCGATTATCAGATGTTCTAATTTCAGAAACGTAATCTCGGCTGAGAAGGAACTCCCTCAGCAGTTTGGTGTTGCTCAGACATTGTACCACTGAGTTCAGAAAGCACTGCAAGAAAACCATTTGTTTTATAGACATAAATTTGCAATTTTTTCAAGGTACACCCAAACAGTTTAATTCGGATGAAAATATTATTTTTATCTGTTTTTGAGAATTGAAGGATATCATTATTAAAATAATGATTTTAGACTAAATCATATTTCAACCTAGGATCAAGTCTTACATTTTGACTCGAACAAAAATTTGTGAAGCGGTAAACTGAATATGAATAACACATAAAAATAGAATCGATAAGTAAAAACAAAAAAATTTACCTAAATGTACAAAAAAAAATCTGAAAAAAACCAGTGGTGCGCATAGATCACTCACTACTTCCATGTTTGAGTCGGTAAAAGATACAACCAATTATAAAAACAAAAACCTCATACAAAGGCGATTGTTTGTCTTATAATGAGCCCAAAAATGAAACCGTGACGTACAGTGTTGCCCAGATTCCGAAGACCAGATAGACCATTTGTGTCGTTGCCAGAGGTGGGCAATTCTTTCTTCAAAGACGTCGTACTGAGAGTCCGTAGATGGCGAGGAGACGTGTTCCCCTGAGGAATTCAAAAGAAATCTGTTCAGCCGAGCGTTAAATGCAAGAGGTGAAAGCAGGAATGCTGTGTGATTACTGCCATCTAAGCGCTGCATCAACTGTGTAATGTCGACTAGGTAATTATGAAAGTGTAGCACGAACTGTACGAAGTATCCAACAGAAAACAATGAGGACGACTCAATGAACGAATTTAGTAAGCCTCATCTCATGACAGTATTGGAATATAGAAGAAAAAAACACGTTCTAATTTGATAAATGAGGAGTTTGAAAATTAGCACCAAAGATATAGGAAACGTTGTCTCAAGATTATAGAAAGCTCCTTCTGAGGGTCGGGGCGTTATAAATATGAACCGAAATATGAAGTACGATGCCTCCTAAGGATTTCAATTTTTTAATTACATAAAAACATCAAGGTGGATCTTACATATTATGTAAAAAAAAAAAAAAAAAAAAAAAAAAAACACGAGTACAATTGTTAATTTACTCTCTGGGTATACCTATTTTTTGGAAATTGAAATGAATAAAATTTGTATAATTAATCAAGAGTGATCATTATTGTGATATAATCACTACATTTCATCAGTACTAGAGATATAACAATTTATTATTGTGATGTCGAGATGAGGCGAAATTAGGCTATTCCAACTCAAGTGAATAATTTTGTAACATTTAACATGTTTTCGATCACTTCCGACAAAACTTGGGCCTTTTTGAGCAATACTATATTTTAGTGATAACCGTGAACCAAGGTAACCAGCCCGTTGGCCTTGAACACGGTTGGATTGCCAAATCAGATCAAGTCACATCAGCAGAGATAGCTGGTCTCAATTCAATTCGCACTTCGCACATTATAATTATTATCAATGTAAGGAAGAGGCCCAAGCAACTGAAATCGCTAGGAAAATGAATTTTAACCTAGAGCAAACGTGGTATAATTTCTATTCAACTGAACATCATACAAGAGAAGAAGAATCAAAATGAACCCTCGTTTAAAAGGAAAAAAAAAAAACAATTTGTCAGCAGTAAATGAAGCAAAAATGCCTGTAGCATTGAAATGAAGAAAAAAAATGGTACCAGTAAAATTACCATTGAGTGGAATGCATTTTTTTCAACTTGAAAGGAATACTTGACAATAAATTATAAAAATGCAGTGCGTTGTTATTCAAAACACTCAACAATAATTTCATTCACCTACATCAAAATCCGACAGGTAACCGTCAGCGTACTGATGGTAAGAAATGAGCTGTATCATTTCAGGAATGTGAGGTACCACTTCATAATAATTATTTTGTAAGTAGAGAGCACGTGATACAAAGAGAGCGAACTCGCGAGACTGAGCGATTACGTTGACAGGGAAACGAGCGGCTCGAACATCGGAGGCTACATTGCCCCTCCTCCAACTCCAATCCCTTCTCGCCCAGTAAACCTTCAATCAGGCAGTTCCAATACAGCGGAAAAATTCAACAAAGGATTATATCGGAACCGGTCACCCAACGAGTACCGTTTTGAACTCCGTATGCGTAAATCGGTTTGTGTCAACGTTCATTGTAGAGCGCACCGGGGAAGTGAGTTAGAGAGGGTTAACCTTGTAAAAAGTCACTTCCTTCTCCCTCTCTAGACAAATAAGTCCGTCTTTAAAGGCTGCGAGTCGTATAACGCGGTTAAGCACGAACGGAATGCAAATTACAACTGGAAACCTCGCGGTCGGAAATTTATCGAACGAAAACTATGCATACTAATTTCGGTAAATCTACATCAAGATACAGCGATATGCAAGTTTTGTGTTGACATTTACTCTAGAATTTAAGCAATTTTATTAACCCCCCGTCAACAGGATAGCCGCAGAACTAGCGTAGGTAGCTGTTTTCAATCTACTTAACTCATGGGAGACGAGCGAAACCTTCAAAACTGTGAAGAATAACTGCCATTTGTTTGCTGTAAATGGCAAGAAATATATTTTTCGATGTTAACCAGAAAAATAAATTATTTTTTGGTATAATAATATGTTGACAAATAAATTAACTGGGCAGAAACCATTTTACTCTTCGAATAGATTTTTAAAACTCAAAATGAGAGCCCATTATCACGTACGATCGACAGCGCTGTTACTGAAATTAAAATATCAATTATTCATTTCGCATTGCAAATAAGCAGCAAAAAAGGCAGTAGTTCAAGACTGAAAAAATCCTAGGCTGTAAACTGGAGCGCACAAACCGATAAAACACCACCCAGTATGTAAAACTTGAAATAAAAGTGCAACAACACAAAATAATCGTGCAGGATAACATGGAGGAGTAAGAAATAAATTAAAAATTGAGTACCCCCTTTAAATAGTGTAGTCTCTACGCAATAATACTCACGTTGTCTCAAGTGGCTCGAAATCAGTCCGGTCTTCAAGGTCAGCGCATTTCTACTTTTAAGGTCAAATTAATAATGTGCGTAAAGATAGTGGCAAAGCGAATGAATCTGGAGTGGATCTTTGTTCACAGTAATGGACGAAGACGACATTTTTCAAGACTAAAGGATTTAAATGATTTCCTATATTGGATTGAATTACGGCACTCAAAGCGTTAAGTATGGGAAAAGATAGTGTTTGAGCTAAGAAAAATGTTAGCATGTACTTAAGCAAGCAAAGCTGCAAAGTATAGAAGGAACGAGAATCTGAGTATTCGGCACGAACATTAAATTCAGCATAATTCAACGAGTAAAATTGGTACCTACCTAAATCTAACATGAAAATAACATGACCATCGAAAAGTATTCGATAGAGTTAAAATAAATATGTTGAAATTATGAATAACGAACCTAACGATTTGAAAAAGTATATAATATGAGTAGATAAAATTAATAACGAAGCATTATTAAATTACGAGAGATAGGTACTTGAAAATAGTTCATTATTTAATTCATTCGATTAATATTATTAAAACGTATAAGTACTCGTAAGAAGCATAAAAACAGGTCGACAAAAATACATATAAAACTGATAAAATATATCAAATAATCGATAAAAACTATTTTAAAATTATTGCGCCTACGAAGCCCAACTTATAATTCTTCTTGCTTTCATCAACAAATACGTATATATCAAACTTCAAGTTTAAAGAATCAAGATACATAGTATAATTATCTTAATCTATCGCCTCATATTGAGCATGAAATCTATGAACAAGAAATTGTAAAAAAATCGAAGAAGATGAATTAAATGTAAGGCATTACTAAACATGCAAAGGAACTTTCAATACCGAACGGGAGCAAAGAAATCAAAGGAGGGATGAGATAGTTCAGACACATTGCAAAAATGAAATCGCGAAAGAAAATTGTGTAGTGCAACTAAAAAAAAAAATGGTAAGTTTTAAAAGAATAATGTTAAACAGTAACATTCCTTGGGATACAACTTGACACACAACAACAATACGTAAACGAAGAGAGATTGATGAGAGAAAATCTAACACTATACTTCAGATATGTGGATACGCATGCGGCTGAGCCAGGGGTGTGGGAGCTGGCCTTTGGGAAGGGCCCGCAAAAGACCATTTCGCCTGAAGTGTAACTATTGCAACGATTGTTCAAATAATGCAACATTTGATAGCTGGCGTATAAAACCACGCCATTTAGAAGCAGACCGAAAGCTATGAATGTCCACATTGCTTGTAACTGAACTCGATTTCACAAAAAACACAACCGTTTATCTAACTGGATTTTTCTTAGTTATACTCAAGGTCACTATCAACATGATTCCTACCAGAATACCGGGCTATGCCCAGACGAGGTAATGTCTTTACGGGGCAGAATAACAGGAGAGTAAAATGGATGACCCGTTGGAACGGTGTTCCATATTTAGCAAAATCTTAGGCATATATTTATAAAACACCGGGGCCACTACAGCAAGGGGGGGGGGGATCTCAGTGTTACCATGCGAGAGCAAATTTCTGTGAAGTGAGGCATCACTCAATTGTTTTGTTTTTCACTAGTTTCTAGTAGTTCCCTTCAATGTTTTGTTAATTGATTGATTCATATTTTAAATTTCATCTACATAATCAACAAAGTGGGAAGAAACCAAAATTAAATCATAAGTGAGAAACGATTGGATGACAATGGACCAACTACCGGATAAAAGGAATCATAATAAAGTACCTAACTAGAAAGCGGGAGTTTTACATTGCAGGCATAAATATACTGATAAGAATGGGGGCCCCTAACTGGGTTTCAACACTGGTGATAGACATAGTGATGTGATAGACATAAAGCCACAACACCATATGAGTCTTAACGTGTATTCTTAGCTCCACATAGAGCAATGACGACCAACATCAACATTATTTTTGTAACGTTTCCATGTATAATCAATCCTATTTTTCCATTGTCCGTTTTTCTTGTTTTCTGTTTTCTTTCAGTCAAGGTAATTAACGGGTAGTTGGTATAACATCTAATGTAAAAGTGGATATGATACAGTACAACTGTCTTATTGCTATCGTCCGTGGAATGAAAGGACAATTTAGAATATTTTTGATTCCGTCCAAGCAGGAAGGGACTTACAAGTAGATGCGAATTGCTAGGATTTCTTAAAAGTAGCATGCCTACATGAGCCATCCTCTTTCAAGGACAAACTAGACGCATTTAGCTGTATTGCACAATGGGTGCGATATTATGAATAACCTGTGAGCAAGAAATAATGCACGTCTAACAAATTTCAGCCACAATTGCTCTACCTTATCAGCTGAGCACGCTTCACGTGAATATTTTAGAACCATCTGAGAACCGCCTGAACGCCATCCGACGAATTTCCCATCCAAAGTCTTGCACACGATTTCATGCCATTTTACAAATTCAGATTTAAAATCAACAGCTAATTTTTCTAAACTGGAAAACTTTCACGTGGTAGCCAAGATATTTCCAAGGAACTGAGAAAAAAATGCAAGTACCATGAAACCCTTAACTATACAATGGTTACCCAGGCCAACGTTTTAAGTAATGAAATTGAAGTGCATGCTCCATCTTCTGCTTGCATTGTAATTGAAGGAGACCAAACGAAAGGAAACGCTCCTTATTTCTACTAATTATCACAAACAGCAGTACACTGGTGGTTGTATAGAAAAACTATGTACAGCAGCAATCCTTAATGATTTGAAAACGACAAAATATTGAGTCAAAATACAAATATTCAACCACAAACCCCAGAAAATGGTGATTGTATTTATGATTGCAAAAAGAAGCTGATCGTGTAGTTTCTTTCAACCAAACAATTATTGGTTATGGATTCATATTGTCTGAAAAATCTCCCAAATTCGACACAAAAGCTGCAATAACTCGAGAACCAATAAAGCTATCGACCTCGTGATGGTCTCATTCGATACAGCGTCCAAAAATATTGATACTATATACAAATTATTCTGGAAAACCTTGGATAATATGAATTTTCTCCTCCTCAAAACCCCCCAAAAATGCCCTTACAATGGAGCTAGCAATGTGGTTCAAGAATTGGGCCGTTGTAGGACCAAGATTGAGTTTTGATGGAAATTTCAAGAATGTAGCTATTATAGTTTGGCCGGAAAACTGCCAACGGCATACGGCGGACGGACAGAATTTTTTTTATTGGATATTCGGATTCTACATGCCTTGAAACGTAAAACAT